>OW679200.1:143057798-143329600 GCA_940337035.1 Agriotes lineatus
CGTTTGTGTATGACTACATCTAGACCACTCCTGACTGTTTCCCACAACCCAATACGAGAAGCCGTTCGAGGAGACAAATTACACGATGCCCTCTAGCGCGTAGATATAGTAACTAGCGGTAGCAGAAATTTGCAAACGATCCTAACCAATGTTAGGAAAATTGTTATAAGTACACCATCTGTCTCAAAATCGCAGTTTTCCCAATAAGTTATCTTACGTTGTAGTGCTTTCAATATCATGAAAAAAGATATAAATGTTCCGTGCTGTCAGATCGCCGTGCATGAACTACTGTAGCTGAACTATAAAAAACGAGAAGAGTTTTCTCATTGATCCATGTTGTTTCATGGGTATTTCGTCACCCTGCTAAATTAAAATTATTAAATATCGAAAAGCATTTGGAGAGTTCTTTCTTGTTAGACATGTGAAACCATTCACTAACTTTTGGGTAGCAAATATGCAGAATTTGTATCATCTTTGGCCTATGAAGAATTATGAGTTAATGAAACATACTTCAATATTCAACACAACAAATCGTAAAAATTCAATATTGTCCAAATTAAAACACCAAATTACTTTGAGTTCCCTCGTGCAACCAGTGGTGTTACAAATAAAGCCGCGACCACTCAAGGGTTAAACACATATTGCATAGTTTAATAACAAATACCGTTGTGTTAAAACTGAAGCGCTAAGGGAAGCTTAAAAGCAAGAGGTGATCGCCCCCGATGTTGGACTGTTAAAAATAGCACTAAGAGACCATGACGTTTGTTACAAAAGTCTTGGCACAAAGTTCTAAAGCAAGTAGAAGTTTATTGTTTAACTTTCTTTCTATCTATTACATATACTATTTTTAGAAATCACTCGAAAATATAAAAACGAAACGAAACTATTGATAGGAGCTCATGATCCGCTATAACATGCACTTTAACTCGAACTTGACGCATTAGTCTTTGGAAGACTGAAATGTTCATATGGTTTAAATACTTCTCATGTTGACTTTTCCATAAATTTACAGATGGAATTGTTTGTCACAATCTCTAATCGTACAAAAAATGGTTCTACCGAAAATGTTTCGTTTCGAAAAATGTTAACAATTTCCTGTTTGGAAAATTGGTCAATTAGCTAAAGTATAAACAATTTTGGTTCTCTTATTTTACAAAATCTTCTCATAAAATTGATAAACAAAATTACATGAATAATATGAAGGAGCTGTTTGATTCACACAGATGCGTGCATCAAACCTTTTTGCTTATAATTATTCATGTAATTCAAGTCATAACTGTTCTATCTCATTCAAAGGTCGTGGTAAAGTCAAATTTGCATCTTGCCGTATTTGTTTGCCTCTGTTAATATTAGAAAGGAATTTGTAAGCTTCCCTTAATGGCTTTTAAGCGGATGGATACACTTTCTAATAGGACTTTAGCCGACTTAGCGTATTTGGGACTCATGTGTTTATAGATTTCGTTCAATACAATGCTTCATTGAGAGAGCTTAGCATTAATATTTCTTAAAATAAGCATTTATTCCTAAACAACGTGCGACGCTCCGATTGGCCACGCAGGATCGCCTCAGCCAATAGTGTTTGAGCCTTCCCCTCCTTGTTGAATTTGCGAGTTCAGCTCATTGTCAATTCAGCTTCAGTTAGATTCAGAATTTCGAGTAAGCAAGTTCAGCTATGCTTTGTGCTGGTTTGCGGTCGGTCTAGCTCCCTGGTAAAGACGTTACCAGGTTGTTTTGTGTGACGGTTACGCGCAATTCGCTATTTTCGCGTGGCCAATCCAAGCGTGTCACAACAGTTGAAGCTATTGTTTTCAAAACCATCGGTCCATCAGTGACGTTTGTAATCGTTGTTACTCAATATACTCGTGTTTGTTAAGTCTTGTTTCACTCCAAACAAATAACTGAACCCAAGTCAAGGTTATTAAGTGGCAGTTCCCGGCAATCCCATTGACCGGAATTCGCAGCGGATTAACTGGGGTCCCCATTCGTGAAGCCTCTTTTCAAGTTAATCATACAAAAAACAGGGGCTAAGCTGTTACTACACCCGAAAACAAAAAAAATGAATCAAGATGAAAGAGGCCTTTATCGAATAAGTACAAAATGGCTGAATGAAGAAAGAAGAACGAAAATGAAGCAAAAGAATTGTTTTATAACCTCAAGCCTACTTCAACAGAGAATATATGAAGTATTCAAAAATTATTGCTAATGCTGACTCGAATTGTATGTAATGGCAACTAGATATTTTATTTGTTTGCCATTTTTCCGTTCAACTTCTAGTTATATACATATGCTAATTCAATGTTAGCTGAGTGAAATACTGATCCATATTCACTACTGTGGTAATATGTTAAAATATCGTCTTCAAGAAGGTCTAAGACAAGTCCCTGCGGCACTCCCATTTTAATTATCAATGGTTCGGATATGCAGCTGCATATTTTAACAGCTTCATATCTGTTCTAAGAATAAGTGCTAAGCCAGCTCTGAAGTCTACCATCAATAATATACGGCATTAATTTACGGTTTTAAAAGCCCTTGCTAAATGTAAGAAAATTGCACATATAATTCTTTTGCGTAGAAGCAATTGCCTGGTCGTTCGACATAAGTCACCATCTATGAACAATGAAATGCGAATGTCACTGTTATTTAGAAAGCAGTTTGTTTGGTGTTAAATGCCTATTTATTAAACTCGTTCTTAACATTCTTGACGAAATCTTACAAGGAAAGCTCCGACTACGACATGTAACAATCTTAAAGGGATCCATTAGCTCAGCAAGATGAAAGGAACTTAGACTGAAATAAAAGGAGGCTCGTTATAGTCAAAACAATTGCATCTGAAAAGAGAGAGAAAGAAATGTTTATTTTTAGTGGCGCAACCTAGTGTACTCGTATGTTACAGGTTATATGGTGAAAAACTTTAACCAAGGGAATGCTCCATCGGCGATGGAAGCGGTGCACGTTTAGCTCCAGGATTTGCACCTACTTTGTGCTAGTATCCGAAAGCTTTATCTTACTACAAGAGTACGCAAAACTGCGTTTTGCTTTCACAAATGCAGATCGTATGTTACGGTTGATTTTTGAGGTAACAGTAGCGCACTCTATGGACGCGGAGTTTTATTGTTTAGCACAAAGTTGTTTGCGATATGCCTCTAATTTTGGCGTTACACATTTATATTTTATTCCCGAGGCACTTCACTCTCAACGCTTTCTTCCGTATAGAAGAATTTTTGTCTTTTTTAGTGTTTCACTTGGTAATTGACACATGAGGGAATTTTGGGCGGATTTTTTTTATTATACTTATATTTGGTATGGATTTGACTACCAGACGGGTCGTTTAGCTGATGCTAGAATACATGTGTTCAGATAGCTTGTTCAAGTAATTAACCTTGCATTTGAACACGAGTGTGTTTGAAACAAAGACAGGTGCACCTCCATAAGTATTTCAGGTTACGTTTCTCAAAGGAATATCACGGGACAGAGCAGAGATAGATAGTTATGTAGGCGGTTTACGTATTCTCGTATTTGTTTAAATACCAAAATTCGTATGCTGCCAAGATCCTGTTGGTTAAAGCGGTTTTGAATCAACCATTCAAATACCGATCAATCAGGAACGTCGCACAAAAACTTGTTCGATCATGAAATGTGCAAGATTATAGAGTAAAATGTTGGCTTAATTTGGTCCGGCATCGTATTGAAACTTTATTATTGACGTAGTATAGTTCAGGGGTCGATATTACGTTTCAAACAACGATACTTTGCTTGACTAAACATTTCTCTGTATAATTTCTTGCTTGCATTTTGAAGATATTTATTGCCCGTCAGACTATTTAGTCAACCAATTTGTATAGCTACTTAACATAGGTTTTTGTGTGTTTACCATATTTGAATAATTGTTAATACCTTACGCGTTGGTTTAACATTAGCATAATTGAACCTTTATTGCTAACCTTATTTGCATAAGGATTTTAGCGGTTTATGTTATGCAAAACTTAGTTGATTAAATGTATTTGTCTGATATACCAGTAGCTTCTGGTATTTGGTTTAGAGATACGATTTGCTGAACATTTCAACTGGTTACAATTGATACCTGGCACCGCTTTGACATCTAGAACAAATTGGAATTGAAATTAGTTTATTAAATCAGATTACTCGTCCCTATTCTACGACGACTCAAAGCTAATCATTTAGAGTTCCACTTTTAAGAAAATTTCAATTTTGGGAAATATTACTGGTGACCTTGAATTGCATTTGTCTCTTGATAGACAAGGATCACACATACCCAAAAATTAAGGTAACGTTTATAGAAATACATTTATCGCATTAGCCTTGCAGCTGTAACCGTAATACGTAATTAATGGTAACACACAATCCTAAGAATTCTACCCTGTACGTGACGTCTCAGTGCGCGGTAAGCTAAATACCTGTGCATGTGTTCGTCTGGGACTCAATTCCATAGTGGAAAACAATAGTGATAAACTGGCACGTTTGGATTCAAACGGGCTAATTGGCGTGGTTCTACACGCGTTATGATTGGATACCGGCAGTTCAAGATTGACTATGAGAAATCGGCGTGGATGAGTAGACTGCATATATACGAAAATAATAGAAATTTATCAAAATTGCCACGGTAGCATTTTCCCAAGTTGCTACATTTATGGATCAATAACACACATACGCATGATCTTTCTGATTTAAGTCATATGCCCGTCTTGAATTCCCTCGCATTGTAGCTTGGTGCGATGAGCTCAACAATTTCTCTTTTTCATGCATAAGGAGCTGTGGCTGTGTGAATTGTTAAATAGACCTGACCGAGTTTACCACACTACTGGCTTTCACATTTGTAACTATTGTAACTCCTATAGATAAATTCGAAAATTATATTGTGCATATTCACTTGCGAGGGAAGTTTTTTACGGAAGATAATTACGCGCCAATATGCTCGACTCAAAGAGTGCACTCGATGTAAATCGCTTCGACAGACTTTTACTTTTATTCAAGAACAAAAAATCGCACCCCATCAATTTTATTAAATAGGTAAAAATCTCAAGTAAACGTTTTGGCAAATTGGGGAATGCTGCTGGAAGAATTGTAGTTTTTAGATCGTTATTGAACCGGCGCGTAATTTATTATAAAATGGCAAACGTGACAAGTTGTTAAAAACGGTGCCTAAAACTAAACTCTTGCTCTAAAGGTATCAGCTGCTAGTATCATATTAAACCCTCGCTCTGAAATGGTGCCGGAAAAGTCGCCTAAATTAGAAAATATGTCCCAAATAAATCTAAAATTGTTTTAAATTGCCATTAGGAGTTCTTCGCGTAAAGGTGATTTAGAGCTGCATCTGTAGGCGCTTTCTCACATTTCTCGCACTATATGCCCTGATATAAATTCTTCCTACATCCCAATGTCTGTGTAGGCTTTAGTCAAATTTGTCTAGTTTCCACTAAACGTAGCTTTCCGTCAGAAGAGCCCATAATGCAGCTGAGGCCTGCGATATTTAAGGGACCACTTATTCACGTAAAGTGCAAGTAGGTATAACTAATTCGGTGTAAAGTGAGTGCATAAGATCCTCATCAATTCGGTTATTGTGTCGTAACCATATCCGGTCCGCACTTTATTAGACAATAAATCTGCGAATGGGTACTTTGTCTTTACACAGTTACTTTGTTTCCCATTAATTTATCTGCAACCCTAGAGCTTGACAACGGTCTCGTTTCACTTGCAGAGGGTTTATAACTTTATATATTTATAAAAGGGTATGTTTGTAGTCACAGCAGACGATTTTAAATTCTAATTTAAAGTCTTAATTTGATCAAGGAGAGCTTAAGCGATTTTTTTCTCTTGAGAGAGACTCTCTTTGATAGCAAACTATTATGTTTATATTAAGTTGAGTGGGTAAATTTTATCAGGTAAACAGTTAAATGCTTCATTCTAAAACTGTAAGGTACCGATTTGAGAACATTGACTTTGAAGAAAAATTTTACAAAAATAAAACTACCGGCGATTTACAACATACGGTGTAGCTCGAGGGGTATGTGACAAAGAGATTTCCCAATTGACACAAATTTACGTATTTTTCTATTAACAGACATGTCACGTTTTTTAAAACTTCGGACAATTAATAAAGAAACTGTAATTTTTATTACCGGGTTTTTCTTCTTTTCATTTGCATTGTTAGACGCTTGTATGTTGGATATAACTGAGCCAATTTTGCGCAGGCATGAATAGAAGAGCTTTGAATATTTCTCATTGTATTAATACTATTTGCATGATGTTTAGAACTAAACTATAAATAAGGTTTGTCGAAATAGTAAAACAGTAAAATTCAGACCACTTTATACAAGACTCCTTTATTCAGGAAAAAAATTGTCGGGGTCGTTTTAGTACAAAGCAATAGTGCAATACACAAATAAGCATTTACGTAACATACGCAATTTAATGGTAAAAGCAGGGCGAATCACTGATCCCGAAACGATCTCACCGAAAACCTGTTGACCGTCTTGCTTGTTTGTTCATTTTGAGGACAGTTTTCATACTAGGGTTTATTGTTATTTGGGGTATCGGTTACTCGTTAAAAAAATCTGTTCTTTCTGAAAGCAACTTTTTGGAAAATGCATTTTAATTGACTTTTTTAACAGCGATTTACAGTCTGCAAACTCTGTGAAACCTCTTTTGGTTGGTTTTGTAAAAACGAGTTACACAATTTTCCTTTTTGCATTACGAGCACTTTTTGTTTTCTGGAAAAATATATCTTTGAGAGGATGAAATACGACATTACAGTTTTCAAAATAAAATTGCTGTAGCGTCTCCCTCGTTATTCTACATGAACAGTTTTTATCGCCGCTTTCTACAATCCGTTCCGTCAATAAAACTACGTTAGTTGCTTAGCATTTGAATTTTGCCAAAATTTTATTAGTCGTTGAGTATGAGGAAAGTATTTATTATAATAAAGCAGTGATTGTAATGTTACTTTTATTCGGAAAGTATGAACTCCAAATGATAAAATAATTCGTTTACAATATTGTCCAAGAATGCCATATTAGGAATTTCAGACAGGTGTATTACTATATTGTCCTACTCTGAATTAATGTTTTTGTTTCGTTCTGTTTTAAATAATTTTAGTAGCTATTATGATATCATTAGCATTCAGTGATACCCATTTTGTATATATTGCTGTAGACAGAGACTTAAGCACATTGGGATTGATTTTGTATTATTTTTGTATATAATTAGAATAAGTTGGTTATAAGTCGTCGGTTTTTATTAGTTTGCAACGCTTAATCTAGCTTATAATGTAACATTTTACATTAGCATTCCATGCCGTTTTAAAATTTACGATTTTAGTTTTTCCAGCCAAATCACATCGGAATGGGTTTAATAGTCATTTAAATTTAGTCCTTGATTAGTATTATATTGTTCGTAGCTTAGCTCTTTCAGATGAAGTTTACAAATAGGATGCAGTACCTCAGTACCAGTACCTGAATTTAATGTTATTGTAAGCTCATAGATGGTTTTTATGGCAGAAATGATGAAAACGTATTTCTAGCTGTCAAATAGGTTATATGATTCTAAGTTTGCCTATTTATATGATAAACTGCTATAATGTTGTACATACTTACGAAGTAACGTGTATTTAATATTACAATAGTTTAACTTAGTGTATTTATAAATGCGTGTCAAATAAAAAGGACTACATTACAACGTTTTCGGGCTTATGTCGAATGAGGTGACAAAACATTTCTTATTTCGTAAGCAAAGTGTTGGTATACCGGGTGACAATGAGAACAGGGCCATGCTTATATTTTATTTATTTATGAATAGATTTGGATAAAATTTTATATAAAGATACTAGAGATAATTTCTACCCTAACCTAACCTAAGGTATATATTTTAAATTATGCAACATTTAATTAAACTAATAGTGATTACTAGGTTTGGGTTCCCTTTCGATTTTGTGTTTTGTTTCTCAAAAACTGTCAGTTCATTTGCTATTCACATAATGAGCTGTAAATGTTATAAGCAAACGTGAAAAGTGATGGATGTTTGATTATTTCGTAAACAGCAGCTTGTAATAACAATACATGCACAACAATGGGGTTTTAGCGAAACCCTCGACTGTTAGTAAGTGAGCACACAAATAAATCTTGGCAAACTTCGGCTGGAAAAGGTAATTCCAGGAGATTCGACAATAAGCTGAAAATATATAAGTAAGAATGAGAAAAATATTGGTCAACTGTAACTGCAAAAACTTACCTGAAGTTGACAGATCCTGATAGCCAACTGAAGTGATTGCAAATCAGACATTTATCCTGTCCCAGGACAGCTAATGAGAGGTTTGGGTAAAACGTTTAGTGGAATTCCAGAAAATTACCATTTTGACGCTGCATCTGAACTACATGGTAGACGCTGTGCCCAAGGGAGTGCAAGTTTAAGAGCTGGTAGAATAAGGTGCTCTGAGTTTATTTGAAATTTTTATGGTGCAAGAATAGCCATGTTATGTTACTTATGTTTTTTAATTCATACGGGTTCTCAAAGTTTTGTAGTGTGCCGCAATGCTGGCAAACCCATGTTTAATATGTACCTTTGTTTTGTGTCAAGATACACAGCGCAAGTAGAGAGTTAGTTTATGACAGTTATCAGCCTCAGCAGGGATGTGTGATTCATTTGCACTTACGCGAACCTTTGAAGTAAAATAGAAATTTCCGAATTAAGAAATAAGGTAAGTCACATCTGGAAACTTAGCACTTTTTCTTTAGCTGAGAGCTTCTAGTAAGAGCCCGCACTTCATCCCGGCTAGCACAACAGGTGGAGCCTAACAAATTTACAGTAGTTTTACTATTGCAAGCCAGCTTTTCTTCCCGGTTAAGACTCTCTCGTCCTATTGAGACCACTGGGGTATTTTGTTTTGTTACAGGGTCTTAATGCTGTATATTTTCCTATATCATGTGTGCTGTTACTTTTATTCTCCTTTATAGTCTATATGAAGTACCGGTTTATGTTTAAAAGATAGTTTTCATTACGCTGTTACTAATTGTGTTCACCGTTAAGTAATTTTATTCTATATAGAAGTATAAAATCATAACTGAACAACCTATTTATCAACTTTTCTTTTCACAGTACGTACTTTATGTGTACATTTAAACATAATCGTGATTCTACAACAAAATAGTTAAGTAGAAGAATGTACTAGAAACTCTAGAATACTTTGCCTTTCCTTTATATTCCTTATTCTTAGAATGTAGAAGTTTAATAAACTAGAGTTTTGACTGATGCATAAAATTTAAGCCCATAACTTCAAATAACTTTGGCACCCCAAACATGTGAAACTTTTATATCAATCTAGGCCATTGATTTTAAAATGTAAATATCAAATGTCAATCAGTAATACTCCACTGTTTTTGTCACAATAAAATTGACGTGTGCTAGACAGTTGTGATTTTATTGTTAAAATTCCAAATTCTTATTGAATTCTTTTTTATGTAAAGTGATCAAATCTCTATTAGTTTTATTTCCGAAAAGCACTATCTTCGGCCAGCCAACTAGTTTACCTCGCACGTCATTTTAGCAACCAAAAAACACGTTGACGCAGTCAAGCTGTCGAAGCGTGAGATTGCAACATAAACATGGGGTTCTCTAATGTTATTTTTGATAAATTTAATTCGTCCGCCTTCCTGCCAGCCCTGTCATAAATGAAAAAGTTATAAAGTGTTTTTTAGAGCGGAACTTACTCAGCTAATGTTGGTTTTGACGCCTACAACTGTTGGAACAGATTACAAAAGAAAACCGACTTGTTTCTGGAACTTCTGGCAACAAGAACAGTAGCTACCTTAACGACCGTATCTCGCCTTTCTCAAAACTTCGAACTTAACCACCCGACTTGTGCAGACCCATTTTTTATCTTCATAACTCTCCGTCCCCGTGACAAGAAAAGGCTGGTTTATAAACAGTTCATTCTGAGGGATATCAAGTGAAGGTATTAGGTTTTATAGACTGGCTTTTGAATGTCTGCTAAATGAATTATTTCCGTTGTTTTTTTTTTGTTTCGGAAATAGATTTTACACAGAAAAGAGAATGACAAAAATTGACAGACCTGCTCCACAGAAAAACAAACAGCAAAAGTTAAACCCAATTACGAATATATGAAAATAGTAGAGGTTAAATCCTTGGGCCATTTCAATACACATAGATTTTGTTGTATTCAAATTTGATGATTGATTAAAGCTGTAACATAATAATTACAAATTACAAATTACACTATTTAGCATTTTTTCGAGGAATTAAGTATGAATAACGCTTAACTACTGCAAATAATGGCTGACCTTAAATTTATTATTTAATAGACCATCACCAGAAACTGAAATCCAGAAACTTTTAACTGCCTTATTCCTACAGCTATTTCAACATACAACTTGCTTATGCTTCATTACTATTAATCAAGCATTAAACTAAATATAGGGTAAAAAAATCGTATTAGGTATGGTGCAAACTTATGAGAACCACTGGCTAAATCAGTAAGGGTACATTAACCTAATGATCCAAATGCGATTGGACTACCCAAACAACTGCTTTTTTATTCTGCATTGTATTCAAATTCTGTCCTATCGCAACCACACGTGCGAACTCTGTAAGGAGAATTTTTGCATTCAACGCTTTCCGCTTCTTCTCCCAGTTTTAGTTCTTTTTCCGTTTCATTTAAGTGCAAATTAAAAGTTCAATAAGGTTTTCAAACCTAATTCCGTTCATTTCGAATATTAACGTATCCCAGCATAGTTAGGATCGGCGTTTTATATATAAATTTAGCGAAATTAAATAACGCCTGCGCAGAATCATTTCCCATTAGGATTTCCGTCCGGAGCAATCACTCATTGTCCGACATGAAAACTGTCCAGAGATGTTGGTTGTTGTTTCCCGGCGGGGAATTTGCCTCGCCGTTTAGTCGAAATTGTGGAAAGTGTTGAAACCAGATAGGTGTCGTTGTCAGGCCCTATGTTAGTAGGCACCTCCAATTACGCTTCAAGGGGATTTTAAATGGAAACCTCTGTGAACTAAACTGTCGTTCATGAAAGTCGCGTGTATCGTATCGTAATCCTGTCTTAGTACGTGCTTTATTTTTACTCTTTCTGGGGATATAATGCCGTTCAGACCTACTTGACTATCGCCCCTATGCAGTTTCCTGTCGTTCCGTTGGATGCAATAGGTTAGACGCGACCCGCAGTTGGTCGGACAACGTCACCAGAGCGGCTTAATTCCTTCAAAGGTATTGTGTCAGTTTATAGAAATTGTAATGAACGTGTTGCTCGAAGTGTCGCAGCGTTGTCGTTCATTTAAATGTTAAGATGTTCAACAGAAAATACCGCCTTGAAGTTAATTTTGAGTATTTTTGTCAATTTTCATTGTTGTAAAGTAGCTTCTTTGTGTAAATGTAAAGTTGTCACCGTTTTTTGAATTAGTTATACCTTTTTTCGTCAATTTTACCACCTGTGCTTAGTTTAAACGGTAGCGCCCTTAACCTCACTAACCATTTTTGAGTATTACTAACTGCAAGGAGTAATTCTTTTGATGCTTATTGTCACCTATATATTTTCTCCGTTAATGTCGCTCATTTTTAGTTATTTGTGTTTTTTATTAAGGGATTGCTGATGTTTGCATGTGTATTTTGTGTATTTTCCGATGTACAAGGATTCATACAGCTGTAGCAAATGTAAGTCAAGGTAACTTCAACTCAGCTGTTGGTGTTGGCCGCTTAAGCATTGCCGAGGTAGAAGTAGAAAGGTGGTTCATTTCTTCCACTTTCTGAGTGATCTCACCTGCGTTGTATCCCGATTTAGTAAGTAAAGTGGTGGCGCTTAGCAATTAACATATGTATTTCGTTTACCGGATCGTAGCCGTAATCTAAAGTCCTAAAGAATCCCCTTTCTCCATTCAGTGACCCGGCAATATTTGTTACAGCCCATCGCAACGGGATTGGGGCAATCGATCTGAGAATTTTCCGATTTTCTAATGTAGCAGACTGGCCTTTTGTCGTTGAAAACTATTCGTATTGTAACAATTTGACGCCTTTGTCGTAATGTAGTTTTTATGCTGTAACAGCTCTGTTGATAGAAGTTCATTCCAGTGACCGTCAATCAGTTTAAACAAGTGAATGTCTTATTCTTTGTGGGATTATTTATTGAGTTTTTGACGTATAGTTTATTATACGATGTTGTGTTGTTTAATGTTCTCTAACTATCCTAAAACTCTAATAGCCATAGTTAAGAATCACTCTCTAATGTATAAATATAGTTCGCCCCATATTCGTATTTCTTGCAGATACTTTAGGAATAATTGAATAAGTTCATATTTGAAATGAAAATTGTACATAAAGATAAAAGCAAAAACCTTACCTTTCCAGCGATTCTGAAACTGCCACCTAAAATTGAAATAAAGTTAACGTAATATTCATCTCACTAATTAACAACATTTATCAAAGAATATTTGGATTTTCTGTATTGCAATCTCCAGAATGTATACTTCGCGTTTGTATCATCGGAAGCATAGAGAAGTGAACTACTACAATTTTCTAGTGTACGCTTAACTTAACTAAAACTTCAGTGTACAGTAGAAAATTGCACTAATTCACTTTTATCTGCTCCCGATAGTACTATTACTTATGAGTAAAGGTCGGAAATTCAGCAATTAAAAATTGTTAAAATAAGCAGGAATTCAGACACCACTAAAACACACAGAATGGGCATTTATTTTAAAACATTTTTACTTTCGAAATTTTTAAATTTGCACGAACACAACTGATATAGCGAGTACGCCAAAGTTCAAAATCAACCTGAAACTAAACTCCAATATTTGAGGTATCAACACATTGCAAAATGTGGATTTTTCAAACCTTTATGAATACTAATCACAGTAAAAGATTTATTCTCTGTAATGAAAAGTTTAATACTTCCCTGCAGGTAGGTGATGTAACCTTCAAGGGTGAATTCAGTTCTTGTTAAGCTTTTAATACAATATAAATCAGGAATCGAAATAAATACTTTCTCAAATTGTATTTATGTAGAAAAGCTACTAAACTAAGCATTTTTAGGCATTAAGCATTTTTCCTAAACTTCCGTTCTGTAGTTTTTAGACGCTGTATATACAGTACGATCGAAAACTTTTACCCTCTAGAGGGCTGTGGAATTATTTTGTAAAAAAATGTTGTTGGCAGGCGTGGTAATAAAAGTCACATTGGCATTTTATATCTGTCAGTTTAAGATTATATCAAGAATGTCATTTTAACAAATACAAACATTTTTGTTGAATACATAAATATGTTAGTAACACAAACAACTACAGGTGTTCAAAACGATTCCCTGCACTTTCCATACACAGCACCACCTATATGTTCAGTATTAAAGTACTTTTACTCATCACTGCCAACATAAATAAAATTTTTTAAAAATCCACAGCCCTCTAGAGGTTAAAAGTATTCGATCATGCGGTATTAAATATGAGAAGAGCGGCAAGATCGAGCTAATAATAGTGCGCTTGCGTACGTATAAACACAATAAGTTATTATTTTAATCATTAGTGATACTGTAAGTGTAAGAATTGCGAACGTTTACATTTTTACAGTTTAGAGAGCGCATTAGAAGCAACACACGAAACAATTCAGAAGATCTAGAAAAATCTAACTCTTTTCTTAATTCCACCAGGACTGCAAAATTTCGAAAACTTGTTTATACTTTCTAAAAAAATAATTTTTTAGAATGGTTAAAGAAGAAGATATCAAACTTTGAAGATTGAAATATTCCTACCGTAATGGAATTTGCTAAGATAAATTTTTGTAGTATATTGCACTAATATTAAATTAAAGTCAGCGTATGAGCGTATATGTTTATTCAATGCGGTTACAAATTGAAGGCGTCAAGGAAATCGTAAATAGGGCTTTACGTGCAAAACTTGATAACAGCATTTTGTGTTAATGGGTGGGTGTGGGGCTGTGCTCTAATTCTCGATCGGAGATATTGTTTTTCCGCCATATCGGAAGAAGTGATGAAAACGGTTTTTTAGCAGTTTCTCGTTTCCTGTTGCTCTGACGCTGAAATTGCATCAATGCAAGTTTGTAGTATATGAAATTCCTTACAACATTTCGAAATACGTTTTTCACGTGCCCTCAACAATTTGAAAGTTGCTACCCAAAAAAGCCAAGCTTAAGGGTTGAAATGTGTTTTACGTAAATATATCGCTCTCGGTTAATCCTACGATAAAAAATACTCTTATATTTTTTGTAGAACAACTAATTTGCATACAATTTATATATGAGTGTTTTCCCAGTTGGACAATAAGTTACCGTTGTACAGCGCCGCAAAGGTCGCAAGTCACGTAGACTGTAGATACAGGGTGGCCAATTAAGAAAAGTAATTGTCGTAAAGACTTGGGGTTAAAAAATTTATGACTAAAGTGGCCAAGAGAAAATACTGGAAATTATTTTTAAGTTTTTAAAATGGCTGCCAGGGGGCGTAATCGCATTCTTGAATTTTAAATCCCGTTTTTGCAAAATATTCTTATATTACAGAAAGCTAAAATGGACACCCTTTTAAAGCTGAGATAAATTCGATTCTTATTTTATTTACCGAAGTGTTTGTATAGCAGCAAGTTGATTGACTTGTCTTTGTGAATGTCTACGCCGTACAACGCAAAAAAAATTGCTGTCCCGCTAATACGGTGAATTCCGTGTTTACATCTTTCTGCACAAAGTGATTCGCTGCAGATTCCAGGTTAGGTGTCTTTTCCAAAGAAATTTCATTTTGCCCATACCGTAAACCTGAGGATGTGGTGTCACAACCAGAAAATGCATGCAAGAACAAGATACGCTTTGATACAGCATCGTATTTCACGCATGTTGTAGAGTAATTCTGTTCCTTCATATTCAGTTTTCCGGGCTTGCGAAGGAAAACGTTTGCGCAGTTCCGTTCTAGTGCCGTCAGAAGGACCAATATGTCGATGTCCTGTTTTATCGGACTTTTTCCACTGTCTAGGGTGTATATCACACAACGTTTTGGGAGTTTTGATCTACTCCCGTCTTCTGGTGTTCCTGGTTAGTCCTGAGAATATGGGAGTAGATCAAAACTCCAGAAACGTTGTGTAATATACACCCTAGACAGTGAAAAAGTTCGATAAAACATATCATAATAGACCACTGCCAAAAAATGACATTCAGAGAACAATGTCAATGTCCTCGGTGACAATGGTTACAAAGTCATAGAAGTGAGATT
This sequence comes from Agriotes lineatus, assembly GCA_940337035.1. Classification (NCBI taxonomy): domain Eukaryota; kingdom Metazoa; phylum Arthropoda; class Insecta; order Coleoptera; family Elateridae; genus Agriotes; species Agriotes lineatus. Next base: position 143,073,041 of record OW679200.1, read on the forward strand.
CTTCGACCTCTGAATGAACAATTAGATAGTCGGCATCTCGCAGTGCTTCTTCGACTGTAAAATCGCAATCTTCGAATTATCTTCTGAGTAGTTGGATGAATTTGCACTTGTTTTTCTCGTTCGCTAGAAATTTCTCTTGATTAGTTTTTGGAACTGTAGTGCTGACGGAACGTTGATTTTTTGTTCTGCGAAGTCGTTCCCATGTTTTCGTACCGGCAATTTCTGGGTCTTTTGAGTAGCCATCGACAATTAGTTTATTTCTTTATATACTTTCAGGTAACATTATCATCTGGGACAGTTTGTTTCACCTTTTGTATACATGACAATAGATATATTTAATATCAAATTAACCTTGTCATATTACCGTCAGCGTCAGTCAGTTGGGATTCTCATTCTCGAGTTTGCATAGCTGCATATGTCATTTTCATACCACTTAAAAATCCCGAAATCAACCATAAGAGTTGTTCCAGATACTTTTACATGCAACGGTATATTTTCAGTAATCCATTGAGCATGAGATTTTGCGATTCTATGTGTTTTAAAAAGTGCGTGAGTTTGTTTGTTTGTAATGGACAAGGTCTAGGCATGCGAAGTACCAGGTACCTTAGACAACGTCTGCTTTGGTCATATGCATTGCTACTTAGAATAGCCATAATATATTTTCATTCAAAAAGTCAAGCCTTTTATCTACACGTCCAAGTCATAAATAGAATTTCAAGGCAAAAATTGTAGTTGTTTAAATATATTGCAACTACAATTTTTAAGATAAATTGTAATGTGCGGGTTTTCTGCGCAGATCCGACTTAAATCACCCCTGCGTTATAAAAGTAGAAATTAATTGGCAGCGATCTAAGTAGGTATAAGGCACAGGAGTAAGTTAAGTCACGAGCGGATTATTTATTATAACCAACTGTGTTAAGGGTAACGTGGGTTATGCTATAAACAAGCTAAGTAACCCACAATGTCAAGGTCAACGTGGGTTATGATGTAAGCAAGCTAGTAATAGCCCAGATTACTTGTTTAAAACGAACTTGTAAAACACCATATTACTACTGAATATTGAATAGACATAATTTACTGAGGTCAAACATCTCAAACGTTTTTATAATCTGCTGCCCATTATATAGTTCGTTGCTAATTTCGTAATCCTTTGTTTACTTGGAATCCTAAACAATGAGTAACGATGGTGCACTCAGTTAAAATTTACCTATAATTTGGTAACTAGACCTTTTACAGAAAACCAAATTTTCCATTGCAAATTATGGCTCGTGGTAGGGAAAGGTTTCGCTAAAAAATCTGAGGATTAGAAACAAAACCTGAATTCGGATTCGTCATAAAACGGGTGCTTACTTTTGAATTAAATTATTACTAATGTCCAAAGACAAAATAACAATCAATATAATGGATATCCTGTTATTACTGTTGTGAGAGAAAATGTGGAATAAAAACTGTTAACTATCTCTCAATATTTACACCTTTAAAATCATGAGAAGAAAACACAGTGAAAAATGTATTCTGTGTCTGCGTGCCTCCACGTCAATACAAAACTATTCAAAGACGTCAACATCACTGAACGCCTACATTTTCCTCATTTAGTTATATATAACGTTAGTAGGACTGTTTTGATTAAATGAAAAAATTCTATAGCAATTGGTTGGTCTTTTGGTGGTATTACAAATTTATCAATACAGAAGGTATTGCCACTCAAGCTAGAATTTTATACCAATTCGTTAACTTCAGCCCTAAACCACTATTTTACGTTTATGCGTTGTTCGTACTACATAAACAGGAAATTGTGTATAGTAATATATATTTTTATATTAAGTGCGCGAAATTAGTACTTCTTTGCAGCGCATAAGAATATCACTTCTAGCCAACACCGTCAGGTCTAATTGTCAAGCTGATAGACGATCAGTCGATTGTAATAGAGGAAACTATTATTTAAGAAACTCAGTTTCTATATAAACTAAAACTGAGTTTGTTTGTTTGTAATGGACAAGGTCTAGGCATGCGAAGTACCAGGTACCTTAGACACCGACTGCTTTGGTCATATTCATATGCTACTTAGAATTTTACCGAGGCTAAGGAGTTCCAACCCTAGCAAAGGATCTTTTACATACTGTATATCATAGTAACGTGGTACCAACAGCTATACATCACTTCCGAATGATGGCATTCTGTAGAGGTTTTCATTTGCATTTTTTATTTCTAAAAGGCTTACTGGGATCGGGAATCGAACTCGCGACCCTTAGATCAGTAGCCAGAATGCTTAACCACTGAGCTATGGAGCCCGGTAAAACTGAGTTTAAAATACATTATTAATTTGCTGTATCATCCTGCATTGGCAAAAATATTCATTTCCTTCAGCTTTTACCACTTAGGCACTTCGACATTTTTAACTGAGTACTCTGTAACCTAGAAAACATTTATTTTTATGGTCAGCTATCTCTTGGAAGTTCGTGCAAATTCCAAATGTTTCACTGATAATTCAAGGCCACTTGCAACCTGTCGAAACTTCTAACGCTGTTATATTTAGCTTCTAATGCACTTATCTGGAGCAACTCAGTTATAAATTTTCTGTTGATCAATAAGTGATCAATATCGAACAACAAATATTGAATTATATTTCTTTGTGATTCTGTTTGGTTACAAACCATAATAAGCATAATGATTGCGTGCATTGCTAGGCCTGATAGACCCAAAGGGTAACAGGTAAATAGGTAAATATTGGAAAGCTCTTCTGGAATTACAAAGCACAGCAAAAATCGTCTGAAGTTATTATACTTCCACCTTCTTAAATTGGGTTAACCTAGCGCAGATATGTGGCTCCTGCAACAAATTTGCTCGTTTTTATAAATTGCTAAGCTCATGTAACGACAGCGGTTTCTTATTACGAATTCTGCCCGCCGGCACGCAATATTTGTCAAACTCTGTGGCATCGAATTAGCGCAGCCTTTAATCTATTTCGTGCTGAACTAAATTAACTGCTCTATTGGACTGAGCAAGATTAAGCAAAAATTATGGGGAGCAAATTTATCAACTCAACAATGGCGGACAAAAGCAATTTGAAACGAAAAAATGCGTTACTCCTGGGGCAACGTGACCTATATTTCATCCCTTGTACATAGTGTTCATCTTCAGTTGTTCGGCCGAATTGTAAATTCAGTGCACGTTTTCGCTTTTTAGCTCTTTAAATCTGTTAATTTAGAAATGCTTACAATTTTTCCGTCGTTGCTTTTCACCGTCCTGGTTTGTACTTCGCACTACCAGCAAAGCAGATTTAACGTCTCGAGTAGATTGAAATTGTAGCTGACTTTATGAAATCTTTTGTATCATTTGTTATGTACAAGGTAAATAAATAAATTATAATTTATTGCTTTTCAATGAAACATGAAAGGAATTCTTGTAAAAGCAATAAATGTTTGAAAGTATATCATGAGATATTTTGTAAGAGTTAGGGAATGTAAACTACAAACTTATGTTACGTGAAAAATGTGTTAGTGCTATGTGCTACATAGCATGTCATCTTGTTTGCTGCTTATCGACTACTTAAATTAGAAAACAAAAGCCACATATGTTCCATATTAACAGGAATAAAAAAAATTATATAAAATTCGGTCGATTGACTGTACTTGGCATGTCTGGGTAGTATAACATTAATCGATGTTGATGCATGTATACCACGTTAAAAAGCCTTCTCATGACCATTAATACTCCAAAATGTATATTAATATTGTGACGAACGATTAAGGGTCGGCCTTACCTGGTGGCGAAAGTTATATTTGGTGTTTTACCGTCTGGGAATTATCGGCCTAAGTTGACTAACTCGTCGGGAAGGATCGGCATTCCAGCTAAGCTGCAAAAAACTATGGGAGAGGGCGCCAGGCCCTCGACGTCGACAAATCCTTGGTTCGAACCTCCCCAAGGTAAGAGATAAACCAAATAATAGCAAAACCAATAACTAGTAACAGTATTGATTTCAACAACTTGTTCTATAGCGCAAACATGAGTTAAAATTGACAAGTAAATCGACATAAATATACGATAATAAATATGAGCACAAACAATCCACTAACTAGCTTAGACACACTAAAAAACATAGGCGCTGCATAAGCAAATATAAAAGGGCGAGCTGCATAAATACAATTAGTTTTACACCAATATAAGCATGAATAAAATAATGAAAAGGTGAAGCTACTTTTAAACAACAGCAATTAAGCTGATACCCAAATTTTAAGGTTGCCCACTAAGGGATGAAATCAATTAACGAAAATCTCCGTGAAGCGGAGGTTCATACAAAGCCGACCGCGTCAGAATAATTCCGGCGAGCAAATAACCAAAAATTCGCAGGTACAAATTAGCACGCTCCCTGTAAAGCAAGGTGCCACAGAACAGAGCAATGCAAACGATAAGCTAACCTTAACCCCGGTTGTTAGCTGAATCTGACATTATGACGGTATCCAAAATTTAGACGGGGCGAAAAATCTTCAGATTGCATGGGCATACAGGGTCGAAGAGTGCGAAATCCAGGGAAAAGTTGGCTGGGATTAATAGGCAGCCAAATGTGGACGCGCAGATGACAAAATCTGACCCAAATAATTCCGCCGAGACGTTAGACCTAAGAATTCCAACATTAAACCAATAATTCGAACGTCAAAAGGGCATTTGTGCTTCCAGATCCTCCACAACCAATGGCGCCTAGCCAAACCAATTGGCTTTTTGAAGCACTACGCCGTGGGACACCCAACTTGCTTGCACGAATTTTCAATGGAAAAAAGAACGAGAAGATCCAACCACATGCCCATCAAATCAGGTTATCAAAAACTTCCCAAAATTTTGGCAAGAAGACCCACAAAAATTCACTGAAAATTTGGAGTGTTCTCAAATGATAACAAAACTGTAATTGTTAAGCTAGAAATTTAGTAACAGCTGAAGAACATAGGGTTGCCTACCCCGTCAGACAGGATGTATTGAGAATTTGGGGAAAATAAATGACAGTAGTAGAATTTAGTTAATTATTGGAAGTATTGCCTGAGAAACCATCAATTAATGGTAACAAAATGCTTAAAAATAAAATACAACTGGTTAATTTTCAGTAATGCATGCGAAACTACAAATTATCCCTAACAATATCACTGTGAAACTATTCAAGCATTGCCATTTATACATAGTAACACACGATTTACAATTACATTATTATTGTATATAAAATAGCGCACCTGCTTTAAAGCTAGGGCTACACATCGTTTTCTCGGGTTTAAAATGAATGGTCAATGTGTCTGGAAGCAAACCACTCACATCCACAAATGATTGGTCCATATCAAATAACTGTTTGAGCTGTAACTGATTTCAAAACAAAAGAATTACCGACAATCACATCGCAACTGCATTTGTCTTAACTGTCGAAAAACAACGCTCTATGGAATATTCTTAACGAGTTTTGTTTTCAAACATATTGATTTTGAAGTGTCCAGGCACGGAAAGGAAACCATCGGATCGTTCCAACCAACCAAAAAGGATATAGTTGTTATATATCTAAGAAGGAGTCCTAATCAATATGACTGCTTGTCATGATAAGCTACTACGATCCTTCTACAGGTTTCTTTTGATGTATCCTTTGAACCTGGTTTGCAGTTGGACGTATCAATAAAACTTCACAAACGCTCCGACGTGCAGGCGCGAATCAGCATAAATGTCGAAATATAGATCAACAGTTTAAAGCACGACTTTGCAAAACATTCTTTTGGGCACACCACTGTAACAACAAAAAAATAAACGCATATTAAATCTCCTATTTCATACAGTTGATACGTACGGGGAATTCTTTCAAAACCGTTTTGAAGCAATAAAACAGTCATAGATATAGTGACAAATGTTATTTTCTCAAAATATTTCCTCACTCACCTCTTCATAGTCATGTAAGTGTACTTCTGGTTTTCGGCAATGGCAAGAAATTGCAAGGCGCTAAATGTGAAGCAAGCAGGGTATCCTCCGATTGGAACCTCTGATTTTTGTAAATGCCCTTCATGCAGATTCGAGAGTTGCGTCATTCGGTTGAAAATATTTTTTTCAAGCAACTATTTGATATCATATCACTCACTAACTATTCGCTGGTACTCCAAAGCTATTATAACAACATGGACATTAGGGGAGAATTTTGTTATCCTCGTTTAATTTGCGTTGAAACATTTTTTTTTAATCCAAGGCTCATCGCTTATAATAATTCAAAAACTGGTTTGGACGATCCATTTCACGCGCGCTTATTTTAGATCATTGTAGTTTACGTCTAAAATCGTATTGGTCTGTAGACCTTCAAACCAATTTTACTACCTTTTTAATCAACATGTACTGCTGCAAAGCTTTGGCTAAATAAAAATTGTCTTTTTTATTAAATATAAAAATTTATCAGTTACACGCTACCCTTTAAATAATTTATCAATCACATTACTTAATTCTTTTGCTCCGACTAGCCATTCGGTTTGCAAAACTCTAATCCCAGAGTTGATTTTCTACATAGTTAAATATTTACGCAATTGTATGATAATCGCACAAGTATGGCAAATGCTTCTTAATAACATTTTAACCTCAAATATGGTAGCGAAACAACACAGAATATTATGTTCAGTTCCAAAACTGTTTTGATTCGAATTTTAAAAGAACGCCAACCTGCTTCAGAGTCTTCCTGGGTCACCTGATGCTGAAAACTGCCCAAAATGCGCCTTTTTCTACCCCATCATCTGCTCGCTGGAACCGCTTTTCTCCAAGGTGCCGGAATCTCCCTCGACTGCGATGCTTGAGTAGCCCGCCTTGCTGCTTCCCTGCCTTGGCTGGTACTCCCAATGTCATTGTTATTTGTCGTATCACTTTCACTCTTCGTATTCTGCTTCAAATCGTCGCTGCGCTTCTTCAAATCGTGGCTGTGTGTACAAGTCCGGAGTTTTGCTTTCGCAATCTGTATTGTTACGGAAACACTGCAAATACACAAATTAGCCCCCGTCTGGACAAAATAATACAACCAGTTAGAACTCAAAAGGACGATAGCTTACAATTATTTTATTTGGAAGCCAGCACACAACCTTCTACTTCGCTTCGCTTGGGTGAGATTCTCTTTTTTTATTTACAATGGTTAGTCACCTACTACATATTATTGTTTGTGAGTACACATACTTGATCTTATAAATTAAATTTTTGTTTTGTCGAATTATCAAACATTGTTGCGCTAACTTCACATAAACAAAATCGAGACCAAATTGTTTCGGAGGGCGGGTATAGGGCAAAAACAATCGGTTGCGTAATCCACAAATCTAATTTGATGGGTAACTTTTCCAACGGCATTTGTCACAAGATGCGCCGGTCGTCATTCGTAATCACTAGTATTTCTGCCATCAATAGAACTAGAGCTACTCCAGTTTTCATGCCCCATAAGCTCAGCACTGAAGTAAAATGTGTACTATCACCAAATATCCACCTTTCTCGAATTTTTAGGTGGATGCTAACTACGGGGTATCACTTATCAGTAAGAGGGACCTGTCATCTGTAAAAATTATCAAAACCTTTAGAATAATTTTGAAGAAAAAAATATTTCTCGGTTGTTCGACATTTTTAGGGTACTTGGGCCTCCCCTCACCGGCCGACGCATCCTAATGAAACCAAAGTTTGGTAACATCGCCCGTAAACTTCGTTGTAGACCGGAAATTTTTATGGATATATGTTTGTATTCCCCCCCCCCCCCCCAGATATTCCCTTCCTGGAATTGTTGAGTAGGTACCAATTATTTAAGAAAAAATTCGTTTTGGGATACTTAGGCCTCCTCATATCGAACGATGCATCGCAGTGGAACAAAAGTTTAGTACCATCATAAAACTTCTCCATAAATTTTTAGAGATATTCGTCTGTATGGAATCTGCTCCCCCCCCTCCTGAAATATCTCACTCCCTAGAATTTTTTAGTAGATACTGACTATGAGATACTACGCTCGGTCACTTAATGTGTCTCAGAATTGGTCCTTTATCTAGTCTTAGTTGAAGGTCTACTTCACCATGAAAGGGACTCAGTTTTTACGTAATTAACGAAATCTTTCCGCACTCAGATGCCTCGGGCTAATGTTAAGATCACGTCGCTAAGGATGCATTATACCGCCCGTGCGGAGGAAAGAACGCGAAAAACGTAATTCCCCACGAAACTAGGCAAACATTAATTCCAAGAAACGCAATCTCCTTACCTATGAGGAGTGAAAGGCTAAGAAAAATGCCAACGACGATGCGGTTTCTGCGAAATGCATGCATTCCTTCAGCGTAAAGCAGATTTATTTAGTTAGCGGTCTGCCCAATGCCATTCAGCAGTGAACGGAATTACGTTTGCGATTGTGTGTGAAAGAATAAACAGAGACAAACTTGCCCAAAATGCTCAAGAACAGAAGTGTTTACTACAAAAATGTTCCAAATTAAAATTAATGTAACAATCTTTCTTTAAAAAGTAACGTGGTCGTATATTAATTTTGAGACACACTTTAGCACTTTACATCAAACTGTAAAGATTTAACGTCTGTCATACTAATCATCCCAGCAACTGCCCCAGGGATGCTACTGCTGAATGAAATCTGGCATTACAAAGAAGTCTAGGTTTATCTTCAAAAATAAAAGCTGCTTTTGGAATAATTTCAGCAGCATCCGTCTGCTCTCCACCAAGACAAAATTTGAAGAGGGATTTACCTTAACCATCTACATAGTTTTCCTGGAAGGTTCATTCTTGAAGAGGAGTTCAACTCAAAGCGCATTCATATGATGCACATCTAACGACCAGAAAATGAAGTAAACTTTATCATGCCACCAACAGTTAAACCTGTAAAGTACACAATACAGGACACTTAACATATTGGCTAACAAACTTTGTTAATAAAGAATATGACACTGACTCGGACCACTCGCCAATTGTTTTGACGGTAGTAGTAGCAGTGGTAGTTGTGGAGAGACCGAAGTCTAGCATGTCGTTCTTCACAGCTCACTTTTGTCAACCCGTTGCCATCCCTTCAAACACATCCACTGTCACATTATCTCTGCGTAAACATTCTCGACTATCTAATGAAGATTAGAAGATCGGCCTACGCTAATAAGTTTAACTCTTCGCCTTGCAACGTAGCTGCACCATGAGCTCTAAACCTCAGTCTCTGTCACGCTTTGCATTACCCTAAGTAGTGGAAGCATGTTTCCTTATCTTTCCACAAACGGGATCTTGCTATATTTTCACAAATACTAGGTGTCTACTAAATTTACAGTGGCTTGCCAGGTCCCTTCAAAAAATGTGTGGTTCTTCGGTCCCTTCCAGTAGCCAGACTGATTTATTTCAATCAAATTCTGATATATGGTATCTATGGACAGCCCCTGCACCTCTTTCACTTTTCCTTACTGGTCTTGTAAGCCCACACAGTTAGGGCTATCGAGACCTGCTGCCTTGTAGTACTCAGAAGGGGTTCCGGTCCAAGTTTAGCTAGTTTATCAACATGATTCTTTTTTGCCAGCTTTGCTAAATCATCTCGACGTTGCTAGACAAGAGCAGATGTTGTCCGGGGTGAGTAGATTGATTTTAATGCAACTTGGACGTCAGGGCAAATATAGATTTCTTGCTTTGGCGATATCCGGACCTCATGCCTGGTTGCCAGCGAGTTTATACGGTCTTATATATAATACTCTTTCAAGTATATAACGATAGCTTAAGTTTATTTTACAAACTATTGTAAACATAGCTGGCGAGTGCTAAAAGTAATTGATTGCAAACAATTTTCGCTCTGCATAAAAAACACAACTTAAAAAGCTATTTCATTTAAATCTCACCGCCAAAGCATTCAAAACCATATTTGATGAATCCAAATCCAGTCAGCATTCCGAGAACATAACCGGTCGAAATCAAAATTCGCTATCAAGTTCTTTGTCATCAAAGCTACATCAAACAGCTAGTGGCGTGCTATCAGAACCACATTTGGCGAGCATAAATCTGTGTGTTTCGGAATTGATTAGGTTATGCTCCCTCACGCAAACCAAACTTTCGTTGAATGTTCGGCTTAGTCGATCGAACAGTAATTAGAGCTACATTTGTATAATTCCGTTTGTGTGTGACGACAATTTATAGAAATCAGGAAAACGCTGTTTAACAACGCTCAGGCAAGTTTCAGAAATGCCAGCCCTTTTTACCAAATATATTTATCTTTTATTGTAGCTTGCATTCAGACAATGGTGAATGTTTTTTCTTGTAAATGAGACGCTCTCATCTGTGATGCTGCTTTGCAATATTCCTAGCATAAGGCCCTAAACACACGGGATTCCGTATCCCAGATTCGGAATGCGGGATACAGAATCTGAGTCTGATCAGACACGGCGACTGAATCTCAGACGCGGGCCTTCAGTCACTTGCAGTGCCGTGCTGTTATGGACCTAGCATTGCTGTTCTTTGTTTCTGTCGAATTAGTCTAGAAGTGCTGTATTTAAAATCAGGGATTGGGCTCTACTAAGCTAATAAATTTTACATTGTCAAATAATGTACATTCTATGATCGTTGTATAGTAATGAACGCCTTGCTTATTCGATTTAAATAGAAGTTGAAGAAAATCTGCTACGCCTATGACATGATATCATATGTTCTAGCTGGCAAAAGTGGGCGAGTCCAGGCCGTGGTACACGTGGACTCATATCCTCTATATGCTCCAATGGTAAATCGGTATCCGAGATACAGAATGTGTCGCCGGCGGCCGATTTTCCTTATCTCTCCATTTCGGCAGCCGGCTACAAATTCTGTATCTCGGATACCGATTTACCATTGGAGCATATAGAGGATATGAGTCCACGTGTACCACGGCCTGGACTCGCCTACTTTTCCCAGCCAGAACATATGATATCATATCATAGGCGTAGCAGATTTTCTGCAACTTCTATTTAAATCGAATAGCCAAGGCGTTCCTTACTATACAACGATCATAGAGCGTACATTATTTGACAATGAAAAGTTTATTAGCTTTGTAGAACCCAATCCCTGACTTTAAATACAGCACTTCTAGACTAATTCGACAGAAACAAAGAACAGCAATGCTAGGTCCATAACAGCACGGCACTGCAAGTGACTGAAGGCCCGCGTCTGAGATTCAGTCGCCGTGTCTGAACAGACTCAGATTCTGTATCCCGCATTCCGAATCTGGGAAACGGAATCCCGTGTGTTCAGGGCCTTAGAGAATGGAAGTTTTTGTTTCTGCATCGGAATAACTTGAGTGTGCCTTTAAGTGCTCTGCATTTGAAAAGACGTCCAGATGTTTCATGATTAAAATTGCAGTAGAGTATCTCTAATGCACTAATTAAAAATGCAAAGTTTGTTTCAGAGTGAAGTTCCAATTAGCCTTTGTCGCAACTATTTCTGTAAGATTTTTAAGGGAAAAGCTTTCTGGTGTGCTTTGCTAGATCCAAGCTTCACATTTAATTAACGATGTAACCTTCAGCTGTTATTTTTATAATTACCTAATTTAGAAATTCTACATACTATATTTATTACGGATTTAATAGTAGTAGTACTTGTATAAGTACGACACCTTCATTTTTTAAGTCAAAGTTAAGTACATCTCATTCATAATTTATAAATATTATTAAAAAATAATCAATCGATCTGGTTATGTAGTTTATTTTTATATCTAGAATAATTTTTAAAAGAACAGCCAGTACATAAATGCACTCTGTGGCTGTAATGGCACTATATTACAATTTACATTTCATAGGAAAGTAATTATTCCTTATGCTATAATTCAAGGCAAAACTCGTATATGTATTTACACTTTACTTAACACTATGTAGAATATTGGAATCTCATTGTTCAATCTGAAATTCTAATTCTATCACATAGCTCATATTTTATTTCTTTATAGTGAGTAATAAAGAGAAGACCTATCTTAGATTCCAAGATTTGTTGGTATATTTAATCAAACGGCTGTGTACTAGGTGACACCCAAACGTTTTCTACACTTGAAACGTTACAAAAACTACTACACACTACTACAGCCTTTTGCGCTATACGAGGGCTACGCTGAAAATGTTTGTATAGGGCAACACCGATGTGGTTGTAACTCTAGCTACTACGCTTTACCCTAACATTACCTCCACCATTACTAATTAATCTAAAGGTTACCCAGCATATTGCTAATACACGTGAAGAAGTCGTGTCTTACTGTTTTCCTAGTAGAGTTATAATTCATAACGCCCGCTCATCGTCAGCGACAAATGTCTGACCAATCGCACCTCGATGGGTCTATGCGTACCCAGCAATAGTTGATCATCCAATAAAATCGTGCTGATCCATTATTTAGGTTATTGAGAAACACTAGAAAACTTACAAAATTGTATGCACTACGGACATTACCTAATGTTTACAGCCTTCGGGCATAAACAGCTTCATAACACCATTGGTAAATAAATAACTATTACTAGTAGTTGTAAGCAAGCCCAGTGTCTGGAATAGTTATTAGTAGCTTCAGCGTACTTATGCGAACGTTTTGTCCGTCCGTCCGTCCGTCCGTCTGTCTGTCTGTCTGTCTGTCTGGATCGCCTGTAACTTTCGAACGGCTACAGATATCGAAATTTTGAAAGGGGGCAAAGTTGTTGCTAAGGTCCCGAGCACCTTCAAGCGCTATTTGGTTTTGGCGAAAGGTGGCGATTTTTTACTTTGCAAAATTTCCAAGCATTGTAGCACAGTGGCGGCTTGTCCACTTGGCGCCATCTACAGAAGTTCGGTGGTCACGTTTTGAACTACACATTCTGGGTGCACTATAATACTTATTAATGTTTTCGCAGTGCTGAAGCTACTCTTTAGACCTGTACTTGAGCAGTTTATTAGTCATATGTCCCGGACGTTGGCCATCATATTTAAAGGTGTTTGGTATTCCGAATTTAAACATGGTAGATCGACTTTAAAACGAACGAATAGTAACTGCCGGCCTTATAAAGGTCACTAATCTGACGTTAACTTTAATTCGCTGTTCAAATAAACAAAAGCGCATCAAAACGTCAGTGCTTATGACATTTTATTCCTTAGTAAACAAATTTTGATGCGCTTTTGTTTATTTTAACAGCGAATTAAAGTTAACGTCAGATTAGTGGCCTTTATAAGACTGGCTGTAATAGTACCAAACGAATAACATTAGAGCAGGAGGAACGAATCATCTAAACTTTGATGTAAATAACTAAAATTGATTCGCGGTAGTACGAACCAATACAAACCAATTAAAAAAAAAGTGCACGTGATGTTCTGTCAGCGAATAATCACCCCTCCCGCAAATGAATGGTCGAAACGATTTTTTTAAATTATTATACGGCATGAATTTTGGATTTAAAAAATTGCAATGAAAACTAAATTAGAGAAACAAAATGGTGACGCCTTTCTCCTCTAGTGTCTACAGGACGTTCCAAACATTAAGGGTAAATCCGCAGGACCGTTCCCTGGGGGCGAAATAAAACTGCTTGGTTAGGTAGGTCCGATTTTGTTGATACGGTGTCGGTGACAAACCCCTTGCTTGATGCTGGGGCGGCTTCCGTCGGCTGTCATATTTAGTTGTGGAACCGCTCTCTAGGAGTTCTGGGCGACGTCAAGCTTCCGGCTAGGGCTAGAGATTCATTCCTTTGGTAATTAAGACGAGGTTGCCATTGCGAGCTGTGACGACTTGGGGACTCGGATTATGCCTTCAAGCGTCTTTTTATTTTCTTGTTAAAGTAGAGAGCGGTGCTGCTGGTTTCCATAACTGGGTACTTACAATCGGATAGCTCATCACCGAGCGTCGGCTTGTACAACTATTATATAGAGCTGCAGGGGGTTTTTACTTTAAAGAAATGCTTATCACCGGCTGTCCACTTGTGAACTTAGGCTGGTGAAGGATTTGGGACAGAAACTCAAACATTACAAACTATCGAGCGGCTGGAGAAGGAGGGGATTTCGATGTACAAGAGCTGTAGTTTGCTCTGCATTGGAATGCGGGTGCTGGGGCTTGAAAACCAGTAAGGCTAGCGTGCCAGACTACAGTCTACTTTCAATGGCGAGGGAACTCTACTTTATACCCCATGCCGATGAATTATCGGGCGGTCTATGGGAAATTGCGTTGTAGCGATACGCTCTGGCGTACGTTACCATCCGAACGTTTTGCGTTTATCAAAGAGCAAAAAATTTAAAGAACCTAGCGACATTGTAATTGCAACGAAGTGATGGCGTTTGGAAATTAATGTTGTAACGTTTCACCCTCTGACTAAGGGAGTTATAAATTTATACCACGGGATAGCCCAAATCGGAGGAATGTTTACACTAGCTCAAATATATACGGTCAAGGAAAACACCATATATTTAAAAAAAATATATTGTGGCCAACTATAAGTACAAATTAAACCGTAGCTCTAAATTAACTGAATTGTACATTATGAAAATAAAAAATTCTTCTGGGGGTCGTGTTTCTTTGCTCCGTGGTGAATTGCAACCCACCTAGCAGGTCTGTACGGAAGATGATGGCAACGGGCGTTGCACCAAGTGTACCAGGTAATTAGGGGACGCGGATGCACCAAATGATGTGCCAAATATAGATTCTGGCCTGTAGGACGGATGTTGAGGACGAGCGACCTTCAAGTCCCGGTGTTGTTTACATTAGCGGTGCTGTAATTATATGCATAAATCAAGGAGATCTAAGCCTCGGATGTTGCGGAGGGGTTCGTGCGGTTCTTGCGGGTGTCCTAGGATGGCCTGGCGTAATTTCTGGAGTGACGGTTTTGTGAAGTTTAGCTTGGAGTAGTTTACCAAATTTTAGCGGGCGGCGAGTCTTGACAGCTCGGTGGGCCCGTGATAAATTTTCCAGCGCTCGGTCCCGGAGGTGAGCTTGGAGTTCCGGCTTGTAGGGAACGTCTTTAACATTCAGATCGGACCCTTCAGGTAGGTTAATGCATTCTGCCATAAAACTCGAACTGCATTCAGGAGGACCGTGCCTTCACCGCCTTCATCTAAACTTCAGGAGGGGAGTTTGGAATAAGTGCAAGTCCATGGATTGCATTTCCGGACTAGACAGGATCAGGACTGGTGGACTCAAGTGGGATGATCTCAAGTGAAGTAAACTGATCGCGGAGTCTTCTTATATACTCTCCGGGCGGCTTCATCGAAACAGCCGCTTCAGGTATCGTTGAGTGGGAGGCGACGCTGGGGTTCATTCTTTGTTAGCTTTGCGCATAGCGGCTTCTGATGTTACTAATTCGAGCGCTGGTTAGATGCAACGCTTGATAACGCTTAAACGAGCGATGCATAAATTACATACATTGTTTAATGTTTATTTAAAGTTTATGCAGAAGCTAGCGTTACAATGTTGGTTGGCGCTAACAGCACGAATTTGCTTAAGGCGTTACTCTGCACCCAAATGGGATACACTCAAAACGTAGATCACCCTAAATAAAACATATCTTATGCATCGCTGAACTATGGAATATATTCAACTTAGTTGTGTGCAGTAACTTAGGTGGCGGCGATGAACGTAAAATCAAAATAAGTTACCCCGCAGCTTAGTGAAGAATGGCGGCTGACGGCGGAGATTACGGGCGCGGGAAGTATGGAGTCTGGACTTGTTAGAAGAAGAATACACAATTTCAGTTTCAAAATTAACTATAAGTAAATTGACATTGATCTACGAGCGATATAGAGAGAAAACTGCATCGGATCAAGCGTCACTGCAAATATCTGCCTGAAGCTAAAATAAAATTCCACAACAGAAGAACAAAACAAGACACGAAGTTTTCGAGTTGTAGTGTACCTTGAAAATGGTGAAATCCGATTAAGTGGATAAGTGATAAAATTACCAAATACGGTTTCCAAAATGGCTGATCAGCAACACGGGGCTATAATACTCAAATGCAGAAACCCTAGTTCTAGTTTAGCATGCTCTTCTTCGCACTAGCCAAATGCAGTGGCGGTGTCAGTTTTTAAACTGACCTAACGACAGCCATACTTTACTATTAGTTTCTAAAAATTCTCAGTGCGGCTCTCGTATTGTTACTTACTTAAAAGGAGGAAAATATATGTAAATAAGAGGGTGATCATCCATTACGCATTACTAACATCAACACCAGGACTTACTTGGCTTTGATCTTGCGAACTGCTGCACTTAAGCATGTGAGACACGCCTATATAATTTTAATTGACTACCACTTTTCTATATATTAAAGCCGCCATTGAAAGACTGTTTACATTATCAAAAGTAGTCAAGGTATCTGAATAAAAGAAGTTCAATCTTTAAAGTCAACCGTAGTTCGAACCTTCGAGTTAACTACTATGTTTTGATTGTATTCCAAAACATCAATAAAACATGCAACATGTATGTATGGTAGCTATTATCAAATATTATTTTTCAAATCAAAGTTGTTGTTTCTTTTAAGTACATTATAACTTTGACATGCAGCACTTAATGACTGCGAACGCTTTACTTATCTTTCTAGTCCTGAAAACTTCCCCATAGTATGGCATAGTATCAAAGAGTCAGAGTCAAACTAACACTACTATAAATTAGCATTTTAGCACTAGTTAAAAACAGCATCCACTGCGCGCTAGAAATTAATTAATTTCAGGATCGTGGTTGGCTGCGCGAAACCACAGATTTTCAGATAAAGCTTTGGAGAATGCAAAGTATTTTAGAATTACAGAAGCTTCATATTTTCTCCGTACTAAAAGTTCGTATAGTACTTTAAATTTCCCTGCAATAAAGCAATAAGGAATAGCCAGAAAGTCACATTCAAAGCTCAATTGAGCATATTCATAAAACCCTTGCGAACTTACTGGACGTACAGGGATAAACAACGTAGTTGAAAATCGAGCAAAAAATCATCTGCATAAATGCATAAACCTATATCTCTGGAAAGCGTGATTGCGGTTTCAGTGAAATGGTTCACCGTTCAATTTAATTTACCCCCGAATGAAGCGCACATTTATTTTGAACTGGCAAACAACAAATCTGATCAGATCTCAATGGCGGTTTGTATGCATAGAAACGAATAATTTGAAATTTTAACGGAATTGTGCAATCCGGGATGTAAAATTCGTGCAGTGGATAAATCCGCTGCAACCCATGCTAATAAAACAACTCCTGTACCACGTCGAGCTAACGCAAACCATGATACAAACAAGCCCGACAGTCACCATATTCATCACTTCGTTATTTAAGTAATGACAAGCCATTTCCACCGTGCAACTGACAAAATGACACAAAACCTCCGAACTGAACTTTCCGAAGCGACAACAATGTAAAGCACAATCTACAATTGTGAACTGACACAGTCAGAGCCTAATACCTAAACAAAAGGCATTTGTTTTACTTGCCTTATTGAAAAAAATGTGTTGCAAAATGCCCAAATTGTATAAAAATGGAATTTGTTTAATAACTTGGTTATTAGACAAGATATGCACTTGGATATTCAAGAATAAAATCAAATTGAGGTAATGTGCCACCCCATAATAAAAATTAAAAACATTTTGCAGCACCCTATATACCTTATTTAGATTTGCTAGCTCAATAATAATACAATGTCATTAACAATATCATTGGGATTATGATTAATAAATAAAGCTAGCCACGGATATCTTAATTAGCAAAGGACTACAATTACACAGTTTGTTTTCATTGGAAAGTGACAATGGGCCGATTTGCTTTATGTTTATTCTCATAACGGTATGTAGATTAATTAAGCAATAAAGGAATCCAGGCACAGCTGGGTGACTTGTAATTAAGAAACTTCTATAAGATATAAGAAAAGTAATAGGAAAAACTGTTAGATACAATGTAAGGACAATCTTCGAAACTAGTACGTTTCTGTATTTTTCCCGCATACCTTAAGCGAAATTCGCAGTTTAGTGGTGTAATCAAATTTTTACTCTGCCCGATACTTTCTTCCGCTCTTTGAAACACATTTTAGGACTTGCAATTTAATTCCCCTTACGCTTGTTCTAAATGGGGCTTTGTTCTCCCTGCCGTCTGGGTGTCACCATCGGCCTTAATCCATTTTTAATGAGTTCCTGGTTCCAGTGAGGCGACTGCATGACTCACATGTGGTGCCCCTGTGTAAACGAAATTATGTTTCTTTATACTGTAATTTCCCGCGCTGCCTATGAGTAGAAGAAAGCAAGCAGCTAAGTCATGCCTAAGTTGTTTTAGTTGAATTTAGCATCGTAGCTTTAACCAAGGCACTTCCCCTCCCGTCCTGGTGTAGTCAACAAGTTATTTGAATTTGCGTCCCCCGCAGCCCGAGCGCTGTTGGGGCCTTGTGAAGTTTTCAGTGCGAATGCTGGGACGCGCTGTGACGTTTTTCATTGTAAATAACTGTGTGCTTCTTGTCGGCTTTTGTGCCTATGGGACTGTTTCGTGTTTCGTCGAGATGTGCATACTAGCTGTCGGGGGTAAAGTAAAGCAATCGAGTTAGTGTGGTCAAGAGTTCTCACCGTGTGGTTACGAGGCCCTTAATTTTTCATTGGTGTTTGTATGCCTTTTTATGTTTTGTTTTGATGTACAGGAAGCCAGATGATGTAAGGAAGTGTAACGAGAGGTAGGTTTGATTCAGCTGTTGCAGCCGCCACATCAAGCTGTGCCAAGGTAGAAGTGGAAAGGTGAATCACTCTCTTCCACGTTCAGACTGCGTTCATCTGTGTTGTTGATTTTGTTTTTCCCGAGTTAGTTCGAATGTGGTGGCGCATCAATATTTAACATATTTTATCTCGTTTAATGGAATTGTATCCCTGATTGAAAGGTCGTAAAGAACCTGCCCTCTCACTGAGCGTTCCCAAGTCGGAGCAACTTTTTGTTACCATCCATCGTAACCGGGTTGGGACTACGTATCCGGTTAAAGTTCTCGATTGTGTCGTTTAAGTAGTTTTTATGGGTAACAATTTAGTTTGATGATGGTGCAGCAGAAATGAAGGGGGATGCAGTTTTGGTATACAAACTTTTGGATGTGAGTATAGCCATAATATGTATATTTGTGGGAGTTTGAAGTATTTACGAAGAGGCTTTATGTTTTATATTTAATGAAATAATTTATTAAATGTAATAATGTCAAAATTTAATTAATATAAGCTAAAATGTTTACAGTAACTAAGAATATTATGCAACTAGGCTGGGTGCTAAGAGAGTTTTGGAATTAAAGATAAAAAAACGGTGTGTAATTTTTGATAAAAGGAATCTGTGCAATATAGAAATGAATTAAATAGTATTCAATCCAATAGGATTGAATAAAGTGCAATTTTAAATACATGTGTTTCTAATTGACATATAAAAACCATGAAGTGTCAGCATCATAGAATGTGAGGTATATGGAGGAAGTTGCTATGAACTAGTTAATGTTCATCAATTCTGTGTAGCAGATAACTATATAATTGGTGTGAGCTGGTACCAGAAAGAGTTTGAAAGAGGTTAGACTAATTAATAGTTACCTAAAATAAGCTGAAAAGTGATATTCACAATAGCTTTTGAGTTGAAAGGTTGAGTGAATTCTCAACGTACTGTTTGTATTACGGAAATCTACATAACCGATATAGAGTATATAGAACGAAGAAGGAGATTCAAAATAAAGAACAATTATAAATGCATGTCCCAACTTGAGTAAAGAGTTTCATGTTTTACAAATTATTAAACTTAATTCATGTGTTTTTATTATAGAACCACAAAATAAAAATGTTTTGTTAACTTTATTCCTAATAGTTAATAATTAATAACATTTTACATATTATTGCATCCAAAATAATGATTTTCCAACGAGAGTATGTTATGTGTAGAATTTTTGTTTATGTTTATGTTTATGTTTATGTTTATTGTTTGTTTCTTATTAATACATTATTGGTATTATTATTATTACATATAAAAAAAATTGTATATAAACATTAAACATTATGGCCACAGAAGCAAAGCTTGCGCGTGGCCGTTAAACAAAAACAAAACTTAACTATATTACTGTAATGACAGCAACCAAAACACTTTAACAAATTAAACAAAATATATATGTTCATACATCAAACCAACAAATCAATTTACCAAATTTATCAAATAGGAGTAATAATCCCGTCCCACTTCTTTTATCCATTCCAAGAAGACTTAATCTCAACCGGACCAAGGTTAAACAATTTGACACAAAGGTAATATGCATGTTTTTGGGAATGTGCTGTACTTGTTTTGGGAATTAAAAGATTACATTTCTTCTTACTTCTTGTATCGTACTCATGAGACAAGACGCTAAAGTGTTGTTTATTTTTATAAACAAATATAGCAATTGATTGTAAAAACAATTGTCGAACAGAAAACATGTTTGCTTCGGAATAAAGAATATCAGTTGGATAACTAAAGTCTTTATTAAATACTAGCTTAAACCCCGCGGCATATGCCGCATTTAAAATGTAGGACGAATTTAATAACTTTTGCTGCACTAAAGAAAGTTTTAAAAGCACGCTAGAGATTGGCAGTAAGGAAAAGTTCCAAAAAATATATTTTCAAATGGAAAGTCTCTGTAAAGGAAACGCTTGCCCCTGGAAGGCGTCCTAATTAATATGACGTTGTTGGAACGCAGTCAAAAAAAAATCCGGAAAGAATTAATGCTCTTGTGACTTATGAGATTATATGTGAGAATTATTTGCTCCACCGAAATAATTTTCAGCTGCCTGCAATCTGTGTTTCTTTTCAGGTTTAAGCCGTTGAGCGCCATAAAAATATAAATGCGGTAACTCAAGTCTCCAGTTACGCCGTTACTGATATTGTTAAATAACTCGATTAATTATTATTTCTTTGGCATTTTAAACTGGCATTATTATTATTATCTTTATAATAGCAACCATAAGTAACTGTTTATAATGTTTATATGCTAGCGAGTTAATTTTCTTCTTAAATCGCTAATGAATTAATAGTAGATTGCTCTACAAGTTAAGAAAAGTGAGAGTTTTCCAGCAAATGTAAAAGTTTTACGTGAGCATGGAATTTTCCAATGTGTTAAACATGCAATTTTTCCGTGTAGTTGACAAAAATATCTTTTTAAATAATTTTGGTCAAAGTATGGAAGCGCAATGTTTACTGTACTGTATAAATATAAATAACCAATATACATTATAGAATACTTGAAAATGGATGAATCTGTTATTAATTCATTTAGTTTCAATTTAAACTGCAGTGTTCTATAGCAGCTACTTGGCGCATTCGGTTACTTATTTAAAAATAGACCTGCGTTTTTCACATATCTCACCGGTCGTGCTTTTAAAAACATGATGTTTGTATTTACTTATTTTACAGTACTGCAATTAAAGTGATAATAAATAAATCGATCAAATATTTATTTGCTTTTATTTTATATTCCAATACCAATATAATACAAAATACTATTACTTTCACGTATACTACATAAAAGGCAATGCCATTCAGTATTAGGTACAGATGTTAAGCCAATAAAAATCAGATAAAACCATTCCACGGAACAGTGCAAATTACAGCAAGCAATCATAGGCGTTCCATTATCAGGACCCTTACACAAACAATATATACTGTTATCTTTAGTTTGCGTGGCTACGAAAGCAGTGGTCCTTGTTTCCGTACTACTACTTTTATTACAAAACATTAAATTTGTACCATTATTAACATTTAACGACTCTTTGAATACATTCCAATCAGTATTAGCTGCAGCATCCTTAACTGCTTTATTTGTGAAATATTTACCGAGAAGTAGGGCATCCAATACCCAACTGAATTTTCAATCCCGGGATTTCGGTATTGAAGTAATTCTATCTGGATCCCGGTATTCAATACCAGGATTGCCGGTTTTCAAACCGGGATTCCCTGTTTTCAGTACCAGTATTTCCAGTATTCAATACCGGGATTTCCGGTGTTCAATACCGGGATTTCCTGTTTTCAGAACCGGTATTTCTAGTATTATCCATATATATATCATAGGCTTGTAGGTGTATAATAGGTAAATATGCAAGCAACAGTGACAACACAACTGAACACAGTTTACGCCGTTTATGGACACATCTGCTAACTGCTACTACCCTGAACCATACTAATTATTATCTATCAACATGTTGCTCCATGTCTGGCGCCGGCCAGGCTGGGTAAGGCGACTCGCAGACTCTGCGAACTGCGACGCAGTGCACACAAAAGCAATCCCAAAAATATCGAAAATTCCGGTATTGGGGAAAAATACCGGGATTGAAATACCGGATAAAAAAATTAGGAATCCCGAGATACCGACATTTTGGGATCCCGGGATTGGATGCCCTACCGAGAAGTTCTGGCATCATCACATTGTTAAAAAACTTCATAGCAATAGCGCTTTCTTTTTCCCAAAATACCTCATTGAAATGTATTCTTTCACGAAAAAAATGTTTACTACTCCATACCACAAAATCACAGTAATTAACTCCAGTAATAGCGAGTTGCATTTGTATCTGCTAGTAGTAGCCATGGTTATGATCTAATTTAAATTCTTCATCCTTTTTTTTGTACACCTGAACATTTTAGAACATTTAGGTCATCTATGCCAATGTCCTTTGCGCAATAAAGACACTTAATTTCGACAACCTCCATTTCACCACCAAAAGGGCAAATTCAGATTACTATTTAAAATAGCATCTGCTTTTCCACTTAGATAACAAATATTAAATAATTAACGACACTAACTGTAGAGCAATAATATTGTAATGTTAAACATATACAGTGTGTCCCAGGATTGATGTTACAAGAGGTGAGATGGTCTAAAAAATTTTGAATTTTATTTTAAGGTTCTGGGATTCGGTTCTGCTTGGTTTGAAAAGAATTTTAAGAATATTTTCAGTTTTTGAAAAACAAGTAAGGCCTTGACAGGAAAGCGAAAACTATTTTATTTTCAGGTAAAGTACCCTTTGTGTTCATGATACGGCAAAATTTGATTAAGAAAAATTGTTTAGAATGATAAATTATGGCCCGATACAAAATTTCAGAAAGATCTGCGGACTTATAAAAAACCGTTATTTTTGAGATAATTGTATGTTAATTTCAGGTAAACTACCCTTTTTGTTTATGATACGGTACAATTTTATTAATAAAAGTTGTTTAGAATGACAAATTATAACCCTATACAAAATTTCAGAAGGATCTATCGACTTAGATTAAAACGTTATTTTTTGGATTAAACAATTGCATTTATTAAAAATTACGGTTACATCATGTCACACACCAAAAATATTTGTTTACCTATTATATGTATTAACAGAAACAGAAAACAACGCTTTTTTGTTTATTGTAAACAAAATTAAAGCTGGTACATTCAACACTGAAACACAATTATAATAACTTGCAGTGACACTGTAAAATTTTACATTTATTACAATATATTACAATTCTAAATAGCTAAGTCACAAGGAATGTAAGGACCTATTAACATTTGGGGTAGGCAAGTACAAGCCAAGACGAAGTCGCGGCTTGTTGCCTGCCGAAAATGTTAATAGGCGATACATTCCGAGTTATCTTATTATATTTTTCCCGCTGCTTATCGAAATTTTCCTAGATTTCTGAAAAAATCGTTTGGTTTGTCACCTGTCACCAGGATTAATTTTTGTGAGTCGTGTTACCTATGAGTGTCACATGTCACATAAACACTTGCAATTTAGAAACAAAACGTCTAAATCTGCATCTTGCTTTGCTAATTTTATTATCCTAAGAACTTTATAATAGTATTAAGTTCCGTTGTCAAGAAAAAGCAGCAAACAAATATAATCACCGACTTACACGTTTTGTTACTAAGGCTGTATCACTGACTTACAAGATCAGCAGCGGGAAAAATATTAAATACCTATTACTTAAAAATAGTTACACGCTTATCCCTAACAATAAAAATTAAAAATGCAGTTATTTGTTCGCAGATGCTAATAAAATAGGAAAAATATTTTTTTTCCAAAAGTTCTCAGCTTCTAACATTGTTTGTTTAATGTAATTTGCATCATAGCCCACAGAAATAAAATTAACTTTTTGGTTTTTTTCAAAGTTAGCATCTGCAACAGCAAAAATGCAATACGATTTATTTAAAAAATGCATTTGCATTTGTATTTGAGCTCTATACTTGGCCGTAGCTTTATTTTGTGATGTTATATAGTTTGACACTGCTTTGTCTGTAGAGGGGCACTTCACTTCAACAACGAAATTGTCACTCACTGCATCTGGTGAAGCTCCGAAAATAGGGTGGTTCTTTGAAAGTACAATTCCCACAGAACTTAATTTGGTCTTCATATTTTTTTCGACAATTTGTAATACCTGCTTTTCTAATCGTCTACCCCTTTCCATTGCTTTGGTATCCCTCAGTTTTGTAACTCCAATTACCTGTTGCACAAATGAGCCACATTCAGTTTTGCAATGTGCAGCATTATATAATTTCGAGGCGGTTATCCTCCCATATCGTAAACGATGCCACAAACTGTCTTCGGCTTGCATTAGGGTACAATATGCAGCTTCCTTGCACAAATCTTCATTCATGTGCTGCTTGGTGAAGGTGATGAAATCATCATATAGGGCTCCACCACTGCTAACAAATTTTAATAATAAACCGTACAAATCCAGGCAGCTATACTTGGGTTCTTTAAACAGTTTAAATATTTCGCCAGCTGCTTTGTTTTGTACTCCTAAACGCATTGCCTCCTGATAAAAGTTACCCTGATCTTCTTCAACGGGTATACCCCCAAATTCTGCCACAGTCAAAAATTTTAGCGATGTGCCCACTTTTGACAGTTGCGACTTCTTCCAATAGCACTGGACTTCTGTGGGTGCGGGTACTTCGCTCCTCCTATGCATCCACATAAGTACTGCTACAGCATGCTTGCATCCACCTGTAAAATTTTTTTTTAAATTTTAAAACAGATTAATAACAGATTATTATTAAATTACCAGCTGATGCAGCGCAGTCCAAACATTCCACCTTCTCTACTTTACTCTGCTTTTCATTTACTTGTAACACCACATTATAGTTTTTCGCTCTCACTCGGTGTTCAGGACAAATTCTGCATTTAACGGTGCACAATTCACCCTCTCGTCGGAGCTGCACATATCCTATGGCTGAGTCACCGTAACTTTCACGTCCAGCACTAACAACAAAACAACAATAATAATAGCACCAGAACTACAGAACTAATTCTATTCAACATAAATTAAAATAACTAACTTGAGTTTTAATTTCAATGCCAGATAAATATTTTAGCTTACAACTTATTTTTTACGGTAATCTTGTATTGTACGACGCCACCGATGAACTACTGTTCCTAGAGTCAGTAATCTTGGAGGGAGGGATCGCTAACATGTCAAATACCTTACACTATTGCCAGACCTTTGTTTACTTGTACAGCAATTTGGGGTCTAATTCGTTTTAGTTTGCATGTTTATCGTGGTCCTAACATCAATGTCGAATAGAGGTGTTCTAGCTCCAACTGTTTTGTGAATGAAGATAACATTTTGACACTAAACCATATCCGTGATTCTTGCAGGTGTTGCGGTTAGGGTCAAACTAAAATGTATTGAACGGTTGACGAAGCGGGGATTAATACATAATTTCCTTCGGTGTAAATGCTGTTAGGTAGATATGGCGTTTGTTTAACGATTGTTCACGATTAAAAGCAAACTAAAAATAATTTGGCGCCAAAAGCTGTTGAAGCCAAACAATAAAGGTCTGGCAACGTTTTAAGGTAATTTTAATCTAAACGATCAGCTGTTCGCGCCTCCCTCCAAGATTACTGACTCTAGGAACAGTAGTTCATCGGTGGCGTCGTACAATACAAGATTTTTAAAACTTACCTATTCTCTTTAACACCACGAATTTCACAGGCAGAAAAGCAGTCATTGTTTAATAGGATTGATAATAATGAAAATTGTGCAGTGCGAAACGCATTGATTGCCTCTGTTTTTGCCAGATAAAAATTCCATGCAAATCTTAGGTTATGTCACACAAAAGCACACAAAATTAAAATGGAAAATATAATAACGAATACTCACTTTTCTACAACAGAAATGAGGGTTTCCTTCTTCGTAAACTAAAGGCCAGCTGTCAACACGACGATTTTAGCCCTGTTGTCAGATTTACACTGTACGAAATAAATTTGTAGAAACGGTTTCAAAATGTACCAGATTCGTAGAATTGTACCAGGTCTGGCAACGCTGCTAATATCAAGACCACGCCCACAATCGAACTACACATAGACCACGCGCATGCATGTTTGACCTTGGGAAGTGTTCTGCTTTATTATAGAGTTATGATTATGATTATGATTATGATGATGATGACTTTTATAATATGTTTTTGTAAAATTTCTAGTGGGTATAAATAACAGTTTGCAATTCCACCCCAGCCAATAATTCCATATTGAATTACAGACTGAACTAGAGCGAAATAAACGCTTTTAATAGTGTTAAGTTATATTTTTGAGCAATTTAAATTTGTACGTTATCTTTCTAATTTTTTTGACTAATTCATCAACATGCGCTTTCCATTTAAGTATCGAATCAATAATTATTCCTAAATATTTCACCTGAGAAACTGCTTTTATAGTTTGTGTACATTTGCAATTGACTTTGTTGTGTTTTAAACAGTTTAACTGATGAAGAACGATTTCTGTAATTGGCTGTGTTTGCGAATTTGGTAAGGAAAAGTTAATAAAATGAGTTATTGATAAATTTAATGATAGTAAATCGCAATCCAGTTGACTTTTTATTAAAGCCATGCCGTATTCAACCTTCTGCAGTAGCTCATCGTAGTTCTCCGATGCAAAAACAATCACAGTATCATCAGCAAATGAAATAATTGTAGCATTTACTTCAAGCTTAGTTAAATCATTGATATATATAAGAAAAAGAATGGGCCCTAATACAGTTCCCTGCGGCACACCCATCTCAACTTGTAATTCATTGCTGATGGCACCATTGACTTTAACAATCTGCTTTCTGTCTTCCAAATATGACTTTATAAAATCATTTGCGGGACCTCTTATTCCAATATTTTCTAATTTGCATAAGAGAACCCGATGAGACACAGTGCCTTCGCAAGATCAAGAAAGACAGCCAAGGTCTTTTTATTATTGTCTAAATGTTCATAAATACTTCTGGTTAAATCAAAAATAGCATCATTAGTACCCATATTATCTCTAAAGCCATATTGTGCTTTCGATAATATATTAAATTTCTCCAAAAAGTTTACTAATCTGTTTTTGTAACATTTTTCTATGATTTTACCAACACTATTCGTGAGTGATATAGGTCGGTAATTATTCACATTATCCTTCTCTTTAGATTTATATAAAGGGATTATTAAAGCCGTTTTAAATATTTCAGGAAATTTACCCAATCTAAAACATAGATTAATAATGTGAACTAACGGTTTTATTATAAAAGAAAATATATGTTTTATTAAATAGTTTGATAAACCGTCAATTCCAGAAGAATGTGAGTTTTTTAAAGTTTTTATCTCTCTTTCTACTTCACAATCAGTAACAGGTAATAAAAATATGAGTTAAGGATACACGTATCGGAGAAACTGTGTTTATTGTTGGTGTTATCTATCGCCTCCGCCATATTATTGGCAACATTCTGAAAGTATTTGTTAAAATAATTAGCCTTATCTGCATCATTCCTTAATAAATTTCCTGTATCGTCTAGTACAGAATCAATATGTTCACTCTTAGTTGGTGAATTAGTAACTTCATTGATCACCTGCCATGTTTTTCTCAAATTTCCATTAACGAGGGTTAATTTCTTTTTGTAATAATTGTCTTTACTAATTCTAATTAATCTAGTTAAAGAATTTCTATACATTTTGTAATGTTGAAAAAGCTCATTATCATTGGGGTTACGCAATACTCGTTTACTTAATTTATCCCTCACTCTAAGGGAGTTTAACAGTCCATTTGTCATCCATGGCTTTAATTTTTTGAATTTAGATTTGATTTTCACAATTTGAAATAAAAATTTTTAATTTATCAACAAAGAGTTGTTGTTACTGTTAGAATATTAATATCTGCGAATTTCACACACCATTTTGGGTTCTTTTAGTTAGACACTGTAGGGTTGTCATTTTTCCACACTATCTTGAGATTGATTAGATTCTTCCCGTTTATTCATTGCTTTTTCAGAGTTCCTCATTTCCAAGGTGTGATTTGTTTTTATCTGCGAGTTGGTTTGGATTTTACTTCTCGTATTGTTATGTTTCTGGGTTGTTCGTGTTCTTGCTTCCAGTGTTGAGGCTAGACGTTTTAGCCCTGTGATTGTGTATAATTGTGGAAAAGTTACCTTCTGCTAGGGGTTTTTGCCAGCCTGGTCACCATTTGTCCTTCTACACCGCTAGTGTTATCCGTTTCCACACCACCTCGGAGGTAAGGTGCAACACGCGTTTATTTACATGGTTTTCCCATTAGGCTTAATCCATATTTTTCGTTGTTTTAAGTACGTTCTCCTCCTCTCCCTCACCCTGCACATTATTATTATTATTATTATTATTGAAATTAGGACAGGCAGCAACAAGCTGATGTGCCCTATACAAGTTTGACAAGAGATACTTAACATTAAACTAAGACTAAAAATTATAATTAAGTGAATAAGAAATTAACATACATTTTTTTTTTGCCAAAGCTGAATATAAATAGCATATGTGTTTTATACATATTAAATGAAGCCGAATATACTATTCATTACGCATAGGAATTTCAGTACCTAAGCTACACAGAAATGGCGTCATATGTGTTTTTAAACGTGTTAACTGAAGCCGCATTTACAACACTGTCGGGGAGAGAGTTCCACTGGTCACAAACACGAATACTGAAAAAATTTTGACGAGGTAGTTTTTTAAATCGTTCTTTATATAACTTGTACACATGTCCCCTTCGGCCAGTCCCAGTATTAAGATTAAATAGTTCATGTAAACTGCGTTGGTACATGTTTTTATGCAAAATTTTGTAGGTCTCTATTAAATCACCTCGTTGTCGTCTGTCCGAAAGTGTAGTCAGCTGTAGTCTTTGCAATCGCTCCTCATATGGTAGGTGTTTTAGACTGTTGGGTAATTTACTTAATCTCCGTTGTACATTTTCAATTAAAGTTACATCTTTTACGAAGTAGGGAGACCAAACTACAACAGCAAATTCTAATATGGGACGTACATAGGCTTTAAAAAATTTTAATATCAGATCTATGGAGGTGTTTGTAAAAGCTTTCTTGATCAGAAATATTAAACTATTAGCTTTCTTGGTGACTTTTATTACTTGAGAGTCCCACTTTAAGTCGTTTGTGATAGTAACACCAAGATCAACTTGGGAATTAGTAGGCAGTAATGGAGCACCATTTAGAAAGTACACATTACATTACGTTACATGTTCCTCTCCGTTTTCTTTTCTCTTTTCTTTAACTCTTTCCTCTTCAATTTCTTCTGCTTCTGTAATATTTTATGTGATGAGATCAGCAAGATTAATCTCATCACGCGTTGCACCTTACCTCCGATGTGGTGTGGAAACGGATACACTACTCATTATGTCTCTAATGTATAGCGTGAAAACGGTTGACTATACGTAAAAATCTTCTTTCTCCAACCACACGGATAAGACGCCATATTGTCGAATAATTTTGTATAAAAAGTAAGTCATTTCGGGATGTTCACCAATTACCTTGGCAACTGGACTCTTTTCGATTCATATTTGCACTAGTACAAAAATGGACGCAAGATAGGGTTTCACATGTTAAATTTTAAATAAAAAACAAACGCTTCGCCGTACTCCGCTGCGCGTCGTCCCGCGATTTGCCTTACTTGTCCCGAAATCATGCATTTTTTGTACTAATGAAACAAATAACTACTTTGTAGAACATTTCCTGGTCTTCGTTTTTCGTAATTAGTAATTTAAAAAGTCATACGACCCATGGGAAGCAAGATATTTGCGAAAAACGTATTTCTGTGACCGTTGTCCTTGAATAACTGAAAATGCAAGCGCGATATCAGACGGCTCCTAATGCGCCTGGAGTAAGTAGCAGTTGAGCGATCTTAATACAAACCGAGCTACTAGCTCAAAATCTCTATCTATGTGGCGGTCTAAATGTGTTCTTTCTTCAAATCAGACTTATTTTATGACTAGATTAAGGCATCCCTGGTTCATGTACAGCATTTGAATTAACAGTCTGGATAATTACATGATTATTGATTACCAACAGGTTCTCATTTCCGAGAGAGCTGGCATAAAAGTGAGTTCAACCCTTAAAGCCAGGAACAGGTTACTTTTTTATTTTTTGTTATCACTGTACTGTTCAACTAAAGCCTAATTAACACCTTTGAGTTTTAAATTTATAAATAGCAACAGACCCTGAACCGGAGTTTTCTTCAACTACAAAAGTTGGCAATTTTAAGCTCATCCTGATAAAAATGTAATTTCAAATGTTTTATTCCAGCGTAGCTTTGGAGACTATATACACAAATGAACTGTAATAGTGTAATTATTAAAATCTTTTCAACTCGCTAAGATCGTTATTCAGAGTTCCTCAAAACATAAACGCGAATTCAATGTTTATAAGTTGAAAATTAGGTTCCCACACGTGGGATGCAGACTGAAACTTTCCAATTACACATTGGCCTAATTTCATTTGCATGCTGAATAAATCCCAGCTGGTTAGTAACTTAGTTCCGAAACTGTAACGGTATCGGCCGTTAGCGAGATTAAATTTGTAAAATAACACAACAAGCAGATCAAAGGCAGCTCCGAAAACAGGCAGCATCGAGTGCGTTAACAATAAACCGTCCAGCTGAGTGGCGCAAACTCCAATGAATCAATTTCACACTCTTTCGCCTTTATTAAATGGTCGGGAAAATAATAAAAACGAGCTTTGGTTCTCTGTGCGAATAAACAGATTAAAAAGAGTGTAGATTTCAATGTCCTGAGGGCGATCGGCTCTGTGGAGGTGGCGTTGTGGGGCTCCTCGCGCTTGTCGGAATTTATAGCTAACGGCAACTGTTGATTTTCATAAAACATTGATTATTACCTAAACACCTTTGTGTGTATAAAAACAGCTTTTAGAAAATATATAAAAACAAACAATTTACTTTATCCTGACTGGAAGCAAATCAATTCATAATTGCTTAGATATTCTTTTGTTGAAAATAATTTATTTAGCTACAACTATTCCATACGCAAAATTTTCTATAAAATGTAGAAAGTTGTCTGCGAAAATAACTACAGCATATGTGACCGATGTACTGCGAGATAATTTTGAATGACCGCTTCATTACCCAATGCTAGAAAAAAATATATAGTAAAACGTTTCAAGGAAAGGAAGAAAATAGAAATGGGTCCGAGTGTATGAAAGTGTTAACGTAGTAACGGCCGATTCTTTGACATTTACTTCCGTCGGATAAAAACAACCAAGATTTAAGGTACACAGTTTTTAAAGCCTTGACGTTCCATATCATGGCATTCATTAAACTTTATTTCTCGATTTACCGTTGAATAATTAGGTTTCCACTCTATACTTTGTCTTTTAATCACCATGCCGTATAACGAGTACCACCGAGTTTGTTAGAATGGCTGTGTCTAGACGACTCTCTTTCTCTTTTGCACTTTCGGCAACAAAAACTCTTCTGCGTATTGGTCAAGGGACGACTCGCCGGCCTCAATCTGAAAGCCCAAAGCTGTACTCATTGGTTACCTGCTGCATTTAAGCTAGGTAAGTTACTATATGCTGTTGTTATACTTCCGAATATTAAAAATTAGAACATATTCCAGCTGTGATTATTTAAGACGCCTTCTGGCATATTTTCAGGTAGCTAAAAGTTTTCGGCCTGGATTTCACCTAAACAAGAAAATATACGCCACGCTGCGCCTAAATAATTTTTATAATTTCTTATGATTTGAGCTGTCGATGTCGGGGCCGATTTTAATAACTTAAATGCGTTTTTATTTCCTATTACGATAAAGGAAGTATTGGTTTCACCCCAAAAATTCGAAATTGAGTTTTCAACACATCTTGACGCTTTAGAGCCCCTGAACCCAAAAAATCATATTTTTGTTCATTGGTCTGTGTGGGTGTCTACGTCTGCGTTTGTCTGTCTATCTGTGAACAGAATAGCTCAAGAACGAAAAGAGGTATGGTGTTGAAAGTTTTGTGAACTATCTAGATGCGACAGCAAGAAAATCACATAACCAGAAGTAGGTGTTTACTCTTGTGATATGTCAGTTTTTTCGATTTTTTCAAAAAACGGCTCGAACGATTTTGTTTTAAATTTTACATTTTTATTGTGTATTGATGTGAGATAGTTGATTTTTTTAGTTGAATACCTCTAAAATGGGTTCCTTTTGTTTTTTTTCTATTTTTTTTATTAACTCCTATTTTAAATAGAACACCCGGTTATTTACATTTTTGAATTCAGCTTAAAATTCTAGTCAAAACTTGTCTCTTGAAGTAACGCTCTATTTTGTACAGTTTCTGTAGCATTTTTAATTTTTGAAAATTTTCGACAAATGCTTAAAAATTAAAAATTAAATGTTTGGGTAATTATAAGATCACTGTAAAAGGAAGTTGTGTGCGTGTATCACAACAGATTTTTTCCAATACAGCATTTCCATTTATACGTTGTACTTTTATCGTGAAGCTAAATGCAACAGATTAGTCGTCTTTAGGGTCTTGCCGGCTTTCCAGTAAGGGCGGAAAAAACATTTTCCTGTTGAAGTTTTCCACGACATCTCCATCTCCATGCTTAGGTAACAGAAGGCGGCTAATAATTTCTACTGAATTTTTTATGTCTTGCAGCTTATTTTGATGTGCAGTTAAAAGCAGATCTAAGGCAATACCTCCTTCATTGAGCTATGGGTGCACTTTTATTTCTTGTTACTGTGCCTTATATGAGCTTTAGACCGTAATGAAGTGAGCGTTTCGGGTAAAGTTAACGGGATATGTCAGAAATAGGAAATTTGTTCAACTCAAGCCGACAAAACTTAACAGCGAGTGTAAGTTAAAGTGATAAAACTGTGCTGCAAATTCAAAATCTGTCCTTACAGCATCACACGACAAGTGGGGCAACTGCGTACTGCAAAGTAATCGATACTGAACAGTGAAGAAGAAAACACACAAAAAAGTCACTTAAGTGCAATGAACAAAAATCTGATAAGGTATAAGGTAAGTAAAAACACTTTCTAGTGAGAGCTACGCTGAGACAGAAGTTAAATACAGAAGCACAGCATTAGAAGAAAACTGAAGAGAAGTATAGCATGCTCTACACCAAACAAGAAATGAAGAATAATACAAATAGGAAGTACGCCGAAAGGAATAAGTTATCAATGAAACATAAAAAAGACAATAAGTGGGGGGAGGGAGAAAATAATTGAGGAAAATATTAAGAACTAGCAAAATGAACAACAAAAAAAGAATATATAGTGAATAAATCAGCAGTAATTACAGAAAGTCATCAAAGGGTTGCTCTAGAAAGCGAAAACAATGAGAATACAGATAAACATAAAATAGTCAAATTATGTGGAAATGAGACAGAATGCAGACTCAGAACAGATATTAAAAGTAACTTAACGGTAAAAATGGATGACGCGCAGGAGCCAAGGTTTGAAGAAGTCACCAGGTATGAGTATGTGTACCTGGTTGAGTTAGCGACTTATGATAGTGATGGTGTCAAAGAAATAGAAGCATCAATTGTAAAAGGATGCAAACGTGCTGGAAGCTTAATAGCAGTGTATCGTAGCTTGATAAATGGCATGAAAACGCCTGTTGTGCAAGAGAAAGCCATAAACTAAAATGTGACACTAAGTGCAGTTCTAAATCCGTAAAAAGTGAAATTTTCGCTGTGACAGGTCTGCTGAAAGAGTTAAGAGATCTGTAATGTCAAATTTGATTTGTGTCGTCGAGTTTAAAAATGAAAACTAACTCTCATAACGTGCACGATTCAATTTCTAACACAGCCGGGGTTATGTCGTAAACAAACCCTTTTCGTCCCAAATAAGACGGAAAGGGAAAGTCAGCCCGGTCAACAATACAGTTGTAAACGCTCGAAAAGGAAAAGTCTTTTCGATCGACGATTTCAACCTCTTACTATAGAGCTGGACAATCATATTGTACTCAATAGAAAAGGGAATGTTCCTTCCATTCAGGCGCAGATATATAAAGGCAGTAGCTTAGTTTTCGAGATCATTTGCTTAAAACTTATCACTTGTATTTTTACTGTGACTTAATATCACGTTTGCGGCATATACCGACTTTTTCCATTTTGGAGCAAAGTCGAAAATGAGGTCAGATTTCAAAATCTGTTATTAATAATTAATTACCGAAAACCAGTATTTTAAATTAATATTATCGAATTTGTATATGTATGTTGTATTTTGGTCGTGTGTTCTAAAGCAATAAAAAGAATGATATTGTGTTCCACAATCTGTTGTATTTTACTGGACTTAATTCCGCAGTAATAAACAACGTAATGGTTCCAGTGGCGCAACCACAAAATTTGTAATGCGCGAGAAAGTAACGAAAGCAGTCTTAAATTTAAAACACGTGTCGCAAAATATAAAGACGAGAATTTGTAAGTCAATGATACGACTACGATGGTATACTCGTGCGGAAAATGAACACTAAACAAAGACGATAAAGAAGGATCGGAAAGATGAAAGAAAAAATACTACGAGAAATGTATGGATCAAAGATATTGAAGATGAATACAAAAGGAGAGATAACGAATAAGTGACCAACATGTATGGAGATCAAAATATATAGCAATCGTAATAAATGCCAAAGAATACGACACGACAGTTAGGACACGTACGGAGACTTCCAAATTACGATAACCAATTAGACAGAGACCTACTTATCAATAATAAGTTGGTATATAAATATGCTACAATAAAGTTTTCATTTTAAAATTACAGCTAAATACAGCTATTTAAGAAGGCCAGAAATTTGCGAATTTCTGTATAGCACCGATAGACTAGTTCTGCAGTAATAAATACATTCGGTATACAGCTAACATTAAACAAAACAATTTTGCGCTGTGCATTTATTAGTCAGGGAAATTAAATTAATTGCAGGATGGCTCCGGAACGTGACAATTTTAACAACGAAAATTCGGTTATCTCTGCAAAAGGCACAAAGTTAATTATTCTGTGTACCATTCCTGACTCAGATAATCAAACGTGGATACCAGTTCATTTATTATCTAGAATTGGAACGGATATGAAAGTTTATATAACGTAGTGAATAGAGAAAAACTAAACCGCGCCATGCGATGTACACAATTTAGCCACTTGTTTGTAAAATTAGATTTTATATTTCAGACCAACCTACTGCCGTTGCAGTTGGTGCCGTTTTGTCAGGAACTACTACTGATAGCAAGACACAGATTAAGTAAACATACTTTTTTTTGTTACTACTCCCCAAGTTTTACTAAGGAGTATTTGAAGTAACAGTCGACGACTTGCGAGCTTCTCAGCGTTATATTCTATTAACCGGTCGTTTTTTCTAATAGTTTACTAGTTTTGCTGTAAAGTCTATATAAACAGAGGAAGTGAAGGTGACATAAGCAGAAAAATCACCAAACTACAAATCTGTTACG
Organism: Agriotes lineatus; assembly: GCA_940337035.1. Taxonomy (NCBI): domain Eukaryota; kingdom Metazoa; phylum Arthropoda; class Insecta; order Coleoptera; family Elateridae; genus Agriotes; species Agriotes lineatus. The sequence continues at coordinate 143,108,629 of OW679200.1, forward strand.
GGAAAAACCATATACAACCACCTACAACGCAAAAAGGGTGGTCCAGTTAGATCAGTGGGAAGGGGAGGTTACATACTGGAAGAAAAGGCTGGCTCGCGATAGTCGAAACAGAAGTATACCTGAATCGGAACGAATTCGTGCGATTTACAATAGGCACAATTTGGTGTATCTGATAAATATGGTATAGGGTTCTCAACAAAACGATTGCCGCTCGGCTATAGCTTCCATATATGTCTTACTATGCTTCACAATCTAAACAGCAGCAAATTTAAGAAGTAGGTAAAGAAAAATACGCTTATCGCTGATTAGAGCCTTCGCTGGGACCGCAACAGAGAAACCTGTCAATTTTACTTCATCGTGACGCGGTACAATTCCGCAAGGTAAAACGGTATTTATAACATATTCGCTGCTGCGCTCGCAACGACGATGCATTCAAAACTTAGATTCAAGCATAGCGATTCTTAAGAGTTTCACAAAATACGTCGTTTAACTAACAGAACATATTCAGAATACCAGTATTCCAATACATTTTTTGCTAATAGAAAATGTTCAACTTAGTTGACGGCGATAATTGCTACAATCGCAATAAGTTACAAAATAAGTCACCCCTTAGCTCAACGAAGTTTGTCGGCTGACGGCAGAGGCCTGGAGCGCGGGAAATCTGCGACACTCAAGAAAAAGGAAAGTATAACTTGACGCCCAAGATTGAGTACAGACAAATCAGAGTTGATCTTGTAGAGATTACCGAAAGGTTTTTTAAGGGTGCATTGATCCAGAGCGTCTCTTTACAGTCTCATAATGGCGAGACGATAGCAGTCCGTACTTCAAATATCCTACCAGAGGTTGAAATGAAATTGTACTGTTGTTAGGTTAATTTTAATTTCTAACGCCCTTAGTCGTAGTTTATTTATTTTTAAGCCTTTTTTGCGGAATCTGCTCCTGTGCACCCCTTTAGACGCAATTCTGAGCGCGATTTTGAACCTAAATGGCGCCCGTCAGACCTCTCAGGGTACATCGGGAATATTCTCCGCCTTCACATTCCACGCGAGGTAAATTATCAAAGCCGTGGATCGAAATTTTTGTTTCTCCAACTTCACTCGGGGTTTACTTTATAGCCGGCATGTAGCATCGCCCCCAACTCCCCTAAGCTACTGCGAGAGGTAGCTTCATGATTCATCGAAATTCAGCTGGATTATGGGATTTTGTAAGCATAACGTTACCGGCCCTAAAGCAACTCGATTTAATTCGGATTTATTAATTTGTGCTATGCATATCAGTTCTTTGGGTTCCGGGATTATCTAACGTAGCATCTCTACCGCCGGCTCCAAGTATCGATTTTATATCGGATAAAATTATTGCAAGACTGCAAAGTTCTTCCAAGGAAGCATTCCACCGCCGCCGGCTCATTTCTGTTGCATCTCCGCCCGAAGTGTCTTCTCGCCACCGAGATCATGTTCTTCTGACCTAGCCAAGATGCTGCTTTCTTGACTGTTCCGCATATTACTACTGGTAGACTGGGGCTTGGGAATGGCCAAATACAATGCCGTCGAAGAATTCCAACATTTGGCCGATAAGATGTTCCGAATAGCGGCCACATTAAGCAAATCAGTCCTTGCTGGACAACATTGCGCTAGCTCTCTATGTAGAGTGGCTCGCCGTCTTCTTCACCGCCCTCATAAAAAGACAGTTGCAGTACCCGCTTTGACCCTTGCTGCAGATGCTGTTTGAGCGCAGGAGACCATCCTATAGGGAGGCTTACCTTCAGATCTGATTTGCCCCAGTATCGCACGGTGAAGTTCCCTCCCGAGCCTGCTCTGCGAAAATTGTGACTTTGCCGCTGTAAGCTTCGCCTGTCTTTAATCTCTTTTAACGTGTGCATTACGACTATTGTTCTTTTGGCGTATTAAGAACTGTGAGTATTATTCATAAGATTTGCCGAATCTAATCTAATTAGTCGTAGAAATTAATATTGTGGACACCTACGATTCTGATGATGGATGTATCTGTGATACTTATATGTTCTGTGATTATATTTCATAAATTATACTGTGATATTTGCATTCTGGCTTTATTTGTTACTGTGATCTATATTTGAGTTGAGCTTTTCTTTCGGATTTGTTGTGCTACCTGAGTTTACGTATTCTTGTTTGAATGCCTGGATACACTTGCCGATATTTGATAAAAAAATCCGTTGGCGCCCCTTTTGAGTATTTAAAGAACTGTACACGCCCTCTCCGAAACTGTAGCTGCTCGGTCGGCAATTATTGTATCCAAGTAGTCACGGTATGTATTGATTTTGAGAGAAAAGCCAACTGAGAACCCTTTTTATGTTAGCAATATTTCTATATTTTATTATAAATACTGACGATCTATTTAAAATACTGACAAATTATTATATTTAGAATATTTTAATTGAAATACGGACAGTTTTTGTATTAATCTGTGTACTACTGGCCACTTACATTACGTATTGAAATTACTATAAACGCTAACCATATATTTCAAATACTCACTGAAAATGTTTAAAAACACTAACCAATAAATAGCAGTCCTAATAGAATTGTCTAGAGTTAGAAACACCCAGTTTATCTTATTGATCGTTAACTGATTTATACTTTTATGTAGGGTAAATTTTAAGCATGTCACTTTATCCGCGCACGCGTCATATAAACTGTAAATAAAAACCATACTGGCTCAGTTGCTTAAACACGTGTATGCCGCTACAGAACGATAGCGATTATATATAAACAAATCATGTAAAGTAGGTGATATATTATACTTGATACTCATTGAAATTTGAGAACGACGTTCCTCCAGTGGAGATAGCTCAGTGGTAGAGCCACTAGTTCTAGACTAGAGAATGCGGGTTTGATTTCGCTGACTCCAACGGCCACAAAGTGTAGCGCAGAAGCGCAGAGCCCACTGCAATTCCCCAAACTAGCGTTAGAAACTGTGAGGTCTTAATGCCTAAAGCTCCTCAACGATAAGAGACGTTTGCCTCTGCTGTGGGGATGTTAACAACTAGGCTGACGAAAACGAGGGGTGTCCACTACTAAAACAAATAACGATTAAATGTGTTGATAATTAAAAGATATAGATCATTAATTCAAACAGGCCATGCTTCCCTGAACACAAAAACAGGGAAACTTAAGAAAAGAAATTCATATATCAGTTTCTAAGTGCTTATGTTTTAATCCTGATTTTGGTATCAATCGAAAGAGCATCTAATGAATAAAAAATGAAATTATTTTTTTTCAATTTGCATTGATAAATATCAATGAAAAGTTTTCATGTTTTTTAAATATGAGCTGCCTTGCTTGAAAAAAGTTGACAGCTATACTCAAATCAATTTGTCATTTGATAACATTCTCAGTTAGTTCAGTAGTTTTTACTTTATTAAATGAACGTTTACTCAAACCAAGAGAAAATCCATGAAACTGTTAAAAACAATGTTAAATACCTGTTCCAGTTCGAAAGTGGACACCCGGTAAATTCCCTAATGAGCTTTATGCAGTATATTTTTTAAAATAAGGATTATCACTCATTGACCAATGGGTTTAATATAAAATGCGGGCGTACACTAACTTACTACCCTAGCAAATTTTGTAGGTATTTATGACAGGTGAACTTATCCTCGGCATCAGGCAATGACCGGTGAACTTATCACCAGAGACTTACCAACTTGCAGTAACCAGCGATAATGCTCTAATCTAACTAATAATAGAAACTTGCAAACTGAATATGTAAGGGCGCTTACAATACACACAATCAGAGGCTGCAACTATCTTAACAAGCAACAATGACACATAGCCTGGTAATATGAAACAACTATGGAGGTTTATTTATTATAGCCTCCAACTTCAAACATAATATAACACATTGCTTACAACCACACGAGTTAAATAAAAAGACCGTCAAAACACTTCTTTTACAACGGCAATGCTGCTCGTTGGAGGTCAAAGATACAAACAGACAATTTCTTACATCTAAAGTGTACTGTAAGAAGCTGAAGATAAAATATCATGCACTAGCTTATATAGTATTTCTAATCAGCTAAGATAAGCTTGTCTTCCAAGCATGCCTCTAGACCGAATGCAGGTGCATACAAGGTTACAAAGTCAGCACTTTAAACAATAGATTATTCATTCTTCAAGGTTGCAAGATAAGCATTTCTAGACAATAATGGGATCTGTTCCATACAATGTAACTCGCCGTCATTATACAAAATGCCTAGCCATTCTATATAAAGACAACGATTTCGTCGGTATTATGTTTAATGTCGACCAACACTACACACGGGCAGATATTTTACCCAATTTATAGAATTGCATAAAACGTCTAGTCATTACATAAAATGACTGATTAATACAAGTTGCTTGTCGCTGTAACACAGAAGAAATGATTTATTTGCCCCTATCAAAGCAGCACAATAAATACTCCGAAAAACACAAATTTGCATGATTCCCTACCATAAATTTAATTGAAGGCCTATTAGAGTGCCCAATTTTAACAATTAATCGACTGATCCTATCAGATAGCTATAAATATAAGCTAAACAAATAACTGTCTTCTGCATACGGCATTCGTGCTTATCCCACTGCAATTTATGAAAACGGAAAACGTTTGGAGATTTCAGAAAACGGAATTAATTAAATTACTCTTCTTAAGAGTTTCTTCTCCTGGCCTGTGTTAACTCCCGTTGTTGAGTTTCCGAAGATCGCTCCTCGGGGCAGCGTTTCAGCTCTGTTTATTCGATTCAAAAAGGCATTTTTTCTGACTTTTATGGCGACTTGTGCCTAATCTATTTGCGCCTTAAAATCGCCGGATTGTAACGACTTCTTTTATAAAGGCGGTTGCTTACGCGCAAATATTTGTACTGTCCCGATGCTTAGGGTAAGCGTTGCGTTAGAATAACATAATTAGCGAGTTTTAATTAACATCATTAAAGGTCTCAGAATCGAGAGCTGGCGCTGTAAATTTCAGGATTAATGCCTGCTGGTCTGCCAATTTGCCTGACCTTAAAATTGGAAAGCTTATTTCAGGGAGCGGAAATAATGCAGCTTAATTTTTAATTATACTCACCCCAATTACGTTATATAAGTTTCCTCGAGACTCAAGGCATTTGATCATGAAATATTGAATCGAATCGCCCCTTGCATATATCCGAGCCACTTAAAACTTTGGTTCGTAGTTCCTACAATATCGTCGAAATTAACTTTAAAGTCTCTCTCTTCTAATAATGGCTTTTTGATGTACAACCGCAAATGTTGTGGCGCTTCCGTAAACCTCTTTCTTTGAGTCGCCGCTTCAACCCTTGAGCCACCGATTATGTTTTTTTACTAAACCAGCACCAGTGTAAGCTGTGCAAAACAAACGTTGGAATGGTTTCGTCAGGATACGAAGCCGAAACAGATTTACATAAATGGAAAATTCTAATGAATAAATTAGTAACAATGCGCATTTAATAAATTAGGGGATCCATCTGTTGGCACTTTCATTCGAGCTTCGGATTTGCTAAACAGTTTCTATCTGCAGTGGCTATAATAGTAACTTTAACATGGAATCCGCAGCAAAATCCCTTCCCAACGCGGATTTGGACCTTATGTTGGTATTTGCTCGACTGAATATACAGAGACGTGCATGAAAAATTGCCAGGGCAGTAAGATCAGCATTTGTCATCAAAGTTCCTCAAAGTGCAATCACCAAATTAAAAGGTTCAAAGCCCGCTATAATCTGACAGTAATAGTATATTACATACCGCGATGGAAAGTATTTCATTACTGTCCAGAAATTAAGTAGTTAACCGAGACGCGAAGTGTCGAGGTTAACTTTATCTCGAGACAGGGATGCAACTTTTCATCAACATTGAATGTTTTCGAGAATCGAAAAAAATGTCACTTTCCGATCAAGAGATGAAAGTGTTGAACTGTCATTTTCCACTCAAGAAGAACAACTTTCCACTCGCTGTCATGGCAATTTACTTGCACTTATTACATGTATGGTTGTGAATAAACAATTTTTTTTTAAATCGAAATGCCTCTGAGCATTAAATAGTCAACTTTCTTGTTTCAAATAACAACTACATTTGTTTGTGTGTTTTTGGACCCAACCGATCTTTATAAATACAGTAGTGGGAGAATAGTATATTTTCAATTAATTAACAAATATATCAAAGTCAAAATTAAATAACGAGACTTTAATTTTTTGCCAAGTAAATAAAAAGCCAAATTGTCAGAAATTTTTAAAGTATAATACGTTTCTCCATTTTTAGTGGCTTCTTAAGTTATATTTTATTGTATTTATTTTTTGGGTAAATAACAGATTGACACGCAAAAGCATCAACCCAATTACAACTTACTACTACATGCATTTATAACTAAAATATTACATTTAAAGTCATGTCATTCAATGAGAAAGCAACACCAGTTTGATACTAATGACAAGTGAAACTAATAACGTATTATTATGTTTGTTCTTGTGGATTGTTGTTAATGAGTTTAATAATCTCAAAAGATTCGGGTCTCTACATCCTAGCAAATATTTTGATTTATATAAATTGTAAAAAATACAGTTGCTATCAAATCAATTATTTTTTATAATTTCACTGTAAACGCTTTGTATAATGGTGATTTAACTATGGGATTGCTACTGTACAGGATATTATTTAACTAATGGGAAATTTATTCAATTATATGTGATTACGTAATTAAAGCGTTGCCGAAGTGATAACAATTTGTAGTAAGTAAATACACGTTACAAACGAAAAACACCCAAAGGACGCTTCTGCCGGAAGTGACGAAAAAACCAATGCCACCAAGAAATGCACTAAATTTAATCTTTTAGGGTAAAGTTTTCTGACCTCTCTGTTTCTTAAGCAATAAAAACTAGGGCGAAACTCCAGCCCCTGAAAGACCCACGATGTCTGGGCCCTACGTTTTCTTCGTTGGCCTGTCGCTGAACGCCCGTAGAACGACTCCTGTAGCTCCACTGCTGCGAAAGCACCTCCACTTTAGCCGTTGCCCAACCCCTAGGGCTCCAACTGCTTTCCATGAGGGTCGCTGTCTACCTTAAGCTCATAAGGCTCCAATTACACCGCCCGAAACTAGCCAATACTAGATGCACAAAATAAAAACTTTTTAAACTTCTGCAGAGGTACTACGAATTACTGCAACCTACTACAGTACACCCAATAGATATTAAATTAATTTTCAAACTCACTGAAATGGGCAATGAGCACTTATTCACAAATTAACAATCATTTATTAGGGAAAATCAAATTAACACCATCTCACAGGTTAGCTTTCTTTCCCCTATTATTTGTCTTTGATCTTACATTGTTTCCAAGCCTACTCTGATTACATTTTGTTCAAATGAAGGCTAATACTATTTTTAATACAGTTTTACAAATTTATCAAAGCCAATGCTATGTTATACTATTTACAAATTTAAACTAGCACATTTCTGAAACATTTATAAAATAATATATGATATGCTTGTAATGTTATTAATTGCTATTATAATCATAAAAGCTTAAAATGTTATAACAACATATATGAATAGTAATCATAATGATAACTTAAAACTAAAACATGTAGGAGAGGAATGCAGGAGAAGTAAAAAGCAGATGTGATATGGCATTCAGTAACAATATAAATAGTCAAGATGCCATGCATCGCACCAGTGAGTAGACGATACGCCCTGACCTCCATAGCGCAAAAGCAAGATCAGTTTAAAATATCAACTAAAACATTTTATATTTCAAATTTGTGAAGGTCGAATTAAATAAATCAGGACAATTTGGAATTTTGCAGTAATAGTTAGAATACCACGATAAACGGTTAACCCGAGAATTGATTGCAGCATTCGTATTTTTTAATTGTAAAGCAAAACGTCATTCTTTCGCGGTAGCCTAGGTGGAACCATTAGAGTAAATTTTCTCATTAAAAAGTTTAAATAAAACACAATTTTCGTCTTGACTGTAAGTTCTGCAGCCTCTGATTTCACTGAACATAATTTTGTTTAAGATATTTAAGAAATTTGTTGTTATCTTTTTTTATTCTGTAAATATAGATATTATACTGGAGCGGCAGATTCTAAATCATTACGAACTATAGCTCCAGACAATGGGCATTTTTGAAGGGCTTGTAGCATCTCTTAATAAAACCAAGTGGTTTATATGCTCTTTGAGTTATGATATTTATGTGTACATTGAATAAAACTGATAGGCAAATAAAAAATTATTAATATTACAATTCTGAAATATAAGGGAATAGGTAAAAATGTAAACCACTAAACTTGCAAACCACGTACCCAATATTTTGGTTAGTTTGAACAATAAATTTCTATTATATAATAAAATATTAGATTATAAATTATGACAGTATGTTCGGTTTAATTTAAATTTAAATGAAATACTTAACTCCTATCATTTTCGAAGTAAAGCAATGTTGTTAAACGTTTGCCCTTTATGTTTTACACGGTTTAACAACTAATTGACAATTGTGTGGAAACTAGTGCAGCATAGTGCGTGATTATGGCATTTTTCCGTAGTTAGATGTGAATAACTTGTGCGCTTTATATATAGAAAGTGATCAGTTTTTTTTCAGCGTTTCCTCTTGTTTTTCGATTTTTTTCTTTTTGTTTATAAAAATGGCATAAGGTTTATTGTCGGTAATTGGACTAGTTATTAGTACCTCTGTCCTAATCTCCTTATTACATATACCGTCTGTTCTATAAAAAAGGCCCCGCCTTCTAGCTACTTTATTATTTATTTTAGACCCAATATACCTGATATCAAACCAAATTACACATAAAAACCTACATTTTAACACTATCAAAATTTTTTTATCTTCAATTGTTTCAGAGTTGTGACGTCACCTGCAATTTTTTTAAATGACACTGTATATATTTTTTTACATTTTCTGGTAGAGGTTTTTTTTCTCTTTTCAACAATATAAATATTTTATGCCTTTACATAAGAAAATTTTCGAGAAAAATTAAAAAACGTTTTTATCGGTGGGAGGCCACCATACAAAACTATAAACAAAAGTGTAACTCAGAAAAACAAAACAATAAACACTTTAGATTATTCTGAAATCTGACAGTTAAAGCGTTTAGCTACTATTTGTTTTGTTTTTCTGAGTTACACTTTTGTTTACAGTTTTGTACATGGCCTCCCACTGTGAAGAGGTTTTTGTAATTTTTCACGAAAATTTTTTTATGCAAGTGCATGAAATATTTATATTGTTGAAAAGAGAAGAAGAACCTCTACCAGAAAATGTCAAAAAATATATACAGTGTCATTTAAAAAAATTGCACGTGACGTCACCACTCTGAAACAATTGAAGATAAAAATTTGTTGATTGTGTTAAAATGTAGGTTTTTATGTGTCATTTGATTTGATATAAGGTTTATTGGGTCTAAAATAAATAATAAAGTAGCTAGAAGGCGGGGCCTTTTTTATAGAACAGACTATATATTCGCGTTTGTTATTTCCTTTCTTTGATATCGTTTCTATGTACTCGTACCTTCAACATCATTCAGCATGAAATCTAGGACGACTGCATTAACTGTTGAATGCTGGAAGCATAATAAATTGATTCTAAAACTACTTGCACCTTGTGACGTCACGTACGAAATAAAAAACCTAATCGGTAATTTAACTATTTCACTACACGCATCGCTAAACCTCATGTAACATGTTTAATATGGGTAGTAATTCACACATACGTTGCCTAACTAATAACGCAGGTTCAACTTAGCTGGCTGTAGTAATTTACAATCCACAATAGATTAAAGAACTAAAGTAGGTCGACTCTCGGCGCTGAGTCACAATTTGGCGGACTGCGGTAGCGATTTGATTTACCTATAACATCAGGCTCGTACAGCGGCGGCCAGACTTCACGTCCGGGTTTGACGAAACAAAAATAGACCGGTGCAGTGTAGAACCTCGCGTCGATAAAAATAATGTTTGACTGCTCATTTAATGACTTCGGACACATCGGTGTTGATCTACACGCCTTGTAATGAGACACTTTTCAAAAGTGCATCAAGCCAGACTGTATGTATACAGGGTGTTGCCAAGACGATACGAAATGTCTTCAAATATCCGACTCGGGGCTCGTAATAAAATTTTACTGCGTCATACCGAAACGGGAATCGTAACTTCAAATTCGAAGGCTATGAAAATGAACATTTTGTAAGTAAGGCTTCCAAAGTAGACGCTAAGTTTTACTGAACTGCGCCACCCATATCACGCCTTTCCGAACAATAGCTTTGCACTTATTACCAAATATTTAGTATCGGCATTAAATTTTGAACACCCAGTAACAAAATGGGTAGTGGATAAATATCAAGTGTGCACAACAGCACGACGGTTATTGCCCAAATAACCAATCTATCCCTATGTGAATTTCAATAGCTAACTCAGTTTTAATCGGTGAGTGGGTGGATACAATTTATTACAATTCATCAAACCACAATATGTATAAGGTCTAATTTTAGGCGCCAGGTTTGACAAAGCCCCAAAGAAATATAACTACTACGATTCAGTATTTCAAACCTAATAACTAGAATCGCACGGGATGCGTTGCAATAAAACCTAACTGTTGCTATATTTTTGCTGTGGAGAACCTGAATTACTAACACCTGTAATGTTGCTTCAAAAGTACAACCAATAACATTACATTAAGAATGATCAAAATATTTAGTTTATTTGCAATAATAAATATGGACCACAAATTATCAATGTAACATGAACATTACCAACATATTAAAATATTTAATTCGCATGTATTAATCTGTGGAAATTAACTCTAAAGAGTACAAAATAAAGGACATTAATCCAAACGTTGAAGCCGCGAACAGCAATACAATGATAAAATGATAGCAAAGATAAAAATTGAGTAAAGCAATAATTCAAACATTACATAGCGAGTAGTATCGGATACACAAATAGTAAATATGTAGATCAACAGTAATACATATAAATTTCTTATATGGCGTAGATTGTAATCATATTACGACTAGAAGTTCATACAACGTTCACACAATCTAACATACGATAGTCATAAATGTGCTAACCCCTATGTTCCTTTTGGCTCAACTCTGCCACTGCTTGTGAAATCAAATAATATATAAATTTACTATTTGAAAAGAAAACGAGCGTATTCTCGCTTGCATTACGGAAATTGCTGTAATACTGAAATAATTAAAAATGCTAGATCGCGTCCTCCAGCTTGGATTATAGCAATGGTTCGAAGTTCACCCAGTAAATCTCTGCAAGATGCAGCGTCGTTGATTGACGATGTGCCTCTATCGTGGGAATGTGGTCCCTGTTCGCGTGGACAGATAATGTTCAGCAAACTAACAGGTGTGCGCCTTCGCTAGAGCGCGTTCCGATTTTCCTTATCAACAGCCGAAAATTGGCGACCTTGCGAAAACATTGCATACCTTCTTCAATTGAAGCGCCAAAAATTACGATATCTTGCTTCATGCTGTTTCCTGACCCATAAAATCCATTTTAATATGGCATTATAAGTGAGCGACCATTTGTCCCCACAAAATAATTAACATAGCCAACCCGACAAATCCGTAAACCAACATTTACGACGAAAAATCCGCGACGTGCAGAATTACAATATCAGCTTTGGCTAGGGCCTAAAACACGACTGCTCAAGATGCTTTCTGGGTGCAGAAGGAAGAATTGCGCTGTCAAGCACGGCTGCTCGCGCAAACGAAGTGCGTTCCGAAAATAAAAATGTAATCGGCATGCGTTCGGAAATCAGAAATAGTACTACTTCAACTAACGCGAAAGTAACACACTATGTAGTTCTGCATGCAGACTACTGATTTATATACCCGCGCTAACTTTTAAGCCCGCGAGAAGGAATTCAGCTAACCTCCGCCTGCCGAAAAAGGCAGTGGCGACTCCAATTTTTAAATTGACATAAGTTAAACATGATCATCTACGTTTTTCTATCACTATTTCGAGAACCAAAGCAACGAGTGTAGTGAAAATAAGATTTCTTTGTCTGTATTCTATTTACTAAGGGCTAGTGCGTGAGTTTTCCCCCATCCTGTTCCTTGTTTGCGATGAAATATATGAAGAATTACTGTACGTTGCTACTAATCATATTCGTAACACATCCTCAATCTTGTTTATACTGTATATATGTGGTCATTCGTCAATCTCCGTTTCGAAACCTTGCATTTGTTCAGTTCTATGCCATCTCTTCTAATTCCGTCATCCCCTTTACCATTTTGTATATGTTTGCTGTTTTGCGTGCATTCATAAATAATCCAATTCTAATCATCTTTCCCTAGATGCCTTGTGATTTTAAAAATAATTTAGTTCTATTGGTGTGCGTGAGTATTCCTTTTTTTATTCTCCCGCTTTTGCCTTATTTAATAATTTGGCGACTGCTCGTTTCATATTCTTGAAATTCTAATAATGCATTCTCTGCTGTTGTGTATGGTTGTGCTTCCAGATTTTTCGGGCACATACTTCTCTTGTTTTAAAATTGTCTTATTTTACGCCAGTAGTTCTAAGAACCATTTTTCAAGTCTAATTTCTTCTTAGATATGTTCATTTGCAATCTTTATTATATAGCAGATATTTCGTTCGCTTCTTTTACCATCTTTTCTACGGTAATAAACATTCATGACTATTTCTCCGCAGTCTTCCTTCCCTTCACTTGTATCATGTAGGAGTCCCAATTAATTATAATCATTTCTCCGCCAAATTCCTGATAGTTTGCTGTAGGATAATTTACGTTCCCGTCTGCATTTCCGTATGGGGTGCTTTTCTCAATACTACAAAATCTATCAGTTTTATTTTATTTCTTTCCTTATAGCTAACATATTGTTGCGACTTTTGTGCTAGGCCTATGGTATAATCAAATCAGCACCTCCTGTCCTCATTCCTTGCACGTCCCCTGCGCAAAAGTCTGCAGGTAGTGTATCCTGAATACATGTAAAGTATGTGTAAATTGCTTGTTTCGTAGCTGTAAAGGGGTGCCACATTCCTGGCTGTGTGAGGTCGTCCAAGGAAGAGCATTCCTTTCGCATACGTCTCTCGGCGTATCTGAAAGTCTGAACAACTGCAACCTCCAATAAATTCCCGCCTAGGGCTTGGCCCCACTTGCATGTCTTTCGGTCGTTTCTGCACGTTATGTTCTGAGCTACATCGGCTTGTTGCGCCGGAGGGTTTCAGGATCGATTCGATGTTAATTTTGCATTTACAAGGCATGGTCATGTCTACATAATCAACTAATGGACTTTACGTGAACCAAGCGATGTTAGATTCTGCAAAAAGGTCCAGGGGACGTTTAAGGCGTCATTCTGTCATTTAGATTGGCGATTGTGAGTTCTATCGGAAATCATTAAATTTGTGTATTTTTAATAATACTCCAGTATTAATGAAATCCTCAACAGCCGTTAATTAAATTTAATGGAATATTTAGTCTACGGACATTCTCGTCCGTGACACAAAGTAACCCTTCACAGTGTTCAGTTTAAAATTGAATTTAATTAAAACGAGACTCTAAACTGCAATTAACAGTGCCTGCTATATGCGTAACAGGAACAAGCTGTGGCTGGCAGCTGTCTATCATGCTCTTCCGAACTATACTACATACTGGGAAAACTCACTTAACTTGCTTAAGTTTATGCCTGCAATTAAACAGTTTTGCATGAGATTCAACACCTCTAAATAGTCGACGATATATTATAGTATGAGCAAAAAGAAAATTCATCAAAGATACCATTGAAATTTTGAAGTCATGTATATTATAACACCAGCAAATTATACCTAATCCTTGTCACTGACATTTTATACCGTGGTTAACAGCGACTAATATCGCAACATGATCCGGTCTGCCAAAACAAATTGTAAATTCTAAATATTATTACCCGTACAAGAAGTCACATTTTTATAATCAAATTATCTAAATACAGTGTTTACACTATCAAAAGAGGCTTGTATGGTTGAAGGTCTAGTAGATTTTCGTCAAAATTATTCAGACGAGGCGATAGGTAGCGTTCCAAAAAAACTGGGGTTGGTCGACATACAAAATTAAACACGATAATGTTAAGAAATTTACTCTAAATACATCATCCGTATCTGTACTGTAAAATCATCTCCAAGAGCTGTTTATATGGCGCTTTTGTGCTACTAGTCTACTGCACTCCGAACAATAAAATTAAATCACGTGACAGCTGTTTCTCGCAACGCCTTTGTGATGCGTACTGTGCGTATGTTTAGTCGTAGTGCGTAACGAACACAAGCCACTTAGCCATAGCTCTTGCTATAATTTCCGCTTGCAAAAATATGCTAATCTGGTAAGAATCATCCACCTCGAGTAAAAACCGATTAATTATAATTAATTCACCACCCGTATCCATCTCTCGCTGATTTCTCGGCGATGCCTCGTTATTGCACCACTACAACGTCTAAAACGGGCTGCTATTACAACGCTTATCTACTCTCAGAATTCCTCAAGAACGTAGAAACTCCGCCTGTAACACGAACTTGAACGCACCCGCCGAAACTTACTCGCCCGGCGTTTACCTCTGCCCGCGAACCAAAACACAGGTCACTTATCGAAAACATGTCGGCGTCTCCCGCAATCTTGAAGCTGAGACCGACTCACTCTGCAAAACCCGTTTCTGGCACTGCAATGCGGCATACCATTAGGGATATTGGGGCGGGATCCACAAACGCATTGACGTGCGTTTAACAGACTCAGGTCGCTACCATTCTGATAACGTTTCTGTTTATTTTTTTTATTAGAGTCTTTACCTAACAGTTTATATTTTAGCATCGCGAAGTTCTGAATCTCACTTCAATTTTCAGCCTGAATTCTTTCTTTTACAGATTCTTCCATTAAATTCTTAGAATTTAGCTGGGTGCCGAAATATATAGAGCTGTACAGTCTCCTGCTTTGAAGTTCTTTTGTGTGTTGTTCGTTCGGTATATTGACAAATTTTTGAAGCCTGTAATTATTATATCATCTGCATAAGCAGTAATTTCTCAGTCTAGCTGTAAGTACTTATTTTTTACTTTATTTTTTGTCCTTGTGATTCTCCCAAGAAACCTTCGTAGCATTCATAATTTCTTGTTTTCTCCTTTACTCCTAATACCCCGCGTTCTGTACTTGCACTATTTTTAAATTAGTTTCCACTCACTATCTACGTCCAATTCCTCTTTCTGAAATCGCAGTAACCTTACTTTCATTTCATTTTTGTATTCCATTGTTGCTTTTTTGTGATTTTCCGTGCTTATTTTTGAAGTTCATATCTATTACACTTCGTCACAATTCTTCGAAAAAGGATCTATGAGTGTCATTTATAAACTGCTCTTGCCTGATTCTAAAAAACGAAATGAGTCTTCTCGCTGATTCTAGATAGAACTTCATTCTTTATGGGAGTAATAGAGAGAAGGACTAAATTATTTAATAGATTCGCTTTAAGATAAGGTAAATTAAAACTAATTATTATTTAATTCAAATAAGACTCAACTTTTATTTGCCGATATATAATTCAGTTAGCTAGTGTTTTGCTTATTTTGAGTTCGTGATCATTTTGAACACACTTTTCTACACCACAGCAAGCTTCATTTTAGTACATAAACAAAAGTCAGTCTGTATTTCCATTTTGAATGCGTGGCTGCAAGTAAATCAGTTTGAGATTCTGGGTCGATAGCAAACAGACTGATAAAACTGGTTTTGACAAAAGCTAATGCAAATATCGCGATGACATTTCTATACAGTAGAAGCCCATCAACGGGTATTTTGAAACTGCCTTAAAAAATTTAGAACCCTTAGAGCCGCCCATAAAGCTACACCATAAAACTCACTTTATGCCTCTTTAATTTGCCGGACTTTAATTCCCTTATTATTTTTAAAAGTTTATAGCTGCTACTTCCGCAGTAAAAAGTTGGCTTATGAATTAGTAATAGAAGCAGTTAACAATTTTGTCACTATCAAGAATAAGCATAGGTAAACTAAATTTAGATTGCATTACCGTTACCGTTAGTGTGCACCTGAACCATTTGAAATTAAGAAGGCTTAGATTATATGACAGCCACACAATCCGTATGTCCAAGGCGTCTCTTATTCAGCAATCAGCATATCGGTTTGAATTATTTGTTATTACGAAACTGTAGGTAGCTGTGGAAGTAAATATAAATAAGAAATTTCCTTTGACGATTTTTTATAAGTAGTTACGGCTAATACAGCTGAGAGCGCCCTCTACACTTCTAATATCCACCTACCTCTATCCCACTTTATTTTCCTAAAATTCCTGGTGTCTCATCACAGTGTTTACGGCTTCATTTAGAGATCTGTGTGGCCTTCATGTTTTTTCATTCCAAGTAGTCACCACATACACATTTTTCTGCATACGCAGTTATGCTTGAAACCTTATTTTTCAACCACACTTCTGCAATAGTGAGCATTTCACATCACAGGTTAGACGCCGGCGCTCTCAGTTTATAAGGTAGCGTTATCAAATGGGATTGGTAGGATCAGCAATAGGCAGTTCTACTCACCTGAGCTCCGGGAGAGTGCCAAAGATTGCTTCCCGGTAAAGTTAAGATTGAGTATAAAAGAGAGGATAGAAGGAGCTGAGACTGCCCGGTCATCGATATTTTATACTCATTCGTGGACTCATTTCACTTCGCTCAGTTAGGTAAACATCACTGAGGCAAACAGAGGAATTGCAAGAACTCGCGCGTTGCTGACCTTTGCGTAGCTCACCTAGTGCTATCACCTAAACTTGTGTCAAACATATGGCTTTATATAACCCTTAGTTGGGCCCCGAGGGCTTTCAGGCGGAGATAGCGCCGTAAAAATTGAACATGAGCTTAACACACTTGTAATTCAATTTGTAGGGAAGCAAAACGTCGCACACACCTAGTAGATATCCGAATAAAAATGTTGAAGCTGCCACAAGGCCGTTAAGTTCTTTCACACGGTGAATTACATCGCACTTAGTATTCAACGCAAAAAAATGTGTGTCGTGGATAGGTATCACCCACGTAATGTTATTTCAACATGAGTAGGCTACGTTCTTGTCTAAGTCCTTTGGTTGAGTACATTAATTTCTATAGTGGTACCCTGGTTTTACATAAGAAACATTATCCTGATGAAGCTCTTTTATCATTTTAACCATGTAATTAATAATTATAACTGTACTTAACTAATGGATTATTATGCTTTTTGAGACGTTATTAGTAAGCTTTTTTTTGAAATCTATAAAAGTAATATACAACTCTGCTATAATAAGAATTCGGATATTTCTGCCGATTTCTTTAAGGATCGAAGAGATGAAAGATATTTTCTATTGCTCGGGTAGCTTTTGTTTTGTGTTGTACAAATTAAGTGGACTTATAAGATGGTTAAAAAGTGTATTTCCGCCAAATTTGACAAACTTTGCAGGTATGTTGAAGAGTCTAGGTTAGATACCAGTTTTTATCTTTTCACACATGGCTTAGTTCATCTTCATCTATTAATAAAAGATCTTTGTTGTCCTCCTTTTCACGTTCGTCGATCATAAATTCCTCTCCCCTCCTAAGTAATAAGAACTAATAGCATTTGCTGGTCTATCGAATTTAATACTTGTGGTGGTAGCGTAGCGTCTGAGTTAATATTAGATACTCACTTCCGTATATATTTACTCTCAGATCTCACTCTTGGTGTGTTCGATATAATCTACGTAACATACATTCTAGGTCATGCGCGTCTTGAGCAATAAATATATTCGCTTACACACCCTTGGGACACTTTACAGGTTGAGGAATAACGATGCTAAGGAACAGCCATGTATTACAGCGCCATGGAATAAGCGAATTCCGATTGATATTCTACTACCAAATTTTTCAAATGCTTTATTATCTTGATGTATTTCTCTTATAAATATAGGTGTTAAGGAACGATTTATACCCCTTTTATGAAGCTCGTTGTAGTTTAACTTTTGGGCTAGAAGTTGGTTTTTTAAAGTGTGCTTCTTCTCTGAATGAAGGAGAACAAATTGTAAAGAAACATATTTTGCTCCCAAGCAGAGAATACCTGTGGGATTCTAAAAATGTCTGTTTCCACATTTCAACATCTTTTTCAAGGTAGACATTTAACATATTTGTTTTAAATTAAATTGAAAACGTGAAGCTATGACTGATCTCTTGTGACCTTAATGAGGAGCCATTTTTACAACCATTAAATAGCAGTGCTTAGTTAAATCGATTAGTTATTGTTCTTACACATGGTTGATATCAAGTCACAGCTATTGATTGATTGAAGTTGTGCTCCTAATACTGTCATACCGAAACGTTTACTGTAGTTGCTTCGATATTTATCCTTTTGAATTACACTTTCATGCAAACAACTAACATCTATGTACTAAATGTGATTCTTGTTTGTTTCAGGTATAATTGAAGCCACTGCGAGTGTATGGATTATTAGAACTACTGACAATTGAGTGTAGGTTTGTGCTTGCATGTGCCATTATTGCTCAGTATTCTTTCGTACGAAGGGTACCGATAGTGATATGTTTGCTCCTATTTCAATATAAACAGATAAAATGTTACTTCCAGTCTTTCTTTGCAGTAAGTATGTAAACAAATGCTCGTATAAATATCAACAAACTACTTATTCGTGTGTATATTAAACGATTAATAGTGTTTAACCCACATATAGAAGAGACTCTGCTTAACGCAACCCTAACCTTGAATTGCAATTTAGAACAAAACGTGTTTATTGTCAAAAACTAATTACAGGAGATTGGTATTGATATGCCACAGCAGCTCCGGAAATTGCTAAAGCTTCACACTTTCACGTAAGTGTAAGAAAAACTCAATTAAGGGCTCCTAGACTATAACAAACAACCTAGTTTAAAATGAAGCATTAAGACAGAATTTATTAAAGTAAAACCCTCTCGTTGAGCCATCAATTGCAAAGATAAAAAATCTTACAGGAAACATATTCCAAGATCAAAGTAGGCGAACAGATTTCTCAACTATTCACCAATATTATTACAAGTTTCGTTTAATAAAGTTCTGAGATTCACAATTGGGCTTCTAAATTATAAATTGATTCTAAAATCTTCAAACACATGTAGCATAAGCATATTGCTCAACAGATTATGTTAGGTAAAGTTGGGCTATTTAAATAATCCAAATATTTGATTCTGGATTATGTATTACAAAGGGAGGGTGAACCACAGTCACATGCAGTTAGGCCTCGAGGTGAACCTATTCTGCTACCTCCATAGCGGCACCGTTTGGCTGGCTCACTCAAGCTATCCGAATCGTTCGGTGAACCTGAGTATAATAGTCAAATGGGTGCTGCGGATCCCGGTCGTATAGGGCCAGCAAGCCATAACACGAATTATCTTATCGAAGCGAAAGCAAAACATTAATATAGGATGTGCCGTCTAGTCCTAAAAGTTGCACCCTCGACAGGTTGTGTCGTCAACTAGACCCACCTTTACTTCGTGATTTTGCAAAATATCCTTCGTAAGAGTCATCCATGCGTGGTGACATTTGTCCATATTGACTCATTTTGAACGTATAAGAATTCGGTTGACATAGTAACTTTTCTGCTTTTGGGCCACCAGAGTAGCGCTCCATGCAGACCAGACGGATTTATTTATTACTGGACCCAGCATAAATCATTACATCACTCTTATTTTGTGGGAATAATGACAATAGATGTGCATATATATAATTATATTATTGTAAAGCAACAGAATTAGACGAAAAAAGCATTAGATAAAAACAAGGAAGAACATAAAGGATGAATCTTATTGGTCATTCGTTAGTTTTTAACTGAACCTAAACTGGAATTATTTAAATATGTTCTTAAAGTGAACAAAAAACCCTACGATAATGTGATTATGTTAAAATGTCAGGAAAAACACTCAACTATTACAGACCTGTCTGCTAAGAAGAACCTGATTTAGTATGTTTTGCATTTTTAAATACAAAGCTATAATGATACCTATTACACATGATAATACTTATTATAAACAAAGGGGGAAATTCCCACCACGCATTGTATAGAAAGTTTTTTCATGGCGTTTTGGGATGATGCCGAAGGGTTGCAAAACGATAGATTGATGTACAGGGCGCCGATGACGCTGGCACTTGTATATTGGGACACGACACAAAATATGCCCTTGAATAGATTTGACTATCTGTCGATGTAAAATTCCACTAAGCTCAGAAGCGAGACGATTTATACGTGTAGGCCTTTGCCGGTTCACTGTTATTGTACCAAACATTTTTGTCTGGGCAATGTATATGTTCTTCTTTCAACTGACTACAGATATATGCAGATTGGTGATGGCTTGTGCAAACATAGGAACATGCATTATAATTGAGTCTTTAAGGCAAGCACCTTGATGTATCCTACTGTCGAGTAGCTGTCACATTATTACCGTATTTGTGCTACTTTCACTGTTACATTTACTTGCAAGAATTATTTTGCACTGCTTTCGATACTCATTGACTCTACTCGTTTTGCAAATCAATTACATAAATTACATCGTTTTGTTACGATACAATAGAAAATTCGAGGTGCATTATAGTGTAAAAAGTAATTATTGTCTTGCATGTTCCTATGTTCGAACTAACCGCCACCAATCTGTACAGTGTAAATAAACATTAGCATTTTTATTTATTTGTGGGAAATGCTAAGTGGGTTAGAGATTTACCCCAACCGCTGTAGGTCTTCTGCTATGAACCGTTTTGAAGCAGTGGCGCTTCCGGAAAACCCCCCCATCCTGCTAAGGATCTTTTGTTTTGAGAAACTTTACAGAAATTTCTTGTATAGCAGGATGCTTATGCTAAAGCCCCTAAAAAAATTTAAAAATTTTGAATTTTTAGAACCACATCTGAATCCTCTAACGCTGACGTGATCAATACATATTTGCTGACTCGAATTGTTTTTCTTCCAAATTATCTAAGTCTATTCAGACTACACGAACAATACGTCTGTGTGCTGTCATAGCAGCTTTTCACGTTCATAAGCAAGAGTTAATTAACTATGAATACATCAAGCGTTATGTCGCAACAAAGGGACATAACTAAACTTTGATCTACTATAGCAACCTAACATATACGAACAATGTTCTTTTAAAATTATGAAACACTATACTGAGTCTAACATATAACCGCAACTTCTAAATATCCTTGCAGAACAAACACAAATACGAATAGCAAAAAGCGTCAGTGGCAAAATCCACAAATGGAATACTCACCACCAAATGTTGAAACCTATCTAGGATACCTGGGACATTGACTTGTGACGCCCTTTTAAGCTTGACAACCAGCAGGTAGGATAACAAGTAATTTAAAATATTTAAAAACTTACAATTGATTCTGTAGTGACAATTAAATAAGTTTCTCTATGAAAATCAAAGCGAAAATAGATTTTGCTATGCTTTTTGTCATACTTGTACAGTTTTATGCGGTCGATATGGTCGCTACGCTACGCTACGCTGTCGTGCTCAAAAACTCGCGCGTGTTTTAAAGACCTTGTTATCCACTCATACTTTAATATACTATTAAAACACGCTGTTCCGGGAAACGTCTTTTAAGCTGCTGTTTTTATTCTAGGATTTAGACATTAAAAATATGACTTAAAATATGACCAACAGAAAAAATAATATTGAAATGTACATAACTATATTTTGGTCTCCTTAAAACATATATACCTTGTTAAATACACTTTTAATTTTCCTTAACCATCTTAAATGCCATATATTCAAACTGCAAACTGGTTAAAATGGCCGTTAATTACGACAAAATTTCATTCAAAATATTTTTAATCCTTTTACGATTACGTATTTTTTTAAGAATTCTCACTTTAACAAAACGATAAAAGATAACTTAAACGGAATTTAATGTCATTAACACAGGTTTTGGTCATACCAAATTGATTTTAAATCTTATTTCAACTACTTCTAATTCGTCTAAAATATATTTCATTAAAGTAACAAATATCTCAAGTTAATTTAAATCTGGATACATTTATTACTATACAAGTTATTATAAATCTGACTGTTGACTAATATCTTATTTCAAGGTTTTCCAATCAAATTGCGAATCTTTTGTTACGGTCCTAAAATATTACATCCGATTTTCGCCCAATTTTACAGCACTTTCGGCAATATGTCCCGTCGTTTTTTATAATGAGCTGTCTATAGGATTTTTGGTAATTTCAAAATAAAGAATTTTGAAGTTTTAACTTCACTTGCGGATGCATTTCTTGAGTTCCTTGTGATGAATGTTTAGTCAAGAATCAGGGGCAGATTTGGTATAATGATTTAGTGAATTGCTGCACCTATCTGTTTGAATCAGCATTTATTGTGGAAATGCAACTTCCCGTTATACGTACAAAATCTGAGGTACGAAACTGTTACCGTTTGACCTTCACGCGATCTAATGTTTTATCAGATTTGTTTTATGAATTTTTACTTCCTTTTACGATAAAGGAAGTATTGGATTCACCCCAAAAATTCGAAATTGAGTTTTCAACAATCTTCACGTTTTAGAGACCCCTGATCCCAAAAAAACATATTTTTTTCATTGGTCTGTCTGTCTGTGTGTCTGTCTGTGTGTCTGTCTGTATGTCTGTCTGTCTGTGAGCATAATATCTGAAAAACGAAAAGAGGTATGGCATTGAAACTTCATATATAAGTTTTATGTACTATGTAGATGAGACAGCAAATTTTTGAAGAAAATCGCATAACCGGAAGTAGGTGTTTACTCTTGTCATTTTTCAATTTTTTTCGATTTTTTCAAAAACGGCTCTAACGATTTTTTTTCAAACTTTATATTTTTATTACATTTTTAATGTGTATTGATGTGAGATAGGTGATTTTCCACTTGAATACTTCTAAAATAGGTCTCTTTTGTTTTATTTTCAATTTTTTTATTAACTCCTATTTTAAATAGAACACCCGGTATAGTATTACATTTTTGAATTCAGCTTAATATTCTAGAAAAAAATTGTCTCTTCAACTAACTCTCTATTTTGTACCGTTTTTGTAGAATTTGCATTTTTTTTTAAATTTTTGACAAATGCTTAGAAATTAAAAATCAAATTAATTATAAGATCACTGTAAAAGGAAGTTGTGTGAGTGTATCACACCAGATTGTTTTCTAATACGTTATCTCCGACAACCGTGATTCCTGTTTTTCTACGCACGTTATCAGCAGTGCAGGTCGGGGGTACTTTATAAAAACCCATATATATAATACACATATATTGCTGGTAGGGCCTGGAAACTTCAGAAAACATTACGGCGCCGACATAGTCTCACTTACAGTATAACGCGTCTCGTGCGCATGCGTGGTAATTCGAACTCCGCCTTTAGAAGCGAATTTTAAACTTGACCACTTCCCCATTGGGCGGACGACGCCGCCGCGCTTGCGCACAGCTCACCGTATATAATAAGGAGTTGGTTGTGTGTCTCACTTCATCGGCAAGTTTCCCACTCATAGCCGCTAGCAATATAGTAAGTATTAGATATATGTAAAAACCTTTGTGTAGCCGGGATCGCAGCTATCACCCACTGAGCCTGAAACCACGTTGATTGTCGAATTGCGTTCATTATAAACTTACTTATTGCAAATTTTATATTTACTGTAAATTGTATAAGTTGTTATACAATGGGTGTACGCTGACTGTGTAGTATAGAAAATTCTATGTTAAATTCTTAGGTAAGGTTAAGTTTTAGGGCTCGCTGTAGTCTATCTAATTCAACTATTTTCTTACTTTTAAAGTATTTCTACAAAGCAAAAAAACCTTAATAAAAAAATAGGAGATTTGTTTTGTAGTTTTTAGTATTGCAGTAGTTTGCTAATACGTAAAAAGTCATAATATTTTCTCATAAGAACGATTTCATACACAATATATTGTAGCAGTAGTATTACAATGACTATTCAACACTATAATATATAAGCCAATCATATTACTGAGATTTGCCTTTTTCAACCAATAGGAATAGTATATCACTGAATATTGGGCACCATGCAAAATATTCAAAAAGTAATGAAGATACTCAAAAATTAAGTAGCCTTGTTGAGAAATATTGCTTAGCAATGATTATCATTTTGGTGATGTTGCTAGGTTATATGAAAATAAACATAAACAAACTGTATAAACATAACTTGGCTTGTATTAAAATGTCACGTTTTGGAAGTGTTCCATTCAATTCAATTGTGAATGAAACCCAAAAAACAGTGCCAGTTAACACAATTAAAACGAAAAGCTATATATGGAAACAGTTTATGGAATTTTGCGATGTTAGAAGGTATGAAATTAACAAAAATACTTCGGTGGAAGAATTGAACAAGATACTCACAGACTGGGCATTTAATATGAAAAGACACGATGGAATGTACTACAAAGAAGGTGTTGTAAAGACGTTATTTAATAATACGGCAAAAATCTTGCAGGAAAAATGTTACAACGAATACAAAATACGATTCGATCCTTTTACGGATATTGAATTAAAAAGTTCCCGTGATGCCCGAAATGCAAGGCGACGGATACTTCAATCGCATCCAGAGAAGAGGAAAGTGTCTGCAAAGGCACTGACTGCTGATGAGCATAATAACATGGTTAATTCGCACAAATAAGACAATCCAGATGGGCTGCAAAAAAATTTTTACTTTATCGCTGCATTAGAATTAGCCTGTCGTGGTGGTGAGGCTTACTCCTGTAAAATTAACTATTTTGAAGAAGAGAAAGGTAACGCAGGCAAATTTACTGGCAGAATAGCATACAATCCAATTTTTTCCAAGACTAAACAAGGAGGTGCCCAGCAGTGTGCAGATACAAAATGGCTAACATCTAATTTAAATCAAGATTTATGCCCTGTAAGGTTATTCAGAAAGTTAATTTCAAAACGACCAAAAAACCTTACCACAGATAAATTGTTTCTTACTGTAAATCCCAACTGGAAGCAAGGTAATTGGTACAAAAACTCTCCAATTGGCATTAACACACCTTCCAAATGGACTGAAATAGCAGCTAAAAATGGGTTTGTCAGTGGACAATCTGAAAATAACAAACCATTCACATCGAGCTACAGCTGTCACACAACTGGCTAAATCAGGATTGGGAGAAGAACAACTGATTAAAATAACTGGTCACTCTTCAGCGAGCTCCATCCAACCCTACTTGCAAATTGATCAGGAGCAACATTCGAACATTATTACGAACATAAGACAAAAAGCCATTGTTTGTAATCAAGAAATGACTGAAAAGG
Organism: Agriotes lineatus; assembly: GCA_940337035.1. NCBI lineage: Eukaryota > Metazoa > Arthropoda > Insecta > Coleoptera > Elateridae > Agriotes > Agriotes lineatus. Next base: position 143,133,904 of record OW679200.1, read on the forward strand.
CGTCAAATTCATTCAATGAAAATGTGCAGGAAAATTCCACAACTTCTTATAACAATTGTACAATTAATAATTACTATTTTAATAACTGAAACTTATATTTTTGTAACTAATTATGTTAATTCTTGAATTTTTCTAATAAAGTTATTTTTTATATGTTGATATTGTTAAATAGTCGTCCCAAATACCACTCGAAGTGGATATATTTTTTTTAAATATTTTGCCATTTCCAAAGAAATTATTGCAAATTTCACTCAACAAAATCACATTTAAATGTCACTCGCCTTCGGCTCGTGACATTTTTAATGTGATTTTGTATCGTGAAATTTAAACGCAATAATTTACACGGAAACGGCAAAATATTTGTCAAAAATATATCCACTACTTGTGGTATTACCCTTAATTATTGTATCAGTAAATAAGTTTCCATGGCAGCTTCTATTTTTTCATTAAGGTTTGATTGCATATTGTTTCCTGTTCTAAGTTGTAGGAAAACTTTGAAAGTAAGATGATTGAATTGAATACACCAGAGCGATCCCTAGAACTTTTGTATTTACACTTTCGCTCCAGGATTAATAGGGGAGCCAATAATTTAGAGTTAAAAAATACTGTATATTTAATTTGATTTATGTATTTTGTAAGGTTAAATAAAGTTATTTAACGTAGTTCGTGACATTTTCGGGGCAAGCCGGATCTGTTCTCTTTTCTTATGCAAAGTTTAAAAACATGACGCCAGCTTCTCGTAGGAATGTGACTCCAGATTGCTGATGCAGCAAAGGGACTCCATCGTCGCGTGATCTTGACATTCAGCTAGACCAGGGGTCGGCAACCTGCGGCCCGCGGGCCGCATGCGGCCCGCGGGCCGCATGCGGCCCTTTGCAACTTTTTGCGCGGCCCGCCAAAGCACCAATATAACTTTAGGAAAAATCAACAAACTTAGAGCGTAAGCGTGCCGAAATGTGGCCGGTGACAAAAATGCGCGACAAACAGAAGCATAGTGGGAAACCTATTTTACTGCGGAAGTTTAATCCCCACTCCCCAGCGAATACGACGTCTCGCTTACCAAGTGTAGCATTCTTTCTAGTGATGGGCATAATCGGATGATTTCAATAATCGGAATGTTCCATTTCGGAATGTTTATAAAATCGGAATATCATCCGATTATTTTACATTCCGTAAATGCAAGCAAGGGAAAACGAGCGAAATAACAACAAGCGGAAGGAAGATGAAGTGCGTGCAAATTTACGATGAGAGCACTCGCCGTCGCGCCGTAAGCCCTTATCTGCGTTGGCATCTATTGTTTGGGTTTGTAGGACGGTCAGTAATAGCTATTTACGTTATTAGACCGGTAGCAACATTTTTATGGCCGCGCCAATACTTTACAGGTCGAACCGTACGTAGAGCGAGACCTGTATGTTTGGCAAGGCCATAAGAATTCTACCGGTCTTGTATCGTATAAAATTTTTTAGGATACTGCATTGGTAACTAGCGTTTACATTATTACAAACGAGTCCGGTAGGTAAAATTTACCGGCCTAGACCAGTAGTAGTTCTATTACTACTGGTCCAGGCCGGTAAATTTTATCTACCGGACTCGTTTGTAACTATGTAGATGCTAGTTAGCAATGCAGTATCCTAAAAAACAATTTATGAGTTTGAGTCGCACAGTGGGATATGAAGAAATAAAATATTTTTTCAAATAATTACAGTAGTTACGTTAATAGACTTTCGGAAAATGGTAGTGATATTTTAAAGTTTAATAGCACATAAAGTACATAAAAGATAGTATAAAACAATACTTGAATTTGAAGTCTGTAGGTGTACTATCTAATAATTAATCTACGAAATACCACTGTCATTAGTGCCATTCACGTATCATACACGTGCGCACACGGCGCGACCCGTCGACATTCGCCAACCAGCATATAGCAGTCAAGTGAGTCAATACAACATTCCGTATTCCGTTCAGTTCAAATTGGCATTTCGTTTTCTCATTTTGTGTACCGAATAGTAAAATAATCGAATTCCGAAAGTTCCGAATTTTGTGCACCGAACAGTAAAATAATCGAATTCCGAAAAGTTCCGAAATAATAGGAACCTTCCGATTTTTTGAACAATCGGAAACTTTCCGATTATTCATTCCGGATAGTCCCATCACTAATTCTTTCATTTCGCCAGTTTGCTACTGTATGTTCATATGTGCGTTCATGTTGACAGCCGTATGACGTTTCACTACAATATTTTATATTTTTTATATTTATATATTTTATATTTACATATTTATACATATTTAATTGGAATGTTATTTTCTTTTTTTTCCTTTTAAGAATTGTAAAATTTTTGTTCTCTAACATTATTGTTATTATAGCATGTCAATAAAAAATAAATTTTTTCTATATTTATTTTTAATAATATTTATACTCGTATATGATATAAAAGCACTATTTAAGTTACATTTGAATGTGCGGCCCGCATAAAAAAATTTATTTTGAAAATGGCCCGCCGTCCGAAAAAGGTTGCCGACCCCTGAGCTAGACGATCGATTAAGACTAAGATTAAATTCATTAGTTGCGTATACCTTCAATACCAGCTAAAATTCGAATTAATTCTGACGCTCCTTATCCAAATAATTACGAATAGCGAATAGTAAATATCGTGGCAGAGTGCCGTTTGATTGAGTTCAATTCCACATTCTGTGGATTTGGCCGACTCCTCCTTTGTCCCACATCCACCTCCTAAGATAACTTGGTCTCTATTTTGACCGTCCAGCACCGCTACTCTCGCTTTGACAGCATCCTCCAGAGGCCAACGTCATCTTTCACCTCCCATTCGATGTGTGAACAAACGCCGCCCGCAACCAGTGCGGCCTTTTTTCCGTCAACAAGAAACGCTCTTCCGTCAGCTCCGGTAGATGTACTTGTAATTGCATTTTATACTGTGCCGCAGTAAAGTGCAATTACGAGGTGATTCGAAAATTTACTTTAAGTTCAGCTTTTCCAGTGCCGCTCTGTGCGCTAGTATAATGCACATCATTAGCTTCTTTCAGGTACAACTTGTTTTTTAATAATTAAATACTGTGGCATGGGCTGGGTGGAATTACATTTAGCTATAGTTTGTATACATGATGGCGTCTTCTAGAAGTCAGGATTTACGTAGTTTTGTATAAGTAGTTTTGATCATTGAATTTATTCAATAGATAAGTTATTAAAATTGCCATCTTGGTTTTATTGAATATTTTGTGTTTGAAATGAGAATCAACAGCGGTAGGTTGCCGTTGGCGAAGGGTTGGTTTACACATTTTTCTGAAGAAGTATTTGGTTTGTCCCTGTCTCGAATTCTGAACAGGTTAAATGTGATTGACTTAAGAATTTGTGGTGCTAAGTAAATAGCATCGTTTGAATTAATTATCTACCTCCAACATATCGTTTCCCCCAACCCTTTCTTTGTCCTGACTGTTCAGCTACTAGGGATAATTTTGTGCCTGATATCATCGCGTTAGGGATCGTTAAAGTAATCGTTCACTCGACTTGACAAGTTTCAGAAAATTGACAAACTAGCTTCCTTCGGGTGGCTTCTGTTTGTTTTGCCCGTCAATTTGTCCGGTAACAATTTTTCGGATTTATGCTGCAATTTAGTTTGTAGAATACTAGATAGCGATTCAGCGAAGTGTTTGCTTTAAATACGATAAATTTTATTGAACATTTCTGCTGAAGTACTGACATTAAATTAAAATTTTGTATACTTTCCCCGATTGATTCCTGGCGCCTTTAATTAAGCCAACCCTCTTGAGTATGTTATGCTAAGCTCTTTTCTAAATAGTTATATAATAATGTTTTGAAGCCAAGCCAGTTATCTGATTTATGGATTTGCTGGGAATACCACGAACCTAGTGTTACTAATGAAGCAGCTTCATGGAGCTGTACCGTTTATTCCAACTTAAAATTTTATATACTTTCCCTGATTGATTCCGGGCGCCTTTAATTAAGCCAGCCCTCTTGAGTATGTTATGCTAAGCTCTTTTCTAAATAGTTATATAATAATGTTTTGAAGCCAAGCCAATTATCTGATTTATGGATTCGCTGGGAATACCACGAACCTAGTGTTACTAATGAAGCAGCTTCTTGGAGCTATACCGTTTATTCCAACTTTTACTCACTTTGAGTTTCTATGCCGATCCCCTTAAATTCCATATTCGATTAATGTATTATAAGAAAACTACGTCTGATTTCGTGTCCTTGACGTGTTAGTAAGGTTACGTTATTAATCTATACACTTTTTAGGTCTTTCACTGGACATTCATACGTGCATTGTTAAATACATTTTTCGGTGCATCTCGACTACCCCGTATGGTTCTGCAGGAGGTGTCACGATAAGTCGTAGTTTCTGACAACCGAAGCTTTCGTTACTTTTATTGCTTCTTGAATTACTGTATTACTCTGTCCCCGCTCCCCCTGTACGATTTTCGTTCGTGAGCTGGCCATTTATAAATTAGATTTACTCGTGGATATGAACGCATGCTTTTTTTGAGTTCGATTTACCTTAAATTATTGAAACATTTCTTATAGTAATCTACTTGAAACTATAAATAATTTACTTAATATTTTTTAGACTGGCTAAAGCCAGTTTTAGTCTTGCTAAATAAATTTTTAACACCCTAAAAACCGATCTTGTTGAAATAAATCTTAACCTTGTTACGTAGAATTTTTACCTAGGTGTATGTGGATTTATACGTAAGTATCAAATCAATTTTAACTTCCTATAAATTACTTTTAATCTAACTTAGACAATTATATTCATTAAGCAAATAAGTTTATGAAAATTAATACGTTTTTACTATTTAAATAATTTATTTTAAATATGTATCTATCAGCTGACACTCTTTAAGACCAGAGCCTGTGTTCATGAGCTTATGCCTAATGTTTGCTCTGCTTGTACATTTCTTTAATACTGTTAACTTATAGTTTAATTGAAGCGAAGTCTTACAGTCAAATAATGTTTCCAATGTTCACAATTGTTTCGTTATCTCATGTAATACGTGCTCACAACACGAAAAGGTCGCGCAGATCCTTGATTTTTCTCGTCGCTCTATAAAAAGTAACCAAAATACAGCGGCATGTCGTTCAGGCCCTTTTTGCTGCCATAAACCGACGCGGCCTTCATTTGGATTCACCGCGAAGAACATTTTATATACCGACAAGGGTTCAAACTTCTTAACCATAAGTAGGTGTTTATCTCCTAACACTCGCAGCATAATCCTTAACTTTTTGCGACTGCTGAGATAGAGCGTGGAAGTTTCCGGCGGCGGCGAAATCCGGGGCGAGATAACTTTTTACCGATCCCAGCGGTCAGAATATTGAGTTATCCGGGACTCGGACTAGCAAATACGTGCAAATACAGCTCGCAGTGCCTGCCGGAGTCCCCGGAGGTTCCAGGGATCGGTCTTGACCGCACGCGGACGTCGTTATGGCTCCCTGGTGTGGACCCGTTTAACGGAAATTGTTAGTTTCGGACCAGGAAAGTGCTTTAATTATTATCTAAGTGCGCCGTCGCCCGGCTGTTAACCCTTGTTTCGCAGCGTAAGGCTGTTCTTCGCGAGAGTTTCGTAAGAAAGGTCTCGATAACTCCTCGTGGCTCGAGAGCACTCTTCAAGTTACCTTCTTCCCGCACCTACGAATTTGTTCTGAACTGCGTTATTGTTCTTCGAGAGCCTAGATTAATATCGACATCGCTACAAAACGCTCCTGGTTGTTTAGGTGTAAAGAGTGGGTGCAATTTTACTCAACAGCAAAAAACATTTTATTCTATGACATCACATTATTCGTCATCATGGTGTGCCATAGCAATCTAGACTCTAACAACCTACGTATACTACTACGGGTATTACTTTTTCAAAAATTGATCACTTTAACGAAAATGTAATATTAAATCTTCTTCTCCTCTCCCTCCTTCTTCTAATAAGTGCCTTCTTCTTCATTAAGTTACTATTAGTTCCGCCTCGAGATGGAGTATATTTTTCTACAGTGAACAAAACGTCATCTTCCGTTTGGGGATCTATATCATGCAGATTTGACTAATCGACTATTCTTGTGATATGGTTATTCCATTCATGTTTTCTTCCGTACATGCGTTAATTGATCATTTCAATTTCGCCGATTTTGTCTTATCTTGTCCGATTTAAGAGCGTTTTCTCAACAATCTGTCGCAGTATCCTCATGTCTGCGGCTTCCAAAAGCATTTGTTCTTTTATTAATGTTTATTACTTCAAACTGTATCAATGTATCATTGAATCTTCCCCTATTTTATTTGTTTTAAGAATCTGTGAGTCGATGTCGTCAAGACTTGATACCATTATCCTCATGTATTTGAATGAAACCATCTGCATTATTATTTTTTACCTACATTGAAAACCTTTGAAGGGTCACCTTAGCTGTTCCCCTTGACTACTAATGTGGGCCTTGTAAGCTAACCGCCTATTAAATTTTTCGATTAAATATTCTCGATGGGTGTTATCAAGCTCTGAAATATTTTATCTTTCTTATGAGGTAAATCGTGTCACTGTACTTACAGTGTGTCCCATAAAGTTCTGTACGTATGGAAAACTTTGTAAATTATCTATTTCGAAAAAAAGTATTCTTCGTAAAAAGTTCATTACCCAAAAACCAAAATGCACTCATAAAATTCCAAAACTATCTAATATTATACAGGATGGATCAAAAAATTATAATTCGGCTAAAGAGTAAAGTACCCTTATTTCTGAATATAACAAAAATGTTACGTAGAGAAGTCATTATAGTTTCTGTATTAAGCAGTTTAAGTAATTGTCTAAGGACCTGTTGCTTCTCTGAATTAAATTTTTGACACATTATTTTGAAAAAGATATTAATTACAGGACGCCTCCTTTTCATAATTATGCATAATTATTTATTCTGAATAACAATTTAAAATGTCTGTTATCTTTAGGAATAAGGGTACTTTGCTCTTTAGCCGAATTATACTTTTTAATCCATCCTGTATAATATCAGTTAGTTTTGGAATTTTATGAGAGCATTTTGGTTTTTTGGATAATGCAGAACTTTTTAAGTAGAACACTTTTTTGATAAACAGATAATTGACAAAGTGTTCCATATGCAGAGAACTTTATAGGACACACTGCACTTATGACGTGGTTCTTCCAAACAGTGATAAACGAATTGGAGTTCTTCATTTTGTACAATTCGATCATTAAATATTTCTTGTTGTGTGAAGAGAACTCATCTGAAAACATACACTTCAGTGGCTTCAGGAATGCCCACTACGTCATTCTGACCATTTGTAGCCTAATCTGATACGAAACAAAAAATAATCTACTCCAGCACCATGCACATAACTTGATTTTGAGAAAGATTTACTTATTTTGCTTAAAGTCGAATAATGACTTCAGTGATTGTTTATGCGTCATGTCCAGATCGGTTGTTCCTTATAAATCAGCAAAAGATATTGCCGCTTTTGATATATGCAGATTTCTAGGGCTGGTCCTTAATAATTTAGAAAAAACTCTCAATTCACACTGCTTACCTTACGATGTGAGAACGGCTATTCACGGATACTGTACCATTTAACACGGAAGTCGAAAGTAAATACTAGACTAACATAAAACTTAGAATGGCGAGGAAGCAGGTTTAGCTTTGCTAGCAACACGTTCGTATATCAAACCACGCAATATTCATCTCTCACCACAACAAAATAAGGAAGCACTCTGCATCTACTACATATATTAACAAAATCAATATTTAAATTATTTATTTAGCAACATAGAGGACGGCTTTCCTCATCAAATTAAATTCAGATTAAAAACAAAATGAATTTCTTTTCTCCGCCTCAATAAAGTTATTTTTTCTTCGTTCACTCGCCTTTTTATAAATGGACTCTTTGGTGTTCTAACGCCAAAGAATACTTTTTCTTCTAGTCGTAAATGATACAAAACTATTTGTAATGTAAACTGCTGTTCAAATAAAGAGAACGTTGAATATTATAGTTTTAGTTTTAGGCGTGCAATTAATGTACGTTCACATTAACGTTTCACATATACTCGTCGTCGGGTCAATAAACCTTCAACCTGTCTGTTTTGATTACAGAATACTTCAAGTTATTGTGTAAACAAAAATAATAGAACACGTCATCTTTGCTTCAAAATTATACTCTTATAATCAGCAAAACCTATTTACATATGACGAACTTCAAGGAAGTTGGAAAATATTTCTTTTATTAAAAAGGAACATGTGTATACTGTTTTTAAGGAACGCATGAGATTTGAAAATGCCTTTAAAATTTATTTAGAGTTAGCATTATGCAAACTTTTTAATGTTTGCGCCTTTGCATGTTGAATTTACAAATAATTAAACTGCTAGAATTTGAATGCCGCCAACTTATGTCACAATTCAGGCCTCTCCTCCAGCGCGAAGACTTGTTGATAAGAGCAGCAGCCCTGCGACCAGCGAGTCCACGAGCATCCAACCAAGACGTATACCCACTTGGATCTCACCAGGTAAAGTCTCAGATAGTGGGAAGACCATCAGGGTATAAGAAAAATCTGCTCGGCCTGTTAAACACACTTGAGTCCAGTAACTTGCGAGTCCAGCTCCACGTGCAGGAGCCACCACTTCTGACCCTTTCCAACCCGAAGCGTTCGCTTGATCCTCTCAAGCGAGCCACAGATACCTCAAGCACCGTTTCCTACAAAGAAACGAACCCGCCGAACCGAGCATTCAGAGCTCAGCCAGGAGAAGCCTTTTGGAGCTCCAAAAACCAGCCCTTAACGTATTTGAAAATCCTCCATAATTCGCCCCGAAGCTGTGTCCCATACCGACGCTTTCGGTAACGGAGTAATCTTTTAGGACCAGCCATTAATCGATTATCCAGGCTGCCGTAACTAGAGATATCCCTTTTATACACCCGCCAGCTTAGGGTCCATAACTGTGCCAGTAAAATTAAAGTGATATGCCTTCCCCAATTAAGATCATCGCGGCGAAATAATAAGCACATTCCAAGCATAACCCCTATCGTAGTTAAGCATAACTTATGGAAACAAAGACATCCTCCTAGCCATCGGCGAGTGCCTACGATGTCTGCTAGCGAAACTACAGTCCCAACAACGAGTACGAGGACGGGACTAAAATCAAGTCGCGGTCCCCGGAATAAAACTCTAGCTCGTCCGGATTATTTCAGAGGTAAAATATTATTCAGCACACACCTCGCCGACCAACCCAAATTGGCGTGAGACGCCCTGTAGCCTTCGCACTATACCTTCACAGCCAAGAAGGGGCACCTAGGGGCTGATCATCCCTAAAAAGACCGGGCCCGCACCCGACCCCGTGTGTCAACGAATGACACCATTTAATATTGTTAGTTCTACGCTCATCCCGCAGACATCGCCGCAGTGCGAGGCATCGACGCAGAATCCAACCAGCCCTTCAGCCCCTTCGTTGACGTAAGAGACGGGTCTCGAATCTGCGTAAGCGTTTAGCAACTCGCCGGCGTCTATTAATTTGAATCCGTTTTATTTCACTATAATTAATGTATATATATTTTAGTATATATGGTTATGGAATGATTTTAAGCCCACAATTTGGCTCTGTTTGCAGTGCGAAATATTTAACCAAGTCAATAAAACACAGAGTACGGTATTTTATATAATTGCAATTTTAAACAATAATAAAAGTATTAAATGCATTGGTAATAAGATGCGAGAAGCAGTAATTAGTTGGATAAAGGCACGCAAAAGCAAAGCATATATCAGAGGGTTTGAATTTGAAGTTTCAGTAAAATAATACAATCAAAATGATAGGTTTGTACATACCAGACCAAACGAAAGGAATTTACACAAAACGTTTGTTATGTGCATACTAAATGAACGCAGTTATTAATAAAAGCAAAGGCTAGTGAAAAGACGAGCAATCTGAAAGGTAGATGAAAGCAAGATAAGAATAAAATAAAAAATTGCAAAGAGCAATCCAGTATTAGGCACCGAAAGAAAAGAAAGGAAGTGACGTGTAAAAATGGTGAACTCAAATACCAGTGCTTTAATAAAAAAAAACAAAGTGCAAAAAGCAGAGCAGTGATTTTAAAACGTTTGTGTGTGTAACGAGAAGGAACAATGATAGTTATAAGCAAAGGATAATTTTTTTTATTTTTAAGAAAATGTTAGTTTAAGATTTATGTATTCAAACTTTACTCCGTTCATAGTTATTTGTTATCAAAACTAATTTCTAATTAATAGCAGAAGATCACGGTAACATAGCAACGTGATGCGTTTTTGTTGTTAATAAGAGGAGAACTTCGAGTTCAGCGCACGGACTTGCAGACAATGCCGAACCATAATCGCTTACTGCTGACTGATTATTGTGAAATACTAGAATCGTTCCAGTGAACTATACTTTGCACTTTGAGATGTTAGTAAGTAAGCAGTTATATTTTTATAAAGGCCCATTTATTTGTGTAATAAAACAAATCGACATTGACTGTTTGATTCAATTACATCGGTGCTACCCTCTTCCAAGCCAAGCATAATTATCGTCCCTTTAAGTGACATTGGCTAAATTGTCTGAAAACAGGTGTACAGTCTCACTGCTGTGCTTAAAATATTAGGGACAAGAACCAGTACAAAGTAACAGAAACCTGATCCAGCCTCCAGGCAATTATGTTCACAAACCATTTTATGTGTTCAACTGACGGATTACAAATATTATCTACTAAAAGCGACAATATGAGCTACTTTGAGACAAATAGCTTAAAATTTATGAATATAGCCAATTTCTGATCCCAACTGAGAAAAGAGTTTTTTCTGTTCTGCCGTGAGCTAGGATAAAATATTGCAGTTAAATAAAATATTAAGAAAGGGGCATTCAACCATTCTATTTGTACGTTAACTAATATATTTCATTTTAACTAGCCTTAAATCTACTCACAGGCAAAAGTAAGCACAATAATAAATTAACCTGAGAATTGTGTGGGGATTTTCCCTAATTTGACTTATTAAATTTTGTACCAAAATAATACAAACAGGCAAGTCTTCGCAATATATATAACTTATCCAAGGTGTTCTAAATCTAATTAGTCGAAGCAATGAACGCATTTTGTACGAATATGTGAAAAGTCAATGTAAGTACAATAAGTTCGCCGCACATTATATTTTACAACTTTTAAAGCAACTAAAGGTTTAAAACTATGTATAGTACTATAAAATAGTGCTTCATAAAAAATGTTTTTGATTTTGCTAGGTAGATACAGAAAAGGATATGTTACGATTTTTGAAATCGTACTATTTGCAAAAAAAGAACAAAGTTTAGTATTGAATAAGTGAGCAAATGCAATGACCTTGCCCGAATTTGAGAAAATGGGAGAATTAAAAAGAAAAATCGTTGCTCTAGTTGGCTTTTAATTTGAGTTTCATATAAAAATTCAGGTATTACTATAACAATTCAATATTTTATTTGTATTTGTGCTTTTTATGTTGTACTAGTTAACTGCTAATGACAGTATCATATATGCGTCAGTGCCGGTTGCTTTTATTTAAGTGCTGCTCTATTAAAGAAATTTCAAATTAGGATGTCGAAAATTATAAGTGTAACAAAAAATATATTTGGGTTAATAATTTTAGCACTACAAATATCTTGAGGGGCATATACACACTCAAACACAGTAATTTTAGCGCAAAAAGGATCAGTAAAGGTAACACATTTTTGAGTCATACTTCGGGTGGCAAACGTCTTTAAACAGAAACAAGCAACTGAAATTACATGTATGACCACATTTTTATAGTCAACACCCACTGAAAAAGTAATTTTCGTATATCGGCACCTGAGTGATAATCAGCGGATTCGTGTTTTGCAAAAATTGCAGAGTTAGTGTTTGGTAATTACCGACTACGAAACGTAACATTCGTACAATAATTTCGTTGCACATTCCATTCCATTTTACAACTTTTAAAGCAACTAAAACTATGTATGTATAGTACTATAAAATAGTGCTTCGTAAAATATTTTCTTGATTTTGCTAGGTAGATACAGGAAAGGAGATGTTACGATTTTTTGAAATCGTACTATTTGCTAAAAAGAAGAACAAAGTTTAGTATCGAATAAATGAGGAAATGGGGAAATTAAAATGAAACGAGTTGTACTAGTTGGCTTTAAATTTGACTTCCATAGTTAAAAAAATAATGTATTACTATAACAATTCGGTATTTTATCTTCAAAATATGTGTTATTTTCTTATACCTTTCCTTAGACTACACTGTTTTTAATAGCGTTGAAGAAAGAGCAAAATATAATAAATTATATATTATCTGCTTAATACATTCTGTAGTAAATGATATTTCTGAAGGCGGTGTGAAACAGTTCATTATTTAATGTGTTTAAAAAAATTGGTACTTTCTATAGGAACATTTTAAGATCAATTTATAGTCGAATGTACACAGGAAAAACACTAAATGTTAAGAAAACGAACATAGGTCGTAAAAATACCATCAGCTCAACTTGTTTTGACTTCAAGTTTCCTTGTCTTTACCTTGACAATTTCCAATATTTAAATATATTGCATGTACGTTAGTTAATAAGAGATGCGGGAAAAACATGTCTATCTTTATGATTTCTCTTTATGGACCAGATATATGTAAAACTCATTATAGGACACCAATAGACGAATACATAATATTAGTCTTTAAACATTACTTTTTCAATAGCACAGTTTTTATTTTAGTCCAGTCAGTAGAGGTTTTTGCCTTACAAAAAATGGAGTATAAACGATTTTTATATATGTTGTTTAGGTCGAGACCCTAATAATAAATCCAAGTTTTCGACCTTGGAGGGGCGCCGCGCGAGCAGCCACCTTGGATTAAAGGTGCTAAAAACTGGCTTTTTCCAAATGACTCCGTAACGGTTAATCCTACACCAAGAAACTCTAACTCAAAGTTAAAGAAGACAAGATTCTTGACATTTTTTGTATATGACTATTTTTTGTAAATTTAATATGAAAGGAGTTAGAGCGGCGGAAAGATGAACATTTCAATAAAAAATAGTGTACTTTCTCATTTTTAAAATTGTTTCTTGTATTATTTCTGGCTATTCGTTCGTAGTTATAATACTTTGATAAACGTATAGTAAACTCATTTCCGCACCACCATGAGGTAGAGTTAATGGCGCTTTTTTTATTGTGGTATCCCCAGTAGGCCTAATCCACAGATGTTCCAGTTTAGCGATGTTTCATGTTCGCGATTATATTATTTAGTTTTCTTAATTTGTGAAGGCCCCGGTCGGTAGATGTTTACGTCTCCATAAGAGTCTTTATCCTCAATGTTAACTTCGAAGTCATTGCTCCTGAGACTCGGGACTTCCATTGATGAAATGTCCTCATCTTCGTCCCCACTCTCGATGTTAACTTCTGGTGCATTTTCGCATGATTGACCATTATAGAATCCACACAGAATAGAGCACTTCATCCCACTTTTCCTGCAGTCACATGCACTGAAGATAACGTTATCAAAATGCGCACATGTTCTTCATTGCCCCGTTTCTCGCTCGCTTTGAGAAAAGTCTGCACGCCTTTCGCTTTCACAACAACTGAGTCACCTTCAAACTTTTTTCACAAATAAAACAGAAATTAACTTCGGGATTCGCCATAGCAAAACGCAAGTCAACTACGTACATCCACGTGACATTTAATTTCTAAGTGACTTATAGTTGCATTCATGTATTCAGAAATATTCCATAGCTATACTAGATAAAAATAAATTTTGATCATACTTTGTATTCCACTGTAGAACGTTATTCTGATGTATAAAAATATTACAAATATAGTGTAAGTTGTTCTTACAAAATGTACCAACAAAAATAAAAGTGTTCAACTTTCAGCCGCTGTAACTCGTTACATATTACACTTACAACAAAAATTAATATACAAAAAATGTCAACAATCTTGTCTCCTTTAACTTTATATTGAACTTTTTTGACGTTGGATCAACCGTTGCGGAGCTAGTTGGAAAAAACCAGTTTTTAACACCTTTAATCCTAGATGGCGGCTCGCGCGGCGCCCTTCCAAGGTCGAAAACTTGGATTTTTCATCAGGATCCCGACCTCAACAACATATATAAAAACCGTTCATACTCCATTTTTTGTTGAGCAGACATTTTTTTGTCTCTACAGACTGGACTATTTGTATATTTTGCATATTTTTGGACTTTTCGCATATCAGTACATTGATCGCACATTTTAACATAAATATTCAAAAAATTAGGACTAACATTGCAAATAAGAGAATGAGTTCTTTTATCTATTTTATGGCCATAGATGTCAATAACGTCTAGAAAACGTGAAGAAAATCGCATAACCGGAAGTATGGTGATTTTTCAGTTTTTTTCGATTTTCTCAAAAACGGCTTTTACGATTTTGTTCAAACGTTACATTTTTATTAGATTTTTATGTGTGTTAATGTGAGCTACGTGATTTTTCAGTTGACAGTTGAATACCTCTAAAATGTTTTGTTGTTGTTTTTTTATATAAAGTAGTAGGGAACCTAAAAACAAATTTTTGCCTAATTATAAGATCACAGTAGAAGGAAATGATGTGCGTTTATTACACCTGATTTTTTTAAATTAACACAACAGCTAAATACGCGCAACCTACGCTGACGCATATATAACACTGCTATTAGCAGTTAATTAACACAACATAAAAAACACAATGTCTGTCAACTTGATAAAAAATCGTACTTGATGGCAAAAAGATCGCAAATGGAACATACTCATTTCTGAGTAACCCTCTAAAAGCTTCTCCGTTCGGGATTGTTTGCTGTGCATCAACTAAATTTAATAAACTGATAGCGCCCGTGTGGTCCATGGTGCGATCCGCAGGGACTCTTAACTCACAGTACGCAACCACCTCACATTTTAATTACCGGAAAAGAGCAGCAGGTAGCTAAATGTGCCTCCGTTTCCCCGATCGCTGCACTGACACACGAATCGCCAAGGGATGTTTGGCAGGAATTAGGTCGACGCTGTGGTGCCCAAACATATATTTGTGTTAGGGGTCCTGATCTGCCAATAACGTGGCGTTTGGGATTAACTATCTCATTTTGAATTAGCGCCCCCGATTTGCTGCTAATCAGTCCCGTAGGGTATTAAAGTCGGTATGAAAACCTAGGAATTTGTGCACTTTATCTGTACTTACCCTGGAACCAATTTGTATTGATCAGGGTACTAATAACGCCTCTTGTAATGACTATAGCAAATTTGCATATTACGACTTACGGCAGCTGCTAAAGTTAAGCCCTCGAAACGTGTACTTAACTCCAAATTACAGTTTCGGTGTTGACATTTATTGCTAATAAGCAAGTTTTGTAAACTTGAGCTGACCCATTTCAAACTTTCCTTTATATTGACGTTGTAATGGATGTAGTTAACCAATTTTCATAACTATGTTTGGAATGGGAAGAGGCTAATATAGGTAATTCATGTTTATTTAATCAACTACCCTTATTACCAAATCTGCCAAAACAAGTTTATTTATTATTATATTTTTATATATAACACTGAAAACATACATGTGCTGTTAGATACAATTTTTCAGAACTTAGTCGTGGGTACTTGAAAATAGAAATAAAAAATACTGGGAATAGTAAGAAAATTATGTAGGTGACTGTTTTCATTCAACAGAAAATTAATATATTGCAACCCATTTCTCCATTTTATGAGTACTTTTAAGAAATATTAACCGTTTTCTTTCTTACTTTTCTTATTGAAGTATAACTAAAGAATAGCAATAGTACTTAATCAAAACGTAGTTAATACACGTAGTCAATTACTTCTGATTTAGTTTGTAATGGTAGTAAAACTTAAAACCAAAGTTGACAGTCAGCAGCCACGTTATAACGATTATCAAGAGTCAGTGTTATTCATATTATCAATAAAACAAAGCAACTATCAGACGAATGCATTACAGACTACTAAAAAAGTTCTAGGCGAATAAAAAATTACCAATCTACAACAAAACGGCATAATATGCAAGAGCAAGTCAAGCAATGATGTATGCAATTAAACATACTAAAGCAAAGAGAATAAGTTTAAATAAATGACCGTAACATTAAATAATAAGCTGGCGTAGTCATTGATAATGCATTATATCAGGCGACGAAACGAAGCGTATTAACGGCGATATTTAATTAAAGGAAATAAGGAAACTTGCTGGAGTTGCAGATGCAGCTACAACTACAACCATCTACAACACGAAATGCGAAAAATTCACGCATACAGTCTTTAACCTTGGGCGGCATCCAGAGCGGATTGAGTTAGGTAGCAAAACAGGAGCTTATTCATAGAGCTACACGGAAATCTAGTACTTAAAAACCAGAGTTCAAATGTTTAGAAAAAACCTTATTCGGAGGCTCTAAATGGGGCACAATGAACGATGTCTACATTGTTATGTACGAGACGAATGCTGTTAAAACTAGTAGTCAGAAGCATTTCAAAAAGAGTAAGTTGCGCCAAGAAACGAATGTGCGGAAATATCGGTAAAAATAATGGCATAAACGCAAGATGTACAAAAATTCGTATGGTCGAATAGGGAGAGGTGTCTTTTATTCGATTTTATATTATTAAACGTTATTTTCTAAGTTCTTGAAAATATTCGAAATATAGACTGCAAAAATTCAACAAGTAATTATTGAATTTATTGACATTAGATATCAGGTTCTTAGCAATATAAACTGTCGAAAATGCTTTAACAAAACTCTCATATCATACACTAGTGATCATGAAGGTATTCTGTTTGTCGCTCTGCGATATATGACCGAGTTCCTTTATTGTCAGAGCGAATAACCCTTAAAATAATGCAAACTATTGTTCCTTTGACTATACAACGACGGTTTCTGTTCCATAAACCCCAGCTCCCTTCTGCATAGAATTTATATATCCAATTAAAATCAGTAAAAATAATTTCCATTTTATGATACCTGTATTGGCTGAAGTTTATAGTTTCCCCGACTTCGTTGGATTCACCTTGTATATCTAATTCAGAATCTGTATCGTCATCTTCAGAAACATATACATAGAATTCCTTCAATTTCGTTGTCCGTCAAGAAGTGTAGCTAATGTCGCATGAACGAAGTAACACATTTGACAAATACCATGCTAATAAAACCTGTACGCTGTGATACCGAATTTTCAACTGTATTAATAATTTATGAATTATTGTGGGAATGAATAGGCATATTAGAAGGCCGACTAGCTACAACGAAGACGGCTATGTTTTGTCACAAAATATTTAAATACGAGAAGCGTGCACAGATTAGCAAAAAGAACAAGATAATCACACATATGAATAGCACAAGGGCTGACCTAGGGAATTACATTACCAAAATAAGACTAGTACTTTATAGTAACAAACATATATAATAGCCAGATAGTAACAAATGTAGATAATAGCCAATAATGGGGTACTTACATAACGGGTGTTTACTTTCAAACTCGAACATAAGGATTTAACATTGTTTTTAACAGTTTCATGAACTCTTGCTCTCCAATTCAACCTACAGAAAACGTTTTGGTATCAATAAAAAGATAAAATTATTGCGCATTTAATGGTATCAAAATTAAACTATTTTTGTCAATTTTCATTGGAAAATCTTAATCAGGGGTTTTCAGGTTTTTTAAATATGAGTTGCCTTGAAAAAAGTTGATAGCTATACTCAAATTAATTTGTTATTGGATGACATTTAGAGTTAGTTCTGTAGTCTTTACTTTATAAATTGAACGATTAGTCGAACAAAGACAGAGTTTTTATCGTTAAAACATATTACAGTGGGGTTAGTTTATGTAGAGTGAGAGATATTTTTCAATTGACAAAAATAATTTAATTTTTGATATCATTAAATGCGCAATAATTGATACCAAAATATTTTCTGCAGCTTCAGTTGGGGAGCAAGAATCCATAAAACTGCTAAAAACGATATTAAATCCCTATGTGAAAATGGACACCCGCTATAAACGTTTAGTAAAATCATCTTACTAGCCTAATATCACAGATCCTCTAGCATAACTTGGTCACCAAGATCATACATACAGTTAAAGACAAATACAAATTAAATATTTAAATACAATATTGGAACCACGTTAGATAGACAAACTAGGTACTTAAAATTTAAGAAGCGAGTATGACTGTTAAGATAATTTAAGCTTTAATGGTGTTTTAGGAGAAACTCATCGAAGACGCTGAAGCCAAGGCATAACGCAAAATGCAACGTACGAGAAGAAAGCGAAATTACAACGTAATAAACAAAGGCGAAATTTGAAGAATACTAAATGGATTCAGTCGAATATGATGGAATTCGACACAGCAATAAAATCGCAATCGAAATTACAAAATTTATACTTAACGGGAAATTTGAAGAATTCAGCTCAAGTCGTGGAAGCACACCACAGAAGTCAGTCCATGAAATAGTTACGTGCACAAACTACACAGTCGCTCCGTCGACGAAATGGCGCTTAAGCAGATTATAAGCTTCTTGGAGATTTAGTAACAGCCCATGTCGCATTTAGGTCAAGACTGAATGAAGTTAAAGAAAAACCACGCTTTCAAGAGGAAATCCAGCTAGAAAAAACTGAACAGCTGGTACACCTGGCAGGACTAGAAGGCTACGGTCATACCTGCTGTGTTATTAGCGCTACCAGTAGCTGTTACCAAATACCACGCAAATCATAATTTACAATGATGCCGGTCATATGAATAAAGAACAAACTATGAGTACAACAAAAAGGGTCGTATACACTCATTTCAATTTCACTGAAATTTGAAAACTTAACAATTATATACCTTCAGGTCATATTGATGTAATATACTTGGATTTGCTTATAAAAAACAGCTGCAAGTGTATTCTTTCTACAATAAATTATTTCTATAATTAAACGATCTGTGACAGCTCAATTTTTTTCGCTTCTCTAGTTAAATTGAAAAGATTGCTATTTTTTCACTAGTTGTAATTACTTTTCGAGATTTTCGTGAGATAAATAATTGGCATGAGCTCGTGTTAAGCTGAAAAAAATAGCTTCAAAAGTCTATTCAAATAGAAACCAATTTTATTACACACAAATGAACAATGAGAAACATTGCTAAATAATACTAGTGGTAAATACTATACAACGAAACGGGAGGCTCTTTTATTACGCATTTATATTGATAGTTATTTAACAAGCAAGTGCGTTAAGAGCGACTAGTAATCGAGACATTGTTGAGACTATTAATCGCCGATATGTTTCCGTTAATTCTGTCTTATTAAATTGGAGAAAACCTAGTTTATTCTATGACCAAAACTTGACACTCAACGTTTTGACATTAATGGTATAATATTTGATTTCGTATGCCAAAGTTGTTTATTAAAAAAGGTATCCATTAATAACCGTCAGATTTTATTTACATTAACACAAACCCATAAATAAACGACAACCTCCGGGCAATGCTCAAGCGCATTGGACACAAAACCATACCATTAAATCACACGCGCACAGCTACCTCAAACGCTCTCCTTGTTTGGACAGCCTACTACGCGTGCGCTCAATCGCAATTCCCACCGAAAACAGCAAAGCGCACACGTATTGCTATCGTATGCTCTGACTTGCTCGATGACTTTGCTGTCGCTAAATACAGTATGAAATCACTCAGATGCAGTAATGACTAACGAATGCCAGTTCGGCAGGATCTGGACTTGGGCTCTAGCAGATCTCTGCTGCGATGACTTCGCTATTGCGGCATTTAATAACGCGAACTATTTCTTTGTTAGCGTCCTGACCATCAATTCGCCAAACTGCAATGTCTATTTGGTTACTTGACTCAGAAATGTAGAAACTACGCTTTTATCTGACATTATGTAAAGCTACAAAGCTTAGCTCGCCCAGCCTACAACCAAAAGCAGACCTTCACTCACACGCGCATAAGCGTGTGAATTCTACAAAGTACATTGGCGTAATTTGACACTTTTACGAAATTGCTATATACAAATCGGATGTATTTAATGTTATTCTAATCACACTAAGGGGAGCCAGGTCAATCCCGTTACACCTAACACGCAGAGCAGAACCATTTCTAGTTCAACTTTTTATCGACAGCCAGTCATTGTTAAAGATTCCAGGTTAACATTTTCTTGGTGGAGTTGGCCCTGCTTATATTGTTTTAGTCAAATGAGTATTTGCATTAATATCTGGACCTGAAAAACTTATCAATATTAGTTTCGTATTTAAGAAAGTTGATTTAAGGTTATGAGAGTGTGAGTGGTTTGTTAGAAATCTACCAAGAAAATTCCCACCGCTACAACTTGATCACAATAATAAGTATCAGTATATATTTATATATATATATATATATATATATATTAAAGAAAAACAAAGATATTTTCATATTGTCGTTCTCAAAGCTGACAAAGGAAATGCTACTGTGGTAATGAACACTGAAGATTATAATGCGAATATGGAGGTCTTACTATCGATACAACTTACAAAAGTCTAAACCGCAATCCCACTACCTCTCTCAAAACAAAGATAGTATCGATCCCACTTTAAAGCACCGATTGATTCCTAGAAATGCCATAACTCCTCGCATGTATGGTCTACCTAAGATATATAAGGAGGCCGTCCCGTTGAGACCAATTGTCAGACCGATAAATTCTTCTACAGATGCTTTGGCAAGACATTTAACCGGTATACTATAGCCTCTAACTGGTAAAACAGACTCCTTTGTCAAGGATTCAGCAGATTTTGTCCAGAAACTACAGAACATAAAGTTAAACAAAGATGATCTCTTAGTCAGCTTCGACGTAGTATCACTCTTCACGAAAGTGCCGGTTGATGAGGTGCTAGTAATGCTCAAAGATCTCTTGCCTACAGACCAAGTTGAACTGGTCGAAATTTGCCTGAAAAACACTTACTTCAGTTGGAACAATAAAATATACGAACAAGACGAAGGAGCGGCTATGGGCGGCATGGAGGCTTTTGAAACCAATGCAGTATTTCGTTTGTAGACGTCCTGGTGAAACGTAAATCAGATGGCAGTTTAGTACATGCAGTCTATAGAAAGAAAACACACACGGACAGATATCTAAATGCTGACTCACACCATCATCCAATGCAAAACGCAACAGTTCTCCAGACTTTGGCGACAAGAGCCGTTCGTACCTCAGATGAGGAAAATCTAGAGAGAGAAAAGCTACATCTGTTTGACTCTTTACAAAAGGACGGATATTCAACTACCGCCATACGAAAATCACTAAACAAGACTATGACAGAAAAGGATAAAGAAGAATCCCTACCTCTGGAAAGCTTAGCATTTCTACCTTACGTTAAAGGCTCGACTGATAAGATAGGACGCGTCCTGCAACGATGCAACATCAAAACTGTGTTCACGAGTAAGGAAACTTTGGGTAACGGCTTCAGATCGGTAAAAGCCTGGTCGTTCAGTTGATCTAAGACTTCAAGAACATAAAGGCGAGTGCAAACACAAACGCATCAGAAAATCAGCCGTAGCCGAGCATACGTTTACAAATGAGCACACTATAGAATTTGAGCACGCCAGAGTACTTGCCAGAATACTTCACTACCTCCCGCGAGTGATACGTGAAGCCATAGAAATAGAAAAACATCCAAATAATATCAACAGGGAAGATGGCTTTAAGCTTAGTAAAACGTGGACCCCTGTGATACACGATCTAAAGCATTGCAACCACTGTGCGTCATACGGCCACGCCCCACGGATTACGTTGCACTTGGACGACCAACCAGCGTTACGCCATTGCGCGCGCCTGGCACGGAGGACTATAAATAGCTCCACACCGACCTTCGGTTCTTAGTGCGACTTTCACTCTGATGATGCAAGCTGCAAGGTCTTGCGAAACGTTAGTGAATATGGATGCACAAACAGCAAAACGGCCAAATTTGCCTAAGTATACTCGTACAATTTGATAGAACTACTAGCATATATGTATGTCGCAAACATCCTAAAAATATTAACTTAGCTTTGGAAACCAATTCAAGTATTTTCTTCTATTTCGCGGAAACAAAATAATACCATCTCCTAATTAAACACGTAAAGCAAGTTTATATAAACTAAACTGTGTGAGCCAATAAGTTCCAGACTTAATGTTGGACAACATTAAACCTAGCTTTTGTAACTTCCCTACTTAAGAGCCGCCAACTTTAATTTTCTCAAGAGAGAGCGAAGTTCGTCACATGTGAGATGAAACATTACGAATGACATCTGAAGGCATCCCCAGTGGTGGCTAAATTTGTTTCCAGAAAGTAATCAAAAATTTTCGGGAGCAATATATTATTTCTACAAAAGTTTACTAACCATTTTAGTTCTGCACGAATGGACACATCTTTTAATATTTCATACTACCATCTTTGCTAGTGTTGACCACGTCTAAACTAATATTTGCACTACCTTTTTTAACACAAAAATAAAAACCAGATAATCATAACAAAATTATTTGGTGAAGATAAAGAGCAATTTACTGGCTAAAATTATTATCAAAGCTTATTACGATACTGTAACGAAATTCAGCTACGACTAATTATAGAGATATCAGTTTTCTTGAATTTTAAGTTGAAATACTTTTTTCAGTAAGTAATTTAATATAACCATTTCAATACTTTTCCAACTGTGCTCACGAACAATTGACGAACGTATAGAAATTCAAAGCTATACAGACTGTTCTAATGAAAGGCATCCATTTAACTAATTCCTTTTCTCTGCAGTTAGTTACATTAGAGAGTAAACTTTGGCCTGTTCCCTCAACAATCTTTACTTTGCAATTTTCAAACTACATGGGATTCAAGATAAAGAGGCCCTGGAAAAAATACGAAAAATAAAAAAAACACATCCGTGGAATAAAGGCATTGAAAAATTAATCAGAAAAAAACAGCTATATATACGATGGTTAAATACGAAAGATCCAGGGGACAGAAATATATACTCGTACATAGATGACAATATTAGACTGTTGAACTATGAATTCTAACTGATTAAACTTTTGTAGTAAATATTCAATTTCAATATCTTCAAAAGTATTAAGTATTTAAAACACCACAACAGGCTAAGATGGTTCCGATAGCTCATTGAAGAAGAGAGGATTGATTCTATATTGTTGTTGCTTAGTCGAATATCAAAATAGGGTCGTACCAAGTACACACAGAACAATCAAGAAAATTGATTAGGCATGAACGTGATTGAAAGCCGTTTAACAGTATAAAAACTTGACCTAGCTTTGAGAAAATTGGCTGAGTTGGTTGACCCTTACCTAAATCCATAAAAATTCGGATGATTTTCGCTAGAAGAGTTCTTTCTGTTTAAGCGATTACTTTCAACTGCACCGCGTTCGCCGGGGATCATGCTACAACATAATTGCGTGCGCAATCTAAAACTTAATATTTTAAATAACCTCTAGCAGCCATAGAACTGCGTGAAATGCGCATTGAATAAAACAATATATCATATAATTATGCGTGAAGAAGCGATAAGGGCCGGAGAAACCAACGGTCGGTGCGGACATACATGAGATTCTGTTCCAGGGCATTTCCTATAGCGGAAAAGAGTGTAGATAGAAATAAATCTGATTAAAGGCGAAGTTCTCCACGGGACTATCTCAAAGGCAATTTAAGAGTGCGCCAAAACTCCAACTTGCCGGGAATTCGGAACGGAGCACGCGGGATCCGCTAACAATCTCCAACTAGCTTCCCAACTGCGGCTAGCTTTTTTCGTGTCCGAGGATGGAAATTTCAAAATAGCCTGATCACTGTTAAGATCAGGAATTCCGAAGCCTAGTAGCGGGTTAACCTAATAATGTCTCTTAACGCTTTATTAGATTGTTGTACTTATTTCGACATCTGTCACGTTATAAAGCAAGAAACGTTTCTTTTTCAAAAGTGCCCTGTAGGAAGCAGGGCATAAGACAAATGAAAAATAAATTCATGAAAACGTTTATAGTTTTTGCAGGGTGTAATAAATAACCTAGTTTCCTTCTTTCTGCATTCATAGTTCAAGTGGTTTTTGATATAAAAGGTATTTGACCTGTGAATGAGGCGTTGCTTTCTTTCTCAACCTTTCAGTATTTTATAAACTGTGTAAATGCAAGTATGTGTATCCCTGATAAGCCAGTTCGATACAAACTGCTAATATCAGCATAGATGAAATTTGTATATGTTTTATAATTCTTTACGTTTAACACTGAATATCACCTTTATTTAAAATAATGAATAGTATGAGATATAAATTGAAGTATATTAGTACAGAATATGGTTCCTTTTACATACCTATATTGAGATTACCTCTTATTTGGCTCTGTGATTTAAAATAGTAAAATGTTTACGTATTAATTCAATACTACGTCATTACTTACTGCCGTTTTGTACGCGTTTACATTATGTAAGGTAGTGCATTTCAGAACTAATATATTCGTTTAATAGAACGTATTTTTCAAATCAACATTTTCAACCTTTCTTGTGTTTGCTTCAATCGTCATGTAAGGCAAAGTTACGCTTTGTTTCATCGACTGTTCTTTATGTACATTTTTATTAGCCGAAAACTAGATTGTGTGACCAGCTCAACATATTACAGATTACCAGCCTATTTACGCTTGCTTAGTACAATGATCAATTATTCAATGAACATAACAGCCATCCTTAAATAGGGTAGATTTTAAATAGGCTAGAACCCCGCAATAAAAATGTAAACCTTTATTTATCACGTTGCCAGGACATTTTCTAGTTATACGAATGTAGGAGTCATCTGCCCATTTGTCTAACTTGCGACCCCGCGTGTATATAGAATTGTCATATTTTCCGCCTAAATTTAAGCGTGTTTCGAATTTTTGTGCAGGCTTTGGCCTTATCGCATCACGCAGCTGTGAGACCGCTTTGGGCCGTCTGGCTGAACACGTGTACTTCTTATCGCTCTGCCGCTGTTGCGAGGTTGGCTTTCAGCGTTTCCTAGAGTGAATTTAAAACGCCAGTCTATGAGAGCAAGAGAGAGGTTGATGAATGTTCTTTGCTCGATTTCACTCTGTCGCGCATTGCCGACTCCCCGCCAGTTTCTTTCTTTTCGGCAGCATGGCGTGATTAGTTGCTGGCTATGACTGCGAGCAGGTTGCTAGATTGTGGCTTTCAGCCGCCCCGCGACTTCGGTCTGGTGATGCTCCGTTTTGTCGACCAACGCCCTCTTAATCCCGTGTGCCGTGTAGGCATATTATCACTTGTATGTGGGATTCATACTGAACGAGAACGTGCCCGAGGCCATTCCTTGTTTCCATGCGAGCCCCGTTGCTCCTGGATCTCATCGTGTACTGCGAAGAAATTCTGGAGTACGCGTCATCAGCAATTACAACTGTGGCCCTGTGTTTTCTTGTGCTGCGAAACGGAACCCTGCCCGCCAAGTTGACATAGACTTACAGTGTCACCAACATATTAACAACTTACTATGGAAACATTTTTGATTGAGAAATTGTTGCAGTATCAATTTTGCCAGATTTATTTTTATTAATTTCAAAATATTTCGAAAAATACGGCCCAGGGATTTTTTTTTCATATTTTTTCAGGGTTCATTAGGCATCTCTCAGTAACGCACCGTAGAGTTAATCCGCCATTTTTTGGACACCCTGTACATTTAGCACAGACAGTACAAACTAGTGTGATATGCAGTTAGCCCTGACATCGAGCTGTATTCGCATCGTTTATCAGAGCCTTTAATGCTAACAATTCAAACTTGTTGAACTGCATGGTGTAACCTTAATATGCCGCGAGGCTACAAATTCGAAAATATTACATATTTTATTGCAGCGAGCTCTCCCCAGGTTACACCCTACACCTGAGACAACGCCTTCTCATTTGTAAAATGTCGAATAAATTCTCGGAAGGGCATTTCCTTTAAAATTTCATGATAGCAGCCGGGGCGCTTAAAGATCATCTTTGGGACGCCTCAAACGGCGTCAGTGATTCTGATCAATAGACGAGGCCAGAAGTAGCCCGGTTCATCTTTTATGGTGCCTGAAACACGATACAATTTGTTAAACACCAGTTTCTCTCGTATGGTCACTTCAGCCAAACTTGCTTTCAGATGTTTTTAAAAGGCTATAATATAGTACGTCTAGAAAGTATCCGGAAAAAAGTAATTTTGTTTTAGCTTTTTAAACATAACATGTATTTGACATATAGAATTGTTTTTGGTTCAATCCATGACCGACTACTCTGACACTACGCACATAAAATTTTAGAGATCCAATACTTTCCAAAAGAAAGTTTCATAACATCTCTTAAAACTATAAAACAATTATCTGTGGCCACTGTATATTATAAAATAACTTCAGTATTTTTTCTTTTGGTCGTTTTTAATATTAATGAAAATACGTTAGGGTTAATAATATTCCTCCTTCAAAGTAACGACATAAATTGCAGGGTATCTCTAACCTCTATTCTAACTAACATTTAATAACCAACATCTTTGTTTCCTTGCTAGTTCTAAATTGTTCTAAATTTTATTTACGTATAACGTTTAAATAAAATTCCGGTGCAGACTACAGTATCTGTCTTTATGTTTTTTTTTATTTTAGCTTTGTTGTGCGTGTGAAAGATACATAAATCAAAAATTGTTGGATGTTTAAAATTATGTCAACAAGTTTACAAGGGTGCGATTTTTAACGCATCTGATTTCGTAATCCTATAAAACTATCTCCAACTTTTTTCTGGCCATATTTAGTGCTATAAATTAATTCAATATTATTGTACTGTAATAACCACAAAGGTAGAATTAGAATACTTCAAAAACAACATTTACGTGAATGTGATTTTTACAGTTTCTATGTTGCTGAGTTTGGTTAAGTTACACTTCTACCTTCTCTTGCCACAACTTAATTTTAGAGATTAATTCAGGCTTCTTCGTACGAGAATAACGTAGAGTTAAAGATTTTAACATTGAAAATGTTTAACGAATTGGAGGTGTTGCTCTAGTACGGGGCTCCAATAGCGATTTGTGTGACGCTTGGAAAATGGGCAGTTTTTGCAAATTTTTGCAAGTTGTACGTTTTGCAGGTGAATGTTGTTGGTGTCATTTTGAAGATCTCGTCAAGGGCGAACTTTTTGGAGAGGTTGTGAAAATGTAAAATTCGAGGGGGCGAAAATACGGAAGTTATAACGATTTTTTGGACACGAAAGCGTTCGATGCTGTTACATCGCATACTTTTGAAAGATCCAAATGTGATTTGGAGCTAGTTTTAAAGAGGATGAACCAACGCTCATCGTACCGGCTGGTTTTTAGAGTCTGCGATGCACGGTGGTACAAAGCTGAGATGCGTTGGTAGCAAATTTGATGTTCGCATAAACAGGGGGAAAGAAATAAATGTAGAATTTTGATTTTGGCAGTATGTGGATGAATCTATGGGTTTTTAAGACTTTTGAGGCTCAGTTATAATAATCAGAAACACCTTAAAATTAATATTTGTGCGAAATTCGCTGTTTCGAGACTTTCTACTGTTCGATTGTATTGTAACGATTCGGCTGACGGTTATTTTCCCCGGTGCCTCGATTATACTAGAAATTCCAGAGGCGGCTTCCAGCGCCGACGGGCGGCTTTGAACGCAGGTGTACGCGGATGAATAATTTTCCAGTCGATGCTAGAGCGGCCCTGACGCGACACGTCACCGTTGCCGAGCACATCTGGAGGCTTCTGGAAGAAATTACCAGCGTGATGTATAAGCGGGCGGAGTTCACCCGCAGTTGAGTTCTGAAATAATTCTCCGGCAGTTCGAACTCACGTAGAGGCTTGTTAGAAGCCCCCATATAAATAACCGCGTGTACATAACCTCTCGTGAAATAAATAAATAGATAACCATATAAATAGAAATGCATCGTTAGTGTTTAAGAGTGATATAAATAAATAAGTGTGTTAATCCGTATGTAATAATAAATAAATGTATCGATAGTTCGTTAGTGCCTGTATTAATTTGTAATCTGCTTGATAATTCTCGTGTGTGCTTGTAAACAATAATCGTAATAATTCATTGTTGTAATTAAATGTTTGAACTCATGTTTGTCGTATATTTTTAAATAGCCCGAACGCTAAAAACGTAACAGTATTTTTTAAGAGAATCCGGGGGGATTTTTTGACTTATTTTCTCAATTTTTAAATAAGGAAAATGTGGAATTTTGTTTGATTCTGCCCCTTTGTGAAATTGTAAATTTGCAAGTATATATATTAAATAGTGTGATACTAACGGAATGTCGGATTCTATTTTTCTCTAACATAAATAATCTTTCATGGGGAAAAAATTGGTGGGGACTTTAAAATATAAATATATGCATAAGTACGGAAAATGCAAAGTTGCTTAGTTTAGACAATGTAAAAGCTCCCCAAACAACTAATCCTTTTAAAATGTATTTATTGGACAATTAACACAAAACTAAAGATACATATCGGCTAAACAACTCAAAGATCTATTCGCATCTAATCCCCTTTTTACACCTCTCCGTTTCTCCTAATAAGATCGGTAACATCTTTACTCCAGTTATATTTGCTATTACAGCACGTTTCAGGAGTAAACAAAATAAACTATTAACAATATTATGTAGAGCCGCAGAGAGGATGAATTGTAATTTTCAGAACTCTTTCAAAACAGCTAAAAAATGTAATAAAAAATCACTTATATAAGCAATACATCTTCTAATCTAAAGTTATATAATAATAATAATATGGTTTTATTTGCACATATGATAATGATTTACAATTTACATAAGTTAAAAAGAAAAAAATACCTATATTCACATGTTCATAAAAAAGAATATATATGGACGGCGAGATGCAGCTCAAAGCAAAAGCAGTGAGCTGCTCTTCCACCTAATCCTAAAAAAAATTGAATGTAATATTGAATTCAGCATCCTTATCTAATTGCAGATTAATATTAAAGTGTACAAGACTCTGAGAAGGTTCAAAATTGTAGTACGTATTATTTGTTAATGATCTGCTATGCAGTAGAACTCCGCAGTAACGTTTCGTTTGGCCTATAATAAACAATAATAATAAAGATGTGAAAAATTTTAAAACTTTTCTCTATTTCTATCCCTTGTTAAGTTTTTCAGATTTTGCAAATTTTATCTTGAAGTGTACTTTACGCCTATTTTTCATGAATTTGTGGCATCGTCTATGTCAAGAAAGCACTAGTATTTAATAATGCTACAGTTGAAAACTGCAAATTTAACGATTGCAATAAATAAGTTTCTTGTCCTGACTTTTTAAATTTATATAGTACTAATAAATTACTTATATCACTTTTGTCACTAATAATAAAATACTGGAAAATTTTACAACCAGTTATAAAAAGATCCACTTTTGGTACTTAAAATGATATGTCAAATTGTTAAAATTTCGTAAGTGATTTGGAACAACATTTTTCCCAATTCCGTTGGTCTGTCTGTCTGTTGCTCAAAAACGATTTGTTGGGGAAGACTGTATATTGCATGCCGATTAGATGTCTACTTTACTTGAAATCAATAATACTTTTGGTCAAATATATACAGGGAGCGCAGATGGCGTAGACTTTTACCATTGACCAAAGCAGGTAAGTATTAGTACATTTTCTATTCAATATATAAGGGACAAAACCGATGTAGAGTGAAAACTTTTTCCTTCGTTGTTTTCAAGATTTCTAGTATTAAAGCTTCTACTTGTGAGGAAAATTCCGTGTAAAGATTTTTACAGTATACCGCAGTAATTTATGCACTAAGAAATAGAGTCAAGTAATTGTGGTTCCATAGAACGGAAACGCCTCCTTACAGAGGTACCTACGTAGGTGGAAGTTAACATAAAAAAATTAAGATTTCATTTTTTTAAGTTTAAATTCTTTAAATACTCTACTCATCCAGGGGCAAATTTGTAAATAAAACGCTGTTGAAAAATTCGTAATTTCCCGTCGCAAAATCAATTGGAGTATTTGAACATTTTGTAAAGTAACTGTCATGATTTGACAGTTTCTAGCTTCTTACAGATTAAATATCGTTAGCTTAGGTTAAGTCTCCGTGGTACACATGTAACGACCCAAAAGCAGACAAAACAGGGAGCACTCTGACTTAATTTTTGTTAGGTTAGTTTAGGTTAAAAGAAACCTGTAACGTCCTAAAACTAGACAGAGGAGATAGCACTACGTCGTAATTTTTGTTAGGTTGACTAAGGTTAGGTGAGGTTAGGTTAGATTAAGTAAAGTTAGGTTAGGTTAAAAAATACGAAACATGTAACTTCGGCGAGTCAAAGAAATCTGATCAAAGACCAAAGCTGTAAAATTCTTCCCCAAAATATTCTAATTAATTTTTA
The DNA here is from genome assembly GCA_940337035.1 of Agriotes lineatus. Lineage (NCBI taxonomy): Eukaryota > Metazoa > Arthropoda > Insecta > Coleoptera > Elateridae > Agriotes > Agriotes lineatus. Next base: position 143,164,259 of record OW679200.1, read on the forward strand.
CACTTGAAAACTACGAAATTTTTAAAAATGTTCTATTTATTTAAATCTTGTTTCCTTCGATGAGTCAAACATTTTATGATTTTAAAATTTTGCAAAGATTGTAATTTTTGGGTTTCTCTCCATGTCAATTTTCACCCTAATTTATCATAATGGGGTGTTTTCGCGCTATAGGACCACTACCACTGAGCTCCTTTGAAGACACTCTATCTCCTAGTACAACACGTGTTGCATTGTTTTTGGAAATTTTCAGTACTCAACTTCCAAGTAAGGCTATTTCCGGTTTCCATCTTCTTTTAGAAATTTAAAAAGTCCTAATCTTATTTACGAATCCATAAAAACAAAGTCTGTCTGGGACCCCTTTTGATAACACATGGTGAGCAGATTTATCAATAAAAATCGTCGATCTGTTGATGCATGTATAGTTTTATTGGTTTGGAAAATTGCTGCACCCATTCGATTCATTCAGAATTTAATATTATTTGGACTAAAAACATCTTTTCGTTGGGCCATATCTAAGGTCTGGAATTGCTATCTCTACTTTCACATGGTCTAATGCTCAGATGAATTAATTTTTAGGTTTCTTCTAATTTTCGATCTCTTTTCTTTTCTTCATAATGGTAGCTACCGCAAGTTCGCGGATGTTGAAGTAGCTGTATGTCTCATTCCCCCCATTTGTTAGATTGAAAATTTTTGGATGGAAAAAAACACTTTGGCAGACTTTTTTAAATTTCTACTTAAAGTAACAGCTGCGTACTCAGGGTTACAACCCGCGCATTTCGCTACGAGTGAAATACATTTTCATCGAATCACGGCCGCCATGGGGGGCTTTTGGCTATAGTTCGTAAATTTGGTTGTAATTTATTTTTAACTAAAAAAGCACCTTCAATTGTTCCATAAATTCTGACTTGCTTTATGTATTTTCCAAAGTTATACTGTATTTTCTATTCGTCAAGACTGTACGTCCTTAATGCGATACTCTGTAACGTTACAAGAGGAGGCTCCGTGCGGCGCAATGCGTGAATCATTTTATTAAACAGTTTTTAACGCCAGTTAACGCTTATTTCACTTGAATCGATTCCAAGCTCCGATATTGATCAAATCCTTCTGTGCTTACATAATTCACTTATTTTATTCTTGTATTGAATGTATTGTAATAGCATTTTTCTAGATAGTTGTATGGCAAGTACCTTTGGGTATACTAAGGCTTTGTTTAAATAAATGTATTGTTTATATTCGGCAGTAATTCTTATTTCTAGATACTAATTAAAGCCCACCTTACAGCAATATCTGTGACAGCAAATGCTGATTACCTCCAAAATAGGTGGAACACGCTTAGGTGTGATTTTTGACTGTGTCTGTTTTGGTACATTTGGTGGAGGTGCCAGTTATGCTAATTATTATGGAATAATTCAAAGTTATTACATCCGTGCTTTTATTTTCATATACTCAGTTCTATAAATGAAATAACATTAAAACTGTAGTAACTAAAAGATAACTACTTTTATTACATTTGGTGAGGCCCAAAATTCTCCTCCTCTTCAGTTTATATTTGCGACGAATTGTTCTTTACTATGCCACTAGACTTACAGTTAATGCCACTGATATATTATTATCTAAAGTAGCTTCAGTTAGATTTTTTTATATTTACCTCGTCAACTATTAGAGAAAAATAAATCTAGATAAGATTAAAAAGCTGGCGGTTTTAAAATTGGAACGGGTAAAAATGCTTAATCCAGGAAGGAAGACGACGACAGCGCCCTAGATTTGAATATGTAATATTTGAAGCTGTAACTTATATCCTTCAATTTGAAGACGGTACGTTTGAATTAAATATAAGTCAGATATAATCTATTCAAATATTAAAGTAATCTACATTTTCGGAATTTAGTTATATAGTGGTTTTTTCCTCTTATAGTATATGGTTCGCAATGAAAGTAAAAAACGATAATGGGACATAACGAGCACCACAACTATTTATTTTCCCCAGGGCTCCGCATTTCCTTCCAACATAAAGCCGTGCAGGAAAACTCGCTCAAGCTAATAACCGTGGACACCCTTCACCTTAATAATAATGTTTCGTAAATATCCTAGCAGACTGCACGGCGTTCATAAGCAGGCCACGTAGCTGATGTAGCTCGTAGATTCTGAGTATTAAGCGAAGTAGCGTGCGCGATATTTTGCTCTTTATTAGCTCCTCCAGTCCTAGTTATCTGACCCATTTAACTAATCTACCCTATCCTCGTCAGTAGTCACCCAAGTCCTCTATCCTTAAAATGCGATAGGTCCACAATAATCCATTTCCCAAAAGTTAAACTACTGCTTTTATCTATGGGCCGGGATGCGCTGCACCCGATTGTTTATTGGCCGAAGCCCTGCATTAATGCGTGTTCCGAATTTTACCCTAAAAATTCAACCCAAGCGGTTGCCCCAACTAACGCTATCTGCAGGGTTAATAGAGTTCCGACTTTTCCATGCAAAATACTTATCACTGCTCCATTACTATATTTCGTTGTGATCGGCCTCATCGAGTTGTCAGCTTAAGGAGCATATTTACGAGTAGATAAATAGATAAGATTTACATATGATAAAGTCGTTTAAAATGTAAGAATTACGCTTCTAGTAAAAGCTTTATGTCATAATTTCATTATTAATAGAATGCTTAACGCAATCGATAAAGAACATTTAGAAACAAACTGCAAAAAAGTTAGCCTGAAAACAGTGCAGCTAGTCTTTATTTAATGATAATTCAATCCCTAAGTTTAAAAAAAGTTTATGTTACTCGAGTAACAGCAACACTGTATATGTTGGAGGGCTTAAAGAGTTATAAAAAAACACAAAATCGCCATTTTTTTTAATCGGTTGCCACTACCTGGAGCCTGGAGTCCTCGTTGTACAATCTGCAAGTTATCAGTTCGGCAAGTGAAGTATTAGTGATCGCGAAGCTACGATTACCCTCACCCAAAAACCGGAACCACCTGGTGAAAGGCAACTGCCAATCATCATTGCAGTTTTGCAGCTGCTCGCTGGACGCTCATCTTTGCTGTAGTATCATTCTGGATGTGCAAGGTCTGGTAGCACCTCCTTATTGAAATCGATCTACCGCGGCGAGCGGACTCCCAGACTGAAACGCAGCGTGTGAATGTTGGACGTTGACATAGAAATTTAATTACTTACCGTTTGCGATTATGACGGCGGATTGTTGGGGAAATCTGAAAGCAGACACAGCATTGCTTACTGATTGTTTATTAAGTTAGGTGAGACTTTCTAGGTCCTTATAACGTTGTTATAAAGCGTCACTGATTTACCTCTTTCGATAATAAACGATTTCGACAACTATTTCTCGCTAATATAAATTATGATCAAAAATTATTTTCATCTAGTGTGACTATGAAAAAATTCCTAATTTATGAATAAAACTACATTTATAATTAAATGTCAAACTTGCCAGTTCTACAACTGTCAATATCAAATTATGAAAATTGAAAAGCTAGTCGAAATCATATCTGTTTGAAATTACGATTGGTACGATGGTAAGTAGGTCCTTGGAATATCTTATTCAGCACACAAGTTAGCTTAATGCGGTCCTGCCTCGTTACAGTTCAAAATCAGCTGACGCGATACGTCCCCAGGGTGAAGCAGCGCTTTGTTCTGGCTCCCTAACTCAGCATGTTGCCGCTGCTTTCGAGCGCGAAATTTGCCCGGTTAAGTTTTTACGTCATTTGTTGCAACCACTTCCTAATTCGCTGGTATGGTTATTTAAAAGAATAACCTTGCGTTATAGTTGCTCCAAATGATCTTGTACAATTACAAGATCGACTGCGCCTTTGAAGCTGGCAGAGAGGTTTTCAGCGCTGAAAAATTATTAGTTTCTCGGTGTGGATTTTAAGGTAGCTGTCTGCTCTCGACGCTGCATTTCGGCTCAAGAATCACGAGGCGTCGACTGCTCGTAACGTAGGCCAACACAAAATTTTTAACCACACTTTTTAATACTTGGTGTAGCGTCCCTTGCGATTTGGGGAACCCGCTCAGCTCACTTGTTGGAACGGAACTACCTCCCTCGCTGTTGATCACGCACAAGTTGCTTCATTATATTAATAAACACACTTAAAACAGCATCAGCAGGTTTACGCGCGCAATCTTACGCGTCAAACTCGTATGTTTTAAAGGTAAAATGCATCTTAAGCTAATTGATACATTGTGAGAAATACAGTTTAGTTCTATTCCTAGCAGAATAATGATTAAATACCGAGGTGATGACTAACTGCGAAGATAAAACAAACCAGGCCGTTACACATCTCTAACCGCTTTTGGAAAACCCACCACATTCTGCGCAGAATCTAGCACGCCAAACTTTGCTGCGGTTCAAGACAATTTCTGAACGACAGTCTCTAATTTTGATAAACATTTATTCTATGTTTATATTATGTTTCGTAAAAACATTCCAGACGTAACAACTGTAATAACTATTTCTTGGTTTGAAGGTGTAGGGTAGTTTGCAGCTTTTCTGTATAGGCACATACATACTTTCCCGATATATATTTTTATACATTATCGATAAGATATTGATATGATATTTATAAACGGAAAAGATGTAGAAGTATACGCAACGACATCTGAGCTGCTATGCAACCACTCATGTCAAATCAACAAATAAATATATACTTGCAAGGTTATGTTCTTACAGTAAATGTACACTCGATGTATGGATATTAAAGAATGTTGTGAATCTCTCCTGTGGAACAGGTGGGTACAGACTTGTGTCAGATCCTCGTATCGTATCGTGATCGCGTATCAAGATCGGTTAACTGTGTACGCGGGGACGTATAGCATTTGAGTATCATATCTTCTTGTCAAGCTGCTACGCAGATACGACACGACATTTATCCACCGTGATCTGGATACAGGTGGTGTGAACGCCAAAACACCAAACAATCCCGATCTGCATGTCTCGATATGATGAACAAGCCTAATCATTAGTGCTACTATAATAAAGCAAGGAAGACTACGGTAGCTGGGACACATGGCCAGAATGAAAGAGACGAGAATACACAAAAAGATTCTCAGATAGGAGCCTGAGGAGAGAAATAGAAGGGGTACACCATAAAAATGTGTCTGCAAAACGTAAAATGACGATCTAACCCAACTGGGAATAGCCGAAAATTGGGAGACAAGAGCTAGGAATAGAAAGGAGTGGAGAAAGATTGTAGCCATGGGCCTACAAGGCCTTATGAGCTGGCATTACAGTAAAGCAAAATGTAGCTGCAGCAGTCAATTGTACCGATAACATTATTTTCTCGGGAGACGACTTGGAACTAAAAGATACGGATGTATTACAGTGGAAAAACAAAACGCAGATGTTACGGATACGAGTAAACGGGTTGACAACAAGCCGCCAGCGTTTCTGCGTATCAGTGTATCGCATAAAGGCGATCATGATTGGATACGATGATACGACACAAGTCTGTAACCACCTTTAAAGGACGACATAATACGAGTTACTACAGGTAATGGTGCAACATAAGATGGCAAGAACACAGATTCCCACGACGCAGAAGAGCGACGTAAATCAAGAACCTTTGAGTATGATATGACAGATCAATAAAAACCTTTTTCGTGCATTAGCATCGAAAGTACAAGCTAATAGTTATCAACCTGTGATGAATATGGTGCAGGAAGAGGTGAATAAGATGGTATTATATTAATTTTGTCCAGCTTGCAACTTTCGCGCGCTCGCTGCTGGTTGTGGGTCAGCGGAGGAGCAAAATTCTGGATGCAAAACGAACCAGAATGTTACTGGGAGGAAGAACAAAATGGAGCAAGCCGCCGTACGCCCAGTCCGGAAGCTAATTTATCAGTCTTTGTGACACATTGGTTGATCTCAGATTATTTGCGGACTTCCGCTTGAAGATTCACTTCCGTTACTTGAAAATCCCATGGGCCTTTAAAAATCAAATTATATCTGATGGCAAAAGGCATCGCTCTGAACAACACGGTCTTTGGCTTCTTCCCAATGGTGACTGACCTGCAGGGCCCGTCTTAATTTTCAAGTTCGAGAAAAATACCAGATCTATCGCAGAGTCCCTTAGGACATTATTTGCAACCTCCCAAGTTTGCCTTCGAGCTAGGGTATCAAACACCTTGATCCGCTAGGATGACTGTTCGAAGCTGAAGACGAGCTTATGCCTTCAGAATTTGGCAGCGTTAGTGTAATTACTCAATTACTCATATAATGTCTGTGTAATGGATATCGGCTTTTATCTTACATACAGGATGATTAAATTATCATGTAATAACCAGGTCGGCAACACACATTACTTGTGCACTTATTCCATAAGCATCTTGGTTATCTGAAAATTTGTTGAATAAATAGAGATCAAAAAGTGTTAGGTGTTTTTTATTAGTAACGCAAATCAAGTCAAATAAGAAAGTTTAGGGCTAACAACGTAATAATAACATAATAATTAAATGCTTCTGCGTAATAAGTTGCCTACATAGTTATTACATAATTTAATCGCCCCGTAATAATACTTACGCCTCTGTTGCTTTTTTATGCTATTTCCATATGTGATATGCCTAGCGGACACATAGTTTCAGTACCTGGCACATTTTGGCCATGGACGACCTGGTTGGGCTTCGAAAGATGGATTTCTTCGAAGTGGCTGTCATATATTTAACCCTCCAATGGTCGCGCACTATTGTCCTTCAAGTTTTAAAATGCACCAATTTTTTCAAGCGTAAGTTACATTGCTGCGACTCGCGGTAACTTCCTAAAACATTCTAAACTTCAATATTCACGCCATGGACGAAATTGACTTCTTACTTTCTCCAAAATTCCAGCTTACTTTGTGCAGGATGACTAATGTCATCAAGAATACTTAATTATTAAGCACAGTTTCAGAACAAGTAAAAACGCCGTTGGTCGCTAAGTACTAAATACATAGTCCTTCAATACTCAACATAAAAATTTGTAAAAGTTTAATATTTTCCAAATTAAAACAGTAAATTACTTTAGATAACTATTATCCTCCGCGCGACCACTGGTGTTACAAACAACGGAGCGACCACTCGAGGGTTAAGGTCCATAAAAGACCTAAAAATGCGACTGATTTTTTTTTTCAGAATAAAAATAAACACGATATAACCTGTTATGCTATATTCCACTCACAATATTACAGAAAACCTCTTAGCGGGTATTAGATGTTGGCCCATTCTCAAGCAATCAAGGTATCGTTAGCTGTAATCACCCATTTAATGTGTGTACATCGGTCTTCGTCTCACATAAAATATTCACTACTGTTTTGCTTATATATGCTATTTACGTCTAGCACACACAAGATCTGAGTCTTTCTCCCTCTGGGACATGTTTGATTTGTTGGACGGGTTGCGGCCTGTGTGTCAAAATGACGTCTCTTTAGAATTGTACTGCTGTGACATTGCCTTTTTGAAAATTTCCCCATAGAGTAGCTTTGATAACGGGCCAACCTCAGCTGCCCTCTGAAAGCTTTTTTCTAATATTGTGCATCGGATATAGCATACCAAGTTATATCCTGTTTATTTTCAATGCAAAGAAAAATTGTAGTGGCGTTTTAAGATCTATTAACTGTATGAAAGCTACATCGTGCTCTTAACTAATGACTTTGCTTACCATGATGACGCTTAACCCCTAATAAGCACCCCTACACATCTCTGTCAAATTGGCTAACATGAGTAAAAACCTGCACTTATAGAGTAAAACCCCGCCCGTTTCTTACTGCAGTTCATTTGAACACTCAAGGCAGTGTGGGCAGGTGCACTGTCGTGGTAAAGGATCCAATTGCCAATACTCTACTTCAAGGCAAGGTAGTGAATTCAAAAATTTCAAGAATGGTCTGATGCCCACCTTCATTGTTTGCGTTGGGAAATTTTTCATAGTTTTCGTAATTTCAGCTTGTTAAACATCGACCAAATACTGCTTCGCCTTATTATACTATCAATAGTAATGTCTTTATAGTTATCACATAAACTAAGCTATTCCAACTCTTATGATAAATGATAACAATGGGCGAAGTTCAGTATTTTTGGTAAAGTTACTGCTCTTCCACATAACTAGTTAGAGCAATTAATATTACAGATTATTACTTATATGGCATAGAGATAATTTAGTGACTTAGTAACATGGCTATCAGTTTACCTGTAGGTTTATAACAATAACAATTTATGAAAGTGATCCACGAGCGTTTGAAGGTATTCAGTTCTTTAGACAATAGTAGAAGACATTGGTATTAAATTTTGATAGACGATAGTTCATTAAATAAAGATGATAATGAGTTGTGTTATATGAAAAAGAGCGAAAAACATGCTAGTTGTATGAAGAGGCGACGTAAGCAGCCTTTTACTCCTTACATTGATAGTATGTACAGTACAGCGGTATTTATTGATCTTTTTTAATAACTGTTTGGTGGAGTTTTAAAAATAATGATCTTATGAAATAATGAACACGAATGTACCATTCTTCTTTTTAACATATTGAGCCAGCTGAGCTCTTTTAACTTATGAGAAACATTATAGAGAGAGAGAGAGAGAGAGAGAGAGAGAGAGAGAGAGAGAGAAGAGAGAGAGAGAGAGAGAGAGAGAGAGAGAGAGAGAGAGCTAAGGATTAAAGAAAAGTTGTTTTTATTCGTATTAAGTATGTGTCTATTACAATAAATATTTCTGAAGTTTGCATAAGCTTTTTGAATATTACGACTAACGTGTTTTTGCACTTAGGTCAGAGTCCAATATTACGCGGAACGTCAACAACAGGTAGCTGAGTGTTATTAACCACAATTTTCAAGTGATGAACTTTAGCTGTCCCACATTTAGACGCGCCAAACAGGTCAACCTGGGATTTCGAAGGATTAATTACCAAAGAATGCGTTTTTGCCAATGTAATTAAATTATTTAACTGAGTGTTAATGATACTCTTTGCTGTAGTAATGTCATTTGAATAAAAAGATGCAGGATGCAAGATTTTATAACAGTATAAAAATTAGAAGTGTAAGTTGCATATAATAAATAATAACGGACCCAAAATTGAGCCGTGAGGCACACCATTTTTTATAGAACGGATCTTAGATTTCTGAGATGTTAATTTTAGAAGCTGCTAGCTATCGGAGCTATAATTACTAAATAAAAGAATTGCATTATTACTATGTCCAACATAATGTAAAATAGTCAATAACATACTGCAATCTAATGTAAAATCCAGTAAAACAAGACTAGGTAATTGACTATTATCAGTGGCGACCAATATGTCATCGAATATCTTCAATAGTGCAGTTGTACAACTAAAACCTTTTCGAAATCTAGACCGAGTAGCAGGGAGTAACGCAAGATCATTTAGAAATGTCACCAATTGCGTATCCATGATTCTTTCTAAAATCTTAGAAATTGTAGGTAAAATACTAATCGGCCTACGATCACTTAAACTACTTAGATTACTTACTTTAGGTCAGTTTTCCATCATTTTGAAAACACTCGTACACTAGCTTTCAAGCAGTAGCTAATATATGGTATATTTGACCAAGAGGATGCTCACCATCTCTCTACATCGATCAAATAGCGAAAATCAATAGCAGTTCAGGATACAACTGTATCTAAATTTCAAAAAGTAGGAAAGAACGGAGAAGACAGGTAGACTACTCCGGAAATTGATGATAGTGCTGTCACTGTGTCCGTAGCGGGCTATACGAATGTGACAATAGGTAGGGACAAGAAAGTTGATTCAATTGTATTCCGATATCATCAGTGCCAGTGGATTTCGTAGTAATAGTTTGAATGATTCTAAATACCTCATTTTTGGTCACCAAGTTAAGGGATAATTTTATATCAACATCAACTTGCAATTATTTTTATAAAAATTTACTCAATTTTGATCAGGTGTTTTCGTAATACGTTGCACCGAATCAATAAAATACTCGCAATACGATCTACTAAATTCAAAGGCAGTTTTGATTTCTGAGTTTTGTTATGCGTATTCATATTACTTACTCGAATCTGATATTCTAAGCATTCCTTCGTCTCTGACCTTTTAACAGAGGAGGTACAAATTAGAGGTGGGCAAATTCTTAAATTGTGACTTCAAGCCCGGCCCCGCTTGGCCCGACTCGGGCCCGCTTGGCTCGCGGGCCAGATTGGCCCGAAACAAGGTAGATCATTCAGTTCGACGTGAAAAATACATATTTTTTATTTTATCAACATAAAAACGAAATTAAAGTTCAATACAGCATTTTATTAATGATTTTATGCAGTAGACAGGTAGACACAATAACAAACGGTTCTAATACTCACATGGAACATAGGTTTATGTTATTATTTATTAACTACAGTACATATTAATAGTAAAAATATAAATTAAAAAAATAAACAAAACAAAAAAACCTTAATACCTACTTATTTAAGGGCTGAAAATGTTACTATTGAATTTTAAAAACAATAACTTTGAAACAATATGTGGGCTTAGTTGACTTCGCCTTTTCTCCAAAGTACGACCAGCCAAAGAAAATGTTCGTTCACTTGGAGTCGACGTTGCTGGTATTGACATTGTATTCTGTGCAATTTTTTCCAAGCAGGGAAATCTTTTTTTCTCGTTTTTCCAAAACTCTAATATATCAAAATTCGATTCACCAATAATGGGAATTTTATAATTCAAATAGTTATTAAATTCATTTTCGGCAGTTAAACTACTTATTTCCGTGATGTCAGTATCAAAAAACTGACTTACCTTTTCTTGACAAAAATGCGAACTTGTGTTAATATTTTCTGCAAGAACAGAATTATTTTGATACTCTTGTATCTCAGGTGCGGATTCATTAATATAGGTTTTTACCAAGTTATATACTTCATTTGCTTCAACATCGTCAAGCATTTTGGAAATTTTTTTCATTCGAGGGTCTAAAAATGTTGCTACTTTATGAATTGGTTTGACAGATAATTTTTGATTTAATAAATCGCTCAAAGATTGTTTAGATTTTTTTTTCTAAGTTGTCGTTGGGAAAGTATTTAAGTGAGTCTGTTAATTTTTTAAGCCAGGGCAAAACAAGTTGAATAGTAGGTTTATTCTCAAAACTCAATTCATTTGTGGCGTCGTCAAATGGTTGCAATAAATTTATATAATCTTATAACATTTGAACATCTATGTCTTCAATTCTGTGAAACTCATTTCTTTGAATTAATAATTCAGTTATTTTATCAAATTCATTCACTACTGATTGCAGCATGTGGAGTAAACTATTCCATCTTGTAGGGACACTTTGTTTTAAACTTTTGGTCAGCTTATTGTTTAATCCTGATTTTTTTAAAAACATATCCAAGTCTTTACACCTGTTAACAGTTACTGAAAAGACGTGAGTATTACCTTTTTTTTTCAGCCAGTTTTCAATTGCTAAATTTAAATTATGAGCAGCACATGCTATTCTATTGAAATCTTTTAAAGCACTAACAACATTAGCACCGTTGTCTGTAACAAATGTTACATGATCACCTGATACAAGTTCTTGAAATTCGATTTCGGTTAAGTTTAAAAAATACTGTATGGTATTAAATTTTTTTTTTCTAATATTTTCACCAGTTTTTTTTGCTTCGTCTACATTTAATGAAATTTAAAAATTCTTTAAAGTAAAATCTTTATCAATAATATGAGCGGTTATGGTAATATAAGAATTTTGTTTGGTAATATCGGTCCAGTAATCCGTTGTAAATGCAATTCCACTTTTCAAAAAATTGGTAAGACAATTTCTTACTTTTTCTTCTAATTTGGTGTATTCTTGGGTTAAGTAATGGTTTCGCAAAGTTTTCCTGCTGGTCAAAACTTCATCGATTTCAAGGGGTCCGTATTTTGCACCCAGTTTAATGAGATCATTTGCAAATTTCTGTATAAAAATAGATTTTTTAGAAAGATATATATAAAATTAAAAATTATATAGCTCACCTTAAAACCTTTTCCTTCAAAAATACTTAGCGGTCTCAGATCTTCACTTATGAAGTTAATCGCTGCAGTGTTAATTTTTGTTTTGTCATCTGCGTTGACTTTCCTTTTTGCAAAACTGTCTAAGGTGGCAGAACGTCCAGGTCCAGAGACAACCGTATTTGCACTTTTACAAGAAAGTGCATGTCGGCCCAAATGTGAACCCCCGGTTTTACTATTGTAAGAAAACACTTTTTTGCAATAATTGCATTTGACACTACCTTTTACGACTTTGCCTTTATATAGAATTTCCGAAAAATGTTTCCACACATCACTTTTACCGCCTTCCTTGGGCCTAAATTTTATTAATTCTGACTTCTGCTCAATCAAAGTAGTTAACACCTTTATATTTGGTATTGGATCAGTCGATTCCATTTTTACTTTAATAATAAAATGATATGATTTTTGACACTATTATTATAGCACTTTACAGACTACTTCAGATTTAACAAGTAGCACTGCAAGACTGAAATGAGAACTCTATTATTTTGTGATATTTCTTTCGTAAAATAATACTTTGATTACTGATAGTCGAAAAGGAAATTTAAAACCTCAGGTGCAAACATCGGTAAGCACCTAACAAGTAATATTATTTTGAAACAAAATACTTACCAAAATTTATTACTATATTTATGAGTTCAAACATAAACTGTGCTGAATAAGCGGCTTTTAAAATCTATACTACAGATCCAACAGCGTGAGATATTAAAACATTTAAAAAAACCTATTTTGCTTTAATTATTCTTGCCAGCTAATGTTTAATTTGTAAATCTAAATAGATATTAATTACATAGGTACTGTACATAACTGGGTGCCTATGTACTTAAAAAAAGTAACAAAAATGATAACAGTAGAATGGTTTTGTTCAAACCTTACAGACGTTTGAGGTTTGTAAAATTTTTGGCTATTTTTTTCCGAATATACATAGTATTTACCAAAAACCTCCAAAAGCGAAAAATTTCATTCAAAAATTGCTTTGTTTCGAGACTAAAAAGCTTTCATATCAATTATACCTGCAATAAGCCAGGTTCTCATACGCGATCACGAGAACCACATTTAAATCGATAATACAGCTCTAATCAACAGTAAATTTATAACTATTGTTGTACACCTTGTATACCTTACATCCAAAGCATTATGAAGCAGTAAACTACTAAACCATAAATTTAGTTATGCTAGGAAAACTTTCACGAATCAGGTAATAATATCCAGTTTTAATTCACAGAAGTTATAGAAGGATATTGTACTGGCTTGGGCCCTTGGGTTGGTGTATTATATGGACCATTGGAGCATATTACATATTACATTTTAGTACCCGGTCTTATTTTGCTAGGCAGGCCCGATCCGATTGGTCAGAACCAGGCCCGGTCCGGTGATTGAATGCTTGGGCCACCCGGCCCGGCCCGGCCCGACCCGACCCGGCCTGGCCCGGTTAACCAAAGTTTGGATCGGCCCGGCCCGGCCAGACTGACTCAAGCAAAGTCAGGCCCGGTCGGGCCCGAACCTGGCCGGGCCGGGCCTCGGACTTCTGGCCTAAATGCCCACCTCTAGTACAAATATTGTGAAAATATAGTACGCTTAAATGTCGATAGAGTGCTGTCATACAATTTCTGCATAATTTTAATGGGGGGGTGGGGGGGGCGGAGGTTTAGGAAACGTTGCTATATTAATACACACATAGACGTTAAGTAATATTTGCAAGTCATGCTCTAGAAATTGCTACTAATGATTAATATTATTAAAACTATAAATAAGATGCCGTGGTATAGATTCTAGCTGATAATTAAAAGTAGCAATATCAAAATGCAAGTAGTATAATATAACAATGTTTGGGTTGTTGATGTATACGTGTGGGTTCTGTTATGATTTGGCTAAAATTACACATAAGCTGCTCCGATCTAATACTAATATTAATGTTAACTATAGTAATCTCAATAATTACTAAATAACAATTATAAATAAAGGTAAAGATAACAATAACTGATTAAACCTAATTATGAAAAATACAATAATGACAATTAGTAAGTGCAAACTGAAACGGCGAAGATCCTAAAACACGTAACACTAATTGTAATGCACCTGTACCGACATAAAGCCCACAATCTTTAGCAGTTGTGATTATCTTGATGCTTTTATTATTTAAGAAGATTCATGCATCATATGTCCTAACATTTAAGAGTAAATACTTGTTAATCGCCTCTTAAATAATTAAACCCTTACCATTGTTAAGTCTTCAGTAATAATGATGAGGCTACCTTTTAACTGATTTTTATTTCGGAAGACCATTTCAAGGGCTTGATATGACGTGAACATGACTATGATTGGCCTAATGGAAGTAGCTCCCCGTTTACAAACCCTATGAAATCTATCTGTGCAACTGTGATTTATGTTGGTATACATTTTGTTATTAAAAACTTCTAGTAGTATATCAAGTAGTTTTTCATAATCATTTTCTTCATCATCTTCTTCTTACTCTTTTATTTTGGCCAGTGGCCTGTTTAATTCTACAAAGTTATGATTCCGTGAGCCCTCTTTGCCCTTAAGTCGAGTAGGTGCTAGGTGCTCGTGGAAATCGAAGAGTTCCCTTGTTATGGTCAGCGACTACCACAGGTGTTAGTTCGGTAGCTGGAAAGCGTACGATTTTTAATATCCCTCTATAGAGTTGGCGGGTACCGAAACTGAGACTCCAGCATTTGCTCGCTGGGTCATCCGTCATCTTTTTTTACTAGACCAAACTAGTGAGTTGCCGCAAGTGTATTTCTCGAGTGTATCCATATCGCTTAACCTTACACGCTTGAGTTCTTCCACATGGCTCTTTAATTCGTCAATTTGGGCGTTTAACTACAGGGATTTGCTATTCATTTTGGCAGAACATTTTTAATTTTGATGAACCTACGGCTAATTTGTATTGTTGTCTCAATTTCGTCTCGTCTCGAATCCCGCCTGAATAAAAGCATTTCCAATCATGTGTCGGTTTTCAGCTGTTCTAAGTGGCACACATTTCCTTTATCGATCCGTTTAGGGATGGATACGGCAGCGCTAGATGAGCACGTGTCTCTTATCGATCCGTCTTCAGACGTGAATCTTGTAACAACGCTTACTTTCAAACCAAGAATTATTTCGCTATAAGAGCAGTCGTTGTTTAAGAATGAGAGGGAACGAATGTTTCACCTTACTTCTTCTGTCGCAGGCGTGGCGTGGTTGCTGGTAAGGGAATTCTTGGTCTGTCCTTCCGAGAAGCGACAAGTGTTTGCTAGCTGTTTTCCGCAGGGCGGTATTTTGGCCTGCGTCGAGGTGCTGCGTTTCTTCGAATAGTAATTAACTGCTTATGTTTGTTTCGCGTGTGTGTGTGTGCCGCATGTTTTGTCTCGATATCTGAGTCCCGTCGATCAGAGATCGTAATTATTGGTGTTCCGAGTAAAAGTGAGTTTTTCCCGCACTCTGTGTGTCCTTGCGGGCTTGGGGTCGATGTTGCTGTAAGCCTTGGAGTTCTCACCGTATCGTGAAGTGGGCAGCTTCAATTCACGTCGTTTGATGAATTATTTTCGGGGGTACTCTTATGGCGGCTTATTTGGCTTGACGAAGTGCCGTATATCGTTTAGGATCCTTGCCATGTCGTCTCGAACTTCTTATTACTCTCGATTGGGGATGTTAGTATCGTCCAAGCCCTTTTCCGTCGGCAACACCTCGTTGTTATTGTGCTGTCTCTTCAAGCGTCTTCGGGCAGTTTATTTGGAAGCAGCCACCTGCAGCTCCGTTGGACGACCCACTCAGCTAAATGAGCTCCTTAAGGTACCGTTGTATTTATTAGTTTTACAGTCTACGTAGTATTCCGTCGAAGTGTTGAACAATTTTGCGTAACTTTGCAGTCAATGTAGCATTTATTGTTTGTACCATTGTAGTTGTCACTATGTAGAATCAATTAAATATCGTCAGATGATATGCCCCTGTTTAACCTAACGTTGTGGCAGTTATAGTATGTACCGCATTTGAGCCACGCTTAGTTGTTTACCGTCACGTATTACTGTTTATGAGTCAGTGGTTTGATCGTTTAATGTTTTTACCGTTTGCGAGTCATTTCGTTCATTGGTTGTCCGATTTACCGCATATAACTAGTTTAAGATGTTATGCAATATAACCTAATCCTTACTAACCCATTTCGTTGCATTTACTTATTTACTAAACCATTGTTCTTTACATATTATTGTTAGTACAGCTCATTCTCATTTAACTGTGTTTTTCCGGTTGATGTTTACGATATTTGCATGCAATTTTTGTATATGTTTTCTGTTGTGAAAGGAGTTTAGCGAGCTGCATAAGAATTTTCCCGCAGGGTAAGTCCAACCCTATTGTTCGTGTCCTGTCGACCAAACACTGCCAAGGTTGAAGTTAGAAGGTGTACTCATCTGCTTCCACTTTCTTCAGTGGACTCCCCTGTGTATTTTTTTCTTGAAGGAACGTGGTGGTGCCCTGGCGTGTAAGATCTGCTTTTCTATTATTAGGCCGTTTGTCAGGCCATTTTATTTTCTTGTCATTCCTATAGCTACGTAACCATTTCAAACAGTTTCAGTACAAAGTTTACGATTTCTCCTGTTTCTCCCGTTTAATCAGATTTCACCGCATAACATTTCCGCTATTTATATCTAAACTACTAAACTTTTCACGCGCCCAACTCCGCTCCGCGCTAGGCTCTAGCCGTTTACTCGATAGCTGCAGCTTGTTTACATCGATTTTCAAAACTTAACCCGTTGGAGCAAGCGAGATATAATTTAAAGTTTAATCGTTCTCTCTCACGCGCGGCTTGCTTTGTCATCGTCAGGCCAGGCTTGTTGCGCTGTGATTGGTCACTTTCGACGCGTTAGAGTGCATCTATCTGGAAAGTTTAGCGTCGGTTGCGAGTTAGTCAGTATCGAACCGGTGTTCATAAGGGCGACGCTGCGAGCGTCTTGGCTCCGACTGCCGCCGGTGCCTTCGGGCACTGCGTTCGATATTTTCGTGCTGTAACAGTTTCTTTGTGTTTGTTTCTTCCCGAACAGTCAATTCTTGACAAGGAGTGAGAGTGGGCTGTTGTGTTTCGGTGTGCTGGTGGTCTCCGTTTTGTTGGTTTAAGCCACTCGTTAATTACGGAGGCTTGTTGGCCTAATTAATCCGTCGTTTTGGGCGGGATTCTCCCGAGTGAGCTAGTTACCGGCCACGCCCATGTTTGCAATTGCCAAGGGGACAGAGCACAATTCGTCCCGCGAGTAAGGCAGGGGATCTCTTGGACGCCCCTGCATCCACTTACACCATTTCAACAGCAGTAGAGCGACAACCGACGCCCGTCGACAACAAGCGACGCCACGTTTTGAGGCTAACCCACTAAATAAGGTAGCGTGCGCTGTGTTGTATCTAACATTTGTGTAGTAACCTTGTTTGCCGCAAGCTGGCTTTGCATTGCAATTGAAGCTCGCATATTTACCGTCTGATGCTTCATTCAAACTTCTTACATTCACGTACAAAATCAACATTTGTCTAATAAACTTGTTTGCCGCAAGCTGGCTTTGAATTGCCATTAAAACTCGCATATTTGCCGTCCGACGCTTCATTCAAACCTGTTACATTCACATACAAAATCAACATTTGTGTAATAAACTTGTTTGTCGCTAGCTGGCTTGCATTGTAATTAAAACTCAATGTGGTTCATTCAAGCCTGGTACATTCCCGCACAAACTTAGCATTTGCGTAACAAACTTGTTTTGTCGCCAGCTGACATTTAAATATATTTGGATTTGACTTAATTCCCGCCTGCCGCTTAATCGAGACGAGGTACACTCAATTACAAGAGTTAACCTTTGTTCTACGAGCCAACGCGTGGGGGTTTTATCCGCTTTAGTTGTGCGTAATAGCTATTTGTTAAGGCGCCTTCCAGGTGGGTTTCATTCCCTTTTGCATTTACCCCTTTATAACTTGCTAGATTGTTGTACATGCCGACCATGTCGGCACAGCTGTAAAGTTTCGGCCATGTGATGTGGCCTAATAGATATGTTAACTATAAATGACTAAATGATTTTCCCTTATTCTTGTGCATGTTTGATTACACGGTGGCTTAGTCACTGTATCAAGATCGCTGTAATGTGAGGCCCGAACGTGGTGAATAAGCGTTGCAGGTATTTGAGCACTTTTGCCCCGTTTAGCTTTCAAGATTCGGTTAAGCTTGGGGTTTTCCCAATTGGACGTTGTGGCGCCCATTTATTTTGTAACACCCTATACTTATCGTCACGCTTGCCCTGTGGTGTCTTGTTTTTAGGTCCACGCCCATCTCCCTAAGCGTATTCGAGTTGTGGCGTATAGCCTGTTTTGTAGCGATTTCCAGGGTAAGTGTGCACGTTTCCCGGACTTATTTAAGTATTTCACAATCACTCATCCGTGAGTGCCGTTAGATCAGTTTAATACCGTAACACGTTGCCCTGTGTAGTCTCGTGTTGAACCACTTCCAGCTCCACTGAAGCGACGCCTTCACCACCTTATGTTACGGGCTCGGGCAGCGGTCCTATGTAATTTCCTTTCCGAAGTGAGTCATTTAGCTAATTAGGATCATGTCGAAAGTCCCGTTTATTTGGTAACAAACTGGAGGTTTTGTTCTAATTTAGTTTTTCTGCTGTACCAAGCTATTACTAATTAGAGTTTGTCATAATGTGGCATTTAGCCTGTAGAAAACTGGCATCCCAACGTGGTGCCTTTGTTTTTTTGCCGTAACATCGATTTTAGCCTGTAACAAATTGTTCTAACACTGTATCTACAACAGCATCGGCAACTAATTTAATAATTTTTGTATCTTCTAAAACTCTCTTCATTGCCTTATAAATTATTTGGTTAATATCCTCCATTTTTCGCTTGTGAATTGCATGATTAAATGGTAGCACTACTAAACACAAATCCACCAATGCGTACTATTTAGAACTGAAGATTTATATAATATGTACAAGGTTTTAACTAAATAGTTGGCACAGTGACTATACTTTATAAGATTTATAGGAGCACCGCACTATATCTCTACACTCGACGACGGTACATCGCAATAGCCTTCAAGTAGCATTTCACCTCGTTTGAAAGACGAATACCACTGGTACACTCTACATAGTTCTTTATCGTCTCTGAATCTGTTTCTTCCGTGGCCTTTTTGTCAAATTCGATTAAAAAAGTTATAGGAAGGGACTAGATCCAGACTGTAAGGTGTATAGTCTAATTCCTTAAAGCCGCAGTACCCTATTGCCATATAACAGCACGACATTCGATTTATTCATTTTGTTTTTTTAGTGGGCCTCTTCATCAGCCTACGTTATAAAATGCACAATTGTTTTGAAGCTTTGCATACAATGTTCAAAGTTATATGTGGTTTGAAAAAAATTAATAGAAAACATGCAGTTAAACAGGAAGGTGCCTGGTCCAAGAACATAAAAACGAACACGCGTACGTCTCGTAGCGCGTTAGCTTTCCATCTGTGTGTCAAGGTTTTCGTACTTACATTAAGAGCGGTTTTGAAGTTTTTGTACGTAGTGTACATGACCGTGGGTGTTCACTCAAATAATCATTACAAAACAAAAATCAAACGAAACCCCGTGCTAGATGTTTATTATCTTGACTTGAAAACGTCATAAAATCTAGATATAAAACAACTAATCCATCGATACCTAATATATTTTATGGACTTACTAGCGGCTGACATCTTAGCAAAATATGACTGACTGCTAGTAGATAATCGATAAGACCGCAACCGTCAAAGCAAACTCAGTTTAGCATGGAATCGCAACTGAGTTACATAAATAGCGTTCACATATTCGTGCGCTTCTTGATTTTAGTTTTACAGGCGCGAATCGTAATGAAAGGAACGATGCGTGATACGATTGGTTCAAAGAACAAAATCAGCGTGTGCGGTATGTAATTATACTCACATGAAATGAGCTATATTTAAGATGAACTAGTACTACTTAATATTTTATTCGTTTCGTTTGTTTATTGATTGATTTAGACGCAAGTTAGCTATATCATTATACAGTTTAGCAACAAGTTTAGGAATAATACTTTTTATATGAAATAGGCTGTGATAATAGTACATATGGAAATATCGAGCAATGTTCTTCTAGTAATCGTTTATTTTCGATGTTAGACGTTGTAATTACTTCTGTGACGACAATGATTCGATGAGATGAAAACGACGTACTATTTACATATTGTTTAGCACCTTCCTACGCCACTTTCCTAGGTCGCACATTATATAATTTATATCCACTAATCTCAAGTTACTTTAACAGCACGTACGAGAGCAAATAAAGCCGTTCGCTAATCCGCTAATTTCCATTTTATGTAGTACCTGCAACGCCTGCTGCTAAGTCCATTTTAATCACACATCACTAATATCCTAACTAAACATTGTCCTGCAACTAATTAATGCGCAGTTTGGAAGCTTCCAACGAAGGGATCTCAAATGGAGTTGTTTTATGGCGGCTTTCGCTCTCCCAGGTAATGAAGCCGTTTTTTCAGGCAGGCCATTCTCGTAGCTTACTTAGACGTAATGGCACCTTCCCAGTAAGAAGTAAACAAGAACTGCGCCCCAAATCGCGAAAATGCTTCCGTCGATGTACTGGCTGGTGATTCGAGTTGGGCACGGAAACTAAAGTGTTTCGGACTATAAGTTGGATTATTAAAGCAAATTTGTAATTGAGTTTTTGTATTTCAGGTGAGCAGATTGATGAGCTGTTGGACAAAATATTATCAGTAAGTAAAAGCGACCGCTTCTAATTAGCGAGACATGAAACTTAGCTAATTTAAACACGTTAGTTATGTTTTGATACAGAGAATTAAATAAAAGTAGTGCTGTGTTACCAACGGTCTTAGTTCTCACAAACTGCAGCAGCAAGCCACAGATCAGCACCGAGCTTACCATGGTTACGGCAGTAAAATTATACACTTTTTTACAATTTGGAAACGACAGTTTTAGTGATGCAATTATAAAGAATAGCTGCCTGGACTAGACAAATTGAAACAGCTGCACTTAATAATCCCAAAATCTATGACTTGCACCGTTTCGTGATTTTGAAATGCTTATCTTAATTTAAGAATTCGCGTAGCTGCATTTTGCTTTACAAATAGCCGGCATTACATTTCGCTGGTGACAAATAAATTATCTACAAAACTGACTTGCGTATGACGTTACATAGTGATAATATAACCTGACCACGTGTTTATCAGAGTACGAATCCATGCAAAAACAATATTTATAACCTGGTGATAAGCTAGCAACAACTTAAATAATTACTTAACTAACAAAACATATTCAAAATGGTGGTGATTCACAACATGCATTACTTAATCAATGTAACTTATCCAGCTCAGCTAGAAATGCAGTAATTTAGGTAGCATTGAATGCAAAAACCAGGATAAGTTACGCCTCGACTGAATGGAATGATTTCCGACAGCGGAAACTTGGTCTTTGCTGCTGATTAAAAAAAATGGACAGCTTTAGTTCGAGTTGTCGGTATTCGGCGGAGGAGAGATAGGCTATCATGCGAGCGTCGCTACTCAAAGCGTAGCTTTACAGTATTCTCACGAAACGAATATCCGATAATACTTCGGAGATTAAATCAGACTTGCAGACTGTGCGATGGGAATCGGTAAGTTCGACACTCACACCACATCCTGCTGGACAACAGCCTTGCGCTAGCTCTCCATGCTGACGTACTAGCCTCGTGCTAACTTGAGCCCGCTTGAAGGAATTCAGCGGACCCGCAACGGAAGCGATTCGAATCTCCTCAACAAATAACAAGAACTGTTACGTCAACTAAATTTTCTAACTACCTACCGAGTTGATTGGTTCAGTACAAACAGGTGCCAAACGTTCAATATTTATGCCTTTATATTACTCGTAGATTTGGAGACAAATGGCATCATTTAAAAAAAGAGATATTTGACTTGGCTGTGACATGGAAAGAATAAACCAGCCGGTTGAAAAAACATCATCTACCACTGTACTCTCCACAAGTGTATAGTACCACGTGGTATACTTGAAAGTTTTATAATTATTTTATACTAGCTTTTACCCGCGAGGTTCGTTATTTGTGTATTAAATAATGACCAATTATTTTCTGTCATCCCATCCTATCCCATCCCATCCTATCCCCGTCCCCGTCCCTTTCTCCGTCCCCGTCTCCGTACCGTCCCATTCCGTCCCGTCCCGTCCCGTCCCGTCCCGTTCCGTCCCGTCTCGTCCCGTCCCGCCTCTCCCCTTCCATCCCATTCCTTCCCTCCCCTTCCCTTTCCGTCGCGTCCCGTCTCGTTCCTTTTCGTCCCGTCCCTTCCTTTTCCGTCCAGTCCCTTCCTGTTCAGTCCCTTCCCGTCCAGTCCCGTACCTTCCCGTCCCGTCCCGTCCCTTCCCCTTCCATCCCATTCCTTCCCTTTCCTTTCCGTATCATCCCGTTCCGCCCCGCCCCGCCCCGTCTCAACCCTTCCCGTCCCGTCCCGTCCCACCCCTTTCCCTCCCGTCCAGTCCCGTCCCTTCCCGTCCAGTCCCGTCCCTTCCCTTCCCGTCCCGCCCCTCCCCTTCCATCCCATCCCCTCCCCTTTCATCCCATCCTTTTCCTTCCCTTTCCGTCCCGTCCGTCCCGCCCCGCCTCGACCCGTCCCGCCCCGCCCCGTCCCGCTTTGCCCCGTCCCGTCCCGTTCCGTCCCTTCCCTTCCCGTCCAGTCCCGTCCCGCTCAGTCCCGTCCCGTCCAGTCCGTCCCGTTCCGTCCAGTCTAGTCCCGTCCCGTCCCGTTTCTTCCCTTATGTCATGTTCACCGTCTTGGACTTAAAAATAAATGTAATTTTCGCAATCAACGTCCCAAAAAACCTCAATAACGACACCCATATCGATTTTTAGGCTTACTTACCCCATTTCACCCCCTAAGGGGTTGATTTTCGGAAAATCACGAAATACGTGTTTGATTATTTGTTTTTAGGAGTACCCCTACGAAGTTTCAAGTCGAAATGTCTATTTAATATTATTTCTCCATACAAAATTGGAACCCCCATTTTACCCCTTTAGGGGTTGAATTTCGAAATATCCTTCCTTATTCCTTGTATAAATCATAAAGGGAACCTCTGTGCAAAATTTCAGCTTTCTAGGTCCAACGGTTTGGGCTGGGCGTTGATGAGTGAGTGAGTGAGTCAGTCAGGACTTTTAGAAATATATATAAGATATGTAAAGAGACGTTAATGCTACTTCTATCAAGACCTCCAACACTTTATTGAGCCATTTGCTGTTCTCGAATTTTCGTCTTCTATAGCGCAAGCTTTTATAATGTAGTTATTTTTATCTGCCACGTATTTATTTGCATCCTTGATTTATTTATGTGCTGTCGTCTTCCTTTATTATCGCTTCTTACTACTTTTGCTATGGAAAAAAACATTACTGTTTTTAGCCATAGAATATCTATATCTACACCATCGTAATTATTTTAACTAGAAACATCTGTCTTATTGTTTATTTTACTTTTATTTTCTTTAAGTATATTTTTATTTTAGCTATTAAAAATTGATGATCTAAGCTATAGTTGTCAATCGAGCTGCTTTTTGTAAAAAATTAAAGATGAAATAATTGCTCAAATGATAAAATCAGTAGATGACATTGGATTAACTTTTTTATAAATAGCATGGCCTGCAGACTGGCTACGATCTGCTTTCAAGCTTATACATAATGCTAAATTGCGTTAACTACAAAATAACAACGCTCGTGTCTGATACTTAAAAGTACCATTAATAATAATTCATAAACGACTTAAGTACCACATGCAATGAACGATTTTAGGAAAAAGTGTTTCAGGGAAGCAGTATCAGAGAACAAAGCTTAAACGTTCGCCAAGGAAAGCAAGGGAATTTAATATGATGGCATTCACATTCTCTCTAAACCATTCAACCACCTTTGACTGCATATTCTGATGTAAACTGTGTCATAGATTAATAGAAATGGGCACTCATCAACACTTTGTGCTACTAATGAAGACACCATTTGGAGGCTACACAAATAGAAAATCATCACACAGAACCTTTTTGTTATATAATATTTTTGTTATGCTGACGATCTGATCATCATGGCCGAAGACGAAAACGACTTAACGACTTTGCTAGAAAAAGTTGACAGTAAAGTGGCCTCCTGCTAAATCGCCATAAAACTAATATAATGATTTAAAGAGATACAAAAAAATACAGTTGTAGAGAAAAGCAATTGACTATAGACGCAATATTTATCTTAAGACACATTATAAAAATAGGTAATAGAATATGAAAAAGAAGCTTTTGTCTCTTTTATAGACCCTAACGATGCCTTTGATAGAGAACGTTTAGATTGTATTGGATATGTTCGCACTGCGAAAAAAAATATACATCACAACTAAATTCAAAGTTAATAATCAAATGAGCGGAGATATAAGGAGATTTTCTGGGTCCTGCACTGTTTAATCTAATGATCGCTAAGATTATAGACAACGTTAAAGAGATACGTAATAACTACCAACCAGGAAATAAAGAAACGCAGATATCCTAAAGTGCATACAACTGCTTTATAAATTATCTTCGTTTTCTGCAAAGATAATTTTTAAATGCCATTATATGCACTCATATTGTAACATAGAACTATGCATTGGAAAACTAAATCGATTGTGATCAATAGTTTAGATTAATCTACATCTGAACGCACAAGTATGTGTACAAAAAACAAAACTGCATCAGCTTCAGGATTCCTAAGAGGTGTGATATACAGCAATAAATATATAACAACAAAACTAAAAGTATTGACTTGTTTTTGTTAATAATGACGTATGCAGTGGAAACAAAAGACAATAACTCAGTAACAAATTGGCTATTACCAACACCAAGTTGACACCGCCACTGTCTTTTTATTTATCCGGAGAAGGGGCCGAGAAGACCTCTGAACTCTTCACGAGAGTTCTACTTAGCGCGGAGACAATCCGGCAGCCACCGTCAACCAAATAGGTTTTGCATAGTTTGACTGTAATAGTTCCGTGTGACCTGGCAGATATTTGGGAGAATTCAAGTCTCCACCAATCTGCAACCATCCTGTCCCGCTTACACCGACGCGTACCTGTAAAACCTATTTTTGTTTCGGCAAGCCCGGTCGCCACTCTATGAGACCGAGGCGTTTAGGTAAATTTAGCCTCTAGCAGTCTCCCACTGTCCGCCAAATTATCGCTCAGCGCAGAGGGTCGATCTACTTAGGTTCTTGCAGCCATTGCCTCCAATTAATTAATTATTGGGTGTAGCTAACTTAAACCTGGTTTATTAGTTAAGCAATGCATGTGTGACCAACTACCAATCTTAAATATATTGTGTTAAATTAAGAAATGTCTGTGAAATATTTAAGAATTCGTGTTTTAGGCGTACCTAAGTTTTGAGTGCATTTTCGTTGACAGTTTAATAGATTTTAAACTGTTATCAATATTGTTTTTCTGTGGAAAAATACCACATAATCTTAGAAAGGAGTACACTTCCCGTCGTCAAAAGGTATCTTCTTAGTAGTATCCACATTCCTTCATCTCCAACAGATATATTAGGTGGCACCCACATGAATGACACTGATTTGCGACCGTATCCCCAAAGTACAATTGGTTTTGGTAATCGCGTGCGAGCCTCTTATTTCAGACCACGGCCCTCTCCCTTTTTCCACTGAAGTAATTCAAGAAACTTTTGTGGCTCGCGCGGGTAGTACCTACTCGGGGTTTCCTCTGTAATAACACACAAGCAGACCAGTTAAGAAATGAACACATTACACAAACATGAAAAGATGGTCTAGACAACGTGATGAATGAAACGAACATTTAAATAGGGCGACAAACGATACAGTTCTCAAAGCTACACGAGCTCAAAGATAAAAATATCAAAAATAAAGGAAAAGATAAATTCGTTTACTTCATGTAAGAAAAATAGAAGCTATAGTGAATAAATTCTCAACAGAATAGCTATAGCAACCACTGAAATTGTAGAGATTGAAAAATCTGGAAAGATTAAAGCACCATAGCAGCTACAAAAATGAAACTTGTCAGTAGGCTATTTACGAAAATCTAATATGAAGCCGAAGCATGGATCATAAGAACTGGACATTGTAGAAGACCTTGAAGCGAGAATCTAACTGCCTTTCCCGAATGGTTGGTTTTCGTTTCTATAGGAGCTACTTTGTATTTGCATGTTTTTTATTGTTAATTAGGCTTAAACGTTGTAATCTAGCGAAACGAAAAGCGCGACCATAAGCATGAGCGAATTCTGAAGAGTGATTTCACGTGTGGGTACAGTGAGTAACGCAGAAAATTTCAACTTAAGCATCTCTTCCGTGTGACAATCCACTTGCTTGCAGACGTTGCCCAGAGCCGCCTGTCTTTAAGCGGCTCACAATGAACTGTACTTGAAGTCAAAAAATAGAGGCGGTCTAAGAAAACCTTGCAGGTTAAAGTTTGCTGCGTAAGTTTGATGGCAGCAAACAGCGTTTGCGTCTCCAGCAAACGCTATGTAAATCGTGTGCAGGGTAAATACAAAAATTGCGTCCCTTCAGTATTACCCAAGAAATATTTTAATCCGATTCACTTTCTAAAGCATTAAACAATTTACATTACTTTGACGCTCTCTATCGTGAAGCGTATCTTTCACCTAGGCATGATAGCTAGTAGAGAGGCCGAATATTTCAGCTTGCAAACATGTGTATGCTCGCTCGTGCCCATTTTCACAATGCCTAGTGCTTTCATCATTTGATCATTTGTTATCCATTATTTTGCAAAGGCTTTTTAATATAAAAAAGCCTGCGTAAACTCAAAAACAATTACAGTCATTTTCTAATGACCCAATAAAACTCGGGTAATTCTTAAAAACAATATTTATTTTAACCACTCCTGTCTGTTGAAGCAAGAACAACTTTCCTGTTGGTTTAAACGTCATAAATACAATATTAATATAACATGACTAATGAATCTTAATTAACATCGTTAGGTACGTCGGAAGCAAAACTGGCTGTCGTAAATTTTCGGATTAATTTATAACGTTGCGTCTTATATTATGGGATCTGGGATTTAACAATTTTGTATTGTAATGTAGGGTTCTCGCTCGCGTATGAGTCACGATTTTTATCTCATTATTTCCCACTAGCGCTGCTTAGCGAATAATTAATTTTATCCCTCAAGTGCCAAAGACATTTTCGCTTAGCCAGACCATTAATTAAGCTATTTTCGGGTTGACATCTCCAGCTCAAGATGCGCTCTCAAAGGGTGTTCGTCATTCCAAAGGTCAGAGCCAAGTGTCATTTTCGTTTCAAGTTCCAGCAATGCGAAACATCGCTACGGGAAGCATTTGCATGCGAAGCAGACTTTTATTAAGAGCGCTGCAAATTTAATGGTGGTCTAAATTGCTTAATAAAGCACATACATGGAGCCCCGGATATTTATGCATATTAAAAGGTTGTATTCGCGGCGCTGATAGCACATAAATTTATGATTTCGGCGTTCACATCCGCGTTTCATAAATGGCCATCTATTATGTAATATTAGCCCACCAGTAGCCATCGAATGGTTTCCTGAAACTTCATTTTAGCCATTTATAACGACCGTGGCATTTTTCGAATTTACACCGCACCAGCTACCGTTATGGAGCATTTTTTGCGCAATTTAAGCTGCTCTTTTTGCACCCCATTTTCAGATGGCTGTATTCAGCTCTGCTTTTAGTTCGCGAGTTTAAATTCCAGTGCTTGATAAAACAGAATACCTGATAGTAGACTTGGGCATCGATGGTAACTATATAAGACATTATGAAAAGTTTGAATACCTTGGATTCATCTTAAGTAGATACCCAAACTGCGAACGGAACATAGAAAACAGAATCAATCAGGGACAAAAAGCTATTCAACAAACCAGTAGCGTATGGTGGAGCAGCAACATGTACTCACCTTTTATCCGCCTTGCAGTTCTACGACTATTGATTATGTAATGACACGGAATCAAATGGGCAATAAAAGTAGGTTTCAATTAGGCCCGATACGTGGCAACCCTTGTCACACCACTTATTATGTCCGTCACATTTCCAGAAATGTAGTAGGTACAAGCTATAACCTATCACGACCGCTGTGTTGCCCAAAATATTTATTTGCGTCGGGCTGTAAAACAGAATTGCCTCAATTTAGCCCCCTGAAATGAAAGGTATCGCTACGGTCTGAAAATACGATTTGGAAAAGTACCTATAAAACAGTAGCAAGCTATGCAATCGCTGGGGATTCGTAATATAATTGATTTATTGCAAATTAAATTAGTTCCCATACGTAGCTAAAAACACAAAAGTCTATGCCAACTTATTAGTTATAAACGATATACAAAATTGGTGAGCGGATGGCCCCGCGAGCAAATGGTCGTCTCTCAGGCGGCCGGTACGGGTTCTAATCCCGGCGGACTATAAAAGGATTTTAAAAATCGTACGCTCCCAGGCTACCACGCTAACACCTGCGGTAGTCGTTAACCCCTAAATAAGGGAACTCTTCCTCACTTTCGACGGGCAAGGCTAGCCACCTACCCGGCCTAAGGGCAAAGAGGGCTCATAGAACCACATTGTGGTTAAAAACAGGCCACTGGCTTATAATAAGAGGAAGAAGAAGAAGAAGAAGATATACAAAATTACATATTAGTTATAGCTTTATTGGTTTCTCGATATACTATTGACTTAAAATAAGTCAGAACAATGGCGAAGAAATCACCACAGATAATCAGTGCATAAATGATAAGAAAAACCTAGATCTAATAATAGAAGCGCTAAAGAAAAACATAGCCTGTAAAACATGAAAATTACGTGCTCCCCCTTGTGGAATTCATAGTGAATTAGTAATAGTCATCAGTTGGGCAATGAGTGCAGAGATCTGTCACATATTGATTTCCATATGCACCGTGGCGAAATTTTATCGTATCCAAGACCGCAATGGTTGAGTTTAACTCTGTCCGCTCAGACAACCGATGTGCTTTACCTAAAAGTTGGTCACGCGCTTCGGGAGCTGACAAATTTCGTCTCGCTTCCCCTGCAGTAGAAGTTTACCATTCAAGCCGGCTGGCCGACTTACGCTTCTCGACTCAAAATTGAGCTTGAGGTTGTTGACGCAATTGATCGTGCTGTTGCTAAATGCGGCGCAATAATTTTGTAACGGCCCAGGCCGTATTGACCCAGTGATTCCTTTACGATATGCAAGTTCGAGGAGTGTATGTTGGCCGTGGGGTATTCGTTTCACTACACTTGTGTTCTTTAAGTAGATTTTACCTATTTTACCCTAATTCTCGCTTCTGCCATCCGAAAAAATCCTAACTTCCCAACGCTGACCAATCATAGCAACTTTCAATCTGGACACGCACTCTCCAATGCTAAGTGATTCGGTTATGTTAAAAGCAAACTGTTCGACTAACGCCTCATGCGCAAAGATATAATTAAATAATTAGCACCGTAAGGAGATTAGTATAAAGGCAACTTAAACTGGTGGTTGATATTAGATTATAATTCTAGCTTGCATTTATAGCGGCGCCTCCCAGGGTTCATATTGTTTACGCATTTGTTTTCCATGAGATTTTAAATAGTCAGTATATACACGTTTGTTAAAATTCGCGTTTGTTTTACTTGTGTTTTGTTCCTGAAATTGCAAGCAACCAGCAGTAGGCGAATGATATACATCAAAAATAAGTGTTTGTAGGAAGGAGCCGTTGAACACAGTTTTCGAAAAAGTGGTTGACTCCTGTTTTGCGTTTTGGAAGGGTTGGG
This sequence comes from Agriotes lineatus, assembly GCA_940337035.1. Taxonomy (NCBI): domain Eukaryota; kingdom Metazoa; phylum Arthropoda; class Insecta; order Coleoptera; family Elateridae; genus Agriotes; species Agriotes lineatus. The sequence goes on from OW679200.1 coordinate 143,194,039, forward strand.
ACGGAATTCCATTTCCGAAAGCACGTGGCACCGTTGAATTCAACTAATTTTAACTATTATTTAACCCCAACTTATCGTTAGACGAACCCACCCGTTTTTAGATTGACCTTGGCCGGAGCAAATTTATTGTTCATCGTAATATTAAAGTGTCTAGTGTTGTATCAAAAACTAACGCCAACCTGTGGGGCTGCAGCGCACAATAGAATTGCAAGCATGAAAATCAGTAGACGTGACTCAGAGGTAAATACAAGAAACTGTTTCTGATACTGAAAATTTACGTCCCAGTAACTCCAACAACCGTAAAAATCTTCGGGTGCACAGCGATTTCCAATTCGCCTTTGGCAACCGTGGGGTCTTAATTCTTAAACTTCCTAAAAGAGGAGGCGATGTTTACAACAGACATTACATAAAAGCAAGTACAATTCATGATTTGACAGAAGGTCAAACCTGGGCTTGTAGTTAACATATTCTTGGAATACTGGTCTACGGGAAATGGTAACCTGACTATACTCACACGCTATACACAGGATATAAACTAATACGGTAACCTAAGGTTTTTAAATGATTGGCGGCTGAACTTTTCAAGCCGCAAACCCGCCTCTCCCGGCCATAATACGCCCTACGCAAACCAAAACAGTCAAAATATAACGTCTGTTAGTAGGATTTTTCTTTCTTTTTGGTCTCAGGCGACTTTCTTCCATTGGATCTAAAACTTTTATCTCGGGTGCTAGATATTAGAAAGTTTGTTCTTTTGTGACCAAGTAGCTGCCTTCACACTTATGGAACTAGCAAATGCAGTGAAGAGACAGTAGTTTCAAATTTCGCCACTAAGAGTAAAGCTATTGGCAGTTTAGAAGCAAACTAATAAAACGACAAATCGGCAGAATTTGGTTTTTATATTGCAACATCATTTACATAGATATGCCAAGAAAAATCAAGTGCTAAGCTTATAGCAATTACAGCAAATAAGAGTAATATATTGTAGTGACTCCTTTCACATTTTTTTTAACTTGAATTATATAGTTTGAAATTCAATATCATTCCTTTAATAACGATAGCGCCTTGGGACTCTTTTCAGTGTTGCTTCGATTATCTAGTTGATTATTAATTGAAATTTTATTCTAATAATGACTTTATATTGTTTAATGACGTGGACTGTCACCTTGTACGTCAAACAGTGCTCTACTATTATTTTCAATCAAATGTGACAAATATAACTTCTGTTCATCTCTTATTGACTCAGTATTATATGGCAAGTATTTGATTATAGTTTATTACACTTTTTCAATTGTATTTTATTTATTATAGCTTCAATAGGACAAACTAAAAACCCACCTTGAACTGATCTTACTCTTCCTTCTTCAATGACACCTCCAAGACAGTACTCCTCCTGATATCCAAATTCCGGATCCCCAGTTAGTCCTGCTGTGATGCACTGCTTACTGACAAACAGCTGTCAACTTGTCAAACCCTTATATTATGAACAAACAAACATTAAGAATTATTATTTAACATATTTACACGTCCGAGTTTTTAATTGTTATCTTAAAATTCGTTTGCAATTAACTTCATCGGCCATCTTAATATCCTTAGCTTCTTCAGCTGCTTGTTTTAATTTTTTTAGTTCATCTTCAAGCCTGGGTACTTCCTTTTGTCTCAGCCTTTCTTTTAATTTCTTTGCTTCCTCCTTTAATCTTCGTTTAACTGTTTCCTTCTTTGCCTTTTTCTACTGTTTCTTTATTTTAATAATGTCACCTCCTCTAATTAATCTTGCTTTCATATCTGCAATACTTGATTATTTTCTATTACTATTCCTTATTAAATCGCGTCTTCGGGAATTTCCAATTTTATTTTCTGGTATTAAACCTATATCATCTTTATAATACACATCCATTTATTGTGTTCATAGTTCGCTCTCCATGCGTTTCATTTAATTCATTTTTACAATGTGCATCCTTATCAGTACCTTGCTTACTAAATTTATTATTTGTTCGTAAATATTTGCCATTTTTGTCCCTCGTAATATTATTCAGTATTCATCCAAAATTAATCTGTTTTCATAAGCGTTGTATCGAAATCTAACTTCTAATTTTTCTCCTTTATAGAGTTTTAAATTACCAAATTGTATACCATTTCTGGTGCCTGTTTGTTTCAATTTTTCCAAAATTAATTTATTTTTGTAGGTATTGTTTCTAAACATAACTTCCAATTTTGCTGAATTGTTTGCATTTACAAATTAACATTCCTTGCATTAATAAGAATTTCTCCTTGCATTTCCTCTCTGTTTTGATCTACCTTTCTTTCAATTAGACCAACTCTTTCATCCACACACTCTTTCTGTATTTTTATTCTATCTTCTATGGTTGACTTCGTCCCCTCTAGTTTTCTTCCAACTCTTCTTTATTCCTCTCTAACGTGTCTCTCATGGTTTGTGTTAAAGTTTCCTCTAGCTGTTTATTTTCTTCCTGTCTTTCCCTTCTTACATCATTCTTAACTTTATCTTTATATCTTCCTGTTAAACAAATATTAATTATTTGTACTTGCAGTTCTTGTTTATTCTTTAGTTGAACTTTATAAAATTCTTCTTTTAGCTCATTTATTGACACTTCCATCTTCTCTGCATGGTCTTTTTGATCTTGCAACTTCTCTGCAGTGTTCTGAACAGCTGCCTGTAATCTACTTTCTCTTTCCTCAGTTTTTTTTCTTACTTTTCTCTGCTTTTTGTTCAATTGACTGTTGCAAATCCTTTTTCAACTCTTCAGCATCGTTCCTACTTGATTGTTGTAAATCTCTGCCGCATTTTGTGCCATAAATGCCATTAATTGTTCAAAATGTCCCTTTGTTATTGTTTGTTCTTCTTGAACTCTTACCTGATCTCCTTGTACTCTTACCTCTTACTGTACTTCCTCCACTTCTACCTTTGCACCACTCGCTACTACTTCCATCTCTTCTTGTTCTTCACCTCTTTCCTCTTCAGTCTTCTTGCTTTTCCGTGTAATGCTTTTATCTGCCATCTTTTAATTTAAATTTGCAAAATGTAATTACTTTTATTAAAAACCTTTTATTAAATTGCAAATCTTTGTATTTTGTTCAATAATTAACCTTTATACAAAGCTTTATTGACTTTATTATTGATTATCCTGTTCTGTTATATTCTATTAATTTTAAAAGAAATCAAGTGTGATACGTTTTAAATTATGATTGCTTTTTACAAGCCTCTCTCTTAATTCACAATTAATAATGATATGAACAAACTGACTACAAACTTGGTTTATCAATTGCACTCTCAATTTTCCCCATGTTTGAGCGACATCTATTATATATGTCGATCAACGTGGTTTATTTTTGACTAGCCTCACACTTGATTCGCCAAAAATATAGCTTGTAAACTAACTAACAATCACAATTACAATTTGCCCCACGTTTTTGGGCCGCCAATTATGTAGTGATTCCCCTCACAATTTTGTTAACTTGAATTATATAGTTTGAAATTCAATATTATTTTCTTATTAATAACGATAACGCCTTGAGACTCTTTTCAGTGTTGGTTCGATTATCTAGTTGCTTATTAATTGAAATTGTATTCTAATAATGACTTTATATTGTTTAATGACGCGAACTGTTACCTTGTACGTCAAACAGTGCTCTACTAATATTTTCAATCAAATATGACAAACATAACTTCTATTCACCTCTTATTGACTCAATATTATATGGTAGGTATTTCATTATAGTTTATTACACCTTTTTAATTGTCTTTTATTTACTATAGCTTCAATAGGACAAACTAAAAACCCACCTTGAACTGATCTTACTCTTCCTGCAACAGAATTGCCTGAGTCTAGTAGTTCCTCTGCTATCGTCCGTTGATAGATCCACACATTCTCAGCACTGCCCCAACATATCCAGCAATTAACAACTTTTTAACCAACGTAACTTCATATCAATTGTATTATTTAAAATAAACCAATTCCATCCAAATCTTATTTTCTTCTTGCTTCTTATGCTTGCTTGTATCTAGTTATAGAACTTTCCAAATTCTCTTCAGTAACTATTATAATAATCTGTGTAATATTTTCACCTCGTAAATTTGTTAAAACCCTTTTTAAAAGTATTTCAATAACTTACATATTAAAAAATAGGGTAAAATTTCTAAGTTTTTATTAAAATCGAAAAATCATATCAAAAGTACAGTTTACTTTCTGAGTTTCAATTTTCTAGTAATCATAACAAAATCTCTTTAGATCCTATGTTACAATTATTCATGCCATCTACAAATTAAACTTATTTGAGTTCTACCTACTTCATCATATTATTTTAATAGAAATTATATTTGTCATCTGTAAGATGAGCATGTATTTACCTCATCACTTTCAAAACCACTATAAAATCCTCGAGTGCTATACCTTTCATCTTAATTTGCATCAAATTCAAATTCTATTAATGACTTTTATTTAAACAGCCATTTCTTTTTTAAACTTTTCTAAGTTGATTGTATTCATCTTCCAAATTTTATTCTTTTAACATTTAATCTTTATCAGAGAGCAGTTTGGCTGATCTTAATGTATCATAACAATATATGCAAACGGTTATAGAAAACGTTACAATATATCAAAGAAAATGTTTTTGTTATGAGCTGCACATTCTATCGTAGTCATAATCAGGGGTTAATCCTAATTGAACTGCTTCATTCCTTTATCACGTAACACGACTCGCTGACGAGCACATGATGTAAGGACGTGGCGACGCTTAAGAATTGTGTTTTCCCACCACTCACCTACTTAGCTTAGCGGTTGAGGGCGTAGCGACTAAGAGCAGCTGTTGAGAAGTATAGAGAAGCTGGCGCATATGGAATTTTTATTGGTGGTTATATTTTACACTTAGTTTACTGGTGTTTACAAAAAAAAAGAAACAAAACACAATCTAAGAACTAATATATACATATGGGCCGTGTTGCTTCAGGGAGTGCAGGCATTGCTTTTCCGGCGGCGGGTGCTCACGCCGCTCCTGGTGTACGTGGGAACCGGCGGAGACTGGCTAGGGATCCCAAGGGATGCCTGTCGCAGGGTTGGCGGGAGCAGTTTTCAAGTTCAAAACGCGAATGCCGGGGAAATATTCCTGGTCTCCTTGGCAGCGGCAGCACGATTTCGCACAGGAGACGTCGGACGGTGGGCAGTGGGGCGGAACAGGCCTCTTCCCACAGCTGCTGGAATTTCTTCTCTTCGGCGGGCCTCAGGTGGAATTCCAGTTCCAGCTACCGGGGCGGCGAATGGGTTGGGCCTGCCGTGGGCGCAGTGGTCGATTGCCCTCTAAGGCTGGCTTCCTCGGCGAGGATGTTACTGGGGATGAGCGACGTCGAAGGCTCCAAGGCCAGGTGGCAGCGGCGCGCATTCTCGGTTAACGGCGATTCAAGGGTATCGGGAGGCGACGGCTCGAACAGTTAATAGTTACGCGGCTCGGCGGCGGTTAAATGGGGCACGGTGGGGCAGCTGCGTAACTATGGAGGGCAGCTTACGAGGACGACATTGGGGCCGGAGAAAGAAAATGGCATTTAGGTGGCGTCCTACTCGGGGCGGCTATCTTCCTTTAGCACGACGGCGGTAAATTTTTCGCGGCTACTCTAAGTGCCTGCAGGATGAATAGAAGGTCTCGCGGCTACTCTAAGTACCAACATAAGGAACAGATGCTCTCACGGCAGCTCTAAGTGCCAGCAGGACTTGGGACGATCTAGAAGATCGCTACAAATGCCTATTTCTGATTTTTCTGGCCCTTACCAGGCGTTGGTTTTTGTCGATTTTTCCCATTTTGCAAAGTGGGAGGTTTGTTCAATCAATTTTGTTTTAATTTGGTCGTGGTTCCTCTAATGAAGTCTACAGAGAGGTGTCATCAGTTGCACCTTGTACTGACGTGAAATTGCATCTTTTGACACCTCACTCTCCGTATCATGTTGATGCGCGGATTTTGATTCTTTAATACACGGCACTTTCTTTAATCCGCGCCGTGCGGTTATAGTGTCTATTCCTTTCGACGGCGGCTCTTGCAATTTAATCCTTTCTTTATTGTCTACTAAGCTGGAATGTCTTCTTTGTCCGCGCATTGTATGCGAAAGTGGTCTATTTTAAAAAAAGCTAGCTTGCGTTCGGCAGCGGACGCGGAGATTTCACTATTTTAAGGAATTCGTCAAGTTCGCATTATCTTTTATTTTGGAACGGTTTTGCTTTATTGGACCCCCTTTATCAAACCAAAGCCGGGTCGAGGCGACTCTTTTCTAGCATTTGCGATTTCTTTGTGTTAACTCGGGGCATTGGGACTTGCGTCGCGTATATTTTTAATAATGGAAGGGTCGTTTCATTTTACACTTAAACTTTTAATTTCTTCCATTGACATTGCTACAGGAGGAACGCTTACTACACGTAACAAGCCTAAGAAGTACTTAATCAGTTAGCTCACTGGGAAAAAATGGTCAGTAGGTTGAAATAAAAGACTCACTCGTGATAAGCGGAACAAATATTGCGGGGACAAATCTGTGTTACTTTCATGGGTGCCACGTGATGTGTTTATGGGGATGGAATGGGGAATCACAACAGGAGGTTTGCCAAGATATGACCTACCTTGCGTCGTAATTTTTTTGAAAAAATACTTAGATTATAGACGCAACTGCAATTCACTTTACAAAAAGCACACAGTATGTCATTGGAGACGATTATATTGAAACAACACCCGAAAAGAACATCTCTTGCATATATGCAAATATATGCAAATTCCGCAATAAATCATCACCTACGCTTGTGTCGTTACATACGCTACATAAGCTAAGGAAACACATTTTGAGAATTTACTGGCAAGCCAGTAACCGTTTGCAAATTCTATACTTCTCAACGACGACGCACACAACACTGAGGTCCGCTGAAGCAATCAATTTCTAAATATACCACATGCATTGCTTGACTGATAGAACAGTTAAACTTAGCTGAATTCAGTAATTAAGAACGGTATGAAGCAAGGCTCAAAACAAGGCCATTATTTGGCTGAGCAAAGATTGTGCGGGAGATGGCCCCTTAGTGTCGGCGGAGAATTTGTTCGAGTCTCTGACTGAAAACTCTTTAGTCACTGAGAGGCCCGCGGATTGAAGAAGCAAGAATCGGCAACTGCAGTTCAAGGCGTCTATAAAAAGGCGGTGCCTTAAGCTTGTTTTACAAGATTGATGTAAAGCTATTGAGAGCACAATCATCAATGTGTTTCCAAAGATTCGATCAGCAGTCGAACTCGAAATAAAATTTCTTACGGACTAAAAGCTACGCATAACTGTTTGGGTATTTTACAAATATTCAGCGCCGTGCTTTTCGTCTTTATCGTTCTGCTCCTGCAAACACTTAAATATCCCGCATATTATATTTTCGTGTTTTTTTTTTGCTTCCCGACTTTTAAAGAGCAAAGAATTTTTTTCTGTGCCTTGTACATATTTGAGTCTCTTCTATTCCTCTGCTCGTAGTATATGCGAATTTGGTTTGAAAACAACGTTTTGTAAAGGTAGCTTCCTGTCAGGATGTTGAATTTACGTAGCTGTGTCTTGGGAATGCTATATTTCTCTTATAAGAAAAAAACTCTACCTATGCGGTAAGCCACATACTGGCTCATTCGCTTTGGCTGCTATTCTAATGTTCGGGGAAGTTTAAGCTGTTTTTCCTAGAAGTTTGTATCTACTATGCTTATGTCTTGCCGTGATTCGATAATATAACCTCACTTAATGTGGGGCCACTTTTTCTTCACTTTCGTGGCGTGCTGGACATCTGCTATCACTACCGCTGCCTTTTCTTACATGCCCTGGCGCTACTCTGCACTGTTAAATATGAGTTTCGAGGACTACTTGTCTTCTATAAAAGGTCCAATTCCGTAGCTGCTCTGTAGTTGCTCTACGATCAGGTACTCGAGGTAACGTAGCATGTTAGTCTTTGATCCAAGTTCGATTGCTGCTACCTGTAAGCAGCTTTAGTCTTAACCTTGTATTTAGATTACGGGAGGAATGAGGCTCATTGGGTGTTGCAGCTTAACGTAACTTTACTGAATCATTGTACTAAGTAGGATTGTATTCGACAGGGACTCTTCAAGCTCTTCTGGAGGTTTTATTAATCGGTGTAAACGGTATTTACTGTTAATTATTACTTTTGTCTTTATTGCTTGCCGATTGTTATTTACAATTATTTGTTTGGTTATGTAAAGTACGTATATCACATCTAGTGCACTATTTTTGATTAATATTTGTGACTTTTAAGCTGTTTGTGTTTGGCAATTTACTACTGATAACTATCATGTATTTTATTATGAAATGTATGACCTTGTATGACCGGACCGTTAAGTTAGTTCTTTTCATTTTATTGCGATATCGGCTATACTGTTGAGTTCAAAATTTGATTTGAAAAACTCCCATATTAAATTCTACTGAACAATAACGAGACGGTAACGGAGTTTCAAATTTGTAGCTTGCATATTCTATGACGTCGAAATGTTACTTTTCTTACGCAGAGTTTTAATGTAGTTATTGTAAAATTAAGTTTCAGTTAAAACTAATGCGTCTGCCATATACCCTATTAATAAACTGCAGTTAACAATATTTAGCTATGTACTACTGAGGCGATAACAGTCTAATTTTTGTGTATGCATATACAGTTATATCACAGAGACAAATGTAGTACATCACTATTCATATAGTTTTAATTTTCTACCTATGAAAATGGTTTTATGCTATAGCAAATTATTATGTATATAGCACTGTTTAAAACCGCAAATTTAATATCCAACCACTTTGTAAAGTGCCAAACGGAATATAAATTTATCTACACTACTTGAAACTATAAATAACTTCAAAAGTATATTTTTGTAAACCTGGAACATTTAACAAAATAAAAAAGTTTTCTCATCCGAAGAGAGCGAATAAGATGGAGAAAAGAAATTTTATATCGTTGTTCCTGGAACTTCCATATGTAATGCGGGGCAAAAATCAATTATAATTATATCTCATTTTATATTGCTGAATAACTACAAAGTAATATTAACAGAGAGCAAACACATGTAATGTAGGTAGACCTACATATGAACCATATTTGAACTGACATCATCTGGAAATGATCATTTCCAGGCGTCAGTTGTTGAATATTCACGTACGTGTTGAAATCGTTTGATGCGCTTGTGTGAAATGACTAAATGTTAGATTTATGTAAAATGTATGCAAACACTACTGTAACATGAATCGCTCTAAAATTTTAGATTGCTCTGATGTTTTACTCACTTTGACGTGCTTTGAAGTACGATATTTCTACGTAGCATTAACCATCTCAGTTATGATAACGCTCTAAATCCCTTGCGTATTTTCACAGCAAATAAAGCTTCGCTTTAATATTCACCAAGCTCTTATTAACACGAAAATTTTTTTTTTTATTTTTCCAGTTCTTCAGTTTAGTCAACCTTGTTTTCAGTTTTCGTTTCTTTTATCGCTTTGGCGTTTTCGTTAAGCTAGGTTTGCAATAAACAGCGTAAACATATTCGTTTAATCTAAAATAGACTCGTACACTTATATTAGGTCGTATTGAGATTCAGAATCCCCGAACTCCGTATTGATTAATTCAGCTTTACCTACTACACAAACCCAGAGCTTCAATATTAAATTAAAATACATAACATAGCTAAGAGAATGAAAGGTTTTCAAAATATAAATATGTAGCTGCTGTAAGAACAAATTAGGCATTGATTGCTCACTTTACTCTTGCAAATGCTGGAATATAGTTAGTAAATTTAATAAGCTACTAACAGTTACAGAAAGCCACGCTGTAATGGTTATGTACATAACAAGTCAACAATATCTTGAAAATTAAAATAATAAAGCCTTACGTGCACGATGTAGCAAATGGAAATTTTTAATTGTAATTCGATTAAATTGAGTTTAGATGCGCTGATTCTACGCAGCAGCAAATGAAGGTGTAGATCTGGTTTTCATCTGGTTACAATTTCGACTTGACTATTTCGTTATTTGTTCGTTGCAAGATTCACTACAATAATTATGTTCTCTACAATTTTAGGTAAATTCTAAAAATAAAAAACTGTGTTATTAAGAAAGCTAAAGAAAAGTAACAACCAACACTGCGACGTAGAGGAAATATGGAAGAACATCAAGGTATGCTTGCAGTAATCAAGCCATAGAAGAAGACATTGGAAAGGGAAAACTAACAGCGTTAAGCCTTAATGCAACAAGGAAGTTGCGCAACTTGGGAGTGAAAACAATATAGTATTTAAGGTACAAGAGCTTATGGTCACAAAAAGAGTATTAGTTGTAGCAGTACATATCGTAGCTTCTACAGGAATATCGTTCAATATTAATTAATCCTAATAGATAGGCAACTTTAAGCGCAAGACCAGTAGGAGGGGTTGCCTACCCTTTTTGAAATTTAATTTAGAAGGCCCAAGGTTACGTTAATAAAAGAACAATAAATAACAAAAATTATTACTTCCTGTTTAATTGAGAAAGCAAAAGGGCGCTTCTCTATGCAGAAGCGAAGCAAATTGAAAATCCTAGCTTAGAAAGGATACAAGCAGACAATAGTAAGCCTTTATTTAACTCATACAGCATAGTATTAAAACATAATAATTTTTCAGGCAGATAGGATAAATTCCACAAACATTTTCTTTCTGAAAAAGGCAGTTATTATATAACTGGTAGGTAGACGGCAAACTAATACATACAAATCGTAATAGAGGGTTTTCCTTGATTCAGCTCTTAGTGTCACCTCTTTGACCACCAGCTCTTAGGGCTTCCTCTTTGACCACCAGCTCTTAGGGCTTCCTCTTTGGCTACCAGCTCGTCGGTCTTTTTCATTTGACGCCAGTTCTGGTCAGTTGTATATTCGCCATGGAGAAGTGTGTCGATAAGTTACGAGCGATAAGGAAAAGAGAGGACGCAATTAGAAATCTATAACCAGTTAGGAGATCACTCACCAGTCAAGGGTTCTCTGCATTAACCGTATGTTAGTCCTGAAAGGGATTAATATCGTTAGTTAGACTTAAACTCGCGTCATAGCTTAAATATAATAAAATTAGGGCGTAAGCCTTAAGAATATTCAATAACAGATTAGTTTCAAGTAAAAACAATAGTTACTTACCAGGTGATGTGGCCTGAAGTGAGATTAAATCGTTCTGTGACTGTCAAGTTTGTTTTTGGGTCACTTGTCAAATAATAAGTTTTTTTTTTATAAAGGACCTTTCTTATACTACATGGAATGATACCAATTAAACTAAATACCGATCATTAATCGTAATTAAGACCTAGGAAAGAGAAATACGAGGGTATAGAGAGCTCTTTATATTTTCATCTTACGAACCGGAGGTTATTAATAAAATAGGTATAAGGAATCTCCTAGATACTGATAGATTCATTAATTCTAACGTTTTATTAGAACAAATTCTAACTTGTCAGAGAAGAATAAAACTTGCTAAATAATTACATAATGTGTATTAAAATTAGAAAGGTATAAGCCTCTAATGCATAACAATTGATTTGTGGACTGTTAGAAAAAATACGTAATCTTTGTAAACTTATTGAATTTAAAACTTTTTAAATAAAGTTATGGCGCCCATTTCTTCTGATTAATGAACTTTTACCTTTATATGAAAGTGAAACGAACTAAAAATCCCACAATTGTTAAGCCCTGATAAGAAACCGTGTCTTGAGCTAGTCGGTGAAGTGTAAGCCTTCAAAGGTAAGTAAGGATGAGGGGTACATAGTAATAAATACTTTAAAATCAGAATTAAAATTAGCTCAGAGATAACAAACAATGAAGGCTCACTCCGATCTGTATAATGCTCAAAAAATTGGAAAGATGCTTAGAACTATAAAAAATTCATAGAAACATAGTTATTCTAGAAATATAGACAAGATGTGATTACCCGCATGAAAAATAAAGTAACAGCTACTATAAATTATTATCTCTAAATCTCCGTTTACGACACATAACAACCTGAAAAGGTGTCCAGTAGCTCAGTGGCGTGAAGGAGGGTCGCAGGTTGAAATATAAAGGAACATCCGCTTACAACGGGGATCAATTTATGCTATTCGTCTTTCCTAGGGTGCCACCATGGTGGGTTGGAAGGCAGTGATTAATTTTGAGGTGGTACCATGGAAAACCTCCTCGGCGATGGGAAATGTGTTATTGAAGCTTCAGCAATGACTCACTTTGCGAGTCTCTAAAAATGCTCATTCGATTTCAAAATACACGAAACTGCACTGTAATTTACAAATGAAAATCATACAGTAAATTTTAGAGAACGTATTAAGATAATATTCATAACATTACATTAACAAAGGATTTCAAACGTTACTAAAAAATTATATCTACTCGTAATCAGCCAAATTAGCAGATATGCTTTTCTGGGAAAGCATTCCACAGGAAACGCAATTTTTATACACTGGTGCAGAGCGCTGAAGGCGTTACTGCAATATGAACGGCGAGGAGCCTCAAAATCTATTTTAAAACCTGAAACTTGCTAGAGCTCTTGCAAAATCTTCTTCTAGTAAATTATAAATTGACGGTAAATTACACAGGCAATAATAGATAAGAAGCAAATTCTCCTGCAAAATGCGAAATCCAGGGAATGTCACAGACCCTGAGCTTTGCACAAAATCTCGAAAACGGAAGCAAAATGAGAAGCTTCTCCAGAGCTTTGTTAAGACGCAGGAAGATTAAAAAGCATAGATTGCTACGCAGAGCGTAAGATGACGCTGCAGGGTGTTCTTGTGAATATATCTAACCCTCGATCGATATGGAACTGAGCTTTGGAAAGCTTAATATCTGATAATTGTCGTAATTTGTTTAAAAGTGCCCAGTAAGGCATCCCTAACGAGCAATATTCACATAGCAAATTAACGTACCACAACCTCGGCTATATCAGGTCAACCATTGATCTATTCCCCGCGACCCGAAATCTTACCGCGTGAAGAAGTGCGACTTGACGAATTACGCGGTCTCCTCTGACTCATCCACTCAAAGCATATCCTCAGGAAATGCTGAAATATGAAATCAAGGGATTTTTAAATGGGGCTTTCCATAGCTCTTTCGTTATAACGTTAAATTATAATGAAACGTCTCGTACGTTTTAGCACTTTTATTAATTGTTTTTATTTTTGTTTACCACACACAAAACTTTACCCCAACTCGTGGCTAGGAAAAGTAAGTATTTTCCAAAGGCAGGAAGGTGGCCAGCACTTGCAGTATTCTCGTACTGGAACAATAGTTAGAAGATAAGTCAATTTCTTATAGAGATAAACACAGCTATATTTCCAGTTAAGCACATATGAAACAATAAAGAAAACAGTACTAAGACCTAGAATAAATGAGCATTGCCAAACACATAAGCTTTAAAACACAAATGAATCATTAATGTGCAATAGCTCGTGCCTACACTAATTTACAGGTCAAAGGCTATCAGAATAACTATATCTGCAAGATATTTATCTTTAAATAACATTAAAAGAACGTCGAAGTAGCTGTGCTTTGTAAGAAAACGTTAAACTGCATTGAAATTCACTGTCGTGATTTGATGCATAGATACTTGGCTTTGCGACTGACTTACGTATTTATTTGTCTATTAATCGCATTTCTTTAAGGTCGCAAAAACTTTACAACACAGCCTGCAGCGTTTATTTCTTATATCGGGTTAAGAACTGCTGCTCAGAAAGTTGGACTGACTTACATCACCAACCTTGGATAACTCGATGCTTCGGACTTTACCACGGCGGGAGAATCACGTAGCTGCATGTTTGTCTCCCAATAGATGTGAAGATATTCTTTGATGGTTTCGTAGATGCATACTTATTGAGTGCAAACACTGTATACTATATACTGTTTGAGGGTTTCGCGGTTACTCGAATTCTTCTTGTTAATATAGAATTTCGGCTTAGACCGGGTGGTATTTGCGGATAAACACCCAGCATTCTCTGGCTTATCTTCCTTGCACTTTGTGAATTCGAGCAAAAATCCACGCAATGGACATGCTTTTTGGGGCTCGTGTTGTTTGAGGCACAACTAGGAAGAAAACAAACATGGGAGCTACAGAAATAAAAAAAGAAGAAGGAATTATGGTATTAGCAAAGCTAGAAATAAATTTTAATTAATAGGACAGTTACAAACAGTCTTGACTGTATGTTAAAACTCATAGTACATCCTTCATGCAGTTTGCAGTTTCTACTTGCATGTACATATCTCACTACATAACAGGTATGGATTGTTCGGGAAATAACTGTTGTCTATATAGTACATACAAAAAAGTTCTATCAGACACAAATTGCGTTTAATAAAGGCTTCTACATAAATGAGTTCAGTATAAGCTATAATAACGTTATAAATGACCTCATTAAAATCCATATCCTCGCAACTTCAATTTCATATCAGAGTGGACAAAACGGTCGCACTTACCTTGGTTTGGTTTTATTTTGTAAGATTGACATAACCGTCGAAGAAAAGCATTCAGGGTTCGCTTAAAGGAGTAATTTGTCTAAAAACCTGCTTATATTAATCATAAAGCATCACACGAGAAAATTATTACAATTAATGTATTGCAGATACAGGATGCGCACTAATTAAAATTGAGTTTCCAAAGCTTCCGCTGAAAATGTTTTTCTCTTGGTTATTAGCTTAATTTGCTCGTGCGTAATTAAAAACGCACATCATTAACTCGTCTTCGTTAGGCAGCACCTGCAGTGCCGCCCTAATGCGTGTTTGAACAATTTCATTAAATCCCTGCCATTTGTACCAGCTCCAGACTAAAGCAGTGATTAGGGATGATTTTTCTTAGCCAAAAGTAATTAACACTGCGTTTTAAAAGGCATTTTGTGGGAACAATAAATACGGTTCTGGCACGAACCACCGTAGAGCTGGTTTAAATTAAAGCTTGGAGGTAACAAATAACAGATTATGGGTAGCTGCCTACCTTCAAGCCAAAATTAATCAGCGACGTGACTGGAAGATGAATAAGGTGACACTGGCGGGAAAGCCACAAAACATCGATATCGCCGTTCCTCCCTTGCGAGTCCAATAAATCGCTCTGTATCAATTTTTTATTACCCTGCTCGCCCATACCAATCAAAATGTTGTTCTTTCCCGGATTTTTTCATCGAGTGGGTGATTCAATGCCTATAATTAGGTTTTTACAATCACCTGATAAGTAATAGGGCGGCTGATGGTCGTTTTGCCTGACAGATTGCCCATACACGGATGATTAAGGGTTGTAACGCGCCATATTTGTTAATCAATGAAATTGCGTGGAAAATTTCCGTACGTGTGACTGAGCAATTACACAGGATGGCCTTTTGTCAATAAATAGACGATTTTAATAAATTTATAGGCTTATCTCTAATTGGGAATCCCACTTATAGGTCTGTAATTTTAGTCTAGTTGTTGGAACAGCCCGGATTATTAGTTGTTTCATAATTCAGGCACGTAATCGCATAAACAAAGTTTACATCAGCTAAATCAGGCATGCGAGAGAGAATCCCTACCACACTGATCAATGTAGGTCTGATTTGGAAAACCATTGCTTAGAATATTACAATTAGGCAATATATTTTCCCAAAATGCCCTATACTATTAATATTTTCAATTTTGTTAAAGTAATTTGTGGACACAAAAAGAAAATAAAATAAATTTTAGCTTCTACATCGCCCGCTATTTAAAGTTGTATCAATTTACTCTTTATTCGAAAAGCTCCTTCAAAGGGTCACAGTACTTCGCTTCACAACACTTCTCAATCTTTAACTTCATAATATTAATATAGAGGGTGGTAGCTCTAAACGCCAAACATAATAATTACAAATTAAATATTTTTAAATAAATCACATAAAATAAGATTCATACCGCAGTGTGTCGAATAAACTGTGAGAATATTAAAGCAGCCACATAAAGGTTACGCAGAAGTTTTGTAAATCTAATTTTATTTAAAACATAGTGTTCCTTAAAAGAACTCGACTTAGAAAAAAATTTTTGTTTGCCTTGTCGTTGCCATCTAACTCAGTTTATAACTAGATAACCCTTACCTCTCTTTTCCAAGTCGAGGTAAAGGATATTCAATGCAACAAAGCTCAGTAAATTGACCCAATGAAGCTGTAAGATATACTCAACTACTCAAATAAAAGCCAATCCGTTCACAATTAGTGTAATATAACAATATATTGGCTTTAAATATAAATAAATAGAACAGGAAAGCAATAGAATTAAACATAAAATCAATTGGCATTGATAAACCAAACGGTATTAATTAATAATAGTGTTATGATACGTTCCACACATATTTAACAGACAATCAAATTAGAATAATTACGGGTGACACTCTTAATCAATATAAGAAGAAACCAAAATAAATGCTTGATACAAGCACATTAAAACTACTTGAAGCCAGACCTGTACGCGGTATTTCACCGAGTTTTGTGATGTAACCGGACACTCCAGCAATGAACGGATGCTTGACGTCACAGTTCGCCACGATAGCTTTCGGCCAAGTTCAAAATCGTCACCTGATTTGGAATATGAAGTGACGCAATATGATGCACTTGGCTAATTGCACAAATTGCAAATGCTGCTATTGACGATGTATCACTACTGATGGGTTTTCAGGGCCCACAAAATTTGATTCGGAACTTCAGAACTTTGCGTCACATTAAAACGCTTTTTTTTGTGTTTCGCAATCCGGTCGCCCAAAATAACCGTGGTGAACACTGCAAGTGTCACCCTACGAACACCATTGCTACTGCTTATGGTTGCCAGAATTACTATGTCCCTCTCGCTTTTTCCAATTTCTTCGGGCGACGCTTACAACAACTGCATACTAAGACCCGCGGTTTTACAGACGACGGAAGCCCAATCACACTGGCGGCAGTTCGAAAATTAACTAAATTTACTTACAAGTAAATATTACAATACACGAGCATACAAATTAGCTGCATATTGAAAGCTTATTAATTGGTGTCAAGCTCAGGGAAAAAACATATTCATATCTCTCTTAATGCATAGATATCTATTTCTTCTAACCGGGAATAAAATAAAACGTATGTAGGTACACGACTTTTGATACATAATGGACTTCTTTATTGCCCTCGTAGCCTGACACATTTACTATATTTTCATTACATACACAATTTTTTTTTTATAACAGATTAATTAGGTACTATACAGGGTGTCTCAAAAAGAATGGAACACCGATTAGCCATAGATTCCTTACGTCATAATAAATCGATTAAACCTAATATACCTTAGTACAAAGTCCCTTCTGTAAGAAGTTATAGGGCCTTGAATTTCAATTTTTTATGTTTTATATTTTTGTTTTTTATTTCCACAAATGTAGAGATATCGATTTAAATTTTGTTATACATACTTACTATTATATACTGCAATAATAGGAAAAATTTGATAAACTAGACTTGACTGTAAAGGGCACTTTACCTAACTTCCAAAACTTCTTTTAGCTCTAACTTCGTTATCGGTAAAATTTTTTGGAATTTTAGGATATTATCGGAAAGAGAATTAAAATACACAAAAATAATGTACTCTTAGTTCATAAGCGTAATAGCAACCGTTTACCTTAAAATGCCCATCAAAGGTTTTTGGTTGACATGAAGACGGGCAATTATCAAGTAGGCATGATCACAAAAACAATGGGTAATGGTTGTAATCTAGTAAACAACAACAAGAAATCAAATAATGACGTTGGTGACATCAGTTTTTTGTTTTTTGTGCTTACGAAAATGCTGCAACATAACGAACCTTTCAGCATTGGAGAATTCGTTATGTAGCGGCATTTTCTCAAACATAAGAGAACAAATTCTTATGTCACTAATATCAGTAATTGATTTATCATTGTTTTTTACTAGATGACCATTGTTTTTGTAATCATGTCTACTCGATAATTACGTCTTAGTAACAACCAAAAACCTTTGATGAGCATTTTAAGGTAAACGGTTGCTCTTACGCTTATGAACTAAGAGTATATTATTTTTGTGTATTTTAATTCTCTTTCAGATAATAACCTAAAATTCCAAAAAATTTTACCGATAACGAAGTTAGAGCTAAAAGAAGTTTTGGAAGTTAGGTAAAGTGCCCTTTACAGTCAAGTCTAGTTTATGAAATTTTTCCTATTATTGCAGTATATAATAGTAAGTAAGTATACCAAAATTCAAATCGAAATCTTTACATTTCTGTAAATTAACAAAAAAATAAAAAATAAAAAATTTAACTTTAAGGCCCTATAACTTCTTACAGAAGGGACTTTGTACTAAGGTATATTGGTTTAATCGATTTATTATGACGTAAGGAATCTATGACTAATCGGTGTCCCATTCTTTTTGAGACACCTTGTATATTAGGTATATTTCATTAATACCGCCACAGAAAATGCCCTCGCCCTTCGGTCGTCTCAAGTATTACCTGCAATTTGGGGATTAAAATCGTAATTTACTGCTTTCGTGCGTAAATAACTATTTCATGACAGAATACCTTTTCATTTTCTCTTAAAACGACAGACGGAGACTTCATTGAAACAATCTTCTTTATTAACATTAGTGTTATCAGTTTGTTTTATTTTACAGCCAAATAATCTAGTTGTACTGCTAATACGCTCTGTTACTGACTTTAGATAACGTTGCAAACAAATTCTATGTTATCGCAATATTTAATCTATTGCTTTATGGAACTATAGCGTTGACTATCCCTTCTTGTACGTAAAAAGTATACAGGGTGAGTTTTAAAGGTCTGTAGAAATGTAAACCTGAGATAAATGGCGGTAATTAGAAGACATTGGCGGGTGTGGTTTTTTAAAACTCGTAAACACTCTGGAATACTACAAATTAGTCGCAAAAATATTTAACGAATAGGTTTAAAAATCCGTATCGCTCAGCCAGAACCGCTTATCTACACAATGCCATTGCAGTTGGAGCAGCAGTTCATTGTTTGACGTTACACCTGTTGTTGATAGAAAGAAAGTAAGTGCACTATTTGATAACAAAAATACATATTAATACTGTTTAGCCTTAAATTAAATAATTCGTTTTTCTTGAAGGCAGCGGTTCTCAAACAATACTTTCAAGATTTTGAAAATGAAAGATTGTTATATTAGCGAATTTTGAAAAACGAAACCTGCCATTGTCTTCTAATTACGGCAATCTATCTTAGATTTAATTTTGTACAGACCTTTTAAAATCCCCTGGTATAATCTAAGTATATCACTTCACGACTATGATTCGTTATCTACTACGAAACTCGGCTTTTAGCATAAAATATTACACTTCTTTGATTTTAAAGTATTAAGTAATAGTTTATGACAGTATTATAATGTTCCATAATCATTGCTTTTCACAATTGAACTCGGTTTTCCGAAAAAATATAAAGATGTAATAAGCAGTGCCTTACGTTCTTGTTTTTTAGTTGAAATTACTATTTAGGTATATGGGTATATCTTCACACATTTGCAATTTTAAGTGAGTAGATTTCACCTGATGGCGATATTCGTTATCTTATGGAGCAATAATCTAGTTAATTGCTGTATGGCGCCGCATATGTTCATACAGCACAGCAACAACCGTCCTTGAACTTCTTTTGCATTATTCTATAATACTGTATGCTGTCCTCTTTGGCATTTGATATTTATATCTGGAGCGTATGAAAAATATAATAACATGTAGGCACATTGTGTTTATAAAACTTGAATAACGCCATATTTCCAAAAGCATTAATTAACAAAAGCTATTATACTCCAGTAGTCTATGATTGCTATTCACGTTAAACGGATGTAACAATTTATAATTTGTTAACTATTGCAGTAAATTATGAATGATTATGGTTTTCCTAACAATAATTAACTACTACAATTAGAAAAGCACACAAATATAAAAATGTATAATTGTATATAGGGTGTTTCTAAAATAAGGCGACATATTTTAGCTAGTTTACATGCACGTGATTATTTCCTGGCAAATTTCAGTTGGTGAAGCAACTTTAATAATCACGTTAAAATTATGCAGAAGCGATTCAATTTTGACACATTTTTAACCGCGGTTAAATTTTGACGTTTGAATTTTTGTTATTATTAAACTCACAGAAACCATGGTGATTACGCATAATTATTGATTTGAAGGAAATAATTAACAGTAATTACATAAATGGTGATAATCTTTTGATAATTTTAACTAGATTCACGAATCTTTGTTGTTATTAAGACATCTCAGGAGTAAACGAAGTCCACGAGTGGAATTTTAATAGCAAAAAAGATGAGTGCTAATCTAGTTAAAATTATAAAAAAAATTATCACCACAAATGTAATTCGGCGTGATTATGTTTTAAACAGTTCAAGTTGTAGATAGGGTTTGATAGAGCTTCCAGATGAGTGTCCTGTTATTTTTAACAACTGCTCCTCACCTACTCTAGCTAGTTGTGTTAAAGTAGAAGAACGATTTGAATGGTTTGTGAAAAATAGTCGCTGTAATCAGCTACCAGCAAAGAGTCAGAGTAATTTTGATGCTACTAGCAAATAATCAGTGTAATTTTGATGCTATTGGTCGATATGAAACTTCTCATTACTATTGGCTGATAGTACTGTTTAAAAAATAATCAATGTAAAATTTGCACGCAACAAAACGCTTAACACGTTCAAATTTAATTAGTGGAGAGTATGCTGTTATAATAAAGTTTGAACATACACAAAATAAAAAAAAAATGGAGGACGACGGTTGACCGAACACTCACAGGCAACTAGCACAATACTGGTTTTCAAGAAGATCTCCTGGTCTTACCAAATGTTATTCACTTCCAGAAAAGTAAAATCAACCTTTTGAGAACCAATTGACTACAAAACTCGGACTTAGCGTTTGAGTGTGCCATTTAAAACTGGAGATTTAACTAAAGCAGAGTTGCAGTATCTTGAGAAAATCCTATTAGAGAATAACTAACACCATGAAATAAATTAGCAATATATGACTTGATTGAAATAGGCTATCTATATAAAAGATGCCACGGTAAGCACTGATGAGATTCATAAGGTGATTATAAAAGTAAGCTAATTGCTTTGTCCTTATCCACTAGCGATCATGTTCTTTGAGATGCACATAGAAAATTGTGTTAATTTAATTCAGCTACCGTCCAACATAATGTATTTGACCCAGCCACACCTAAACTTAGTAACACCAATTAATAGGCTTTGAATATGAAGCTAATTTGTACGCTCGTGTATTGTAAGATTTACTTGTAAGTAAATTCAGTTAATTTTCGAACTGCCACCAGTGTGATTGGGCTTCCGTCATCTGTAAAACCGCGAGTCTTAGCATGCAGTTGTTGCAAGCGTCTCCGGGAGAAATTGAAAAGAGCGAGTAAGACATACTAATTCTGACAACCATAAGCTGTAGCAACGGTGTTCGCACTGTGACACTTGCAGTGTTCACTATGGTTACATTGGCCGACCGGATTGCGAAACGCCCAAAAAGGGCGTTTTAGTGAGACGCAGAGTTCAGAAGTTCCGAGTTAAATCTCTGCGTAATTTTGTGGGCCCTGAAAAATCATCAATAGTGATAGCATCGTCCGTCAGTAGCAGCATTTGCAATTTGTTCATTTTAGCCAAGTGCATCATATTGCGTCACCTCACGTTTCAAATCAGGTGACGTTTTTGAGCTTTCGGCCAAGGTCGAAATTATACTGATTATTCAACACTATAATGCACAAACCAATGAAAATTGTTCAGTTTGTCAGGAACGGCCAATCAAAATTGACTGTCATTGAAAACACCTAATGTCACAGTGTTTTCACATGGCCCGATTGTGTTCAATAATTTCAATTTAGTGAGTGGCCTTTGACTGACATTTCACCAAAACGCCAAAGTCAAAGTTTACAAATTAGCGTCGTTCTAAAAACTCATAATAATCGTGATGGAAGCGCCAGTATTGAATTAATAGTGGAAAACGTTAAAAAGGCAAATTTTTTAAGAGAATTTTTTTCGTCAACATGTAAATTATTGCAAATTTCTCTCAACAAAAACTGCTCAAATTCCACTCGACCTGCGGTCTCGAGGAATTTTTAAAGCATTTTTGGTTTCGAGAATTTTAAACGCAATAATTTGCATGTGAACCAATAAAAATCTCAAAAAATTTCCACCCTATGTGGTATTACCCTTCAAAAGTCATGATAGCAAACAGAATATAATGTGATAAGTAAATAATTGCAATAGTGACTTTATCACGGATCCTTGCGAAATATCCACTAAATATTTAATATGTATTGATTTATACTATGATAATTTGATTAAAAATACTGCAAATTTTACAAAAAAGGTATGTAGGTCGAATAATCAGTTTGTATAATAAATTGAGCTTGAGTCATTAATAATAATTTCTATTACGTAGATTTTGTAATACAATTAAAGAATATCGTCAAGTTGTTTGAATGGTTGTCTTCGTATAAAATAATGGAATCGGTCGTTTCTGGTAATACTTACTAATAAATGTTATTCTGTTAATTTATTCTACTGTGAAATTAGTGATTTATGGTTTTCAATATCAAGTTATGGCGTTTTGTTCCAAAAATTCTGAATGATGTTATTAGATATGTAATCAATTATCATAACTCGGTATCCAACATAAACTGTATAGTATATTGATTTCATTTCCGACCGAATCGTTTAGCTTACAGAGGGCACTATTAAAAATCAACATTTTAAAATTACAATACCCCACATCGCACGAAACCTATCAAACTCGAAACAAAAACTAATCGAAATAAGAAGCTTGAGAAAATCTGCAGGGAAGCAACATTAGATAAAATGAGAGCAACGAAAAGATACATTCCTGGACGTCTTTCAGACAGATTACTTAGGTTTTCCTTTTAGATTGCTGTCGCTTATAAACTGACACGTTTTCCGGGTGCAGTTACGACAAGAAAATAAAGACAACACAAATAGTCTTGCCTTCATGCCGGTATTGTGCCACATTTCCGCAAAACCAAAGCGGTTGATTAATTTTATTTCAGTTCGGAAAACTGAGAACTAACTAACCCTCGGGAAAGTTATGGAATTAAAGAGCTTAGCACTACATAACAGTTCTTAAAATGCTTGCAATGTACAAGTTAATTTTCAAGTACGAAAAGTAGCCTACAAACGTACCCAAAGAAACAGAAATGTTTATATTTTTGCAACCCATTCGAACCACATCGCGAAGGAACATAATGATTAGTTCTATATATTAGTTCGCTTTATTTCGATATTTACTTGCCGTTAGTTCTATTCAATGGTAAAATTATAAAATCAAATCAAGTATATGCTTTGTATTGTAGAATCGGACAGAAATACGTCTGTTAGAAACAATTCACAATCTTGACTAAATGTACCTTAGGTGGAATGACTCGGATAGATACATTAAGTTTAATATTTATTGGAAACGCACAAATTTAGAAAAGTCAAAAATTCCGATTAAATGAAACTGGTATTAACAATACAACATGTGAAAATCGGAAATGTCGATCTAATGTTAGAATGTACGCTTTTACGTCCGTTATCCATAAAGTGATTGAACGATTTGCTCAAAATTTTATTTTGATATTTCCCTGTTCATGTTGCTACTTCAGAAAGAATTAGAGAACTGTACTCTAAAGCCGTTTTGCTTATTGTAAGATATGCAGAAAATCGCAGTCCTAACTTTCATTGCATATAAAGCATTTGGACAATAGAGCTGCGTGTCCTGATTTTTTAATCTACACAACTGCATAAAAGACTTGGTCTGCGCATTATGCAATAAGGGCATCAGAACTGTTTCCAATAACAAGTCTGTCTGGTCAAAATCGATTACATTTAATGTCACTGGCCTTGCTTTCTTATAAATGTGTTATTAAAGAATATTGTGCATGTGAACAATTTGCAATTGAAATAGAACAAAAAAATGACAACATTAAGAGAAGATCAGAAGCAGTTTCCGACTAAAGCACCCCAAGGAAGAAAAATATATGATAGTAATAACGATCTCATCACAAATATTATAATAATAATATTAATTATAATAGTAATAATAACAGCAATAATAATATCTTTATTCTTTCAAAAATAAATACATGGAAAGAAATGCCAGGGCCAGTGCCATAAATATGGAGAAAATACTTCGAACCAAGTTTACAGTTGAAGAAATAAAACCATAAGAGAAGAACAATGGCGCAGAAACAATAATCTAAATGGAGGAAGAAAATAATCAACGATAAATAGTAATTTACGTAACAAGTTCCCAAAGTGATATTTTACGGGATGAGTAGGAAGTTTCCAGGACGAGCCGTAGGTGAGTCCTGGAATCCTGCGAGGCCCGTAAAATCACTTTCGGATTGTGTTACGTACAATATTTTTTCTGCTGGCGTTTATTATGTTAAAAAGAATATGGATGGATACATTACTTATGAACTTTATATTATACAAATTACATATAACAATCACTCTCATGAATACATTACTTATGCATATTAATTACACAATTATAACAATTACTTATATTAATATTATTAGGGATATTAAGAGAAGTGGCAGTGTTGCAGTTAGTATTAGACGTATTAGTATTTGTACTAGTTTTCGAGATACTAATTTCGTTACGGCCCTTTTCAATCTGTGAAGCTATGTGAATTTTGTTTCTTAAATAATTTTCTACGTATCCCTCTGCTACACTGGTTGATTTCCAGCCTCCGTGTCTCTTCAAATTGGTTATACTACCACCACCATCAACTAGTAAAGTGGCTGAGCTCCTTCGTAAACAGTGCCCGGTGTATTCTTTGGGATGCGGTAATTTAAGAAATTCAGCAATTTTGCAAGCGATATTTCCAAAAGTGTGAATACTAATAGGTTGTGTAGTACATCTTCCGTTTTTGTAATATACAAATAATCTACGATGAGGTGTTTGCTTGACGTAATGACAAATATTTTCTGTATAACGAAATATTATTTTCTCCAATGACGACAAAGGTTCTTTCCATATTCGTTTTAGAAGTAGGAATTTTAATCACTAACATGGTTGTCTTATCTTCACGACGATAAGCGCCTGCCAAACCAATTATTAATGCAACCTAAACATAAAAAAAATTAATCAAAAGGAAGAAGAGAAATTAGATTTTATTATATTACCTTTGTCGTTAGGTAGATATTATCTCCAGCTTCTGATAAGAATTTATCTATTTCTTCTTTATTGAATACTCTTGATTTTTTTGGTTTATAGCCAACGGATTTTCTTTTAAGGAAGGCAATAACTTTGGGATAGCGGCTTATATCTATATTATTTTTAATGTTAATTGTGGACTTAAACATCGAGTAATTGCTCCAGAGGCTTGACGGCTTTAAGGTTTTAGATTTTTCCATTAAATATGCAAGAATGACTTCTTCATTTATAGTATGCACATTTTTATCATTGCTCCATTTTTTAAATAAATTGTAGACCAATTCATACCTCTCTCTTGACTTTAGCGGCAATAATTCATAAGTAGCCGCTTTAGCAGCTTCACTAATGTTATGTGGAATTAGTTCGGCCTCACTTTCACTACTGATTTCCATTTTTTGGAATGGAAAAGCGAAATCACACACGAAGATTTAAGAATCCCATAGTTAAATAACTAGTCAATCAAAATGCTGACCAACACATTATAAACGTAGACTGCAATCCCACCCAAAAATGAAGTAGTGCAACTCTTACTCGACGAATCGTACCATAGAAGACTGAAACGGAGGTGGCCGAATGATATAGCAAACTAGTGACGAGCACGTAATCTAAACAATTGACACAGTCTTTGTTCATTTTAGAGATAGCGCCACTAGGTGCAATTCCATTCAAGATTCAAGACACAGTTACAGACAAGTAACTTAAAGAAAATTTCTGTAAATAAGTTATTTTCTGATCGCTAATACAAATGGAAAAAGGTAATAATGAAATTGATAACCACAAT
This sequence comes from Agriotes lineatus, assembly GCA_940337035.1. NCBI lineage: Eukaryota > Metazoa > Arthropoda > Insecta > Coleoptera > Elateridae > Agriotes > Agriotes lineatus. The sequence continues at coordinate 143,220,012 of OW679200.1, forward strand.
GTGATCAATAATAATAATAATAATAATAATATAAATAATATAAATTTATTCCATTCTGTACAACAACAACAGTACAGAATACTAACAGAATTTGAAATATTTTATATAGATAGAATAAAAAAGTAAATATTTAATATAGGTAAAGTAAACATAAGTATAAAATATACGAATTCAGAACAAAATTTTTAAATTTAAAAATAAATGAAAGGTCCGCACAGTAAGGAACCCCAAGGTGTTAGTTCAGTCAAGAACCGTTCTTCCACTAACACCCTGAATTTTTTTTAAACCATCTAAGCCATCAATTTAATAGAATTTAATAAAATAATTTGCTTGCTCTACAATTAATAAAACAAAAAGATTATGTACTGACATTCATTCGTGTAGAAGTCTGCAACATATTACTGCAAATGAAACAAATGAACGAACATTTTTTCTTTAAACTGCTCAACTGAACAATCTTTGAACGACGAAGGAATGTCATTATAAATTTTTGCAATGTTATAGCTAAATGACAGCTGATGCAATACTGTTTTGTGTTGTGGAATTGTTAATAAACCTCTGAATGGTATGTTTATGTTATGCACATCCGTTCTAAATGTTATTTAGGTATTGTTATTGTACAGGTAAGGCGGTTTTTTGTCAGTTATAATTTTATGAAATAATATTGAGGATTGTAGATACCGCCTGTTGCTCATGTTGAGCCAAACTGTACCTTTCAATTTATGTGATATATGAGCAAACTTAAACGCAGTTTCATGATCCAGGCAACGTCCATATACAGGAGCACAGTATGCAAAATACAAGCGTCTTACACAGCATAGTCTTAACTATAGTAAACAACAAGCGTCCCAAGATGGATCCCTGGGGCACACCTCTCGCAACAGCTAAAGGGTGGGATATGATATTATCAACTTTCACACTTTGACTTCTATTATGTAGATAATTTTGTATTAAATTAATTGCAGCATTACTCAGACCAACATAATGTACTATTGCCAGCAGTAATTTATGACTTAAGGTGTCGAATGCTTTACTAAGTCTAATAATGGCAACATTGTATAATTACCATTATCATATGACTTGAGTAAATCATCAGTTACATGCAGTAAAGCTGTTGTACAACTATGCGCTGGTCGAAATCCTGACTGGCATTCAGGTAATAATTTATATTTTTGTAAGTGGTTATGTAATTGCGCATTAATTATTTTTTCCAAAATTTTTAACATTGTGGGCAGATTGCTAATTGGTCTGAAATCTTTTAGTTCAACAGCACGTTCAGCTTTAGGCAAGGGAACTACAAATGCAGATTTCCATAAGTTAGGATATGCATTTTGCATAATACAAGTATTAATAATGTGAGCCAGGTATTGACCAATGTGAGGGCAGCACAGCTATAACATTTTAGCATTTAATCCATCAATATGGCCCTACTGAATTGCTTTTTAATGAATTAATTATTTTTATAATATCCTCAGTGGCCGCAGGTTCAAATTCCACAAATGCTTCTACTAATACATTATTTGAGTAAAAATTATATAAATCTTCATCAACTGGCAAGTTAGGTATACTATTTATAAAATACTTATTAATTTCATTTACATTCGGGATATCAGTATTGTTTTTACTTTTATTACAATTTGAGCTACCCACATTCAACCTTTTCAGTTCCTTCCACATTTCTTTACTGCTGCTTTGAGTACCCTTAAATTGAAACTAAGCTTGTTTTGCATTTTTAATTGCTAAGTTTGTATAATTACGGAGCAGCTTGTAATAATTCCAAGCACCCTCATTCCGTTGTTTTTTATACTTACTTTCCGCTCGATCTCTTAATTTCATTAACAATTTAATGTTATCTGTCAGCCATGGGGCAGGTTTATTTTTAAAGGTAATGGATTGCCATGAAGCATGCTCGTTATAAAGATTAATTAATTGATTGTTAAGAAATTCAGCCTTATCGTTAACATCATGCATGTAATATATCTTATGCAATGGTAGCATTTCTACGTCTGCGTTAAATTTGCTCAAATTAAAATGCTTAACACTTTTAAATACATGAGCCACAGGGGTATACTTAGGAAGTTTCATGTTAATGTGGCAGTACACAAGTTCGTGATCTGATAATTCTACATTTTTCACACCCGACTCCATAATTAACGCCAAAGAAGATATAATAATCACATCCAACAAAGACATTTTATTTAAACCAACTCTAGTAGGTTCTGTTATAACTTGATAAAAGTCAAATGATTCTAGCGTGCTATTTAAAAAATCTGTAGCAGGATGATCGGGCGTAAAAAAGTCGATATAACAATCACCCAAGCAAATAATGTCCTGTAAAACAGGTGTGCATAGGGTGAACAGATTTTAGATTCGGAAAAAGAGGACGCAAAATAATATTTGTGTACGATCAATCAATAATAGGCGATTTTTTCGCCCGCTAAATTACGTCAGCGAGCGTAAAAGAATTTTATTGCCGGTGACATCATTTTATCGGGCGAAAATAGTATATTATGTTATTAGGAGCAAAAGTTATATTTTACGTGGCGAGGCTGGACGGGTTATCTGCCGAGCTTGCGAAGCAGATAAATACAGCCGAGCCACATAAAGATACTTTTACTCCGAATAACATATAGTTTTTTTTCTTCAAACGTTTTTATAACAAATTATTTATAACTTTGTGAACAAAATTCGAAGAAAATTACTTGATCTCGTCAGCGGCAGATAATATTATCTGCCGCTGACGATCGGCAGATAAAGTCGTCAGCGGCAGATAATAACTTTATCTGCCGCTCGTCAGCGGCAGATAATATTATCTGCCGCTTGGCAATAAAGTGACAGTTTAACATCAATCCAGCAGTATAATGCCATATTTTACTGCCGTTTGAAGAAAAAAAATTTTACTTTCCGTTGACGTTATTTTAATTATTATTTACAAACACGTATTAATGAAAACCATATGTAGTTATAAAGATACTATTCTGCTAAAATAATTGTAACAATTGCCCTGTTTTTATTTCACGTTTACTATAGGCCCTATGTACTCTAAATCTGCATTTTTTTAAATTTCGATCGTACATAAAGTTTTGTATGGTAAGGAGTAAACAGCGCCTTTAGCCCTTCGAGTGTTATAGCGCTCGGTGCTCCGCACCTCGTGTACTCCGAGGACCAAAAACGCCGGTTTTACGCCCATAATGCATAAATAACTATTAATACAAAAATTTTTAAAACAAATAGTAGGTATCCGTTTATTTCTCAATACACTGATTGAATTAACAGCTAAACATAAACCTCTAACAAATTAAAACAACTTTAAATAAAATAAAAAATGAAATATATAATCAATTTTGATTTTCATACTTCTGAGAAGAACAAATCTCTGAATAGTGTTTTATTACATAACAAATAATCATAAAATTGTTGATAACTGAAAGTTTTAAAATTGAAGTACGTCAGCATTGGTGCCTTGATAGTCTGGACTCATAAAATACTTTAGCCATTTTTTGACTTTGTAGTGTTGCCAAACTACTGGATGCGTTACGCGTTGCGGCGTTGCCTAATCAACAAAGTTCTGTGCTCGACTTCAACAGCACGGATTTAACTATAGGCCATTCAGTAAACACAAAAACATACATTTGTTTGAAGTTGGCATATACGAAAATTTGCCTGCTAGGGATTCTGTATTTTGTTTTGCAAAGGTTTACATTCCTGCATAGAGGTGAATTTGAATTTAAAAATTAATAAATATCATTAATTAAGTGTCAAAATACATACTATTCTAGAAATTGTTGCCTGAACTTTTATAAAATGTAATAAAAATACTTATTAATAAATGCTACATCTATAGTATCCAACACAGTATTTGTTTAACATCCTTAAAAGTAGTTATGACAGATGCAAATTAAATGTCACACTCTTAACCTATTTGTTTTAGTAACTTTTTGTAAGTACATTCCAAGACAAAAGATGCATTTTGGAATTACACTCATGAAATTTTAGAAATCAAAGGCCACTTTGTGTTTTTATGTTTAGTGAACAGACTATAGTAAAACAGCTAAAATATTGTTGAGTTGTGAACAAAGAGGGCATTTCTTAGATTTTAGTAAAAAGATACCGGACAAGGAAAAGAGCCCTAAAAAGAGGACTTGTCCAGCAAAAAGAGGACGTCTGGTCACCCTAGGTGTGCATAACATAAGCGGTTCCTCCAATTCGTCTACAATGATATGTGGAGGTTTGTAAATGATTCCAAAGATAAGCTTTTTCGAATTGATAGACACAGATAACCAAAGTTGTTCAATATTACTATTTATATTAATAACAGTAGCATTCAAAGATTGTCTTACATAGAAAGCAACCCCGCCCCCTCTTATGTTTCGATCAGAGATGGGCGCGTGAGTGAGTTTTCACTCACGTCACGCAAGTTTCACGCTTGCTTTAAACACTCACGTTCACGCACGTTCACGCTCACGTTCACTCACGTTTCACGGCGTGACACGCCACTCACTACATGACACGCAGCTTTTATTTCAAAATTTAAATTCAGATAGAACAGAACGTTCAAATTTAAAACCAATGATAAAACCCTAAACAGAACTAAAAATATGTTTTGCACGTGACATAATTTACGTGATAGGTTGCAATCAGAATAGTTGACACAAAAAGAAATAAATGAAAATTTACTACAATAACTTACGACAAGGGATAAATACTGATTTCTCGCAAATACATTTCTTGCAGCTGTTTTCAAAGACATTTCTTTTAATACCAAAAGCTGTCATTGGAATTGACGTTTCCCTTATTGGTATGAGTGTAGAAGGTATATGTTGCTAGGCAACATTTTTAATTCGTAAGTTTAAAAGTATTTTTCTCCATGCCCATCTAGTAAGTTACACTTACTTTGACATATCCATAGCAGGTAAGTTGATTTTACTGTTTGTTTAATGGTTGTCATGACAGTAGGGAAGTAATGTAAAACCTACTCACCAAGGGAAGTAAGTGAATTACGTGTTATTACAGTAATTTTAGTTTTGTAGAGGAACCACTGAAAAACAATTGCTATTCAGCAACTCAACACTAGGTGACTATTTGCTTTGTTTGTAATAGTTTAATTTTCTATCACTTAACGTGGAATTATTAAGAGAAAATTATTCAAAATTTTGTTGGGCATAGAGAAAAATATTATAAGCATGCTCGGGAAGTAACTATGTACAACCAGTCTCGAACTTTGCCAGCCCTCGCTCGCTCGGGCTGCAGTTTTTTATTCGTTACTAAATATTTAACGTGTAATTAACATGAAACGTGAATCACGCATTGGAAATTTTCACTCACGTTCACGTCACAATATTCAAATATTAGCCACGTTCACGTCGTGACACGCCGTGACCCGACGTGGCACGACTGTTTTCACGTCACGCGCCCATCTCTAGTTTCGATCCCAGCTTATTAAATTGTAATTATCTATAAACAACGATTCCGAACTATTGTCATTTGTTAACCATGTTTCGGTAAGCGCCAAAATATCAAATTTGAAACTGAGCAATAATTCTTTTACTTCGTTCAATTTAGGGTTCAGGGAACGTACATTCACACGTTCAGCCATCACAAACTCCTGCGACACAACCATTATATATCAAAATAAGCAGATAAAAAATAGGTAGTCTAACAAAAATTTAAATTAACAAAAAAAGTAGGTACAGATATTATACGGCCACGTTGTGACATTTAAAGAAATACCTGGTAAAGTTCACTTTATATCAGATATGGTGTTAATTACTTTAACTGAATTGTTTACGTTCACGTAAACTCTTCCATCCCATGTCCAGGCCTTCCCCTTTCCTACAATTTTTTGGGATTCTTGACACAGCTGACATAGGAAAGAAACAAACTACCAGTATAAGCAGAACAAAATACAATAATCGCTATACACAATAATGAAAGAACTATGTGTGTGCCATAGCGATGTGTATATCACCAGATACGTTACAAATCAGCTATAAAAAAGTAAATTAACAGAAGAAGCGCCAGCAGGAATCAAAGAAGAGTTTGATATAAGCAGGTAAAATTTTTAACGTACTTGTAGAAAGGCATACCATTTTTTACTAATTTCGATGTTTGGTGTAAATTTTGAGACCAATTGCCTTTTTTAATGCTCATGTGTCAGTGGCACCTTTTAACTTCAAAACATTCAACGTGTTCCAATATGTCCAAGAACGCTTTAACAGAAGAAGAACTTTTTAAACATTTAGTTAACGAGGATGATTCCATTATAGGGGACTTATCTGCGAAATTGATTGATAAGGTATCACAAGTAAACATTGGAAATGATCACGATGAAGTAGAAGTTACCAAAGCAATTACCATGGATGCTGTGTCAAATAAGGGGCCTTCTCCTGAACCACGTGGTAATTTTATTTTCCAGTCAAATTTAACAATCAAAGGAACTTGCAATAAAAAGGGTTAGAAGAACCTAAAGTCAAAGTACTTTTTGAGAGACGTAGTTTGTCCAAGAAAAAATAACTCCAGTGGCTGTAGAATTTAAGGGTACATTATAAATGTCCCTGGTGTCTACCGTGTGCCCTAACTACGAATTTTTTAAGGAATATTTTCCATATAACCTATTCCTAGTTCCTTTTGATTAAATTTGTAAAATATATATTATTTCACCCTTTTTTCAACCTGTCCTTGAACCACAGCAAAGTTAGTTTGTCCACGTAAGCAAATATTTTATTAACGACAAATCAAAAGTGTTTTATAGTGTGCATCTGAAAGAGCTAAGAAAAATAAAAATTAGCCCACAAAGCTTATATAAAAACGTAAAGAAAGAATTGTGAGAATTCTTCAAGGTGAAGAAGGGGGTGAAACAATGTGGCTACCTTAGTCAGCTACTGTGTGTACTGCTAAAATGAAATAATAGGGAAATGTAACCAATATCTTACAGAAATGAAGGTCGGCAATAAATGATTGCAACCTTTGTATATGTCACAGGCGTTTCGCATAATCCGTCTTTTTGGAAAATGCATAGTTATTTTGCACAACGCCGACATTTTGAACAAACATTGAATATTTTGCAAGGTGACGGCTGAATTTCAGTCATTTTGCAAAATGTCTTGCTGCTACTAGGCAAAATGGACAAATAAATGCTAAATAATGTACGCAAGTGAACTAAGCCTTTAAATTTAGTCAGCATGGTTGGTACAACCCGGAAGGTCATGTCGTTCTGCCAGTAATTTAGAAAATATTTATCAAAAAGATGTAATGGTATGTGATAGTGGTTAGTATGGGCTAGATACGGCTAGATGTGGATATCGTGACAATATTGAAGGCGAATTATGTTTTCTGTGTAACTAATAAGAAACTATTAATTAGGAAAGAAAGGCAGCATACGAAGGGCAAAGACAACCAGCTGAAAAAATTATCCATCAAGCATTAAAATTAAAACGTTTGAAATTGGATCATACGTTACTATTGCAATACATACACATTTGTGTTTTTAAAAATTATTTATTCAACAAGCACAAACACGTTCACATAAATACGTCGAAGCTCTGATATCGACATGGAATCAGAACAGGCTAACCTGAATGCCAAACCTTAATCACAACATAAATTTGTATGACTAAAGAAGGTAAAGTATCTAACGGAGCGACTTGCATTCCCATGAACGCCATCTAGAGACAGCTTGCATGTAGATAGGATGCAAGCTTATCTTTAAACTACAAAGCAGTTACGTGTCTACACACGTAACTGGCGAGCTCTTGTGTAATTCAAAATGCCGTAATAGCTCAGCCTTCATAAATAAATAGATATGTTACTACATAAATTCTATGCGTGTAAGATTTTTTGACTACAGGACATTTGTTGTTCCAACAAGGATATTGATTTAACTGTTGTATCCGCGGTTGTATCAATTGTTATGCCCCCAAGAAGCTCAACAGGAACTATAAAGATAACTCAAGACTTGAAATTTTTATTGTAATTTAAATGTATTTGCTTAGTTTAGAAGGTATTCTTACTCTACATTGTTTTGTATTATTTAAGAATATTTCTTTGCATCTTTTTTACTTTACAGGTTTTTGAAGAAAATCTTTTTACTTTGTAGTATTTATAATGTTAGTGATTGACTGATATTTTGACCAAACAGAGCCACTAATATTTCTTTTATTATGTTTCATAAATTTACAAATTGCCTACACATTTAGTCATTTTGAATAATCATGTATTGGTTCATTTTGCCTAGTAGCAGAAAGACAATTTGCAAAATGTCTGAAATTCGGCCGTCACATTGCAAAACATTGAATGTTTGTTCAAAATGCCTGCGTTTTGCAAAATGATTAACGACAGATAGTCATAACGGGCAGTAAATACCTGGAAAAATATTTGAGGAATACAAATGTAATTATACACATTAGTAAAACCAAAATAAGAAAACTGAGCAAGGAAGATACTGCTAAAAGAAAGGTTCAACCGTTTAGCACAGGCATTGTAACAGTTCACAGACATTGTAATCCCACAAAAAACTTCAACATCGACTGCGCATTGTCTGAGAAACCAGGCAGGTAAAACCATGCCAAATTCCAAAAGGACTAGGCAATAGGAAGTAGTGTGTAAAAAGGCTGTACGATGTTGAACCCCTCGCTGACCTTATCGGCAGCCGCATAGGCGTTTAGTATGGTTGTTTTGGAAATTCTGCATACCTTTGGTTTATACATTTTTTTGTTAATTTTCTCAGTTCTTCTATTTATGTACGTCTGGGTGAAGCAATAAGCTAAAACGGCAAACGTGAAAACAAGACAAAGCAAAAAGGACGGAACATGGACAGAAAATTCGATTCATTATGCGTACAAAGGGGTAGAGAAAAGAGACATTTATTTTATATTGATACATTTTTAATTTTATTTTTTGGGTTCTACATTCACTCTTAGTTTTCTTAAATACAATTCCTATTTAACTTCCGTATTTATTGCTTTTATGCAGCTCGTTTAGATAAATAAAATTCATTAAACAGGATAAATATATACACATCTGATTTCCATACATATTAAAAAAATTAATAAAAATGTATTAATATATCTGTAGCACAAATATTTTCGATGAACCAAGCTAATTTATTGTTTTCAGGATTTCGATAGATTCTCATGCATAAATTTACAAACGCTGTCGACTTACTAAAAATTTCACAACGCAAGTGCGGTCTAAGGGTTGCAGGTCAGAAACATGACACCGGGGGAGAGCTAGGCGATCGGTGGGCCCTCGCATATGGCATGTGGTAACACGCAATCGTTCAGGAACACAAAGCCAGAAAAATTCCGAAGCTAAATATTCAGGCAACAATAAACACACATTACAACATTTTGCAGTACGTGTTCGTTATCACAATACAGGAGGTTTTATGGACCCCGCTGTAGCATCTAGGAGAGTGGTTTGTTTAGGAATATTCTTTAGTATACCTCCGATGATGTACCTATAATAATCCTGCCACATGGATGCTTACTGCAGCTGGAACCTATCAGCCGAACGTTAACTAGATCAATAGGTCCAACTCATGACAATGTGATCCGTATTTACGGTGGCCACTTCCAACCGCAAAAGGCCCATATCACAAGGCATTTGTGGAAAATTAGCATCCCGGACTATTCAGGTTATTGATAATCTCGCCGGATAATCTCTAACCTCAAGCACATAGTGCACTAAAGCGGTTTCAACTGGGCTCCAACCCAGCAATAAACAAATATACAACAATCCAACAACAAAACAAAAATAAAAAGCACAGTAAGAGCCTTGGCTCTGTAACATTGTCTAATCGAAATTTGTATGTCTTCTGTAATTGGAGATTTTCATTTTTCCTGTTAACAAAAATTTGTGCACTAAACTTCTGAATCGGTTAGAAAGACAAGGACTCAACGTTCATAAGCTACTATTAACGTTTGACATCAAACTACGAGAAGTACTAGCCATGTTCCACAGCCAAACAATCAAAAACTATATTTTTTGCTAGAAGGAGAATTTGAAATATTTTGTTCTGAGACAGGAAAGCTATTAAACACTTTGATTCTCTTATACAATAAAGAATAATTTGTTATTAGCTCTTATTAAACGAGCGAGTACAGCCTGCTTACTCTAAAAAACCTCCGATTTCTTCATGACAATGGTCCATGTACCATTTTGATTTAATATTCTACATCTACCCTAGATATAGCATTGATTTGCCCTCATGCGATTATCACCTTTTTTCGGCCTGGCCAGCATGAGGTGAGCTGGTGATTTTCTTTTTTTTTTAGAACGCTGAGAACCCTTAAGCAGTGGCCAGTTCTGGTTATGTATTGAATTTGATGAGATTCGATATCTTCAGAAGTGATATTTGGCATGAATGCGTCGGTTTATTATCGAATAATTGTAACTTTTGTCAAGCTTAAACTTGTTGGCGGTTGAATTTGTTGTTAATTAAGTTGTCGCCGGACTCCAAAAATTTATATTGGTCGGTCCCGATCTTTCATTCGCCCCGAATTTTAAACACATTAGATTTGAGAATATTTCACTACTTCAGCCGAATTACCTTCTCGTGGGTCAGATTTCCCCAGCCTAAGTGTCAACCTTTCAACAGCATCAAGTTACCTCTTCGGACGTTGGAGCTGCAAACCTCACCGTTTTAAGCTAGAACTTTGCTTTGCCTTCACGTTGATATTGCTAAACAACCACATTACGTTACTATCAGCCTTTTGCTGTGTGCTGCTTCTGGGTATTAATTACGTCCCCATCCTAGATATAATGTTGATGCTTCGTTACATTAATAGTTGAAGCTGATACTAATTTTATATGTGAGTTTACGCAAGTGTTTACCTAAGGAATACAAGGTTTGAGCTTTTTCTCATACCCCACCATATGCAACCGGCCTAATAAATTTCATTAACCACGATCTTGTAGTCACCGTTCGGGAATTCCCTTCTTCTAACTAAAACTTGATAATAGGCCAGCATCGACTGTGCCCTGATTATTTTACCTGTATTGTTGTATGCTCAATATAACGTATCAATTATACCACTGTGTTCTATACAACAAAATGTAGCAGCGTTTATGAGTGAAATACGCATCAATCAGGTGAAGTGAAGGTAAGGACATGCAGCAAGTGAAACTTCAACTTCCTCACGAACTATTGGACTTCCCGTTAAGGGTTGGGAACGTCTGTAACTGTATACTTCTTTACCGAAAAGCCCTTTCAAAGTAACACCCCGCCCATGTCCCACTGAAGCCAGTCGTGCGCATTTTTTATTGTGTTACTTGTCGTAAGTGCATTTTAAGGTGTAACATCCATCCTTACAGTTGATGAATATGCTTTGATGTTTTGATCATTTTGGTGAAGTATTTCTTTAACGGTCACTATTTTTATCTGTTCTCCATCTATTTGTATTTGTCTACCGTCTTCCTGATTTGTCATTAATTTTGTCTTAGAGATGTTCAACCTGAGTCCTACTTCTTGTGCTGCAGTTATTAGGTCATATATCATTATTTCTAGGTCATCCATATTATTCGCGAATAGCACAATATCATCGGCAAACCTTAAGTTTGTTAGGTGTTCGCCGTTCACATTTATACCCTTTCCCGTCCATTGGAGTTTTTTAAATACATCCTCCAGTAAGTTGGTAAATAATTTAGGGGAGAGAGGGTCGCCCTGTCTTACTCCCCGTTTCACTTCTATCGCATTTGTGTCCTCAAATAGTTTTACTGTGATGGTGGCTTTTTCGTACATATTTGTTATTACTTTTATGAAGCGATAGTCTATTCTACATCTTTGCAGAGCATTCTTTAGGGCCCAAGTCTCGACGGTGTCGAAAGCCTTCTCAAAGTCTATGAAAATCATATAGAGAGGCTGCTTGTATTCGTGTGACTTTTCCATTATCTGTCGCACGGTATGGTATAGTATAGTTCTATTCTATTTGTTATGGTTCTTGTAAATAGTTTGCAAATGTGTGACGTAAGGGAAATGGGCCGGTAGTTTTTCAAATCTAGTCTGTGTCCTTTTTTTGTGAATAAGGATGACATTAGCTGTTTTCCATGCATTAGGTATAGTTCCTGACTCCAGGCATTTGTTAAATAGTATAACCAGAGATTTTAGTATTGTCGATCCGCCTGCTTTAACCATTTCGATAATAATCTCGTCGGGTCCAGGAGTTGGACATTTTGGCGGTTCTTTGGAAACGGATGAATATAAAGTCTGATAGAAATTTTCTACGTACTGTAGTATATCGTGTCGCGTATTGTATGTATTCCCATGATCATCATTAAGTTTTATGATTTGGCTTCTTCCTGCTGACATCTTTTTTCTAAATACCTTTGGTCCTTTGTTTTCTTCTAAAACCCGTTCTATTATCTCGTTGTTTGCCGCGGCTACGTCTTGCCTGACTTTACGCCGTATTTCTTTGTGTAGCTTCTTTAGTTCTTCTTTTGGTAGTTTCTTTCTTTTCTGATTTCGTGTAGCTATAAGATCCCTCGTTTCTTGTTTCAGTTTACTTCCCGAATTTTTCTTTCCTATTTTGTTCTCAATACTTTTGGCGGCCTCATTTATGCTGTTTGTAATATTGGAGTAACGTTCTTCAATAGACTCGTTTTCTTGTGTAATTTTACTTTCCAGTTCTTTTACTAGTGTTGTCTTGAAATCTACTTTATATTCATTTATCAACTCGCCATTTATCCTTAGTTGTTTTCTATTGTTTGTAAGTTTATTTCTTTCTTGTTTAACATTTATTCTAACTTTGGCCCTAACTAAGCGGTGATCGCTCATTCCGACATGGTTCAGTACAGTCACATCCTTTATTATGTGTCTCTTCTCGGTTATTATGAAATCTATCTCGTTCTTAGTGACGTCGTCTGGGCTTTGCCATGTCCACTTTCTATGCTCTTTTTTATGGAAAAATGTGTTTAATATTTTCAGTTTATGTTGTTCTGCAAAGTTGACAAGGATTTGACCTCTATCATTGCGCTCTCCCACTCCATAAGCACCTACGCTGTTTTCGTTATCTTTTCGTTTCCCTACTTTAGCGTTGAAATCACCTATTATGAGCGTATAGTATGTTTTCTCTCTTGTTAGTGCGTTTTCGATATCTTCGTAAAGTTGGTCTATCTCTTCATCGGTGTGGTTTGGTGTGGGGGCGTAGACCTGGATAATTTTGAGTGCGTATCTTTTGTTTAACGTGAACACTGCGTATATTACTCTTGGGGATATTCCCTCAATCGTCTTAAGCTGCTTTTCCCATTTATTATTTATCAACATTCCAGTTCCGTGTTTTGAACTCTCGTCTTTCCCTTTAAAATAAAATAGTCCTTCTTTTGTTCTTATCAGTGCTTCTCCTTGCCTACGTACTTCGCTCAGTCCTATTATGTCCCATTTTACGTCTTTTGTTTCTTCTATCAATTGAATTAATGTGTCCTCGGAAAGTAATGACCTGGTATTATATGTACATATGTTAACATCGATACTGTGTTTGTGTTTCGTCTTGATTCTAGATAACGAGCTCTTGCCCCCCCCCCCCATATTCCGTGGGGCAGACCGCCTTAGCGGTGTGGGATTCTGAACTTCTCGTTCGACCCACCTGGGGAGAATTTTTGTAGATCGTTGTCTTCATCTTTATCTTGAGGGTATTTGGCCGTGTCTCGCCGCGCTGGCCAAATGCGTGTTGGCGAGTGGATGGGGGTGTGAGAAGGATAATTGAGTGTAGATGGAGCTTTAGGTTGGGACATGATTTCCCCTTGGGTATAGGAAGTGTGAGGAAACCACCGCGGCTCACGTGGGCAGGGTCGCTTCCCTGAAGGAGACCTGTTCTCTGCCGGGTTCGCATAGAAGTGTCCCCCCGTTACCGTTAGTGACCGAATATGTATATCTAGGATAAAGCTCACAATGCAAGAGTCAACGCAGACAGCTGAGATAACCAGACGAATTCAACTTGCTTGGGGAGCTTACGGAAAGTTAAGAAACGTATTCAAAGGCCCTTTTAAGCAACATTTAAAAACTAAGGTATTCAATCAGTGCATTCTTCCCGTACTGACATACGCATCTGAAACGTGGGCCCTCACAAAAACCAATATGAATAGAATAAAAATAACACAAAGAAAAATGGAACGATCAATGCTAGGTTTTAGATTAGCTGACAGAAAAACAAACACTTATATAAGGACAAGAACAAGAGTTACGGACGCCGCTGAGCGAATAGCTAGTCAGAAATGGCGATGGATAGGACATATGCTCCGTAGGGAGGATAATAGATGGAGCAAAAAAGTCACAATTTGGAGGCCACGAATGGGGAGAAGAAGCGTGGGACGACCAAGGACAAGATGGAGAGAAGATATTACAAAAGTAGCAGGTCCACAATGGATTAGGAAAGCTCAAATACGAGAAGAATGGAAGAGTCTTGAGGAGGCATATATCCAGTATTGGAATGGAGGAAACATGCTGAAAGAGAAGATTTCTTTAACGGTGTTAAGCCACGTTTTCCAAGGTCTGTCTCTAGTTTTCTTTGTTAAGATTTTGTTTTACATATTTTCTTCGCCTTCGTTGGTCCTCAGTATTGTAATTTTTCTTTTTTCATTTTTCTTATCAGTGATTCAACTCTTACTTCATTCTTTGACTTCTCTGGTACTCCCCAGCACCCGTTTTAGGTACTTTATCGCAATGGTTTGCAGTTTCATCTTCTGTTTGTTTGTTACAGATCATCATATTTCTGCAGTGTTTAAACTCTTAGAGTTCCGCATTTATTATTTGAATTACTGTCCCGATCTCCAGTCCCGATCTCCATCAGACCAAAATCGCGACTTGATTTATCCCAGCATTCGTTGAACTCCAATGTTTAGTTAAACTTTTCGACAACTGTAAAACTCCACAGATCATCCCATCACTCTTCTTGGTTACATTTTCTAAACTAGGATGCAGAAAACCATACCTCTTGAGGCCGCCTTTTCCATATGGTAGACCCCGCCATACGTTCAAAATTTGATATCCTTAAAACATTGCGTTAACCTGTAGTCACCCATTTATTGTGTATAATTCATACATGTAGGTACATCTTAAATACACTATTCATAACGCTTTTATGTGCAGTTCCAATTTATACTGTGTGGTGCTGGTGTGTATTTGCAAGTGTTCACCTAACTGATACACGTTTTAAGCCCTTCCCGCCATGAAGCCTAAACGCCATTTAAACACATCGGCTGAATTGCGATCAGTCTGCCACAAACATTTTTCTTTGAAATATATCCTATGCAACGCCACTTCGCAGAGACTCTCATAATACGTATTAGAGGTTCACGGGCCAGCCCCAGGCTACCCGCTGAGATCTGCTACCTGCACTATCGTGTGTTCAATATAATGCATCAAATTGCATGCTCTGTATTTTTATTATTATTCAGACAAACATGCAGATGCCTTTACAGGTGGTTAGAGCTCCAAGCAGATGAAGGTAAGGTAATGTCGTACAAACTACTTCAAACCATTACAACGCCTCGGTGTGACGTCTTTTGAGTTGGAAGCCTTGTAAACGTCTTCAGCCTAGAACACTAGAGATCCTATATGTGCAAAA
Source organism: Agriotes lineatus (assembly GCA_940337035.1). Lineage (NCBI taxonomy): Eukaryota > Metazoa > Arthropoda > Insecta > Coleoptera > Elateridae > Agriotes > Agriotes lineatus. The sequence goes on from OW679200.1 coordinate 143,235,572, forward strand.
CTTGGAGCATGAATGTGATTCGTTTTGGATTTATAAACAGCTTGCACCCTTTGAGCTGTTACATGTTGCACATGAACTGTCAAGTGTAACAAGCGGTCATTCCCTGTCTTAATCCATCGTTTATGGTAATTTTTTCTAACTGTTACGTTATGAAACGTCTTTTTGGGATACCATTTAGGATTACCTGTTCCACCTCAGCTTATTATTTAATTTGTTAAGCTAAATATGCAGTCAGATACTTCGTCTCTTTCCGAAAACATTTTACGAGTGCATCAAATGTGGTTCTAGCCTCTTCCTTCAGCTTTGTTTTTTTTGCCATTATAGAAACCACCATATTATCCACCTACACGGGCTGTGGTCGAAGAGGGCTCATAGATCTACAGTGTAGTTGGTAACAGGCTCTCGGCCTATAATAGGTGAAAGAAGAAGAAGAATTTGTATTCGAAAATTCTCTCGTAAACGTTACTTGCACTTGCATAGTTATACCTCGGTAATCGTGGGAATTCGTCTAAAGTGGCGGTGTGACCGTTATTTCTCAGTTCTACGTGATTTTGCCTTTACTCGAAGCCCTTTTCAAAATCTACTACAATACTTGATCGTCGATTCTATTATGACCTGTAGCTTTCACGTTTTAACTTTCTTGATAGCTTTGCACTGCTCTTCCAGTGTTGGTTTATCGTTAATTTATTCTTTATTTATTTCCATTCTATCAACTTCTCATATTGCTGGTGAAGTCGTCTGGTATGCTTCCTCTACTATTTTTTAAGCCCTTCGGTTATGAAGCACTTTATACAATACTTTTTCCCAGCTTTTCCGTGTTTTTGCTTAAGTAGTGCTTCCGTTTCTTTCTTTTGATATCTCTCTCAATATCTTACTTTAACTTAGTTTAGTTTAATTTGTAAATTCCGTAAGATGTTTTCGCTGTTTTTTTTTCAGAATGCTGTTATATTCCTGTACTATTTTTTGTACAGACAGAATATGTATTGCTAAGTACAATAGCAAAACGATTTATATATAACCATCTTGTTTTACTACGTGCAATAGTAAATGCTCCATTAATTGCTAAGTTTGTCCAGAAAGCTTTCTAACGGCAATAAATTCATAACACGCGTTCGAACTCTACGAAACATGAAATTAACGTGCTTTTTCGAAAACAAAGCGCTCGATTAGGACTGGCGTTCGGCAACACATAAAAACGCAATCTATTATTTCCAAAGCAAAACTCGAAGGCCGGAAGCGAGCAACAATTCCGCGCAATATTGAGCGGATCCTTTGATTCGAAAATAACGGCGACCACGTGAAGCGGAATCGTTTAAAACCGGAACACAACTGACATTGATTGATCAGAACGAGGCATGTCTTATGCCAGACAAAGAACCCATTACACCCATATCTTGCTTTCTGCCCTTGTAGCTGGTAATTTTATAACATCTTTTATGAATAAATCATGCGGAATTTTATTTAAAACGGCGAGCACGAGTCTTTGAAAGTACCCGCTCGAAATATTAATATCGCGAATTTGGTTAAATTATCAATCAGTCCGCTCGACTTGCAATGGCCGGTTGTTTTTTTCTCATTTTCGTCTTCGGCGGAACTTATTGGAAATTTAAAAAGTTTTGATTAGATTTTCTCGATAAAAGCTCCTTAAATAATAATGAAGCGGCATTACGAAGTTACATCGTAGGTATAACTTTGCAAGTGGAAGCTAATGACGATCGTAAATAATTTAGTATAACTTTTAAATTACAACTACAGAACCGGAAATTACCATACAGCAGCAATATCAAACGCTTGTAAGAGGTAGCGGAACCATTTTGATGTAGCACGCCGAATATAAATTACAGTTTATATGACAACAAACATTCAGGTCATAGCAGTGCCACCAATTAGAAGTGGTATTCATAAATGCTTTTCAGATTCACAAAAATCAAGGTTCCTGAAAAAAACTGGAACTCAGGAAAAAACAAAAATTATATTTTAACCCAGATTATCACATTGAGATAAATACGCTCTAGCTCAGCTTTTGTGGGTCTGGCTTATTATTCAGAAGAATGGAGGGCAAGAATTCAGGGTTCGGCGTTGATTTACAAAGGAGCAAAAAAACGAGGGATATGACCGGGTCGATCGACGTAAATCGGCGAGGGCCTGTTTACGCCATATCCTACGGAGGTTCGGCTTAGACGGGGCTGTGGATGGGGCCAACAGAAATTTCGCCTGCTGGAAGATGTGTAGCCCCAGTCGAAAAGTAGTTCTGTCTGGACAGGGCTACTAGAGGTCGGGGCGAAGAATGAGGTTCGACCGCCGAAGGTTCCGATAAATTCCGGGAGAAAAATAGGCGTTCGGCCACAGAAAAGTTTTAAATTGCTTGGTCGCTTTTTTCCCTTTCTGATTGTGCAACTACTTAACCTTGTTACCCACATAAAGCGACGTTACGACACAATCGGAAAATTTTACATAAACTTCGCGGCCCTAACCCCGTTACGATGGTGGGTAACAAAAGCTTCCGGCTTTAGGGATGCTCAGCAAGAAGGGCGGGTTCTTTACCACCTCAGGATTAGGTTTGCAATCTGGTAAACGAGCTAAAAGATGTTAAATAATTGGAGCACCACCACTTTCTGACTAAATCGGGAAAATTCAACAACGCAGGTGAACTCACTCTAAAAATGGAAGTAAGTAATTCACCTTTCTACTTTTAACTTGGCATTGTTTGGTCGACGAGTCACGTGTAACACTGACTTACCTTGCGGGAAACTCGCTTCTGCAGCTGCTAAACCCCTTTTAGAACATAAAAGTATATACAAAACGCATGCAAATATCGTAAACGAAAAATGAAAAACCTCGTTAAAAAAATTAATTATATTAATAATAATATGTGAATCAACAAGAGTTTAGAACAAAAATAAAGACAACGACATGGGTTAGTGAGGGTTAGGTTATATTTACGTAACGTCTTAAACTAGTTAAATGAGGTAAAATTGACTACAAAGGAACGGAATACTCCGCATTCCGGTAACGCGAACGGTAACAAGATTGAATTATCATAACCAGAATACTTGAAAATAAGTACATACATGTGGCTCAAACACTTTATCTGCCACAACGTTAAGTTAAGCAGGAACATAAAATATGAACAGTTAAGTAATTGACAAATTGGCAACTACAATGGTTCAAACGCTAAATGCTACTATGCCATTACGCAAAACTGTCAGACACATTGACGGGACGCTACGTGCACTGTATACTACACACAATAAATCTAGTACATAAACAAAAAAATAACGGTACCTGAAGGAGCTTATTTAGCAGCATTCGACGTCCAGCAGAGCTACAAGTGGTCGCCTCCCAACCAGACTACCTTAAGATGTCTGAAGAGGCTGCACAATAGCAACGGGAAGCTGCTGACGGAAGCGGTCTGGGTCTAACATCCCCGCGAGGGTAAATTCCAAGTCCGTGGCTATATGGCAGGTCTCTAAACGTTAAACAGAAGCTTCGGTATGCACAAATAAGCCTGTTACTGGAATTCTCACGATAATAATCTGTCAAACGACGTACTTTGAAGCTAATACTTCATGATAACCGAGAATTCCAGGCCTACAACGGCACCAAAAGATGCTCAGCAAAAGTCCCACGACCAACCGTCCTAACACGTGCATTAACATCTTCAAAATTCACCAAAACCGACGAAAAGTACACAGTTAATTTTTAAAACGGAAGCGAGAATACAGCTTCTTTCTATAGGCACCCTGGCAGCACAACGCGAGGCTGCCGGGGGGCGAAAATCGACACAGTTCTCGACGCTGTTACGATGGTAGCGAGGATCAGAATGCCATTGCTCCGGGCAGAAATTCTCAAACCGAATGAAACCACGCAGGTATGACTTAGCTGCTGGCTCTCTTCCACTCATGGGCCGTGCGGAAAATATTCCAGCATGATGAAACCTTTAGTCAACATTAAGCCTATGCCTTCGGGGAAGTTTTGACCTGCTTGAACTACAAAATTGCAGATAATAGTAGTCCCAGAGCGGTAATTAAGATACGATAAATGGACCACGTTATCTCAGCCGGCGCGGAAAACACATCTAAATGTAGAAAAAGCATTTTTGAATGGGCTTAAATAATGCGGGAATAATACTACAATCTAAATTTCGGATGCGGGAAAATGCAGGAAAGAGCTAAATTCCGTTCTCACAATCTTCCATTCGGTCCTTTTCCTGAAGCGGTCGCTCCGCATTGGTCGTTTTGGAGGAGTAACGGTTAATCGGCCACTTTTAATCATACCGATCGATCGCCTCTTTTTAGTTGTTACATACAATTATTTTATTTACAGAATGTACTAGCCGACCCGAATTCTGCCTGTAGTGATATCAAACACTACATAGTTGTCGTGCTTGATACTGTCTTTTGCGAAATATAGGCCATATATGAAGGTTTTAAGAAATAAAGGGGATCTGTGACGCGGCGGCGCTCCACCCCTTCAATATGGGAAGTCTTGTGTGTGTCATATGAGAATTACTTCTAATTTCTGACTAATAAAGCCGGCCGGCTTAATTTTTTAATAACTAATATCTATTAAGTACCCATTCTTCTTGCAATTAATCTTTATTTATTACCCTCAGAAATGGTTTTCAATTAACTTGAACACCATAGTAATTTGTTTGGAGGATTTTCCGAGTTCGCCGATATGGATAATCTGTGAAAATCTGAGTTGTAACGTATTTGATCTCGGAATTCTATTAAAGAGAATTTTCAGAAAGCTTATTCCTCATTCGGATAACTTTTTGAGTGTGATTACAATTTTTCACGTCTCACCCTAAAGATTTTGTAAATTCTCAATTTTCTTGGTGGCAAACTTGCGTATTGGAAGAAACATATCTAAAGGTAGTTCTAGTTCTTCTTTTATTACCTGATCTACTACAATAGAGTCTGCCAATGCATCTACCTTTTCCTTCGCCGATCTTAACCATGTACATCATTGGTCTCATATTACTGGGACCTACGTTTTTGGTTGCTATATGCCTTTGGTAGCTTTCCAGATTGAATTATTATGAACAGGTGACAATTTTACGTACGTTTACAACAAACCGCTCTTAGTTGATTATTGGCTATTTAATCAATTGATTTTTTTCTTTTATACTATGAGTGCGTCGCCGTATAGCCCTCATTCATTTTGTTTCTTTGATTATTTTTATTATTTAGTTTAGAATGTTGCGACTGCTAATTTTTATATTTGTTGGTTGCCAAGTGGCGTTCCAGCCTGCTTTCTTTCCAGCAGTTTTAAAACACATTTCTTTAGTAACGCTAATCAACATAGTTCATGAATGTACCTTAGTCAATATTTCTGATACTGATCGAAACATTGGGTTTTTTGTAAATAATTGTCCCAGCTTACTTTAAATTTATTGACAGAAAATGAAATGAATGGATAAGATCACAGATTCTCATATGGGACACAGTAGGAAAACTAGCACAACAGAAGTGGCAATCAGTAGGACACATCATAAGGAAAACAGACGATGGATGAACCAGAAGCCTTTTATAGTGGAGACCACGACTAGGTCGAAGAGGTGTCGGCAAACGACCATTGAGATGTACTGATCAGTAGTGAAAATGGGGAATATTATGGCATCGAGACACAAACAACAGGAAAAAGAGAAAATAAGGGACAAACCTACATAAAAAAAACGATAAACGAAGGTTGAGAAAGAGAAAGCTCCATATAGCTGACCGAAAAAAGTTGGCCATCATTGAGCTAGTGTATTAATGACCGTGCTTAGCATATCTAAAATTATGTTATTTTGTTGGAGAAGTTGGTTAAAGATATTTTTGAATTCATCAAGGACTGATGTACTTTTTGTGAAGAGGTGGAACCGGAAGGATATGCTTGATTAAGAAATTTTTGGTTATTTTGGTAGCGTTTTATAAATGGAAAGTTTTTTTTGGCAGCTAAGCTCTTCTGATTTATGGCGTCACATAGTACGCACGTGGCTGGTTATCTGTATTTATTTTGCTGCAAGTTTTAATGTTGTGTAACTCACCATATTTAACACACGCATATGGCTTGTTGCAATACGCTTTTGTACGATTGCAATGCTGACATCTGGTGCTTAAACTGTAACTAAATTCTTCCTAGGAGAATAGAAAAGAAGAGTTTGCTTTTCGGATAAGCAGTGCTTTATTGTTCTCGGACATTTCAAGGTCGAGTAAAATATTCGGACTGCTTCTTTTGTTCGCTTGCTTTTATGTTCATGATCTTTCTTACTTTATAGGCTAGTTGTTTGAAAGTTGTTATTATTTCTTCAATTGGTGGGGAATTATGTACGTGTCTTATAACCACTTCATGTGGGCGCTCTTACATCATCTTATAGGTAGGATGCCTCTAAGTACCAGCTATCTTTCAACTTAAATTCTAGAAAAAATCTGCGTTAGATGGGGGTCAGCAAAACTAGTTTATCTTCTCGGAGTAGACCTGTGGACTTCTTCTTAGCTTAGTTAACCCATAGATCGACTCCTGTATCAAAATAGTGAGATCTTTTCAGGGGTAACGTATCTTGTGAGCATCAGACTCACATCCCTCATATAATTGCAATAAACGGCTTTTTGCCATCTTTAGTGACACAGCTCAGAGCTGCTTATGATCACTTTCTTTAAGCACAGTTTCCCCAATTTTCAGTTTCATTAAACCTTTCACAGTGCGGATGAATCCTTCCCACCATCCGTCCCACTAAGTGTACCACTGCCATCACTAACAGTACATACATAAACAAGCTGTCTTCACCGACTCCTCTCAACTCTCCACAAAACGTTCTCCTTAGCTTTGTATCATTTGCTACAGTGCCACAAGGTAGAGGATATACTTTTCCGGTCAATAATTTCCAGTACACATCAGCTCCAATTAAAATTTCGGTAGGATAATATTCTTCCCCGACAACTGATAATTTAATTTTTACCTACTTCCGTTCTACCAAAACATTTTAAATCGAATTCGAAACTCGATGAATAAAATTACAAGACTTATGCTGATATCGAACTCTGATGATAAAGGAATAAATACTACTGATTTGACTGTGTTGTTCAATGAGTGTAATTCCAGTCCTAATTGTGCTGCTGCTCACTTTAAGATATACGACCCCCATATCCAAAAATGCATATACTGTACTCCTTATGTAGGCAATTTTCTTGGAACAAATCCGAATAGATATTCCAGTCATATTTTCAGCAGCCGCAGATACTACTCAACTTAATTAACTTTTCAGTAGAATACTTATCTTTCTTCAACAACTCTCCGAAGTTTGGATACATCACCTTCAAAATTCTTTGTTCGGTGTCCAACAACGAATGTTTGGTAGTCTTGTATTCTTACCGTCACGGTTCTTCTCACACAGCAAGAAGGCAAAGATTTCTCCAACATAACAACTGCTTGAAAATTTCTTTAAGTTTACGGTACACTTACTGAAAATTTCCTGTAAACGAAATTCTAGTAACGTATAGCTCCCTTCAGCTCTGAACGAACTCTGAAAATTCTTGGACTATAGAGAAATTTCAAGATATCCATATAAATGGACTTTATACATTCGAAGAAAAAAATGATACTGTGATTCTATGATTCCTTTCTGGAAAGTATGTCGTTTTTTAAAAAAGGGAAAAATAATGCGTAAACAGGTTTGAGAAGTCGTTGCTAAGGTCAGAGCGATACTCAACAATGAACGTTAATAACATCACACAGTTTTCCAACTGTTCACACTGCGTACACTTTCAACAACAGTAAATTTAGTAAAGATATTTCTCTTAATGTATTTTAGCATTTGAAAGTGTAAACTATAGCTCCATTTTCCCTGTCGAAAATTCCTCTCAAGACTTGGGCGAGCATTAATTAAATTTAAAAACATATAAGAACCTTTCTGAGAATGTACTTCAAGTTTTCTAAACACTGTGCTGACGATTTATTAAAAATTTATTGTATGCTTTCTTAACATTTACTTCAAACGTATAACTGCCTTGCAAGTTGCTAAAACGATCGCTGCAAGAACAGTGAAATATATTATAATATTGCCACACACTTAGTAAGAAGCGTCAACTTATTCAAAATGCGTTGTTACATTTTTGAAACCTTGCTGTGACTTTTTGGTACAGTTTCTGAATATTTACTGCGATTTTACTGAAACTTTGCTTTAAGTTTCTTGAATAGTGTTTGCAAAGTTAATTAAAATTGCCACAACTTGCTATAAAGTTACTGCAAATAAAGAGATTACGGAGTACCATTGTCAGTTGACTATAAATCCCCAAGGTGTCTCCCTCTCCCTGTGTCTCGTAATTGCCTGGTAAATTTATAAGCTAGGGTCGCGGGATGTACGGTAAGTAAATTATTTTTTTGTACTCATGACTTCAAAATTCATGTTTCCCGGTCATTCCCGATGCGCCGAAAGTTGCTTTTCCCGCACTGCGGTGCTTTTTACTTTTGAACAAAAACTAGGGCAATTGTGTGTTTTTTGTAAATTTTTATAACTGCCCCTCGTTCGCCTAATTGCGCCTGCAAACACCAGAGGCGCTGTAAACGTCGACAAAAGCTAAGGTGCGTAAGATATAGTTATGAAAGTTTAATGATTTGTGCTGTCAACTCAGTAAAGTAGTAAAACACTAAATAATTAGTTTTTTAAATATTTTCAGTTATTCGTTACAAAAAACATTGTACCTAACTTTTTCGGGAAGAATTTTCCCGAATTCGCACTACATGCAGCACTCCCTTTGGTCGTGCTACAAACAAAGTGATCATTCGGGAAAATTTCCTTCCCGAACTTGTTAGGTATAAACATTGGGCATTTTGTTGTCCAAAGAACGTAAAACAAAGCGAAATCCAGACGTCCGTGTCATATTCATTTCCGACAAGAAGCTTAAATTACAAATTAAGGTAAACTACTTTATTGACTACTAAATACATAATGTGCAATGATAAAAAACCGTGTTATAACCACCTTGAGAGTTCTTTCCAAGGTAAAACGATACTTTCAAATTATGCATGTTATTTTATAGCTTATTGAAGTTTTTGTGTATTTTTAATATTGATTGATTTATTTATTAATCGTTGCCAATTTTACAGTACATAACAAAAAAAACTAGTTAACTTAGCTCACTTAATTGATGAAAGGTAGAAACATTTATTTAACTTTGCCAGATTATAAGTAATATATTGCTATGTCTTTATCAAGACACCAATTGTTTACAGCCTTTTAAAATATTATTTTAATTTCACAAGCAAAAAGTACGATGTAAAAGAAACATTTAGTAAATTAACAAGAATGATTAATTGATTACATCATAACTAACAGGAGGGTCAATATGAAACAGTTTTTAAAATTAAATGAAATCTTTGGAGTCAAAAATAAGTACAGCAATTTCAAATTTTATGCCAAGTCCAAAGGGTTAATATATCATAAATTATTAGAAAATACAGCACTAAGCTGGAGTCGTAACTATTAAAAAATGAGAATTCGAATTAGACAAATTTATATGCGTATTACATGGCAGATCAAAACAGTGAAACAGTGCGTGTGATTTCGAAGTACGAACATAGGTTACCAGCATACAATTCTGTTTGAGATGTGCTTTTTTCCAATTACTCATCAGTACAGCACACCGGCGAAGCCACCCTCCGGTTATGCAGCACATATCCCAAGCGCTGGTGAAATTAGGAAACGTGGAGGAGCCAACTAGCACGTCTCCGAGAGAACAATATGAGTCGACACAGTTTACAGCAAGATCGAGTGGAGGTAGCAATTATCACAGCATGCCAGCACTGGCCACGAGGGTATCTAAACTTTTTTGAAAACACAGAAATCACGTTATAAACCAGAAATTACACAACGAAGTCATATTTACCTAATTAGCCATATCTGGGTCGAGTTTCGACAGCAATAGATCACTGGGTTAAGCTGGTGATTTCAGCGACAGATCCATACGGACATCAACGAGGTGAAATTTTGAGTTCATTGACTTGGTAGCGGCGAAGAGCAGTATAAAGGGCCGGCAGGCAAATTACTCATAGGCGCCCCAACGGATGCAACACGGGAGGGTGCTAAGAACATATCTCAGCTGCGGAAACTTGTACGCATGTAAATGTTAGCATAATTTAAAATATAAGCCTAGAATTAATCAGTATCTGAATTTAGCGGGGTTTTATGATATATTCCCGAATTTTGTAAGCGTTCCACGCGGTTTTTAGCAGATATTTGCGCCAGTTTAGCATTTGTTTAGTAACTGATGAGCGATTTTATTATGATTCATCAGCCATGCCACCTGACGTAAGGCATGCCAAGTGGGCTATTGTTTAAAACAATAGATGTACGTTTTAAGGTGGTTTTGGTCACTTCTTATACTGACTTTCGATAATTAACTTGAAAACTTCACGCAAAAATTTAATTCCTAAATTATTTACTGAGATATCAGCACTTATAAATTAATGCTGTGTAAACCGTAAGATTGTGTAGGAGATACGAAGCGTCGATATCAAAAAGCTGTCTTAAAAGAATTTGGCTCGATTTACGCGAGTAAAGTTCGCTATTCTAATTTAACTTACCTTAATAAACAAGTATATACAGGCTTCGTAAAGACCCCACACACATGCAATGCAGAGCACACTCCAAATAAGGGTAACAGCACGACATCACCTGTTGCATGTTCGTCAGTGGAAGCCACATTCTGGAAGCTGAGTGAACACCATCTTAATGTTATTGCCCTACGTTCCAGTGACACCGTAAAAGAATACAGACCCAGGAGGTGGAACTTTCGTTTTATTACTCTGCTTTTTTGCATGTTGCCTAGTCCGTGGACCTGTTAAATGCTGTTGCACTCATGTATTATACTTATTCTTTGATTTCATGACCCCTAGGCATCCGACTTTTGAAAAGTAAATTGTTGTGTAGGTTATGTACACCAATTTGTTTAAATTTTAATGACCTAGAGAAACAAATAATCCTTTTCAATTTTTGAGTCCCATGTAAGTTTAATATAAAAAGTGTTTCTTAAACAAAATAATACTTATTTGTGGTATTTTAAGCCCTTAGGCATAGTACTTTAGGAGATAAGCTAATCAGAGGTAAGGGAAGTGTAGTCTGGGCTTGTAACAACATTTTAATCCAGTGGAGTAATTTTTAATATAGGTGCAGCGTGAAATTCTGATTACCCGTCTAAGAATTTTTTATACGTAATTAATAATAAATAATAAGCGACGGGACATCACGACAATATATTACATTCTTGATTCTCAAAGGCGGATGTTACCATACTAAAGATAAAAAACCATTCCTCTTTGTTTAGTCATATATTTAAACCGGTTTTTGATAACCTAAGACAGTTGTCTTCGATACTAACATTCTATAATGAGAAATCTATCTCCTGCTAAGATTTTTAGTAAAAATAAATCGAACATTAACCATCAAGCCAAGTTGCTTTCATTTCTCAGGAAATCCTCCTTTAACACTTACTTAATATTTTTGGGTTTAGTATTCACCTTGTAAAGCTTTTCTATGAATATAACTAGTGGATCTTGAAGTAAAATCAAATTATTTTTATTATTAAAGTTTCAGCTTAAACCGCAGCATCTTTGCATCTATCCAGCGGTTAGTGCACTTTAGTTTGCATAACTGTATAAAACAAAAACACAGCTGCCTTTGTACGCAAACCATCCCCCAACACTACTACACAAGAGGTAACGCTTCCATGCCAATCAGTCACAATCCCAAGCATCACAGACGGTGCTCTTCTGCCAGTCATACACCGACAATTCCAAGTTCATTGAATTTGAGCAACGGCTAGCACTTTGACTTTGGATACACTCTGCAATGTTGTACAAAACGTTAGCTTTTACTGGTTTATAAACAGCAAAATGGCCAGAATTTCCTGTTCCTGGTCTCAAGGTAGGTAATCTTACAACTCTAAACACGTGGGTGGCTTGAAGCATTTGGTTATTCACATCTTAACTTTCTGGTCCAAAATTAAACGTGGACATATAACATGACATATATGTGCTTACTCTCCAGAGGAAGGCAAAAGGTAGGAACCCAAGCTATCTACGAGCATTTACAAGAAGCACTTGCTCAAACTAATAAAATCACGAATTACGTGATATTAGTTGGTGTTTTAAATGCAAGGATAGGAAATGAATACATCGAAAATTTAATAGGAAACGAAGAAAGTAAATTTAAAATGAGCAGATGGTACGAGACCTGGTAACATATAACAGATTACAAATGGCAAGTACATCTTCAGACACAAAACAAGCATAGAGGGTATCAAAGTGTAATAGATTGCTTTTTAACAAACGAGAAAATACGGAAGTTATGCCAATGAACCAGGCGAGGCTTATAATGAATATCGAAGATTATCAAACTCTTACACAGCGATAGTAAGAAACTCCAGAGACAAAATTATAAGAAAGCACAAAGAGCAACAACATCATAATCTGGATAAAACAATCAAGTTAATGAAGAATATAAAGGCTTACGGCAGCGACAGAATCAACGTAGAACTACTTAAATACATATGTGTCAAATAAAAATTATTACAATATCCAAATGGTTCTCTAAAATGCCACACGATTTGCATACCGCAGTAATATGTCTATGTACAATGTTTAGGAAAGGTGTCAAAGCTTATCAGGACAACTATAGAGGTATAAGTCGAAATGAGGCTTATAATAACCCATTACTTTGATATTTTAAATTTGAATAAGATGTCTCGTACGCCTTAAATTTTCAATGATCTGCTCTTTACAGGGTCAGTGAACATGAAACTCTAAAATATACCAGTCCTTAGCTATGGAAAACTGGTTTACCCCTGTAGTGTTCTCGGGCTGAAACTAACTTAAAAAAATATACACAAGAAAATCCAATTTGATTACACAAATGTATTGATTTTAAAACACATAAAATCAAAAAGATGAGAAAAATGGGATTAACGCTAAATTGCTTAGCCATTTGTAAATACACATGTAAACCAACACCCACGACTGACGCTACAGCTTCAATTGACACCTGGAAATTGAGATTTACTTCGAAAATTTGTATGTTCACCTTATACATCGTAAAACTGCGTTCGCTGGCCTCGTAAACGCTTGTTTGCTGCACTTTAGGCCACTTCTATTTACTTTGTACAGATGATTTTTGTACAACGCACTCTGGAGACGCAGACACTTGCGCCTTTACTTAAGGCGGAGCTGCGACTGAGCTTTTTCTCTGTGAAATCCACTTACTCCGACAACCACCCCCTTGCGAGCAGGCTTGTACATGCATTTATTACAGCACAAGCAAAAGCAACTTCACAATGCGTTGACTATATAGGGTTGACTTTACAAACTTTTGATTATTCTAAAATGAAGTATTCAAATATAAGTACTCGTAGCAATAGAAATCATAGATAATTACACGTTGGCTTTAGCTACACATGAAAATCAACACAATAGACAAGGGATACCAAGGCCCGTTTTAAAGTCTATTAAACTTTGTTTATAAGATCTACTCTAAAATTATTAAAAATAGAGTAAAAACTGTTGCTCTGGTAACATATTTGTATTAAAATAACTAGTAAAAGTGAACGTGAAATTTATCACGAACTATATGTGACTCTTACTGATTTGATCAAGACATTTGATAAAAAAGATGGAAACAAACATTAAACTACAATTCACTATAGTAATCTGTTCACACATTTTTTTTTAAACTAACACTTCTGGCTAATTTTATATTAAAATCTATTTATATTAAATTTGACATTTCAAGTGACTTTTGCTGTTTACATATTCAAAGCTATCTTATAGTTTGTTCTGATTATTATCTAATATCAATTATGACTTGAACTCTGGTACCACCAAATAACATCTTTATTACTTCAAACATCATATTTAGTCATATGTTAGAACCTTTTCTAAGAATATTAACTGCTTTACCGGATTTGAATTAAATCTGTATTGTATTAAATAAATTATAAATAGCTATTCCGTTCTTTTAATTTAAAAATTTTATGTTTTAACAATTAGGCACGTTATCATTTACATAATTAATAATTAGGTATGATTAACTTTTATAAATAAATTACCAGTCTTGAGGTACTATACCATAACAATATTTTAAAATGAATGATTTAGAGAAATATCTTGATGGTGTGGTTTGTGAGATTTATTATCCGGTATTAGTTACAGGTTTTAGTTGTTGTTTTCTTCAGTAGAGTAAGGAAGGCAGATACCAACCACATTTTCCACAGTTTAGCCGTATTTGAGATGTAATTGAGCAGTCACCTAATGTTACAGGTAAAAACTTAGTTACTATCTGCAACAGAATTAAAAATTGGGCATAACAACGCTATATGAAACGCACAATATGATTACAGTTCAGTTCGGTCCTAAAACCGGGAAACATTACAATTAATGGAACATCACGGGAAGTTACAGGTTGAAGAAAATAATAATGATGACCTGACAGTAAGCCAGACAGAGTTCCAAGTAGCGATTAAAAACAGCCAGACGGAGATGATTCAAACCGCTAAGCGGAGGGAGACACATACAATGGCCGGTATATACCGGGTGGCTTGAAAAAAACGAATCCTGTTTAAGTCATCTCATCTCCGGAACGCTTTGAGATAGCCAGTTCAGTTTTTGGTTTTTAAGAAACAATGGATTGAAAATTATTTCTGCCAGATTACAAACAATTATTTTGAAAAACACAGGAATGGCGAATTTTTTAATATCAACTAGAAAAAAACAATTACAGGTTGACAAAGTTCTTAAAAATTCCACCCATAAACATCTTGTATGGTGTATTCTACTTATAAACACGTTTTTGAATAACTTGAACAGACCTGCGACTGATTCTTATCCTGGCTGATGTTTTACGCTGAGATAAATGAGTCCCCGGTTGATTTTCCTGTGACAACGACAATTCGCCTACGATTTGTGAATTTTCATGATTTGTAGCATTTACAGGTCTTCCGCTTCCGGGTTTTCTGTAAAGAAATCCGGTTTCTACAAGCCATCGAATAGCACAATTTATGCTAGAAGGTTGCCATTTCTTCCCTGGAAACTCTCTCGCAATTCTTTTTCCACGCCAATGTTTTTCTCGATAACACATTGCAACTACGTATAAGTCAGACTTCGTTAAATGAGGTGCCATTATTAAAAGAGAAAGTAAGTTAATTATCACGAAATGTCGCTAAACTAATTGCGAAGTAACAACTACCTACAAATGTCACTCACACCTTCATTTGTTTTAATAAAAGGTTGCTTCGATTTAAGTTGCTTATTAAATTATCAACGTGTAATTGATTTTTTCTAGTTGATATTAAAAAAATCGCCATTCCTTTGTTTTTTAAAGTAATTGTTTATAATTTGGCAGGAATAATTTCCAATCTATTGTCTCTTGAAAAGCAAAAAATAAAATCGATATGTTAAAGCGTTCGGGAGATGTGAGGACTTAAACAGGATTCGTTTTTTTCTAGCCACCCTATATCCAAAATACTCGGATACTCAGTCGATGGTTCCGAGCGAAAAAGTAAGGACAGTAAGTAAGAAATTTCACCCCATATTCGTGCTCATAAATGGGACGACATAAAACCAAACGGCGGCAACATTTAAGGCGATGAAGATATTGACCGATACAAAGCGAATGTATAGTTAGGGAAGATTGTATCGAGAGATCCAAAAAAAACTGTTCCTCAACGGGCTGTGGAAATTCAACGTATGAATAATATGTTGGTGACACTGTACGTCAATGTCAAATTCGAGGTTATTAGGTTAGGATTTGCGTCATTTTGTGTCATAACTGACGGAAAACCTAACCTGATAACCTCGAATTTGACATTGACGTACAGTGTCACCAACATATTATTCATACGTTGAATTTCCACAGCCCGCTGAGGAACAGTTTTTTTTGGATCTCTCGATATTTTAACTGGTAACAAAACTGACCACCAAAAAGATCCGAAAAGGTCACCCTTCTCCGCTGGCAGAACCCAGTGGCGTCGTGATCTTTTATTCAAACTGAGTATAAAAATATATCGTTTAGATCTGTCATATTTCGCCAGGTTAAGTGTATGTTTGGCTGTTCTCTTATCAGGGAGCCATTTCCTACTTCAGCGTTATCCATTTTTGTATGTGCACCACTAAAATGTTCTTTAGTATAATTTACCCAGTTTATGAGTTTTGTGTCAATGTCAGTAATAGCATTACCGTATGAAGTTACGAGTGTCGCCAGCTTCTTTCTTTACAAATATCATCTCTATGATTATTATGTTAATGTTCATGTTGGAGGAATTATATAGTCCACAAATACTTCAATTTCTTTTCATTCTTCCTTAATTTATGCTTCATTGTCTTTGCTTATTTCGTTTGTAATTTGATTGTTTATTTCTTCTCTTCTATTAACTATAAAATATCTTTAGTCATTCAGCCTTTGTGAGACTTTCTTTTTGTAAATGTTTATTGCAAGTTATTTTCATCTAGCTTTTGAAGATGATGTTTTCAGATGTAGATTTTCTTTGGACGTGTTCTTATTAGCTTGTATATACTCTTTGATTTTTTTTTTAAATTGAATTATCTGTTCTGCTGTTACAATCTATCCTTTTTAAGTTTCAATTGTATTTTGGAGTCAACCAGACTGTTATCAAAGAACATACCGTTATCTTTACTACATTACAAAATTGTTTGTTGACAGGTAAATTTGATTTCTGGGAATATTGCCTAGCGCGTATAGGCGTGACTTGCAGGTGTATTGTACTTACAGCAAATTTGTATAATCAGGTAAGGCGTATAGTATAATTATATGAAGCCCTGGAGCCCTCTATATTCAGCTATTTGAACACTTGAAACTTCCTAAATTTATTCCTGTCTAAACTCTCTGGTATTTATGTGTACTAAAATTTACAGAAGTGTACAGCTTTGAAAATACCATTAATACTTCAACCTCTAGCATGCCGAGCATAGGGAACAATATGCCTTCTTAAACATTAATAGCGGCAGCTTTTGTTTACGTGAAACTGTTGGGTGCATGCGAGAAGAAGTTATTCTCAAGGCAGGCTCCAAACAGTGCGAACTCCAACTATTCGCGCGTTTAAAAGTTCTGCGCGAGTCCAAACCTCAGACAATCACAACTTCTAAGTTTATTGTTCTTCAGACTGGTAGTTTCGAGCATTCCATCTCTGGCAGAAGCTCTTTGAAATTCCAAATTCCGCCGTGAGAAAGTGAGGCGAGGGAACAAAGGAAAATATTGCGCTGCAAATAAATAAAAAGAGGATTTAGGTAAGCCGCGCGAATGAACTGCCAACTACGTCCTACAATGACTTTATTTACGTATGGGTGGAGAGATTTCGTATGATTACTAAGCTATGGCAGGCTTAGGATAAAAAAGGGAGCAGTAATGAGAAAATCTATCACGTGGAAACACGGTAATGTGTTTATTTCCTGCCGTGTTCCTCTTCCATCCACTTTTTATTTTCGACAGATATTGAAAAATTTTAAGCCTTGGATTCCGCCAAGTCGTTATTCATGGGAATCCATCGAATGACTACAGAACTCAGTTCGGGTTATTTTGATTTCAATAATGGCCACAATTTTTCTCCTAAGCGGATATCGTCCGTTTTTTTGTTGTTAGAACGTTAACGTTGTATATTGATCTCCACAAAATTAATGGTGTGGAAACTTACATCATTTATTGCTTTCGCTTTCATCAGCTTTTGAATAAGTCAGTCGATACAGAATGACTGAGGTGGTCGAACTCCATACCCTTAGAGATAAATTGGAAAATACTTTATTTCCTCTGGATCTTATATTAGATAAGTGGCAATAACTTGTATGCCAAACAGATACGAAAATGGAAACTTTAAGAAAACCTTTAAAAATTATGATATAGATAGTTTAGTATAATAAAGGAGCCGACAATGTACTTGGTTGTGAAAGAGTCCATCATTGTATAATTTTTTTAGCATAAACTAGATGTTCCAAACAGTGGCTAAGTTAATGAAATTATAGAATTCAAACCTGTTTAACACACTTATGTTTATTAGGTACGTATCAGAAGGCAAAAACAAAATATACAACCCTAAGCTGGTCACCTGGCAGAAGATTTATTCCTCTATAAAAAATACGTATCACATCTCTATACGCTGAGCATGCAAATGCAGTGATCGAAATACATCGTACCAAGATATATGGGACGGCAGAAATTGGAAACGGGAAATATATCTTCATCCTGCTCCGTCACGAGGTAAACCATTCAGGAACATGTTAAACCCCAAATTGATTTTCATTTATATGAGAGACGTGCACCCGTTAAAAGCGCAACAGTACAGAATCGTATGAACAGAACTGTGGAAAAAATAGATATACTTGTCACAGGAAATCAATCCTTGCGCACTGTGTGCAATTTGTTGAAATCCGCACAACGATGTGAACTAGAGAAACCTAACTTGGGGGAAAAGCCATTTCTATTATTTTTCCTGTGAAAGAATGCCACCACAGAAATAGAACGCTAATAACGTATGGCATTCTATGTGAACTCATTATGTTAACGGGCTATAATTGCTTCTGGCTTTCCGAACATTAGCGTGTTATAGCTTTTTTAAGTTTTAATTTCAGCCGTCTAAGCGCTGGTGTCGTCACATACCCGTTGCTTCTCGGCAGCCAGTAGCTTGTGTCAGAGGTGATTGGCAGAGGCTAGATCCCAAAATCTCACCAATTTGCCATTTCCGCATTGTAATAAGATTAAGAAAACGGGACTAGTGGGCCACGCTTGAAGTGTCTTTGACATTCTTTATGTTTGATGTAATTTACTCTGTTGGCATGACCTAAACACTTATCAGTAGATTACGACGAAGTCCGCGAATAGTTCAGGCTTTCTTCGCCATTATTTTTTCAATGCGCATGTCACGCAACTGTAGGGCTGCGTGACGTCATCAACCAGGTTTGATTGTGGTACTTACCAGTACATCTGCACTACCTTTGTTTAGTAGATTTAATAGGTAATAATTACAAATGTTTTTATATTTTAATTCGTCTTTATTTGACGTATCATTTACTGTGCGATTTTTTCAGGCAATATATAAGACATTTTTTGGCAACTAAGGTAAGTTCCGATCGAATTCGGCGATTTTTCGTAAAGCCAAGCAAAGATAATATCCCGTTGAATTCTGTTCTGGTACAACTCTATTTTGATATTCCTTCTCCACTGAGCTATCGGATGCCCTTTGAGCGTTAAATAGGTTATATATGGTAATAAGCCTAACAAAGTCTCTAAATATTATACCCTGCTCATAGATTTTAAGTCAACTTATTCTCCATTGCCGCCTGTCTTCAGGATTGTTCTACCATTTTTGGAGGCCCAGTTTGTGAAATTCTTACTTCTGTTATTGCGAGGCATGCATAGCTTCAATAATATTTATGATATTTGGCCCTCCATAAGTTTCAGAGATTTTTTTGTTTGTTTTTATAAACTGTCCTTCATTTATTTGCAGCTTTCCCACGCTTCCAAAACTTTCCTAAATCTAGTTTCATTCCGGCAAGAGCCTGTGTCGCAGCTAGGCGTAGTTGTGCCAGTGTGCAGCTTATAAACCAAATTCAGTGTAACAGCTTGTACGTCAGTTTTCATCATGCCTGTTTTTACAAAATCTCGAGCAGAGAACATCGAAGCTGTATTGGCTGAGCAATTGAAAGGCAAATTAACTGAACTCTTTCAACAAGATGAATTCGTAACCAGTATCGGGAACAGCTTAAGCGAAGTGATAAAAAAGGCGTTAAATATCGATGCACTAAAGTCCGATGTAGAACGCTTGACAAAAGATAACCAACAACTTACCCAAAACAATAAATTACTAGAAAGTGAACTTAACAAACAGAAGGCAATTTTAGACCAGCATGAGCAATTTAGTAGAAGAAATTCTATTCGCATATTTGGCATTCCAAAGCAATCATCTGAAGATACTGATAAAAAGGTTTTGGAAATATTCAATAAACAAATGAAGCTAAGGCCCTGAACACACAGGGATTCCGTATCCGAGATTCGGTATGCGGGATACAGAATCTGAGTCTGTTGAGACACGGCGACTGAATCTCAGACGAGGGCCTTCAGTCACTTGCAGTGCCGTGCTGTTATGGACCTAGCATTGCTGTTCTTTGTTTCTGTCGAATTAGTCTAGAAGTGCTGTATTTAAAGTCAGGGATTGGGCTCTACTAAGCTAATAAATATTTCATTGTCAAATAATGTACACTCTATGATCGTTGTATAGTAAGGAACGCCCTGCTTATTCGATTTAAATAGAAGTTGAAGAAAATCTGCTGCGCCTATGATATGATGTCATATGTTCTGGCTGACAAAAGTAGGCGTTTCCATGCCCTAGTACACGTGGACTCATATGCTCCATACGCCCCAATGATAAATCGGTATCGAGATACAGAATTTGTTGCCGGCGGCCGAAATGGAGAGATAAGGAAAATCGGCCGCCGGCGACACATTCTGTATCTCGGATACCAATTTACCATTGTAGCATGTAGAGCATATGAATCCACGTGTACCAGGGCCTGGACACGCCTACTTTTGCCAGCCAGAACATATGATATCATATTATAGGCGTAGCAGATTTTTTTCAACTTCTATTTAAATCAAATAAGCAAGGCGTTGCTTACTATACAACGATCATAGAGCGTACATTATTTGACAATGAAAAATTTATTAGCTTAGTAGAGCCCAATCCCTGACTTTAAATACAGCACATCTAGACTAATTCCACAGAAACCAAGAACAGAAATGCTAGGTCCATAACAGCACGGCACTGCAAGTGACTGAAGGCCCGCGTCTGAGATTCAGTCGCCGCGTCTGAATAGACCCAGATTCTGTATCCCGCATACCGAATCTCGGATACGGAATCCCCGTGTGTTCAGGGCCTAAATGTGCAGAAGGATGACCTCGACCGTACACATTGTGTTGGCTTTTTGAAAAGTGATAACCGTAAAAACGCTAAAGATCGTCCGATTACAGAGACATTTGTGAGCTATCAGAAGCGAAACTTAGTGTTTCGTAATAAAAAGTTGCTGAAGGGTACCGGCTATATTATCCGTGAAGACCTTACGAAGGCTAGGTATCTATTACTACATGAGGCAGTTCAAAAACTTGGCGTTAGGAACGTATAGTCGTCTGATGGACGTATAATTATTATTAATAATGAGGGTAATAAAAAGGCGGTTACTACAGTGGACGAGCTTAATAAAATTATAACTAAATAAAAAATTGTTGCGCACTGCCTTGAAAGCATAACTTACGTACCTAATTTGGCTTAGTCCTTAGAAAGTAGAGTACCATTTGTTTTATCTCTTAATTTTGTTTGTTAAAGTTAGGTTGCGTAGATTTTTTTAATACGGTCATATTAACGTATGTGCCTGCCATAACGTACACTTCAGCTTGATTTTATTGTTCTTTCTTACTTTTAGGTTATGAAAATAGCTCATTTGAACGTACGTTCACTCATAAATAATTTTAATAATTTAAAAGTACATATTCTGGAAAATGATTATGATGTGGTTGCAGTGACAGAGACCTGGCTGGGAAGTAGCATAGCAGACTGTATAGTTGCAATTAAAGGCTATACATTTATAAGAAGGGATTGAATTGGTCGAGGTGGAGGCGTAGAGATTTATCTAAAAACGAATTTTAAATATAAAAACATACCATTTAATTCTGAAATTGAACAACTATGGATATCTGTAAGTATAAATAATACTAGTGACTTGATTTTTGGAGCTATTTATAGACCTCCTCATGGATGAATTTGAAAGTAGTATAAGTTCTGTTTTGTTATTATCTGAATATATAGTCCGTGTGGGTGATTTTAATGTCAACATGTTGGACTGTGACAGTGCAGGAGTCGATCATTGTAAATCTTGCTTGGATGGTTTGGGTTTGGAGCAATTAATACAGCAACCAACTCGTATTACTCAGAACTCGTTCACTCTTATCGATCTTCTTATTACAAATGCATCTAAGTTTATAAAAGATACAAATACAACGAGTTTACAAGAAGTTTCTGATCATGAACTTATATCTTGTAAGTTTGATGTCGTCTGCTCCAAACCAAAACCGTATATTAGAACATACAGACTTGAAACAATTTAATGACCAGCAATTTTATGATCATCTACCCATTCCGTGGGGCAACATGTATGATTTAAATAATATTAATGATAGAATAAAATTTTTAAACAGCACCTTAACTTCGCTATTTGACCTTCATGCACCCTATAAAACGGCAACGTTATCAAAGCCTTATGCACCTTGGCTGTCTGATAATAGCAAAATGCTTATGTCATCTCGCGACAGAGCTCTTAAAAGATATAAAACTTCTAAGAACATAAATCACTTTCATTATTACAAACAACTGCGTAATTTCACGACCACAGCTATCAGGAGAGAAAAGAAAACCTTTTTAAATTCTAAATTTAAGTTAGACTCTAAAACGTTTTGGAGAGCACTTAAAAATCTTGATATTCTAAAATCTAATAATAAAAACAACGAGCTCCCTTCAAATTTAGCCAATGCTGAACTGATTAATGATTTTTTTATTAATTCAATTCCCAAAGTTTCATCTTCAGATACTAAGAAAACCATTACTCATTACAGTAATAACATTAAACTAACTGTAAGTGAAAGTCAGCTTTTCAAATTCCGAACTCTATCAGAAGCTGAGGTATTAAAGTTCCTTAAATCCGTTAAATCTAAGGCCGTTGGTTTTGACGACATAAGTATTTTTTTGTTGGAGCTTTGCTTGCCATTTCTTTTGCCAATAATTACGCACATTATGAATTATTGCTTAACTCATTCGGTTTTTCCAGAATGTTGGAAAAAAGCCAATATTATACCACTTATACCAAAAGTCGCAAATCCTACTTCATTTAAAGATTTGCGTCCAATTTCAATTCTCCCTGCTTGTCAAAGGTACTGGAGAGGTCCATGGCTGCACAATTGAGTGATCATTTAGAAAATTGCAAAATATTACCGCACAAGCAGTCTGGTTTTAGACGTAGCTACAGCTGTTCCACTTTGTTACTTGATGTGGTTGATGACATTCTTAGAGCAACTGATAGCAATCAACTTACTTTGTTGGTTCTTTTGGACTTCTCCAAGGCCTTTGATACAATTAATCATGAAATAATGATTGCCATGTTACATTATATCGGCTTACAGGACAGTGCTGTTATGCTGTTTAAGAATTATCTCTCTAGTCGTGTCCAACGGGTTATATTGGGAGAAAATAAGACTAAATTTACAAGCATAGTGAGTGGCGACCCACAGGCGTCGATCTTGGGTCCGATTCTATTTAATATTTACACTTCAGCATTTCATGAACATTTTATGAGCTCTCATTCTCATTCATATGCGGATGACACACAAGTTTACATTTATTTTAAACCAGAATAAAGTAAGAATGCCTGTAGTTTACTAAACAAAGACTTAACTATGCTTTATAATATATCCAAGCAACACTGTCTACAGCTCAATCCTACAAAATCTTATGCCATGTTATTTGGAAACTTACAAGACCGGATTCGATGTATAGACGATTTATCGATTTTTATAAATAAAGTACCTATACTGTTTCTGGACTCTGTAAGAAATCTTGGGCTTCAAATTGATTATAAGCTACGTTTTAAAGATCATGTTAGCAAATGTCTGCAGCGTTCATATTATAATATTAAAACTCTCTACAGCAACATGCATTTGCTGACTTCTAAGATGAAAATCTCTTTGTACACTGCTCTAGTTCTGTCACAGTTTGATTATTGTGATGTAGTATGTGGCCCTTCTCTAGACTCTGTTGACATTAATGGGATACAAAAAGTTCAAAATTCTTGTCTACGTCTAATATATGGTATACGTAAATACGAAAAAAATTCTCACAAACTTTAGGATTGCAAATGGTTAAATATGTTAAATAGAAAATATCTGCACTCTGCTTGTCTATATCAAAAAATTATTACGTTTAAGTGTCCTCCATACTTGCACAGAAAGCTAACTTATCGTATCGACATCCATAATTTAAATCTTCGCCACAGGGGTCTTTTAACATTTCCATCACATCGAAAACAACTATTTAAGAGATCTTTTTCATATTGTGTCGTTAACTGTTTTAATAAAATTTCAAATATTCTTCCATTTACTATAAGTCAATCGCTATTCAAAAAAAATCTAACTTATTACTTATTTCGTGAGCAAAATCAATAGTTTCTTTGTTAAATAGTTTTGTATTGTTACGTACAGCCTGCCTGTACTCATGGTTTTTCATGTCGGAATTGAAATAAATAGTATTTATGTTTTTCTAATAATTTTAAGTTCAAACTACAGGTTAAGTGGAAGAGCAGCAAACAACCTTATGTTGTCTGGCTGAACTTCTCCTGTGAACATTACATTCAATGTTGTATTCTTTTATTTTTTTTTTGTTGAAAAAAAGCATATTACTATTATTATTATTATTATTATTATTACAGCACACTTGATTTTTTGCTGACCCATTTTCTCGAAACCCCCTTCGATATTCTCTCACGATTGCGTACTTCATTAATCTTTCTATCTATCTAGCACTGATATCTCTCTGAAAGAGTGAAATTTTGCTCTACTACTGTTTTTATAAATTACACAGAACTCCTCCTCCTGCCATCATTTAGATGTGACCTGTTTCATTTAAAATTTATGATTTTAACTCCTGGACTAGCTTTTAGAAACCCTCCAATTATTCCATTGAATGCAACGCCTTTGTTATTGTCGCTTGCTGATCCTTTTACATCTTTCACTTGCTAGATGCTGGTCTTCTAGTGCGTTGTCTTCTTTTAATTTAGTGCTATATAACGTCTCCTAACAGTAATGCATCAAGCTTTCCGCTCTTTCTTCTACTTCTGCAAATGAGTTTCTTTATTTTTATAGTTTATTATTTTTCCTTGCTACCACATTCCTTTTGTTTAGTACATTGGTAGATATTTTATATTTAATTCATATTGTATTTTCCTTTAAAACTTTTCAATCGTTTTGCCATAATCCTATTTTATTTCATAAACTTGCCGCTTGTATCAGCTTAAATTTTGATCTGTAGACTATTGTAACCTAACCTTTCATCAAATTGACACATTCTATATAAAACCACTACTTTGCGTTGACGTCATTCTCTAAAACGTTTTACGTCATGGTCGCTTCTGGTGATCCGGCAAGAGGAAATTACATATAAATATTTGAATTTTTATAGTACCTAAAACAGAACATCACATTACGAGAGAAATGTAATGCCTTTATTGAATAATACATGTAGGGCAGTCCTTTACAGTTTTCACGGGAACAAGCTTGCAAATAATATATACTTGTAGAAAGTTCGATATGTTTAATGAGATTGATATAAGTGGAGTTGACCACTTCGATGCTAAGGTGAATTAGCCAATTGAATGTTCGAGTTGTTAAAGGCGGCTGTTTTACAGGCCGCCTGCAATTCGCCAGTCGAAATTTACTAGCTGACCGTTGATACCGCGTACCCTTTTCGCGGGAAAATTTTTCATTTTTATCGATTGTAACGAGTGATTTCCGGATGTGACATTTGATTCACTTACGAATTCTGAATAACGGGGTGTTATCTTTGCCTGTTTAGGCGTATTCCGTTGACCTGCGTTTCTCGTCTTAAGTGAATTTCGAAGCTATTTCCGATTCCCACACCCTCTCTGCTGCTGTATAATCAAGGCAAATTCACCGTCGTTTTTGGCTGTCAATTGCTAGCAGAGACGTCTACAAATCAGGGACTCATCACTGCGTTTCGTTGCTTTTTTCCTACGTTCAGTTACGCAGTAAATACAACAAATAGCCAGTATTTATATTTATCAGCTGCATCAGGGTTAAACAGTATTTCAGCACTTGGACAAAGTTTGTATCAAACAAGCAGCTGCTCCGCTTCCAGCTCCGGTTTCTGAAGAAAATGATTTGAAGAGATACAGCCCACTGTAGTCGAGAAGGGGGGTCCGATAACGATTAAATAGTGGGTGTTGACAGCTCTAAAATAATTTTAAAGAGAGGGGGGCGCCATTTGATGATACCAGCGCAGTTTTCCAAACATTAAAACGGAAACTCGTAGAGGAAAAGGCGCCTCGCAAGTGCATCTCTAGTCAGGAGCTTGTCTTTCCATGTACTGCATAGGTTCGGGTTTAATTATTCTAAATTCTCTTGGACAATATCTTAGAAAGCAGACGAAAGCACACAATAAATCACCTTTGGGGGCAATGTTAAAATGTATTGTTACTTTTGTTCGGCTAACAATGGGACCATATTTTAAAATTAGTCATTTCCTAAGTAACGTCACTGTATGTACACTGTACAGTCCAACTCGGTTATTTATAATGCAATACGTAAACGCCCTGAAGTGCAATAGACAAATGCAATAACTGAAAGGTTTTATCGCGAGATTGACTTTTCTGGTTTCTAGAAGGTGCGTATAGGTACACAGTCCATAAATGGAGTCACTTTACAATAGTTTCCAACACACAACTGTTATGTGCAGATACGTAATAATCTCCACTTTGTATAGCAGCTTGCAGGTGCCTCGATAATAGTACCATCTTCAATGTTAAGAATTTTCTATCTTCAGGAATGAGAAAAAAGAATAAATGTGCATATAAGTATTTCACCGTGCATGCTTCTGGAAATTATATTCATTTAATCAAAAGAGATAAATAAACAGCATTTTAAAATCAGTGGTTTTGTAAAACGAAATGAATAATACATAGAATTGACTTTTTTTAATTGCTATGGGTTCACAAATCATCTGAACTACTGTTTTTGATCCAAATATATACACTTCTTCTAATTATGATTTCGAAGGCTTTCTCGGCCATTATGATTATGCAACAAACGACTTTTGGGATTGGACCGTGTCATTATTGAAGTCGAAGAACTCAATATTCTACCCATTTTCGTAAGGGGCTTCATCAGGAGGAAAAGCAAAAGAGCACGGTAACTCAACGCGTAAACTACACTAGAACCGAAACTTTTTTGCAAGAGAAGAGATAGAAAGGCACGGTCAGTCAACATGTAAACGACACCACAGGTAAAACTCTTGTGACCATCGGAAGAGGATATGCGAGATTTTATTGGCAAATGTCGTCGCGGTTGGGTGACGATGGACGGGGTTTAGAAATTAGCACTTTCCACATAGAAGGAAGGGAAAAGCATTCGTTCCGATTGAGATTGTTAGGGTGTTTGTAAATCTTAATTTCTATTTTTCTACTAAATAAGAATGAAAATTTGCAGATAATAAAAGTTACATTAAAATTATATTGTAATGCTTGTAAACGATATGATATAGTGATTATTCAATATTGACTAACTTGGTATTAATAGCTATTTTTTGTTTCAGGTAAGATTCCGATATTCGTCAAGTTTTTGCTTATTGTAGGTAAGATTTTATCTTTCTTTGCTGAGCTATAAAAGTGACACAAACCACATCCAACCAAATTCAAATCGTCAACCAAACGTGGGAGACGAGGTTCGCATTTCCTAGTCAAAAGAGCTTCATGATTATGGGTATTGTGGGTATTATACTCATCTGTTTTATATTGACTTACATAATATGACGTAATTGTCTGTCGTGTTGATGTAGTATCTTCACATTAATTTATGTTATGTAGATATGTAACTTTTACTGCAGCTAGTGTATTTATTTATACTTATACAGGGTGTCCCAAAATTAGCCTGCTAAACTTTAATAGCGAATTCTAGAACAGGAAATATTAAGAAAACTTTATATAACCATAGGCCGAAAACCCTTGGTTTTCCAGATACAGGGTGTTAAAACTGTAGTGCTAAGGATCGTTTTTGTTTAATATTTTCGAAATGTTCAAAGATAATTATTTGAAACTTTGTAGACCTAATAAACTTTTTCTACTTAAAAAGGTAAAGTTACTCTTGGCGATGTAAAATGCACATAGATGGGTAAAACTGGAGAGGAGGGGCAAAGAAAATATTGTCCCAACTTTTTTGTGTGGGAGTTTTGATCAATCGATCTATTGTGTCCCGATATCAAGTAAAATCAAGTTTAAACATTTAGATTTTTGATATACCCACATTCGAAATCTAATAATAATTAGTAGACCATGGAAAATGTAGTCGTTTAACTTAAATAATTCTGTAACGGAATAAAAAAGACAACAATTTAACGCAAACGATACATAAGAGAAACTTAATAAAAACATATGACACCAAAATTAACGAACTTAAACTAATCATAATAAATGTGATCAAACTGAGAAATTCGTCACAAAGCTTAACAAAGAAAACACTAAAAATAACAAACACAAAAGCGAAACAAAAAGGTACTATTATTAATGGAGTAAGTGTTCGAAAACGTTGCCATTTTGTGCTTCACTTGATATCGGGACACAATAGGCCCATGAGACAAGAGTATCTTTTTGTTGTGAAAAACTTTAGGCTACTACAATTTGTTATCAAAATTGATAAAAACTCCCACACAAAAAAGTTGGGGCAACATCTTCCTTAGCCCTCCCCAGTTTTACCCGTCTAGGTGCATTTTACATCGCCAAGAGTAACTTTATCTTTTTAAGTAGAAAAAGATTAGTAGTTGTATAAAGTTGCAAATAATTATCTTTAAACGTTTGGAAAATAGTAAACAAAAACGATCCTCAGGACTACAGTTTTAACATCTTGTATCTGGCAAACCAAGGGTTTTTCGGCCTATGGTTATATAAAGTTTTCTTAATATTTCCGGTTTTAGAATTCCGTATTAAAGTTTTGCAGGCTAATTTTGGGACACCCTGTATTTGAGCTACTGTATGACGATGACAGACAACGATAATGTTGCATATTTCTCCAAAATTACACAAAAACTTCTTACTTAACGAATATTAAATTATGTCAAATTGTTAATTACATGCACGCTGTATGTAATAAATGAAGGCAGGATAAAAAGAACCACCCTATCTTTCATTTCAAACATAAATAATTAAATTGTAGTACATTATTCAATTGCTTATATTTATTATAAAGCAGCCTAAATACATCAAGCAGCAATGAACGATCCAGTAGCTATAGTAAAATCCAATAAAATGGCTGGGTCATTATTGTTTCAACAGAAAACGTTGCTGTATGAATTCATTTCTTATCTGTTCGACTTTGATCTACTACACTAAGGAATTCTTCCACCAAAGTTTAATTCGGTCAGTGAGTCAGTCAGTTACAAGTAATGAAAAGGTAAAAAGTAATTTCCAAAGCAAACGTAGCCATGTCGAAGCCTCAATTCAGCACGTTGCGTTACGTTTATCACCATAAACTCTATTTTCCACTGTTGCATTTTTTTATACTTTTAAAAAAAATATATTATTGCAGTGAACAAAACGGCCTCTAGAATGTTCTATGCAGGGTGTTTCTTAACTCAATCGCGTGGCTTCTGAAGGTATATTGTAGCATAAAAAGAAGTTGAATAACCATTATAATATTATATTACTTTAATACTATATCTATGGGTCAAACATTGTTAACGAAAAGACGATGATTTTCAGTATTTTAAATCAAGCTATTATAGCGACTCCTGTATGTGTTGAACCTGAACACGATATAGAGGTTGAACGCATGAGTTATTCAGGGGGTACAAAACATTTGTTACGGGCCAATTTGCTTGAAATGCCTTCCGGGTACGATGCACGCCGTTTACCACGTCTCATTGGTGACTCTTTGCCTTGAGTGTCCCTTGTCTGTATGTGTGTTAATGACTTTACTCGTGAGGCTATAAAACCAGCGAACCATACCTTACTTAGCGACTTAGGACAGCTGTCCAACATAAGAGCATGAACGGTTATCACTTAAAACTGCCTTGAAAACCCAGCCTGAACCCTCAATAAAAACATGTGGACTCAGTGTTAAAGCCCCTTGCGAAGCCATTAGAGTAAATAGCTCTCCATCAAGCTTTGTTTGCTTTTGAACCTCTAAAATTGTGGTCTAGTGCTCATAAAGTCCTTACAGGTCTACATAATTCTAAAAATTATCCTCACCTCGCAGAACAAGAGAACTCAATACTAGTGAAAGCGTAGTTACTACGCCAATTTTATAAAAAAACAAAATCTATCCTTATAAACCAACATTTCTGCACACTCTCAACTTTCACGACCATGCTTTTCGATTGGAATTTGGTATGTGAAATGAAGAAAACGTTTCGGAAAACAGGTATTATGGTAAGATTTTTTTTACTGCCGAATATATTATAGATATTAGGCACAACAAAATCTGAACTATAGAAGTCAAGAATTTAGAAGAATAAATGTTTGGTGGGCATTCTACCTGACAGAATTCTGGGGCTATATTTTTTTTTAAATGAAATTCAAATTATAATTACGACGAGAGAATTTGGAAGAAAAATACATGCAACAAGACGGCTGTCGGCTCACTCCATCGGATGTAAAATTGAAATCGACCTATTTTATTTCAATGTGAGCGTAGCACACAAACTACCAAAATATTTTACAGTAATGCAATTACTGTAATTGTTCCATTGTCATAACAACAACGTTACATAGGAATTCACCCCTGTACCAAGAGAAACATCGCTAGATTTAAATGTAGTTACGTTCATGTTGACGTTGGTATCCATTGGTGGTTTATTTATTACCTTTAACCCTAATTCCTCACCTCATATAGGTTTTTGCTAAAAGCTGTTTATTTGCTAGATACATTTAAAAATGTATAAGTGGCTTTATCTTTCACCGTTAACATAGAGTTGTAGATGCAATTATACTTTTGGTTTGAATTTCTCGCATTCTTCCATTTCAAGTTATGTGATGTCTCCTAGTTTTGTTAGCCCCTCGATTAACAATTACTGGTAATTTACATATTTACCTTTTTTGTCGCTTTGAAGGTTAATTCCGTTGATGATCTTTTTGTGCATTATAAAGTTTGGATGTCTGCAGCATTCAGATTGTAAAAAGGCTGTATCTCGCACTCGCGGGCGTAATAGTTCATTCCCGCTATTGCACAGTCGTTTAGTAACTTCGGTTTGCTATCAGGTGTTCTAGAATCAGTTTGTACCAAAGTGGTGGTCAAATCGTTTAACGAACGGCCTTCCCACTTTCAACTTATCAGTTTTGTTTCATTTTTTCCCAATTAAACTATTTCCGGCAGAATTTGTAAGAACAAATTAGCTGAAATGTTCGAAGACTCCCATCTTGCCTTTACAAGGTATTTTAGAAATTGAGAAATATATGGGGGCAGCAGTTTTTGGTAAATCATGCCGGGAAATCTAATGTTGGCAATTTATCTTTACGCATTTTAATTGTATTCCAGATGGCTTTCTATAAGTCAACTCTTCATCTGGAGATTGAAGCACTAAACCGTTTCACACCGGAAGTGACTTTTTCCAAATGCGCTTTGCGTCTGTTCACACCCAAAGGTTGTATTTCTGAATTGGTTTTACTATTTTGGTGTTTATGGAGTTGGGTATCTCGAATTTCTAATTTATGGACTTGGTTGCGAGTATGACCTCGCTTTATCTTCTCTTTTGTAGGCGTCGGTATCATCTTATTAAGCACCTATGCGAGGTTAAAACTACATCAGATCCTTTAATATTGCGTATTAGAGCGTTCAGCGGTCATAATGTAACCTATTCAAATTAGATCATTGTTATTGTATTGACGCCATAGCCACAAAAATATTTAATAAACATTAATTACCAACATTCAGAAGAACAGAGTCCCCGAGTTAGACCCTTGAGGATCCCTGGCCAAGTAAGAGAGGAAACAAAACCAACTATGGGTGATAGACGTTCTATATATCTTAGTAGATATAACGTATATTTGTTACACTTGTTCCAGTATCGCAGAAAGGTTTGTTCAGCTAGTAATTCTAGAACCTTGTAAACCGAAACTATGGTAGGCCATTAACAGAAGAGTTTAAATATTTTCTATTACGTGAAAGTGTGATAGAAATGACCTTTTTTTATTGTAAATCAATCAGCTCAACATTATTGAATGTTATACATTGTTATGATGAGTACCACATTTACACACTAAAATGTATTCGAAACTATGCAGGAGAAACATTTCCTCGATAAGTGGATGATGTCCCAAGTGTCGACTAAAAAGTCTTGCGGTGACCGTTTTTTTAATGTGGTATGAACTGCCATTGTGCCTAGTTGATACTGTTGTGAACTGCTGTATTTATGGAGGTTTTAGAAAAATGCCTTTGTGGTTGGTGTTATGTACTGACATAAAGGGCAACGCTTAATCCTGTATGCACTTACTGATTTCCAATAAACTTTGTTCTGATTTTTTTATTATGTTTGTAGCAGATCTATTTGAAACGAAACAGTCATAATTATATATGCAATTTTACTCGCCTTTGATATGAAATCATCTAAAACCCAACAAAAACAAATGATCACGTTTTTTAAACCAAACTTTTCCCACTAACTCAGATTAAAAACCAACCAACCGCACCGCAACCAATTCTTATTCCGCTCGCTTGCATTAACATATTACACCGCGACAACTGGTTAGAATTTAGCAGTTTAGAGTTAATATTTATGGGTGGCAAAGGCCCGAAAAGGAGCAAAGAGAATGACGAACAATTATTCAGGGCAGAAGAGGTTAATTACAAAACTGATTTACTACAACATGACAGCATCAGAATGCCGCACGAAAATAGGCTCAAAGGAAAACTTAATGAAAGCGCGGAATGAACCGTTAACAAAATGTAGGAACGCACGGCGTGATTAGGTCTGAATATGAACCACTGGAAACGCAAAAGCTGCCGGTGGAAAGAGTGTAGGGTAGCCTAAAACGTATGAAAAACTTCTCTTAGAAATATGAGCCACATAACCTTGCCAGTTCAGCAAAAACAAGCAGAAGTCGGAAAATATGTGCCATTGAAGAGAAAGTAAAAAAGGGCAGATGAGAAGGGGTTTTGTCATAAATTATATTGATTAAATATGTTTACGCAATTTCGACAAACGCCAACTGCTCGCTGGATCCAAATACTGCAACAATTTGTTATTTTAAAAATATTTCTTGTTATGAACTGATGTTCTACTTACTTAATTTTTCAACATAATCGTCTCTTCAATTCAAACACATTTCACATCAGTACTCGAGCTTAAGTATGCCATTATCAAAGATATCTCCCACGAGAGTGTTCGACTGCTTTTACTTCATTATTGCCGTTGCATGGCCGCATCTAACGTATGGTGTTATAGGTTGGGGGGGTGTATATAAGTCCACACTTTATAATTTAGAAGTTGCACAAAAACTTATTTTAAAAATAATACTGCGAAAAGAATGGAGAGTTAATTCAGATGAACTCTTCACGCAAGCAGAAGTCATGGATATTAGACAGTTATTTTCTAAAATAGTTTTACAAAAATTATTTTTCAAACCAAACTTGGCTAATAGTCAAATTGAGGAAACCATATACGTTACCAGAAATAAAACCAATAAAATTCTCAATATTCCATCTGTCAAGAAAGAACATGGTAAGAGAAGTTATACATTTTTATACATAAAATTTTTTAATGCATTACCTTTACATATAAAAAATGAAACAACATATAAAAAGTATATAAATAAAATTAAACTATGGCTATTAAACTATCCAAGACAAGAATTACATAAAATATTTGATTAAAGTCGCACTCTGTTTCACTTTCCGGTTTTGGCCATCGGCCTTAGCATATATATATAGGTGCATGTACATATTTTGGGTGCTCGGGAGTGTTGTGTAAATATAGTTTTTAAATCTCACGCACAAGTTTCTTTATGGAACTTAAGTGAGGGAAATTGTTCATTTGTTTATTTAGTTATTGTACTTATTTGTTGATCAAATTATGTAAATACAAAATAAATAAATATTATTATTATTATTATTATTATTATTATTATTATTCTTTTGACATGGTAACATGATCTTGCTGCGATAAAATTAAAGTATTGCACTCTTTATGTGGGGTGGAAGTAGACCTCCTTTTGGATTTCCTGTCCTTATTTCTTATGTATCAGTAAGCGACAACTAAATCATCATCATCACTCGAAAACGTTTTGCACCAGACATAATAAATTGCTTTGATGTGCATAACACAAGTTGCATCGTAATCGCATCGCAGTGGAGTCGGGCCAGTGGAAGAACAGCCTAAATCCTTAATTTAAATATTTAAATCGCAGGGCGATTTTGCATTCTTGATAGATGCGCTTTTAGGCGCGCCTTAGAACATACTGGCATCAATTCGCGGTTGGTGACTTCCTCGGAGGAAGCTGTTAGTTATTGTCGTTTTGGATACAAGGGGAGGCTGAAAACAATAAGTATGTGTTGTTTCGCCGAATATTCGTAACTTCCAAGCCGCTTATACCCTGTGGCGGGTGCCGTTGTTGCTAATTAAGTCCCGTCAGACTCCAACGATGCGTTGTGTTTAGACTCGTTCCTCGCATTTGAGCAGCACTTGAATACGGGAATTGTCATCTTTGTGGGTCAACTTTTGTTTCCAGGTTCCAGCATTCCTGCCCGCTCTGACCGTCATCTTCTAAAGGAGACATCCATCTCGTTAGGTGAAACTATGTGACTGGGTGGCGCCCTACAAATTATTAATATATACTTTCTATGCCCCTCCTGAACTGACTGATAGAATCACCTGCGTCTCACTAAAGCTAGATGTACGCATTTTTGACATTATAACCTGTCGTAAATTATTTCTAGAGCAGAAAATAAGTCCCAAAAACTGATACTAAGTAGTGTATTATATTAGATAAATAATTCATTAATTAACTGAACTTCTTTTGTGAGTTGTAATTGTTTAGTAAAACTGCGAGAATGTAAACTTTCAATATATACTCACAGAAGGATCAAAGCAAATGTTTCAGTAATATTCGCATGGGTTTCTCTATTCAATGAACAACAATACATAGAAGCAGTTAATACTATTTCAGTTTGCCGTTTAAAGTAGAAAGAGCACTAATATGGTATATTTTGCACTGAAGTGTAATTTTCGGGTTCGTTTACTAGATCATTACACAGCTTTTCTAGGCATGGTTATATGGTGACGTAGAATTTAACCTTCTATCCACTAAAAGCTACCCTTTTATTGCCCTTTCAACCCTTATCGAAACCCATTTTTTAGAGCTTCCAATACTTCACTGGCAGGCCAGCCGAGAAAATAAAAACGAAGGCAGGAAACCGTCTGCAAAATAATTGTCACCGTTAGGCTGCGTAATCCGGGCGCCATCGATCAAGAGCGTTTAATCAACGACACGTGTCGGGACAAGGGATGATGCATGTCCTGCACACCCCGTGATTCGGCGTGGTGACCATAGCTGCCCTCGTCCCCAGCAGACGTTGCAGAGCGGGGCCCGCCTCGTCATCTGGATTATTTGATGCAAATCACGAGGTTCGGTCCTGACTTATTCACGAATTCGGTAATTAACGCGACTGCTGTAGAACTCGTTCCATTGTACCGGGCGGCATGTATGATTGGGTTTGCGGATTTATGACGATCTGCATTTATCATTTGCGGTATCTGTTGGTGATCAGCGGCGGCCGTGGTCAATAGCTGGCCCCGAATACTAATTTGTTAACAGTTTTATTGGATGTGGTTTATGGGGCGATCCTTTTTCATATCCAGGTGGTTGACTTGAATTGCCTTCCCATGCCATAGTTTAACGCAGCATTTCTCAAGCTATTTTTATGTTTCCCCCCATACACTTGTAATTCTGAAAGAACGCATTAGTAGGTTGCTGTTAGTACCAGCGGGGAAGTTTTTATTCTGGCAGCTGTGATTGATATTGTAAAAATTATGTTTGCAGAACATTTTTCCAGACAACTACAGCGCATCCTTTCTCAAACGATATTGTTACTCGTGATATTTTATTATTAATTGATTTTGTTTAATTCTGCAACCGATTATCTGCACTTGAAGAACTGTTGTTTTCTAAACCAATGGAAAGAAGCCTTAGTACCTGAATTGTTTAAAATGTTAGACGATTTTATAAGGGGGCAAACATTCAGTTCGGGAACTTCGTTCTATGTAGGAACATAGCCTGAGACAAGGTGAATCAGGGTCTCAGAAATATATCTTTCCGACACCCAGTCAATCTGGCACACCGTTAACGGCGTACCGGGTGATGTGGTTAGCATCACACCGTCGACGACTGCCTTAATTTCCCTACTTCCACAACTGTGGTTTTGGTACCCAACTTTAAAGCGACTGGGTGGGCCGCCCGCCAGTTTCCAGATTTGGGGATTGAACTCCGTACCGTGGCACCGTAGCCTGAGCTCCCTAACTGCTCGGCCACGCTGGCTTTCGGGGAGGAGAGAGGGCAAACATACATCAGAATAATTATGTGGAAGTTTGCACAGATGGTGCTCGACCAATGTCCGTACAGTATACAAAACTCTCCACAATGTATCTGGTAACATTGCACGATTCACCGTGTGTTATCACAGTTCAAAACATTGCATGCCTCTGCTTTTGATAGTCCGACCTCCCCTCCCTCCAGGAGATCGCGCCACACGCGTTGGGAATCACCGACTTATAATACGTTGTTGCGTGACACATAACGTCAAAGCGGTAAGGATACATCTGTATCTCAATAGATTACAGAGCATGTAGTTGTGAAATGTGACGCAGCTGTGACGACTCTAACAGTCCACACTCAGTATTTTAATTATGTTATATAACTGTAGTGGTATATACTTTCAGCCAGAATGCCTTAGGCTACAAAGTGTCTCAAATTTCTCTAGGAATATTTTTAATAAAGTATTTATATGTAGCTGAAAAAGATTTTTATCTAGGGGAGACCGTGCAAAAATGTAGCTCTTTGCATTTGCTTCAGTGTAGATGGATTAGATAGCGTTTGCAGTAATAAGCTGTACCACAAAAATCACTTCCCAGCAAAAAGCAGGCAGTTTTTTAATTTCTGCAAATATAATAATTTTTTGCCCCAGTTTGTATAGATTATTCTAAAATACGAAATTACATAATTAAACTCTGTTGCCCGCACGTAATACCGTTTTTTTGCCATATTATAAACTGTTGTTTATTAGAAGGAGTATTTCCCGAAATTTGGAAAAAGGCGATCGTAACACCGGTGCCAAAGGTTAAAGCATCTGAAGATTTTAAACACCTTCGCCCCATCAGCATCTTACCAACAGCTTCCAAGATTCTGGAAAGAGTGGTAAGTGATCACATTAGGAATTATCTTGAAAATAATAATGTATTACCTGGCACACAGTCCGGTTTTCGACCGAGTCACAGCTGCTCCACGTCGTTGCTGGACATCACTGATGATATTCTAAATAACACTGATCAGCATGAATTAACTTTGCTTGTGTGCCTGGACTACAGTAAAGCGTTTGACACGCTTAATCACACCACGCTTTTGTCTATCTTAAAATACATAGGCTTTGAGTCAGTGCCAATAAGACTTTTTCAAAGCTACCTTGGTAATAGAACTCAAATTGTTAAAGTTGCTGATGATATGTCAACAGCATTGCCGGTAGAAGCAGGTGTTCCTCAAGGTTCCATA
Organism: Agriotes lineatus; assembly: GCA_940337035.1. Taxonomy (NCBI): domain Eukaryota; kingdom Metazoa; phylum Arthropoda; class Insecta; order Coleoptera; family Elateridae; genus Agriotes; species Agriotes lineatus. The sequence goes on from OW679200.1 coordinate 143,273,129, forward strand.
TTAGGGCCATTGTTGTATACTATTTACACGTTAAATTTGAGTAAAGTTCTGAAATTTTGTAGATGTCATCAATACGCTGATGACACCCAAATTTATATATCTTTTAAGCATAGTGAAGTACAGCTTGGCTGCCAACGTCTTAATGAAGACCTTGTAAATATTGTCAATCAGTCTTATGAACACTCACTAATTATCAATGCTTCTAAAACTACTGCAACTTTATATGGACCAAAGTACTTAAAACAATCAGTCGTACCTGAAATTTCTATTCTGGTCGATGGTAGTCCAGTTGAACTAGTTGACACAATTAATAATCTTGGTCTTACAATTGATAATGAATTAAATTTTACACAACATGTATCCAAATTACTTAAATCTGCTTATGCAAGTTTAAAAGTTTTGTTCCCTCACAGGCATTTACTAGCTACTGAAATTAAAGCTATGCTATGCGAATCACTTGCACTATCTCGTTTGAGTTTTTGTGATGTTGTATATGGACCTTGTTTGTGTGTAGTGGATAAAAATAGACTACAACGGGTGCAAAATTCCTGCCTTAGGTTCATATTCGGCATACGCAAATACATGAGAATTTCTCACAAACTCAATGATGTGAACTGGTTAAACATGCACAATAGGCGTCTACACCATTCTGCTAGCTTTTTTCATAAAATCATCAGTACAGGGTACCCAAAATATTTGTCTAGAAAAATTACTTATAGATCCGATGTTCACAATGTCAATGTTCGGTCTAGGGGTCTGCTGACAACTCCAAGGCACAATACTGAAAAATTTAAATCTGCTTTTAAATACCAAATATGCTTAACTTACAATAAAATTCCCAAAGAATATAGTGCTTTGAGCATCAAAACCTTTAAACAACGGTACAAACGGTTTCTGTTCACCTTGCAGTCGCAATAATAGTTTTTCCATAATTTTCCTTTTTATATATACCTGATTAGCCTTCATATCTTATTATAGTAACAAACTTTTACATGTGTTGGACTCAACTACGTGGAAATCCTTGTGAAATTTATTCATGAACAACTAGGTTAAGTGGAAGAGCAGCATTTGTTGAACTTCGCCTAGCGATTTTCCCTAATACGGTACACTATGCATAAATTTTGTTATCTTAGTTTATATATTAATATACTTAATAAGCTATTTTGTTTCTCTTGTTTTAATTTTCTATAGTTTTAAATTTTACAATGTCTGTATGGGGAAAATAAAGACAATTTATTATTATTATTATTATTAATGTGTATTCCAAAATCGATTCCGACTTCTAAATCTAATTCCGATTGAAACCTCTAATAAGGTTAAATAAACGAATGAGGAACATTTAGTATAAAGACATAATAATATAAAACGAAGTTTATAGCGGTTTAATTGTACACTTAATTCGTTGATCCTCTATAGCGCCTTTATGTTTAATCGGTTAAAAAGTTTGATTTGATAGGTGATCCTAAATGGGTTGAACATTTTAATTTTTTTATAATTGATTCGACTTCTGCAGGGTGCCCCCAAAAGACATTCCTCAAATAATGATACATTTTCCAATAGAACACCATGTATTCCTTCGTTGTTAATTAACTTTTGTGGCTCTTACGTTTAACCTTAATTTTTACTTATGTATGCATTGATTTCAGAGGCTTTCACGACCATTGTCATTAAGTATAAAACGACTTCCGGGTTTGGACCGTGTCATTATTGAGGTCGAAGAACTCAAAACTTTGCCCACTTGCGTAAGGGGCTTCATCAGGAGGAAAAAGCAAAAAGAGCACGGTAACTCAACGTGTTAACCACGCCAGAGGCGAAACTCTTTTGGAAGGGAAGGGATAGAAGAGCACGGTAACTCAACGTGTCAACCACATCAGATGCGAAACTCGACTAACAATCGGAAGGAGAAAAGCGAGAATTTATAGGCAAGCGCCGCGCCGTTGCGGATCAGCAAATGCCGTCGCGGTTCAGTGGCGGTGGGAGAGGCTTAGGAATTAGCACTTTCCACATAGAAGGAAGGGGAAAGCCTTCGTCCCGATTGAGATTCTTAGGGTGTTTATAAATCTCAATGGCTTTGCGAATCCTTCGGCTAAAGAAGAATGGGGATTTTCAGATGATGGGAAGTTTAATCAAAAAGGATTTTATGGCCAGTATCACGCTGGTGTTCGGCGATGGCTGATGATGAAACGAGACCCTATTTGAGACAGCGCTGGTGCTCAGAGATGCGAGTTTTCACTGAACGTCCTGTTTCACCAATGTATACAGCATTACAAGAGCAGCTGACTCTATAAGCACCTTTAGAGGACATAGTGTTTAATTTATCTTTAAGTGAAGGAAGAACCTGTGAGATCTTGCTCGGGGGTTTGAACACTGTTTTAATGTTTTGTTTTCGAAGAAACTTTCCAACAAGATCGGTGACTTGGTGGATATAGGGAAGAAAGACTATTGCTGCAGGAGGATCGGTTTTTGGAGGTTTGGGTGGCCTTGGATGTAGATGGCGTTTGATGGCAGACTGTACATCCCTAACACGGTAATCGTTGTTCCTAAGAGCTTTTCCGAATGTGGTTTAATTCAACGTGGACATTATTGGGTTGGGATATGGAAACAGCCCGGTGTACAAGCGAATTGATGGCGGAAAGTTTTTGTGTAGGATGATGGTGGGAATCGGCATGCAGATAGCGATCAGTGTAAGTGGGTTTGCGATATACAGAATGACCAAGTTTGCCACTAGGTTGGCGAGAGACCTGTACATCTAAGAAAGGAAGGAAGCCGTTACTTTCTATCTCCATGGTAAAGTTAATGTATGGATGTAGACTATTGAAATGATTTAAGAAGACGGGGAACTTGTCTTTACCATGTTGCCAAATAATAAAGGTATCGTCGACGTATCGGAACCAAACCTTAGGTTTCAATTCTGAAGATTCCAGAGCTACGGTTTCGAAAGCTTCCAAGGAGGTATTGGCAACGACAGGTGAAAGAGGAGAACCCATGGCCGCATAAGAGATTTGTTTCGGTAGAATCTTCTGTGAGAACGCTTCCTAAAGACGTTGCCGATCTTATCCGCTTCGAAAGTGTTAGGTGTTTACGATCTTCTAAACCTCATAAAAGTAACATTACAAAAGACGAGAGAAATGATCTCAACACCTTACGTTCCAATTCCGAGTTCTCAATTTTGTCCGCCGATAAAGGTAATGCTACGGTAGCTATGGATCGAACAGAGTTCACCACTAAGGTTAAGTCTTTACTCCAAGAATCTTCTTATGCCCCACTTTCTCGTCTTCAAGTCTACCTGCCCTTATAGGAAAATGCCTCTCTTCCACTTATTTTCTATTTCAAGGCTAGTTCTTTAAACAAATCTGTGGTGCGGCCATGGGTTATCCTCTTTTACCTGTCGTTGCCAATATCTTCATGGAAGCTTTCGAAACCGTAGCTCTGGAATCTTCAGAATTGAAACCCAAGGTTTGGTTCCGATACGTCGATGATACCTTTATTATTTGGCTACATGGTAAAGACACGTTATTCGTCTTCTTAAATCATCTCAATAGTCAACATCCAGACATTAACTTCGACCTCAATAATGACGCGGTCCAATCCTGGAAGTCGTTTTTTACTTAATGAGAATGGCCGTGAAAGCCTCCGAAATCATCTTATAAAAAACTATATTTAACAAAAATAAGAGGAAGAAGAAAAAAAAAGAAAATTAATAGTTTTTGAGTCTTCTCGGAAAGTTTAAAACTTTTTAGCAACAATTTGGCATACTTTCTAAACGATGTGCTGTCAACATTTGGGCAAAACTCAAAATTTTGAAATTATGAAAAGAAATGCTTTTTATAGTGACATAATCCTAAAATGTTACCAAAAATGCCATGACCGTCCTTTCGGAAAATATTTTTAAAAATTGCACCAATCTGAAACTTCTTTGTGGCGTGACTCTATAATTCATATTCTTATTTTGGTATTTCGCCACTCTTTAAATTAAAATTATTAAATAACGTAAATAACGAACGTTTCGAGGGACAATCTGCCCTCGTTATCAACGATTAACAATTAAAAAGGAACAATAAACTTAGCTTTTTCATGTCAGTGTCAAGCAATTCATTGGAGGTTGGTGGTTTTTCAATCTCCGTGAAAAAGCTAAGTTTCTTGTTCCTTTTTAATTGTTTCGTTGATAACGAGGGCAGATTGTTTCTCGAAACGTTCGTCATTTAATAATTTTAATTTGCAGAGTGGCGAAATACCCAAATAAGAATATGAATTAGCAGTATATATACGTAGGTTGTCCCAACTGTTAATTGCCCCTGTATTTACTTATGTGTGCTGAAGACATCAGTTCTAGATGCCGAAGCACAGAACTATCGCAATTTAATAAGTTTTCAATAAAAAAAACACGGAAAATGCTTACTCGGCACAATATTTACAACCATACTAAGTAGTACAATGTAGAAAAACAACCTTTTTAATAGAGATAAATAACTGTGAACAAACAAAAATTCAAATTTATCTTCATAATGGTTGTTGATTTTGTAAAATGCAGAATTCAAGTCTGTCCATAAAGTAACGTCCCGCATTACGTAGTATCTCTGGCATAATCCTGTGAACTGGTTGGCGTGTTGATGTTAAAATAAAGGGCATTTAAGGCTCCATATCCGTCTTCAATAAACTACTTCCATTAAAAGATGCATCTTTGAGCCTTACATTTTTGAGATAATCTGTCGAAATAATTTGAGAATGTTCCCTTTCAACCTCTTAAGGATAATCTTAATGGAACTTTTTATCGGATTAACCATAAGAACATAATCGACGATCGGTGTATTAAATGGATACCGTTTCTTAAAGAAAATGTGGTACTGTTGCTTAATTTACATAAAAGCAACTCGATTCCAATATGAAATTTAAGAAAAGTATGTAGTAACTGAAAATTCCTGCTACCGCAAGGATGGATATCTTCAGTCTAAAATATAGGCAACTGAGCCAACATTTTCATAAAATTAGTTATGAGACACTGACATGTTGTAGAACTACGATGGATATCACTATTTGTTATATAATAAGTGTAATGTAAATGTAAGAACAAAGAAGTGTAAGGTCCAGCATATGCAATATTTATTATAATAACGTTTGTTGATATCGTTTCTCGCTTTAAATATACGAAAATATTAGTAATACAGATTACACGAAAACAAAATATTGATATTGATATTAACCTTCTTGCTTTAAATACACATCAAACATGGCTATTACCAATAAGGAAAGCTTTTTCGTTGATATAAGGTTTGATACACTTACTTTCAGAAAAGAGAGTCCTAATAACATTAAGATAGTCTTCTTCGAAGTAGCATAATAATCAATGTTATAACGGGCTAGTTTGTGTCACCTTCGTGATTAATAATCACCTCGGTATTTAACCATTATTCTGCTAGGAATAAAACTGAACTGCATTTCTTACAATGTACCAATTAGCTTAAGAAACATTGTGCATTTAAAACATATGAGTTTCACTTGCAAGATTGTACGCCAAAACCATCTGATACAGTGTTGCGTGCGTTTATTAATAGAACGAAGCAACTTGTGCGGAAACAGCAGCGTGGGAAGCAGTCTTGAGCCGAAATACAGCTTTGAGAGTAGACAACTACTTTGAAATCAACACCGAGGAATCAATAATTCGTCAGCGCCGAAAGCAGTTCAGCCAGCTTCAAAAAAGAAGTCGATCTTGTAAATGTACGGGATCATTTGGAACAACTACAACGCAAGATTAGTCCTATAAATAACACTACCAGCAAATTAGGAAATGGTTGCAACAAATGACGCAATAACTTTAGCGGGAAAATTACGCGTCCGAAAGCAAAGACATCCTGCTGAGTCAGCGCGTCATCACCGAGCGCTGCATCATTCTGGGGACGTATCGCGTCAGCTGATTTCCAACTGCAAAGAGTCAATAAATTCGAGTGCGTAATTTAAACATTGCGGGTAGATTAAGAATCGGGTTCGTGGACTGTTCCGTGCTAATATTAATAGCGCACATAGCATTTATCGATTAACATTGTGTATTCCTTTATGTAATTTCATGCATGTTTGTTTCTTTTACAGATTATATATATTTTCATGTAAACTGTTTGGTTTTCATTTCTGGCAGTGTTTGCATGTATAATTACAGCACTATAGGTTATCACGAGCAGGCCGACAAGAGCAATATTGACATATCCTTAGTCGCATTGAGGTAAGAGCGGGTCTTGTGCTTCTACGGGGCTATCTAGCATACAAAGGACAATCTAAATTCAGAGTAAAGTATAGTATAGGGCACGGAAAAAAGCTACAATACAGTTTACGGTGTCCAACGTAAAACTACATAAAGTACTATTACAATGTACAGCAAAAAAAGAACAAAAGTTTTTTTACATAACTCAACAACTAAAGCGCTTAGGTCCAACTACCTTTTTGAATATTATTCACAATTGAAATCTGAAGCTTTTCCCCACTCTATCCAACGTTCTATCTCTTCCCGTTTTCGAAATTCCAATGGTAAATCTCAAAATTGAATAACCCTGTTTAGTCCGACATTCAAATCAACAAGTTTCACTACTGCAGCTTTAAAGAGCACACTCAGTGAAATTAATGGCTTTTTGATAGAATACCCAAGCACCGCAGTATTAAGTAGAGTTCTGCAATTGTTTAACTTTTTCTGGTCTAAATAATAAACGAGCAGTACTAAGTTCGAAATTGTGGCTTTAATAATAAATGAGCAGTTGGCATTAGAAAATCGTTTTAAGTTGAACAACAATTAAAAGTTAAATTCGGATCCAAGCTCCCGCTTTATGGAGCAATCAAAATAACGACGCCCAGAAAGCTTGAGCACAAAAGTTGCCCAACTTATTAATAACAGCGGCAGTCACATTCTGCGTCCTGCTACGAGGACAAGGATTTTGTTTCAGAAGGCTAAGCGGAATTTATCCGTAATTTTAAATCGTCCGCTGAATAGACCGCAGCTCGAGCGCAAAAAATTATCGCTGCCGCGAGCCGCAAAAACTGAATTTATGGGGTTATTAGTATTTATTAATCGTATTCATCATGCAGTTATCACGATGCGGAAGCTACGAAAGCGCGAAAGGTAATTTGTAGAAAAGAGCGATGAGGCTGCTGCGACTTTACGAGACGTCATTAGCGGAAAAATAACGCGTAACAATTTTACGCTAAATTCCAGTAAAAACTTTATTTTCCCAGCGGTTTCCTATGTAATTAAAAGTTACACCTAGAATTACTCGTGCAGTTTGGTCTTGGAACGAAATTAGGGAAATCCAGGTCAGACCGCACATCAATGTGAAAAGTTTTAATTGGCCGAAAGCCCCAAAATTGAAATTTGGGAACTTGGCACAACATTGAAAGTACCTACTAATATAATTAGCTTGTGGCTGGCTTTAATTTATTGGAACTTGCTGATTAACGTTTGTTAGTATTGGAGCAGAAGAGATATTTCTAGCTTAGCTACAGAATTTTCTCATTTTATCCTAATCTAAACTCCTAGTATCAATGACCTTGTTTGTAGTAGACGTTAATAGTAGGACATCGCTAGTTGTCAGTCCCACAAACCACGGAATTATGGCTTGGAAAGCATATCCTGTAGAAGGTGAAGGAATAGTAATGGAAAAAGACTGAGTAATACTAATTTGATCGATGCAAGTCGCTTTTTTGTATACACTTTCTTTTAAAACTTAAGACAAAGAAATATTAGTAAATGTCTGATAGCCTAGTAATATTTGATGACTTAATTGTTAAAAGTAAACACAACACAAATAATTAGTAAACGAGGCAGTCTATTCACACTTTGAATGTGAATTTTACTGAATAATGCTGTGTAACACTATAGACGACCAATCGTTGATAAGAATTCGATCTGGCAATTCCGGCACATTCATGAGCTACTTAAACCAAATTAATTGCTTAAGAATTTTTACACACCTTTCCTTCAATATAACACGTGATTCATAAAAACCTTCATTAGAGCAGGCAGGGAAAAGGTTACTTATGTGTTTGACTAATAAGACAAACATTAAAACTACTAGCATAACCTTGTGTAACTATTATAGTGCTCCTGAGGATTTCAATTTAGACTTTTATTTAAACAAACGATTTCATGAATAATAAACCTCTTTATATTTAAATAGCAAATAAAATTTATACAAATATTTAGATAAATATTGAACAAATAAGCTTAAACTAAAATGGATGGAATATGTAGTCAACACTTTCATTTATGCATATATATTCTTCTTTTCCATATCAACAGCAGGAGTTACAAATATTAACATTTTTATGTATAGCCATGGGAATAAATCTCAAAACCGAAGTGAAAGTGAAAGTGTAAATGATGTATTTAAACTGATGAGACGAGTTTCAAAGCATTCCACTAAGAAGTTCAGGTTTATTCGGGTAGTGTGAATACGTGCCCCATCCTGTTGAAAATGCTTGTGCACTATTTCGTCATCATTTTGTTCATGAAGGGAGACAAGATTTCTAACCTAAATCTTTAAGCGTTTAGCACTCCTAAAAGGCCAATTGCATGCACATGGCATAGTCGTTCACATTTGACATATAAAAACAGATTACCGAAAATATTTCAAACTTGCTGCCAGAGGGAAAAAAGCAAGGTTGACCAAAAATTATTTGGAAAAACTGAAAACAAAAGTACTTACTTGGTATGGTTATCTGTAAAGGACAGATAAAAACAGATGACCGAGAAGAATACGACAGTAGCTATCACAAGGAAAAAATTAAAGGTCCACCAAAAATTTGTTGGATTAAAGAAAGACAGAGACACTGCCTTGGTATGGTCATCTACAGAGTACAAATCAAAATAGATGACTAAAGGGAATCCGGGAGTGGCTACTAGAAGGAATAAAAGAATGGTAATCAGAAATGAATTGGAGAGAAGAATAGCAAAACTGTTAACGTGGCATGGCCATAGTCATGTAGGGAAGACAGATAAAACTAAATGACTGATAGAAATACAATAGTGGCCACCTGAAAGACTAAAAATTCTCAACCAAAAAGGAGGTACATATAAGAAATGCAAAATTAGTGACGCATCGTAGTCATCTGCAAATGAGGGGTAGAAAGGTCTACCAAAAGGAGTTGGACAGAAGAAGGGCAAAACTAATGCTGTGGTATGATAATCTATAGATAACATATAAGAACTGACGACCGAAAATAATACAGCAGTGGCTAGTAGAGGAAGAAAAAGACAGGTTAACCAAAAAGTAGTTGGAGAGAAGGAAGGTAAAACTACTTACTTGGTGTCATTTACAATTGAATGGGAATTGAGGGAAGGGAAATTCGACCAGAAAGGAGTTAGTGAGACGAAAAAACAAAAATATTGACGGGACATACTCAATTACGAACAACAAATAAAAACTGACCGAAAAGAATACGACAGTGGCTACCTGAGGGAAGAAAAAGGAAAGAACTGCCAAAAAATATTTGGAGTAACGGAAGACAAAATTAGTGACGTATTATAGTCATCCACAAAAAAAGAACAGATAAGACCAGATAGCCGAATATAATACACAAATTTTACCAGAGTGGAAAATGTCCACCAAGAAACGAGTCTGAGAACAGAGATAACAAAGTACTAATGTGGTATGATCATCCACAGAGGACAAAATATAGACAGATGATGAAAAAGATACGACAAGGGATACCAGAAGGGGGAACAAAGAGGGACTGACCAAAAAGGAGTTGCATTAAAACTGGGGGGAGCCACCAATGTCGTATGATCATCTATATAGTATAATTATATAAAACATATGGCTGCCAAACAAGCAACATTTAATTTTTAATTAAAAGATTACCTTCTTTCCACAGGGAGCACCAGTTACTCCACTTCTTTGCCTAATCTAACATCATCTTCGAGAAAAATTCGCTGAATAACTATTATGGACATTATAAAACCTTTGTAGAGGAATATGAACCTGTATTTATGTCTTTATACAAGAGACATATTTTCTTCAGATGAAAAAAATATAAAGTCAGCAACAAAACTATCCAATAGATATTTTATTGAGTTTTAAATAATACCGAGTACCCAAAAGTGAAATAATTAATGCGCCTAGCCTTTGCTTGTCAAACACGTCGAAAGACATCAGAAACAACAGGCCAGAATGCATACGTACTACCACAAACGTAAGACCACGTGAAGATAGTACGATAACAGTTCCATAACTGAGATTTTGGGAGGCCCACAGGAGCTTTACTTCCCAATACTAATCTTGATTTAATCAGACGGGTGCAACAGTTCACCATAAAAATCAAATTACCGACTTTTTTTCGGGAGCAATCTGTTTTCTAACTGCTACCAAAAGGTACCATAAACATGTGTCTTATAAAATCGGATAAGGACTGTAAAAATTCCGATAATGAGAACTTAAAGTGGTTCTACTCTGTAGTTGTATACGCAAAATTTTGGAAGAGGGAAATGAAAAGTATATGTAACTCAACATATCTCATCTTCAGCTCAAATTTCCCAATACTCCTAATGTATTGTATAGTGTAACCTCATTAGATTCTCTACTCAAGAGTAGAAAAGTGTGGGTATGTAATCATAAAGTTGTATATTATTATATTTCTGTAGATGTACGTAACCAACAGTTTTCATTACGACTTAAAAATGCTAATATTACTAACATTCTGGTGACTCGAGCTAGACATGAGGTTGACGCGTTAAATACTCCTAATTTACTACTGCCATACCTTATGGAAGAAACAACATAAAGTAATTGCCAAGTTTTCAAAACCATCAGCGTTTGTTCTGAGCATAAATGCTATATCTAAAAAGTGCACGTTCTATAGATTATTATGGTTGTCTTCAATCGTGGAACAAAAGTGTAATATTAATCGTTGCTTTTAAAAAATATTTACGTATATATAAGGTGGTTTAGAGGAGAGTGAGGGGTTTCCATTTAAAAAATATGCACCACAGCTACCTACCACAGGGTACTGCGATAGCTTAATTAATATTTCAGTTGTGATGGATTACGGGCACTTGATTAATCAAGTTTTTAGCGTCTGTCAGTTTATATGAGTAAACCTAAAGAGCGATACAGATTTAATATTTTGAGAATGCCGTAGAAATGCTTCAGCAATATGGAAACCGAATATATTAATTTTATTTATTATCGAAGCTATTTGAGATTCATCTGTGCTCAGATATGGAAGTAAATATTTTACCGCACAGTTATGCCGAAAGTATTTTGCTTTGCCTATTCTTAAACCTGCAAATTTGTATACTCACATTAATTATATTGTATCTTAACAGCTTCTTTATACCTGTAGGACATAAAAACGCTATGTTTCCGTATTTTAAGCAACATGGAATCATCAAACGGTGATCGTAAATCTTCACTTACCTTGTCAATATAAACATTTATAAAATATCTGACGATAAAATGGACTTCTATAAAAGGAGAATGTTATCGCTTACCGTAGTATCCTATTTCTGAATCCATTGTATACACCTAGAGAGGAAGATCAATAACTGAAGCAGATTATAACAGTTTACTTTCACCTGCCCCATCAAATTACTATATTAACTACCCTACTGATTGATAACTCGTTGTATAGGGAATCCTTAATTCGACAACGAAATATCCCATTCTTGCTATGTAACACACAAGAAATTTACATAGCTATATGGAAACAACTAAACTGGAAGCCCTTCAACAGGAACATTAATTACGAATAACCGTCTGATGGACATACATCAGCGTATGCTTTAAATTTTAAACTGTACAAATTCCCGAAAATACAGTTTCCAATGTTAATAAAAATTTTACGGAACCCTATTTGAACCCCTGTGTTTACAGTTTCCTACCCGTCTGGCACTTTATAAATTATTGTTTTAGTTTCCTTTTTATACGGATTGTGTATTAGATAAAAATATTCATACAAAAATACTTCTAAAACTATACATCGAAAGTTGGGACGAAGTGAATGAGCGAATACTTAAAATTAAGGTGGACGTGCGATATTACGAAATTGTGCTATTAGCAAGATATGCTCCCAAGAGTGACGCTAGTGACAATGAAGAACATAAATACTTTGGCGACCTTACGACGTTAGTCGAGCAAATCGACAATCGACAAGAGACCATCCTTCTAGGAACTTAATGGAAGAATTTGCAAAAGAGACGATAACATCGTGGTAGGCCCACACGGAGAAAACACTGATAATGACAGTAATGAACAGTCTATAGAGCTTTGTCATCAGCACTCCTAAAAAGTGTCCAAACTTCCAAGATTTCGTTTACCGTCTTCACCTTCATTAAACAAATTATCAAAATAGGATTATAAGTACTTTTACAACATGACAGAAATGAGTACTAAACCTCTACGGAAAACAGTGACACGGCGAATCAACTATGTCGTAACAGAAAAACTAAGAATGCTCCAAAAGATAGTATAAAATGCATGGAAAGCAGCCCAGGTAATGAAGAATGGAAAATCAGCAGTGCTATGAAACATACCCACAAAGCTCATAAGATCGGCACCACAACTTCTCTTCTAACTTCTAGCAATCTTTTGCAATAGATGCTTAACGGCGAACCTGTACCGACTGACTGCAAACAAGTTTATATATCCTCTGTATATAAAAATGAGAATCAGTATATATTTGTGCTCAAACTGAATGTGACGTTAGCGCTTGCATAAAATGAATGTATTTTTCTTCCTCTTAATGTAGAGTGAGACATGAGAGTCGGTTACTAACCATGATACTACTACTACTAAGATAAACCCACGCGGCGATCGAATTTCGTACTACATTGCGCATGACGTCATTCCGTGACAAAAATCCTGCTTGACGGTATGGAAATGCATTGCTTTAAAGCCGTTTTTATTAATGTTTACTGTTTAGTAGTATATTTTATTATAATATTGATATATTACATTTCATTCAATATTATAATAGTATAAGAGATATTTCTTTTATGATTTAATGTAGGATTTATGGCCCATAATAGAATAAGCCCTTAAATAAAGTAGGTAGGTGCTAGATATAACAAAGTATCTTCAAAGTTTAACATTTTATAAAGGTTTTTTTTTTTGTAAAAAACGAACAATAAACGATTTTGAATACTAGAGTATTTAAATTTAAAAGTAAAGGAAGATACCAACATATGAAGCGTGAAAAGTTTAAGACTTATTCATTATCAAAAATTATTACTTTAATCCGTAGCGCCAAAAAACGGACTTATGTTTTTTAAAATTTAAATAAATATTATTAATTTTAAAAGAATACCTTTGTAGAAAAATATGAGTGATATATACGAGCATATTTATACTGGGTGTCCACTCTCAAAGTCAAACATAGGCAATCAACATTGTGCATTTGATTTTTATGTATTTTTCCATTATTTCTACACTATATCAGTAAATATTATTATTACTGGTATCATTTGATGTGCAACAATTTTATCTTTCTATTGATACCACTATCTTTCCTGTAAGTTGAATTGGAGAGTAGGAGTCAGCAAAATCGTTCAATGCAATGTTAGATTCCTATGTTCGAGTTTGAGAACGGACACCCGGTATATATTATTAACAATTTTTTAGTACAAGCTTTTTTTGGATTTTTATGGGTAGGTGTTAAAAATTGGTAGTGATAAAACAATTTTGTTTAATTTATTAAGTACATATTATTTATTTACATAATATTTACATGTTATTTACAAAATTTACACATTTACACAAGAAAACCAAGTTTTATTACGACTTATTTTACAATTTTTGTATTTTTTCTCTTCCTCATTTTGGATTTTTCTTTAATATCTCTATTCAATATTCTAATTTTAAAATACATTTTGCATCGAAAGAAAAGATGCTTGGCCTCTGTACTTGAATTGATAGATTCCGCTAAATCCATTAGGACTTTTAAATAATTTTTGGTCAATTTTAATGACTCCCCATTAAAATTGTTAAAAATGAAGAGAAGGTACTGCATCACTTTTCAACTTCCATTTATTTTGCGGTAATTCCAACAGTTTCTCTTTGGAACAGTAATCACTTTCTACAAAATGATTTCAACATATTCTTGATGTTTTCACATTAAATTTGTGTTGCTGGTAACACTTTAGAATCCATTGTTCGCAAACATGTTTGTCCCTTCGAAAACTAAAGAAACGGCAATCGGAAACTTTTTTGCTCTTTTTGTTGTTGTTGCTTAAACAACCCATCACTGCACAGTACACCATGGTAATAAATGTTTAATGCAATGTTTTAATTATAATTTATTAAATTTTACCCACATATATCTGCAAACAAAACGAATAACACATTAAACACCGAACCGAAACCTTCAACCGCCGTATCAAACTGCCTGCTGCTGTGAAAATTTGTCACGAAGTGACGTCAGGCGTGCGAGAGAGATGGGCTTAGTAAGTATAGAAATCTAAGAAGGGACAGGATATAAATAAATCATATTTTACACAGACACAAGCAAAGACGACCTCCGAAATTAAACAAATAAACAACTATTCTAGAAAGTATCTTTACATGCGGCACTGAACTGTGGGAACTGAATAAGAGAAACAGAAACTTATTTGTAATCACTGGACATGGACTCTTGAAGAAGATGTTGTGTGGCCTTCTCATTCGCCGGATATTTTCACCGGATTCCAATTCGCCGGAATTTGTAGCCGGACAATTATTTCACCGGAAAGCTATTCGCCGGATTCCGTTTCGCCGGATTGTAGGATGCGTGTCATATAACGAAATTCGGCAAGGTACTGTGTCTCGTTCTAGCCTGTTTAGGTTAGTTGCAGTCTTCGGTAATTTTTCCTTTACTATCACGGCCGGTGTTGTCCCCACGATCAGCATAGTGTCCTCGATCTTGATATCCGGCGAAATGCATTCCGGCCAAAAGAATTCCAGCGAATCAAATTCCGGAATGACGGATTCCGGCGAATCGAATTCCGGCAAAAAGAATCCGGCGAATGGAAACGGAGCCTATTGCAAAATCAAAGAAATAAAGATATTTGAAATGAATGTTAGAATTATGGAAACACATTCAAATTAAATGTCCGAGATAAATTTATTCAGTTACATGTTCCATAGCTTGTTTTTACGATCGTTGGTGACTGGTCTTAGCTCGCAATTTTTGATTTGTGAAAGTTCATTTACAAGCTTACTCGCTTTGAAACTATATTAAGTTGAATTAGCAATTCTCTTGACTCCTTCAGTGGTCCTTGCCTATCAAAGCAATGTCATTAGCAAAAAGTAGGTAGTTTAAATTTTTTTTTCTGCGGGGACTACTAAAAATAGGTTTTGTTACCAATAGCTTGTCGAACTAAGAATTACATTATAAATAAGAGTGCTAAAAGTTGAATCAGCTGTTTGTTTTCAGCACTTGTGTAAACATCTGATTTTGAATTTACGTATTTTAAACTGGAAGTAAGGTGGTAAAGTTATTCTAGTTGGTTCTTTCGTTAGAGGTACAATTCTAAATAATTAAAGCGTTATTTATTTATTTTTTATTTTATTCCGCACTCCGCCAACAGCCGTTAGGTCAATTATAGGCGTCACTGTACATTTTATGGAGACTTCCAACCCCACTAATGACTGTCATGATGTTATTATGACAACCGGGACCAACTTTTTTCCGTGGCAGCCGTACCACGGGGTGCCAGGAGAAGCAGCCGTGGAACTCCCATCCAAGTTCTGACCAGAGAGAGCATTGCTTAACACTGCTGATCGAACGTGGACGCTTGTTCAAGCTACACCATCCGGTTGTAACGAATAAAGTAAAATGTGTGCTGTTATAATTATCTTTGATAACCAACTTTGACAACTACCTATTGCCGAAATACTCACCTCTGCTGGCTACTTATCCACGGCCATCTCTTTACTATGATATAAATAATAACTGTCAAGAATGTAAACCTATATTAAATCGATATTTATGGATTACTAACAGCAAATTTAAGGACCTAAAAATAATATTGAACTCAAATTCGTGCTAAAAGTGTACATGTCTCCTGCACTAAACATTCAATTTTAGCACTTGTTTCATAAATAGCTATATTATGTGTATGTTTGTACTATTATTCTTCCACTACAGATTTTTAAATATATCTTCCATCTCGAAGTTAAACAATTTGGACGGACGAAGCGCGTTGAATATTTACTTTACTGCTGATTGTATCCTCGCTTTTGACTAGGAAGCCGGCTTTCTCAAGTATATATTTTAGAAAACTACAGTATTATTTCATATATTGCATAGTAAAATAAATTACTATAACATAAAATCTTACCATATGCAGCTAGTAAGATGCCCGTTAACTCGTTAATAATATAACGGTCAAGTGGTCGCTGTTCAAATACAAAAGATGCCGATCGCTTCAAAACACACAAAGCACCAGGAAAATTAAACCACATGCCAATAATAACGATTATAAATAGCAGATGAAGTATATGTATACATATATCTAATCAAAAAATAAAGTTTCCATTAATCTGACAAATTGAAAATACCAGGCGAATTTGGAATAGTAACGACTATTTTATACAGTAGGTGAGAATTCTTATAGCCGTTTCGAACGCAGTCATCACTAAACGTGTATTATGAGACCGATTTCTGGTACCTTATTACAAACTTGTTGCAACTAATTATTAAGCCAAACTCAAATATTTTTTTTATTATTTACGTTACTCTGTAAGTGCAAACATTAACACAATGAAAGACTATATAACTTTAAACATTAATTAATGACTTTATATGACAATGAAGCACATAACCCTAAAAACTAACGTCTTCTTCAAAACACAGCGCTCCAAGTTAGATGTAGTCAAACCGCTAAGATTTTCAAATCTCCCAGAACCCGCCGCAGGCCAAGTACTCACAATGTATCGATAAATAAAAGCCGGAAAAACTAATAAAGCAGACGAAGTTGTATAATAAATAGCACAGTAGAACATCAAAAAAGGTCGATCTAAATTGATAAAAGTTGGTAAATCAAATCGATAAATCAAGCTGACAAAGCAATGTAGTAAATCAAACTAGTAAAGCTGTAAGAAAATACTTGTTAAGTACTTCAACGCTATGCCTTAAAATTGACTCGCCCCTTATTATGGTTCCGGCTTAGAAATGTACACTCTCGGAATGTGCGCGATGCTTCTCAAGACACAAATCAAAATGCATCGTAAAAACTGTGCTAGCAACTAGAAAGGCTTGTTTACAAACCCTTTATCAACATTCTAGCTCTTATTGTTCACCAACGAGTCTCCAGGGAGATTCAAAACTCAAAAAGTTAGCCAATATTCTCAACATTCCCTAAAATATGTGTTGGTGATCAAAACTAAACCTATATGTCAACTTGATTAAATTTATCATATGACGAGGTTGTGTAGTACTTATCAAGTAGAAAGGCTGCCTAAGAAGAAGACGCAAATGTGTCCATGAATTCAATTTATGACGTTATAATCGGTTATTAATAATTCTTTTTTTGAATAACCAAATTGCTTGTGAATTTTTCCAAGTTGCTCATACTTTTTATGTAATTAACCAGCTGCTTGGGAAAAAGTTGCATATATCAAAGAAAATAAGGGACTTTGCATGAAAACCATATTAAAAAACAATTTTAGGTGGTCAATTTTTAAGTTTAAGACATTTTCACAAAAGGCCTAAAATTGTTAAAATTGTTTTTAATCATTTTAACTATGACAACATTTTACAGAATCGTAGAAATTGTAATTCACAAATAACGTTTACAAATTATTCTGTTAATTTTTGGTTTTTATAAAATTTACTACACTTAATAGATTACCTCAACCCTTTTCTAGCTTTCTCGATTCTTGAGAATTAGTTCTCCTTTAGGTTTACAAACCTTTTTGTGAGATTTGGCTTCATCCATCAGTTTCCTCCACGTCTTCCTTTGCATGACTTCCTTTTGCGTTTATCATTTTGTATCTCGTTTGCTTGATTTACAGTATCCAGTCAGTGATTCTGTCTGAGTTTTAGCATAATTCACTTCCAATGGCCAAGTCATGTAATTTTTTGAATTTAATGCACTAAACTTTCTCTTTCTCTTTGAATTTTTTCTAGTTTATTCTACGTCCTTCTAATATCACTTTCTATTCTGATTGATACCAGGACTATTCTTAAGAATTTTCATTCAAATCTTCTTTGTTCTTCTTATTTCTTTTTCGTAAATAAGCCCGACTCCATTGCATATGTAATTTTATTCATGGGGAGTCTAGTTTTATTTTTATTGATTTTGTTTTCTATTAATTTTCAACAGTTCTTCATCTCCGGCCTTCCTAATTCTTCCAAGGTAGTTATAATTAACTCATCTGTATATGCTATTGTTTGAGAGCCTTGATGGATTTTATTTATTACTTTTTTTTTGTACTTTGTTTTAGGTGTTTCTTTGAACTTTAATGGTTATTTAAAGCAATTTTCTGAATATATTAAAAAGTACCTATCAATTACCTATTACTCTTATTGACTAGACAGCAAAGGCATAACAGCCGACGTTTCTCAAAAATAAAACAAATTTGAATCAGTTGCGTAGAAAGTTCCTAATAAACGAACAAACTACGAGTACAAGCAATTTCTCCCGGGCCGTGTTTAACGGAAGGGTAGCGTGGAATAACGAGGTGGCTCCAAAAATGCAATATGTTCTCCTGCACGCGGACATGATTTATTTGTTCAATCAAACTTGCCTGCGCTCGCCTTTAAAGGATTCCAGTCCACGTATTCCAGCGTATTTTCCAATATTTTCGGTTTGCTGATCATTCACTCGGAAATAACGAATGGAAGCTCTTGTGGGCGAACACGAGGAAATATTTACTGTTGTGTATGGAAATATCTTGTGCCGTGACAGCCAGAAACCGATACATTACTAAAATGCAATAAATAAAGAATGTGTTTGGCGGGCGAACCTTTTTCGGAAATAAACTCGAAAACTCGTGGGCGAACTCCGCTTCGTCAGAAAGTGACGAAAAGTAAGCACAGGTCTATCCTGTTGATAGAAATGTTGCGGCCTTGTTATGGGTTATAAAATCCGAAGAAATTATTAAAATAATCCAACAAAAGCAATTTTCCATTGTGTTCATTTGAAGCGACAGAGAAAAAATGGGTAAAGATAAATAAGTGCTCTAATAAGGCATTTAAAGAGAGGTCGATAGAAATGTTGCAAACTTGGCGTCCAATGCCAATTAGACTGCATAGTAATTTTCCAAGTTACTTCTTCACTGTTCTGAATTCATTCAATTTCAGCACTAAACTAAAATTACTTTATGGTCTCTGATGATGTCGATGATGATGATGATGATAGTGACAACATCTTTTCGTAATAGTTACTCATCAATGTAATGTTTAACACTATACATACAAGATTTGGAATGTTCATATCACTCGATGCCTGACTTGAAATTTCCGCACAGAAGGGGGGGGGGGGGTGAGGCTGCTAGAGGGACCTTGCATCCCTCTTCAGCCAAGAACGGGAATTATAGGATGGGTGAGAAAAAGGAGGGGTGGAGAATGGAAGAGCGATCAGGAAAGGTGGAGAAGTACTGTCCCGACATTCGCCTCAGAGAAACCACCTAACAACCTGAATCAGAGCAGACGGCCAGGGGAATCGAATCCGCGACCTCTCGAATGCTAAGCAGACGTGCTAACCACCACTCTACAAATCTCGGTTCTTCTATAATTATACCAAGTAGCTATATGTTTAAACTATTTTCAGAACACAACCATCATGTAAAATTTAAAAATTAATACAGAAGCCGTTCTTTCAAAACCACAAGTGGTTGTATTGAATATAACCCGGCAACCATGGATAAGTTTTTCTCCAGTGAAGCTGTCTTCCCAAAAGAGGCTGTAATTAACATAAAACATATTGAGAAGGAAAATGTCTTTATTATATCAAAACGCGAATCCGTTGCGACCTACGAAGTCATGTCAGCTGACATATTAAGTGTTACATCTCTTAAATACTTATTTTTAACAGCGGTGTGAAATAAGACAATTTGCGAATACATCTTCAACACGTTATCCTTAGTGCGTCCTATCCTATATCGAACGTTGGCGTTGATTCTCAAAGTGACATTTCTAAGCGCGCTTGGTGACATATACAAATCATATTCTTGGAAAATGCGTTCCCTGCAATGATCTCACGTTGCCTTTCAAAGTCATTTAATATTCATCTTATTCAAACTAAAAGATTAAAGGCATGCGTGTGTCGCGTTTATATCATCACCGATCAGGCGCTTTTCGTTCACGATCAGTCCTTGATAACGCAATGACAACCAAGTATGTTTCTGCAACGCTGGTTGAATTTGTGCAAGCCTTCGATTTGCGTAGTTCCGGAATTATTCTTGCACTCGTCCAATTCGCACCTTGGAACATAAATTTTATAATATTGTAGAACCAGGTAGTTTTTTGACAGGGGATGAAGCTTCTTGGTTGTAATATGATGTGACGGGGAAGGTCAGGTCTAACCAACCCTTTAAAGACAATCTTGCCCTACGTCTCGCCACAAATGAACATACTACAGTAGTTTAAAAGTATATTGAAATAAATAACAAATACAAATCCTTATATGTGATTGAATGTGTGTCGTGTTTTTTAACCTACTATTGGCATAGACAAAAAACAGTGCAGTGTGGTCTCTCGTGCTGTTAACAAGTGCAGTGCAGAACGCCGAAAATGTATTGGAATATTACTGAGCATAAAATTGTCTAAAATTTATAGAAAAATGGAAGAGAAATTAAATAAAATTATTGAAAGCATCAATGCATTACACGCTAAAACTGATAAAACGAATGAAAGTATAAATTTGTTAACAGAATCAATGGGTAACATTCTGAAAGAAAACGAAACCTTGAAAACTAAGATTAAGCAGCTGGAGGATAAACTAGACCACATGGAAAACCAGTCAAGGAGAAATAATTTAATTATTTATGGAATTAAAGATGATAATAATGAAAACTGGGATTCAACGGAAGAAAAAGCTGTGGAATTTATTAAAAAGTATCTCGAGGTCGATATAAAACCCCAGGAAATTGAAAGATCTCACAGACTGGGTAAAAACTTTCGGGGATCTAATAGACCAGTAATAATAAAATTCAATAACTTTAAAACCTAAAACCAATTACTAAAAGCAGCTCCTAAATTGAAGAAAACCAATTTTGCACTTTCTGAAGATTACTCCCAAAACGTTAAAGACATCAGAAATAAGTTAAAACCATTTCTTGTTAAAGCTAGAGAAGATGGTCATTACGCTTTCCTTAAATACAATAAACTATTTATCGATGGAAAACCTTGGAAGTTAGAGGAATTACAAAATAAAGTAATTGTTATCGACAATAAAATCCAAGCAGCTAATTATCAGGACAGTACTATCAACCCAACTGATACTGGAAATATGATTAAACAGTCCCAATCAGATGATCAACAGGAAGCAGTGGGTGTTCAAACTAGAAGGAGCAAGAAGTAGGATAAGGAAAGTGGCGGAAATTCTTTTTGTCTAATGCATCTTAATATACAGTCTATTAGAAATAAAACTTTAGATCTTGAAGTTGCATTAAACAATGTGGAATCCGACTTAAATTCGGTGCTGGATATTGTTTGTGTTTCCGAACATCATCTAATTGAAGATGAAATTAATTTAATTAATATAAGTAATTATTACATACCGTCGTATTATTGTAGAAAAGTATTAGCTAAAGGTGGAGTTTTAATTTTAGTTCGAAATAATTTGAGTTATCAAAATTTACAGTGTAGTGTGCCAATAATAGAGAAACATTTTGAGTATACGGCAATAAAAAATTCAAAAACTATTATTATAGTAATCTACAGAACTCCGGACAGTGACTTTTATATTTTTATGGATAGTTTGGTTCAACTCCTTGAAGAAGTGTCGACATGTGGTTTGGATGTGATAGTGTGTGGCGATTTCAATATTAATCTTCACGTAGAGAATGTTAAAAAAACGGAATTTTTGAGCATCATGGCAATTTTTAATCTACAACCACACATCTCTGTAAGTACTAGAATAACTAAATATTCATCAATAGGGTTTCCAAGTCCCGGGACCAAAAGTGTTTTCGGGACTTACGAGCTAAATGTCAAGTCCCGGGACTAGTCCCGAAGATCCCGAAAATGGTCCCGAAAGGGAAATAGTGGTCAGGTGAAATTTCCGAATGCAATTTCCAAAGAAAAACAAGTGTTTTAAGTTAAATAAAGTATTTTTGTGCTGATAATCTGCGTTGGGGCTCATCTATAACTTCATTGCTTTCTTCTGTTACTAAAAATGTCTGTCGCTCTTCATCTGTTGCTTTTGTTTGATCTGCAAAGTGCTTGTGTAATCCTGTCGTCACGCTGCCTCTGATTATGATAATTTTATAGGAACAAACTGTACATTTCGCCAATTGTTTATCTTCAATATATAAAATTGTTGCCATATTGACTTCAAATCGTTATTTTTTTTAATGTAGAATGAAGATAGGTTGCGAATCGGAATTCATCCTAATTGTAACGCTTTAGCATACAAATAACGAACACATGTAAAACCCAAAAATATAAATTATTCAGCTTCTTCGCACATAATTGTAAAAGTCTACAAACTTAGTTACCTTACTGTTATTACGTATGCACACGACTACGCGTAAAATATATCTAAATCCAAGAAAAAAAACAGACAAATACATAAATAGAAGAAGATATGCAAATATGGCTGAAACAACACACAGTTTTAATGCTAACCTATCGAAAACACTACCTCTCCTGTCTGCGAAAAACGCAAATAATGCAGAATGTGCAAGAGGCATGAGTAACACGTCGGACGCCGGTGAATACCCGTTTTAATTCTCTGATATCGAGTATGCGCACGCATGTTGACATGGTCCCGGGACTTCGCCTGGGCTGGCTGTGGTCCCGGGACTCGGTTTTTGTGGTAGAATCCCGGGACTGTCCCGGGACCGGATCCCGGGACTGGAAACCCTATTCATCAACATTAATCGATAATATATTTACGAACTTGAGTGACGAAGATGTTATATCATCAGTTATTGATTTAAATTTATCTGATCACTGTCAACAAACAATAAAAATTGATAATTATTTCTGCAACTCTATTCCTATAATATCTGAACAATGCCGAAGCTTTAACGAAAAATCATTTTCAAAATTTAACACACTCATGTCTTGTGTAGATTGGGATCCTGTTTTTAAAGCAGTAAGTGTGGATGATAAAATACATAAATTTTATATTTTGTTCCTGAATTGTTTTGAAAATGCATTTCCCATGCGTATAGTTAAACGCAATGTATGTCAAAAAAAGCTTTGGATAACAAAGGGTATCAAAAAGTCAAGCAGAACCAAAAGAGATCTGTACAAAAAATATAGTAATGACCCAAATTTTCATAATTATGTAAATTCCTACATTAAAATATTTAAAAATACGGTTTTGCTATCTAAGCAACTATATTTGAAAAATAAAATTCTAAACTCTAATAACACTGCCAAAACTATGTGGAATATTGTAATGGAGGAAACCGGTAAACGTTCATGCAAGCAAAATGATAGTACTGAAATTAGGGTGGAAGACAAAAACATTACAAATCCTGTTTCTATTGCAAATATATTCAATAATTATTTTGTAAACATTACTTCTAATTTAACAAATTTCATACAACAACAGCATGATTCAAGTTACTATTTAAATGCAATAGAAAATAAGAATGGGTCATCATTTTTCGTTAACCCAGTACTAGAAAATGAAGTTGCATCTATAATTAATAATCTTGCAAACAAAAAATCCTCTGGCCCAGACAATATTCCTTCATCTGTCATAAAACGAGTTTTAGGTGTAATAGTTGCCCCACTAACTAACATCATAAACTTCTTTTGGTTCGGGAATATTTCCCTCCGAATTAAAAAAATCAATAATTAAACCGCTCTTTAAAAAAGGAAATAAAACTGAAATTAGTAATTATAGGCCGATCTCGTTGTTATCAAATATTTCAAAAATTTTCGAAAAATTAATGTATAACAGATTACAACAGTATTTAGATTCAAAACAAATTTTAAATAGTTTTCAATTTGGTTTTAGAAAAAATCGAAATACAATTCAAGCAATTTTTTCTTTTATTGAACAAGTAACTGATGCATTGGAAGATAACAGTTATATAATTGGAATCTTTTGTGATCTATCCAAAGCATTTGACTGTATAAATCACGATTTGTTGTTAGAAAAACTTGACTTTTATGGTATAAGAGGTGTTGCTTATGAATGGTTCAAATCTTATTTAAATAATAGAAAACAAATGGTCGAAATGCGATACAGGAACGGTTCAGGAATAATTCAATCATTTTATTCGGATTTGAAACTTGTTAAATGTGGAGTGCCTCAAGGCAGTATATTAGGGCCATTGTTATTTATCATCTACATTAATGATTTACCTATAAATTTTTTGGACTCCTCGTTTACTTTATTTGCTGATGATACAACATTGTTAATTAAAAAAGATAATAAAAATGATATGCTTGAAAATATATCCAATATTGTAGATCAAATTTGTCAATGGTTCACAGATAATAAATTAATAGTAAACTGCCAAAAAACTGCTAATATAACTTTCACTTCTCCAAGAAGTAATGAAAAGAATATTTTAAATACAAATAACGGCATAATTGAAGCAGCTGAGTAAAATTTTTGGGTTTGATTATAGACAATAAACTATCATGGTCCCCACACGTGTCACATCTAAGCGGAAGGTTGGCTTCAGCCGTGTATGCACTCTCAGTTATCAGGAAAAGATTAAATTTAAAATTTACCAAAATTGTGTATTATTCATATTTTGAAAGCTTGTTAGCTTACGGCATAGAATTTTGGGGTAATTCAAAAGATAGTCGAATTATATTTTAAATACAAAAATGTGCAATAAGAACTATGTGTAAATTAAAAAAATACGACTCTTGTAGACCATTTTTCCTCAAACTAAATATTTTTACGGTAACTAATTTATATATTTTCAAACTATGTCGATTTATTTTTAAGAATAAAGGTCAATTAACTAAATCATCTCAGGTACACAGCTATAATACTCGGAAAAATGATTTCAGACTTCCTCAGGCTACAAAAACATCAACAGTGAACAGCCCTTTATACGTAGGAATAAAAATTTATAATGCATTACCGGAAGAATTAAAAGATTTAGAAACGTTCAATAAATTTAAATCGCGATTAAAACAATGGTTGATGAAACACAGTTTCTATAATTTACAAGAATTCTACGACTGTCAATCTACCTGATGAATGAAAGTGGATTCACTTTGATTATGCAAAATTGTACCCTTTTAATTTTAATTTACATTTACTCGTATTTATCACAAGGCACTGTACATTCTTTCCCGAATACATTGTATTATTTGTCAAAGGGAAATAAAATTACTTACTTACTTACTTACTTAACGGTCTGTTATGTTTCTTAACGGCCGGCGGCTGTTATGAACAACTTTTCATCTGTTTGTTTTAGTTCAGTTTAAATACAGTAATAATTACGAAAAATGTATAACAGAAAATAATATATCAAGGTTAACAATGTAAAGACGATCTAAAACACAACAAAATATGTCATTAGAACGGTGGGACAAGATCTACCCAAAATATAACCATGAAAATAATGGAGCAAATAGCAGAAAACCGAAGAGCAAAATGTAGATGACAACGCAATAGATAAAACGATACAAAAGTAACCGGCTAGCAAATCAACTAAAAACAAAATAAGATAAACAGAAGCTGAAACGATTCACAACTATATAAAACAGTTATCAATAAAACACAACACCACATCGAGTCTAATCAAGGGTTATAAACCACCTCAACTTACTATATCCCCACTTCGAAATACAGATGGTATCGCATCAAGATCAGGTAAAGAAAAAATTCTGTTACTTGCACAACACACTGCACGGGTCTTTAAATTACACATTCAAACTTCAGCACTATGGATATAATAATAATAATAATAATAATAATAATAATAATACACCTCGTAAGTCTCTCAATCGTTTGGAAATTCAAGAAAAGCTGCAAATTAACATGCAGAAATCTGTGATACTAAGTACATGTAACATCGTCAGAAAGTTTCTAAATAATGACATCAATTAACTTATCATATCAGTATATTACTTACCTCCATCTTGGTTCCGGACCCGTAAGGTAAAAACCCCACACATAGTGTGAGAGAAAAAAAACTCAATAATAATAATAATAATAAATGTCTTTATTCTGCAGGCAGATTACAATTTAATAAAAATAGATATTAAATAATTAAAAATAAATATTAAATAATTAAAAAACTAATACTCCTGTAGTGGTTGTCCATGGAAATCACAAGGCGCAGTTCAAGCTAGCACTTGCTCTTCTACTATAACCTTGAAGTGCATAAAAACTGCCTGTAACTATAATTCCTGTTTTTTGACATATAAGTCGGCGAGGCTTGCTATATATTGTTTTGCTTCCAATGTTAATTAGATTAAAGCCTTTTTATTCAAAAAAAAAAAATAAAATGTGATAAGTAAATTGTTACAAAAGTTTTGTGACGTACTTTAGAATTTATTTTCAATGTTAAGTTGTCTCTTTGGATATAGAAGTCTCTAAAATTGATTACATTTAACGCAATCTCATAGTCGTTGATGATTTTATACAAATTTTCAAAATTGTTGATATCTACGTACGTGTGCTCATTTATATTTACAGCGAGAGCTTTGCAACGAGCTATTTATAATTCATACTATACTAAAAGCTTTTAATTGGGTACGTTTTATTGTATTACGTCGTTTTAAAGTTATCACAGCAAGATCAGAAAGAGGGAGTGATAGGTTCGTAACTCAACTGGAATGAAAAGGTTTTAAATTAGGAAAACACTAACACTAGTTGCTAAAAGAAATGGATTAAGAAACCACTTCATTTTGTTTTGAATTCCCAACAGTTTCTCAATAATAAACATAGTCTAAAAAGGCATAGCTTAAGTAATCTCACGATTCGTATGGTAAAATGTCGTGGAACACTATCGAAAATAAAGTAAGTAAATGACTAATTTTGTGTTGGTGATTAAGCGCATTACGTCTTCACGTAACATTTTATCCGAAAATTATTTTGTATTGCAAGCACGATTACCTTTTTAAATACTCATACTTCCAGAATCAGATAATTCAATATAAAAGTTCAAGTAACTATTCCAAATTCCATTACATTAATTTTATTTGAATTATTATCGTTTCCGAATTACCTTCCTTAGTGCTCTATTTAGGGTAATATGAATTTCGAGCAAACGTGTATACGAAACGTTTTTCCTATTTTGTTGAGTACTATCGCTTTTAAAAGTTTGTGTTGCAAATTAGTTTTACACGCTGTACTGCAATAAACTTTCCGTTGATATTTAAATGAATTCTCTATACCCTACCTCCATTTGTTATCAAAACTACGTTCGACACAAGTTTGCTCAAACTTTTACTCTTTTAAATGTTAGATTGACTTAACTTAAATTAGTATTGGTTTATTAAATTACTCGGAGTGTCAATTATGTTCTATTAAGCAATTTTTATACTAACTCAGTTAATAATTGTTAAAACATGGAACTCTTTCCTCAGCTTGGGTTATGCATTTATAATTGTTCTGGATTAGTAACAACTTCTTTTTTATTCTACTTCAATATCGGTTATGTAGTTTTTTTATATGAACAGTACGTTAACGGTTTACTCAATTTTCCAACTCAGGAGCTCTTGAGATGTTCACCTCTCAGGTTATTTCAGGTAATTATTAATGAGGCATTAAATGGTTTAATTCATTTATCGTTAATCTTGTCTTGAAGAAGGATTTGAACCAGATGTTTCGAATGTAATATTAGTCTAACCTTTTTAGGACGACCTCTGCTATTTAAAATATCTCTGCTATTTAGAATTTCCCTGCTATCTAGAATTTCTCTGGTATTAAGAAGTTCTTCGCTGTAGCTAATTGATATACTCCTATAGGTCAACAGCAGCTCCTTCCATCATGTACACCACATCCTAATTACTTTTAAAATATCACTTTAATAGTAAATTTATTCAACCTTATATGATTGATCTGAACATTTAATTTTTTCGTTTTTTCACTTCAGGAAACTTAAAAAAATCTCTAATTATCACTTTTTCGTCTAAAATACGAAGGTAGTATGTATTGTAATCACGAAAAAATCACCTTCCGAGATCCTTCTTCAGATCTTCACAGTTCAGGCTTCCAAAATGGCGAAAAACATGTTTTCCTAATTGCGTCTGTCTACCTGTTGGCGGTATAACTCAAAAACTATTTGTTGAAGGACGACGATATTTTGCACGCGGATTAAACCGACAAAATTTCAGTGAATTATATACAGGGTGAGTACCTTACCAAAATTTTGCCTATTTTGTTTTAACACAGAAACTATTAGTTAAATACCAGTAATATTTTGCAAATAGCTTAGGTTTTTACCCTTCAAGAAAAAGGGCATACTTTAGACTCAGGACATATACAGGGAGAACACTTGCGAGGGAAATTTTGTGTAAAGCCCTTTACAGATTTTCTTACTAAATCGCTCCCTTTGCGCCCAGCCTAGTTACCGTAATAACCTTCGTTACTCTAAAAATGTGGCTTTTCTTAAATTAAAATGGCATTATTACAAATTACATTTATTCTCAGTTTATAACAAGTATATCTATTAATCCCAACTTCAAACGTAGCACCCTCCAATAACTTCCACAATTCCACACATTGCGCCTCATCTTACGCACATCGAAAATCCAAATACCAAATATGTCGTCATTTCTTTTAGTACTTTTTCCGACTAAATTCCACTCGAACATTTTCATTTACTACCTTTCTTGTATTTTATTCATATTCTCTAATTGCAGGTGTGCCCGCTGTTTTTATATAACTTTGCTGCTTCATTGAATAACCTATCGTTACCGACAACGAACAGAAATAGGCTCGCTATCGTCATTCAATGGAAATAATTTTAGACCTATTCTAAATGAAGGTTTCCAGTTTTACTTTCATCTATTATTTGTAATCCAAATAAGATCGCATTTAATACTAGTTCCCAAAGCACGAAATTATCGCAGTAATATATACCGGCTGCCCATTCTATCGTGTAACTAGATAGGCAACACATTTAACAAGCTCATGATCTTTCAGGGATAATTCTTACGTTTTGTTTGTTCTGGACAAGGTTCTAAGCATGCAGAGTGAAACCAGTCATTAACAAATTTACAAAGAGTATACTGTGAAAGTAGTTATAAGTTGTTACACGGTAAAATGGGCAGCCTATATAAATATTAGAAATGTATCTAAAAGGTTTCTGTTACATTTACAGTCACAATAAAGGAACATGCAATAATTGCATTTTAGTGTTAAAATATTTGTTCATATTACGCCATAAAGTTTCAAATACTGACTAGGACCTTCAGTATGTCATTTCTGCTCAATTCCCAATGCTAGCAGACCCATATCCAAATGTTGATGCTATAGTTTTGAAACTATGCATCTTGCTTCTGCTGCCAAATATAATTTTTAAAACAATCTTCTATTGTAATAATAAATTACTATTTGGAAATAATGTGTTTCAATTATGATCATTTCAAAATAAATAGTAAGGGCCTAGTAATAAATTAAATCTCATTAGTTATATGCCAAGGCTAATTTTATAATATCTTAAGGAAACGTTACGTGTACGAAATCAGTCATTAAATGCATTCATTATCACTGTCAAGACCACTAAATGCAGTTTAATAGTCGCATAACGAGTTCAAAATAGTGGGGAAGACGTAGTAGTCGGTTTAAAGCCAAGCTGGTTTTGTGAAATCCAAATAAACAAACCTTTCAACTGAAAATATAATCGTTCTACTTATATATAGTAAATTTTATTGGAAGGACTATTTGTGACATAGATGTAATTGCGTAATTGTAATTTTAAAAAACCTTAAAATAATGGCTCTGGTATAGCAAGCTAAAGCAATGACTATATTAATGGGATTCGAATGCAGAGATTTAGTTGTGAATGCAAATGTACCTATATAGTAGTTACAAGACAGTTCCTTTTATGGATGCAATAGAAAGAAATAGAAACACGTTTGCTCTGCATTCCTATTCTATAAATATTTGAACTAACTAACACACACACATAGTTAACAAAACTCATATAGCAAACTTGTTTATAGATCAATGTCTAGCAAATGAAATAGTTGAAGTTCACCCAATTGAAGAACTGTATTTTATTAGGGAAGCAATTTAATAATTAGAGTGATACGGTAATGTACAAGCTTGCCATTCTAAAAAACTTAGTCCAGGCAAAGTGCTTCAAAATTCGCCAAATAAACAAAAAAAGTAGGTTACTCTTGAAAATTTACAGAATTATAAAAAAATATGTAACATTAAAGATTCCGATGAGTCCCGAGCATCACAAAGTGTGCACGAGCCGCCATATTGGAAAAATTAGGTTAAAACGATTTTTCTCAAATTTATTAAAAATGAGCTATTGTTTCATGCATACAATTGTTTTAAAAACAAAATAGACCTATTACATCTTATTTATCTAGAATAAATTATTTTGGTGAATTTATTTATAACAAAAAAAAATGTTTTTCAACATGTTTTAACTTTTCGCGCAGCTCTTCTGTTGATTGCCTCCGTCTAGTCTTGGTCAGTTTATATTCTGAAAAGTAGTGTATATTATTCAACTGAAAATAGAACCCAACAAATACACGATCAGGTAATTTTTTTAATTTGATAATTGATTTAATTTGCATAAACAAGTGTTAAGATATTGTTAGCTCTATTTTTCTTTGATTTTTAAAATTGTTTAGAGACATGTGTGAAACGTTCAGAGTAAAACAATTTCAAGAAACGTCTTTTGCATGACGATTCTCCGAGTGTCACACTTCCACTTCTTTTATTTACAAAATATAATAGTGTTACGATCCTGAGGGCCGAGGGATGGATGAGTCGGCAGCCTTGGCGATTAATACGCGAGCGTTCCAGAACTTCTCAAAGCAGCTGCAGAAATATGAGTTACAGCGGTCGAATGCTCGGAAGCGCCCTTACAGCCAGGTGCAACGGACACTCACGCTTTCAGGGACGCGCTCGAGGGCAACAAACGCGGATGCGTCATGCGGTTCCTAGAAGAGTCTAGCGAACTCGCGGTTAGTCTAGAAAGGAATTACCTGAAATATAAATACACGCCCGCATGAATAGCGGGCAGTTGGAATTCGGCAGCAAAACGCATAAGAGCCATGTAGAGCTCCCACATAAATAAAAGCCCGTGTGTACATATAACTAATAGAAATAAATAAATATATAATCATTAGTGTTTAAGAGTGATATAAATAAATGTGTTAATCCGTATGTAATAAGAAATAAATGTACCGATAGTTTGTTAGTGCCTGTATTAATTTGTAATTTGCTTGATAATTCTCGCATGTGCTTGTAAACAATAATCGTAATAATTCATTGTTGTAAATAAATGTTTGAACCCATGTTTGTCGTATAATTTTAAATAGCCCAACCTTAAGAACGTAACAATAGTAATAATTTGCATAGGTATAGCTCAGGTTTTATCATTGGCGAAAATGAGACTTAACCGATGCAGATTAAAAACCAAGAAATAGCAGAATGATGCTCTACCCGCAAACCAGAGGCATTCACTCAAATATTAACCTGTATTTATTTATTTAGCGTATGGAATTTATATAATACGATATCACAGTAAAAAAGATGACAAAAAAACAAAGCCTGTGAGCGGCGGAGTTCAAACTCCAGCGGACTACATTTTGTTATTTGCAAATTGATCTAATTCGCGCGAGGGTTCGGTGTAAACGTGTAAACCCCTTTACAGAAGGTTATCTGCAGGGATTGCGAGGCAGATAAGTACAGTCGAGACACATAAAGATACTATTGCTACGAATAACATATGGTATTTTTTCTTCACACGTTTATTAATATATTATGATACTAGTGTATAAGTACGCCTTTAAATCTCGTGCGACGAGTTTAAGAGCGTGTTTTAATATAGTATCGACAGGCCACCAATGGCAACGTGCTAAAAATACTTAATTCGGGCGCTAATATTAAGAGTGCTACAAACGTCACTTTTGACACTAGAAACTGTGAAAAAAATTGTCATTTTGACACGATGGTGTGTCACTTTATTTCCCTAAGCAGATAAAATAGCGACTTTTGTGTACTTTATCTGCCTAAGCACACAAAATCGTTGCTCTCTTTCTTTCTTTCTATGTTTCTTCGCTATCTCCTCCGAAGATATTGGACCGATTAAATTGTATGATGGCTTAAAATTTGGCTAATTTTTAGACTTAGATCGTAGGCCGGTGTTTATTTTCAAAAAGAGTACGAAAAAGTTTTAATTTAAATAATCCTTTAAGCAGCGGATCGGAGCATCTGTCGCCGTGGGTAATGGTGTGACAGCTGCTGTGGCCGTGTGCTACTAGCTCGGGTGATTCCGTATCTTCATATATCATTACAGTAGCGCGTTATTTGAACAACAGAGGTTGGCGCAGGGGTACAGTGCTCGCCTGTCACGCGGGTGCCCTGGGTTCGATTCCGGGCCGATGCATCCTTTTTTAAAATTTATATTAATGAAATTTACCTGAATACGTTTTCGGATAAAATAGTATATGTTATTCGGAATAAAAGAGACTTTATGTGGCTTAACTGAATTATTTGCCTCACTAACGTTCGGCTAAATAAACTTCAGCTTCGGCACATAAAGTATCACTTTTACTCCTAATAACATAATATACTATTATCTCGTCAGCGGAAATAATAACTTTATCTGCCGCTGACGAGCGGTAGATAAAGTGTTTCGTTGCCATGGCAATGAAGTGACAGTTTAGCATAATTAATCAAGCAGTATAATGTCACATTTAACTGACGTTTAAAGAAAAACAAAATTTTACACTCGTAACGCACTATGCTAATTATTTATATACACTTTTCCACGGTTACGACGCTGATTATCAATTTTTTATACTTTGAAGAAAAACTAAAATAAAAATTATACAACAGGGGTGCTACACGTACGCTGTCTACGACAAAACTGATCCTATCAGATGTTTTTGGACCTACGTTGGCCGGTACGCGGCAGCGGAATGGGACGTTTCAGCGCCGATGGTTTATCGCCGCCGTTTCTTCGCCCAGCGGTTTCATCGACGCCGTTTCATCGCCAAGGACGTTTTATCGCCGCCGCATAATGTATTGCCAGTAAACGTTTTACATGTATGATGCCAGTTAAGTGTAACAATTCTTAATTTTTAAATTATACTAAACGGCAATTAGAGCTTACGCGTAAACAATAAGCCTATCTTACATTAATAGAAATTTTAAAATTTTTATCGTTGCAGGTATTATTTACAAGTAACTTGCGTTTAAAACCTTAAGAACATAACAATTCTTAATTTTTAAATACCAGTATTCTAAACGGAATATTTACAGCTTACGGATAAGCAATACGCCTGTCGTACGTTATAGAAATTTAAAAATTTCTATGGTTGCAGTTATTATTTACGTTTAAAATATTAAGAGGATTAGAAAATATTCAGCCTTGTTGTTTTCGTACAACTGTACACTAATGAGCAGGAACTTCATTGGGATTTTGGGTATATAATTCGGGTTTTGTCAAATATTAAACGACGAAAAGAAAAGTTTTCCTACGGTGTTCATCTACAGTGTGACCCATTTGTTCTTGAGCCACCCTGTAAAATCTTTATTTATTGTGCGATTTTAACCGGATTTTTTTTAATGGTAGAGCTTGATGAACTGTATTTTTGGAGCCAAAAGCGCCACGTTCCTACAAAATCCAAGGCCTACTATATCAGTGCTTAGTAGTAAAATTTCAAGAATTCATATTAGCGTTTTTTTTAGAAAAAAACTGGATCCGCCACCCCTCAAAACGGCGCGGTACTAAATTTAATCGGAATCTTTTAGGTATTAACTATTTTATAGCCAAATTAAAAATACACAATACTAAATCTTTATATTTAAGAATAGTGTCTGAACATCACAATAGGGATACAATAGAATATCTCCGCGGGTTAGCTCATAATTGTCAGTTTTAAATATCAATTTTCAAAACATACATTTTTTAAATTAATTTTAGTCCTCTATTAATTGTTCTAATTAATTATCTATAGTGAATTAATTGTATGTAGTCTTAAATAATACTTATTCTCAAATAAAGTGAATATACATTTTTTAAATTAATTATAGTTCTCTATTAATTGTTCTAATTAATTATTTATAGTGCATTAATTGTCTGTAGTCTTAAATACGATTTATTCCCAAAGTTAATTTATATACTTTTTTATGTTATTTACTATAACTGGCGATGAACTGGCGGGCGGTGAACCGGCTGGTGATGAACTGGGCCTGGCGATGGAACGGCGGCGATGAAACGGCGGCGATGAACCGGCGGCGCTGAAACGTCCTAGACCGCGCGGCAGGGGTTTGCGGAGGGAATTTATACCTGACTTTTAGGGTCGAGAACACCTTGTGCTGCTCGGGACTCATTGGAATCTTGATTGTTATATATTTTTCTACAACTTTGTACATTTTCAAGAGTCACCTACTTTTTTGTTTATTTTAGTCACTTTGCCTGGACTAACAGGCAACCCAAATAACTTATAAAAAAATACATATCTACATTGGTATATACGATAATATAACTCAGAGATGCCTGTTCGATATGTTTAACAGTTTATTGACTTAAGTGCAGCCCATTGAACTGAAGTTTACATTCTTTATTAGAATTCTCATGGTAACTGAAAAGCCGAGTTTCTACAAAAATGGATATATTTAATGTTTAGTGACAGCAACTTTGCTCTATTTAGTTGAGTAGACTTGAGCAATTTACGCGCAAGAACAGTTTGCTCGTAAAATTGCTCTTATCAGTACCAGCCCGAATTTGTGTGCGAGTACGCTGCAACACGCACGAACGCAATCCATCGCTTGTCGTTTTTATGACTGGGTACTGACATGAGAATTTTTACGCGCACGAACGGCTTGCGCGCACACACGTTCGTGCAGGTTGAATTATAAATATATAGCTTTCCTGTGTGTTCTCTGTATTATTTTAATCTTAAAAGTCGGTACACTGAACGAATTCTTAAGGAAAGACTGCACTTTGAAAGCAGTAGCAACTTTACATTATACAAAAAATCTACATACGTGGGTTACTCGATAATTTCTAGTTAAGAAAATGTCCTTGTCTTTCAATGTGTATTCCCTAAGCTAGAACACGCTTGGATGTTTCCAAACCGCTTTTAAAAACAGAGACGTTGTTTGCTTTTTAAATTTTGTCATTATGAACACACCAATGCACAGGTTACTATTAAAGACGCTTTTTCCACGACCGGGAGTAGAAGTCGGTTTCTGTAGCATCAAAATTGTGACAGAAGTAAAGTATTTACCCTCTAGAGACAAAATAAGACAAACATTTCTCTAGAGTTTTCATTCTGACTGTAACAACAATTATGTAAAATTCGAGGTTAGCAGGTTAAGTTTTGCATCAGTCTGTGTCGAAACTGATGCAAAACCTAACCTGCTATACTCGAATTTGACATAGACTTACAATGCCACCAACTTTAAAATTTTAACATGTCAATAAATTACGTTTGAAGAAAATCAGGTTTGTAGTTTTAAATCTCCCTGCAACCTGAAAAAAAATAGTATATGCAATTCGGAGAGACTGCTATTTTGCTTTAGTGCAATTTGTGACTCTCGGGCTTCGCTCTCGAGTCGCAAATTGCACTTCAGCATTTCTCTCCCTCATTGCATAATCTACTATTATTTAATACTATTGCGTTCGTGTAACAGATTATCCATAGTTTAATAGTAAAAATTACCAGAGAGACCTCTGTTTTCAATGAAAACTAGATTTGTAAAATAGTTGATGCTAATGAATTTTAACATTTTAGTGGGGTTATTATACACAATAAAGTTTTAGATAGTTGTAATGGTGAGCATGATCACATTTAATATCAAGTTCCTGCCGTGTACTCCAATATTATAACTATGCGTTGCACGACATTAACATTTTATACTTTTTATAGCAAGTATATGTAAAAATGGTGGAATTTTAAGTATTATTTTAAGTTATAATCACAGAAGTTTAAAAGACTTTGACAATAGGAAAGTTTTACTTTGTGTTCTGTTAAAAAACAAAGCAAAATATAGTTGTTATACATCTTACAGTACGTATATAGTAGTGACAATGACACAAAGCTTACCGCTAAATGATGCTATAGCATTGTAACACGACTAGTTATTCATTAGGATCTGATGCAGCTAATAAAACCAGGGTAAGGAATGTCCCTAGAATAAGTGGTGGAACGGGACAACTCCATCTCTCACCGGTAAATATCGTTTTCACAGTTAAAGTTCAAGCCAACTTGTACTTGGTACATGTATTTTATTGTGTTAGATTTAAATTGTATTCTAGAATTATAAATGTTCGCATGTATAATAAACGCATTTGCGTATAGAGGGAGTTCAAACTTGCCGAGGGGCGCAATAGGAGTTTCAACCAAGCGAATTTCAAGAATAATTGTGGTGTAGCTAGCGGAATATGGCCAAAGCTGCATGTGCGGGTGCGGAAGTACATTGTATAAGTTTAAGCAAAGTTAAATTAAACAACTAAAAGCGGCGTGAAGCTTGCAATAAATCGTTTGTTGCACACAATTTTTAAAATGCGGGAGAAAGCGTTTGTAATGACCCAAACGCTTTTGCGGGTATACCGGTGGGTACACGATTTTGTGCCATATTTTAAAGGTACTATTGGTACCACAAAAATCTAGGACAACTTCTAAATCCATTAGCCATGCATTTTTATTGTTTTAGTTGATTAAATGACCTTAAGAAATTGTCATATGACAGGTTAGAATTATTTACATGTCATAAAATTTTAATACCAAAAGCTATAACATAAAATAGTTATAAAACTAAATCAACGTGCAATTTGCTGAATAGTTACGCCGTGTTCTAACCAAGCATTAATCCTAGCTTTTGAAACTGAACTTACATTAGGCATGATTGACAGTGACGTTTTGAAATAATTTGAAAGTTAACCACATTTCAGTTGCCAATTAAAAATTCCGATTCACACAGCTAAAAAAACGTTGTTCTAGTTTTTTTTTTTTGTAGCAATAGTACATATAAAGCGTCGGTTTGGAGACGCTAAATTCCAGCAAACCTAAACTTCAGCCAAGATAGGAAGGCGAGCCAAGTAAACAAACGCACGTGGTCGGTAAATATCACTTGATAGAAAAGCGTTCTGTGGTTGGCCGTTTCGAAGAGAAAGTTGAACACCGTTTATACGCGTCGTTACACTAGAGGTGGAATGAGCGTTGTTTTGTTGTGTCGCAATTTCTTTTACGGCAACATGCGACCGAAGTTTGCGTAAAATGCGCACCGTGTGAAACTGGTTTAGCGTGCACTGAGAACTGTCAGATCTTTGTTTACATCGCTCGCCTTCGTAACTTGGCTCAAGTTTAAAGTCATATGATCGTGGGTCAAGATTTAGCATGACTGGAATTTCGCTCGTTGCAACTTAGATAATGTTGGATATAGAAAATTTATGTAATTACATGATAAAGTATCCGTCCAGCTTTGTGCAAATCGTGCTTAGAGAACGTGTTTACTTACGCGCATTGTGTTACTTTTATAGGATGCAAGCGCAACCAAGTTTGACTTAATCCAAAACCCTTATTAACACATTTTAACATTTCCGTTCTTATAAAGAACAAATCTTTCACCTGATATGTATACGTTTTTATTAGTGTTTCATAATTGTATTTGAATGTACATGCGAATAGCTATCTTGCATATACGTTACTTGATTATTTTAACTTGTTTTCGTTTATGTGATTTGTATTTATATGCGTGTTACTCGCATCACTATATGTTTTTAATTATGTTCGAAAGTCAATAGATAATACCGACAACTTAGACTAAAGTAAAATTTGAGGGTTAAAGCTCAACCTACTGTCACAAGGGAAAACTGGCAACAGACCTGAAAAGTAGCTGGACCAATCAGCTCAGGATAAAACCCTAAAGAAGTAAAGAGAGAAAAGTTACATTTCGTAGAAAAAGAAAAGTCCGTCTTATGGCGATAAGGAAAAGCAATATTTCGTTTTCAAAAGCTTGTATCTACAGCTGCTTATAAAAATGTTACCACTTGTCGACTGTAAATTATTTTCAGTAGTCATAAATCGTAAGAACTGGTATAAAAACGCAGGAACTTTTCTGTACAGTTTCGCAAAATCAGTAATTTCAACCCAATATAATTTCAACCTTCTCTAAACCTACTGAATTTCTGCTTCCAACAAGTACCTTGTAACTTCAATTGCCTGCACTTTTGTTGATCCTATGTTTTCAACTTTTTTATTTACTTTAAACCTACAAATCCACACCATACCTCTGTTTTGACTTCAACAAAAGGTAATTCGTCTAATTGAGTGACGTTGCTTGATGGCAGCTGAGTGTCTCAGTGAGTGTAGTACATTGAGTTAGTGCTCGTGACGGTCAAAATTGTGTCTTGCGTTCGTAGCTTTCAAAATGAAATCTGCAAAGTACAAGCTGAACAAATATACAATTTCCAATACAAAAAGAAAATACTGCAAGAATTGTCAAACTCGCATCGAAAACGAAGTTTTGATAGGATATTTCTATTTTTGTACGAACGTACGGATATTAGCGTTATTTTCTAAATTACGGCCCCACTTGTATATGGGTTTGCCGAATTATTCCGCTTAAATTTAAGCCTCTCGAAGTATTCGCTTGCCGCCAACGGTTCTAAAACGACCTCATTCTGTGTACCCCGGTTTTCAATCTGTCGGCGCGCTAGAATACAAATATCGATCCGTCTATGGCTAGTTTTTCTGATTGTTGTGGCGATCAATTTATGAGACCAATGCCACGTGCCTGAGAGAGTGAGCATGACTTCTTCTGCCCCGCTGCTTTATCGATCGCGGGCTGGATGAGCGTTTCTGGGAGAATCCATCCGGCGCGGCGTGAAGTTGCAAGAGGAGAGCTGTTTTCCCCCCGCGTGGCTTCGGCTACGCGAGGTATCTTAATTACCGATTAACGATCTGTTCTTTGAGTATGTGTATGTTCTAATGGTTAGTGGTTGTTTGGGACTCTCGTCGCTTCAAGGCAAGTGTCGTATTTTATGGGACAACGTCAGTTGAGTGTTTCGCCTTGTTTTTGAACTCACATTACTGCACGAGCTGGCGTGACCGATCGGAGTGTTGTTGTGTCGTTTACTGTAGGCCTTGGAGTTTTCGTTGTCGAAGGGCGGAAACCCTTATATTATGTCGTTTGAACGGATTCTTTGTGAGAACTCATTAGCAGCCTGTCATGTGTTCGCGAAGCTATTGCTATCGTTCTGCCATTTTGTCGTGCAGTTTTGCATTTCGCTCTTATGGGAGGATCACCCCCCTGGTTGGTTTCACCGCTTCTTTACGTTGAGTTGATGCAGTACCCCGTTGGTGTCTTCTGTAAGGTTTTGGAAACAGGAGCCGTTGCAGTAACATAGGAAACAGTTTGCAGCCAGCCAAGTTCTTTAAAGGTACAATCTGATTTATTAATAACGTCTAAGTGTACAGGGTGATTCGACGAAGTGTCGGATACTTGAAGTAACGCTGCGTCAGTTGTAACCATTTCTTATGTGTACTTTTGCATATGTCAAACCATTATAGTTGTTACCTGTCATTTACAATTCATTTACCGGCAGTTTACATAGGTGTTGTTTAACTTTATGCAGTGGCCTTGTCCTGTACCACAACCGCTACTTAGTATAGTCTAATTTCGTCCTTTATTACCTCTATTTGATTATAGTTTGATGTTCACATCGTTTTTCAGTAATTGTAATAGTTGATGTCTGTTTACCGAACATTTTAAATATTTTCAGACGTTTCGCAACTTACCTAGCTGCGTATGCTATTATGCTAACGCATTTCATATTTTCATGTACCTTTTTATATACAGTTAAATATTTTGTCAATACATGCCATGTTAATTCAACTGTGGTTTTCTTTGTTATTGTGCATGCGTTGTGCGTATTGTATTTTAGAGTTGTAAAAGGAGTTTGGCCAGCTGATCAAGTGGATTTTTGAAAGGTAGGTCAGACGTTGCTGAACCAGAATACTGCCAAGTTTAAAGTTGAAAGGTGAATTCATATGCTTCCACTTTTCCTCGGTGAGGTTACCTGTGCATTTCCCTAGTGATGGAATTGTGGTGGCGCCTTATCATTTTAGATCTGTTTACCGTTTATTAGGCCGTTGCCCCAGTGTTATCTTGCGTTGGTTCAACCCTCGCTGAAGAAATTTAGTAAACTGTTTAGCAGATATTCTTGAAAAATTGAGGCAAATAAACTCTGGCATGTTGGACGATGCTGGAAAAATTATAAATTAATAACACGCAGCTGACATAGTCGCAAGGGCTTAAAATTAGCTGCAGCTCTCATAGAAAAACAAATTTTGGAAGAATAATACGAATCGACAACAATTCAGAACAATTAAAAACATGATTCATCAACTGTCTCCAGATGATGAAATCATCCAGTCAGATGTTGAAACATCAATTCGAAACGAGATGTCTGTATTGATGTTGTCAACGCTGGGAAATATGAATGCTTATGAACCAGTTGCATTAGCATCAAATTCAGTCTCCGCAAATAATTTTTGAAAACTGAAGGTTCCGACTGCATTCAGTAAAGAATTTAGTCCATATGAAGAAGATTGATGCTTTGCGTGATTTGCATGATATCACTTTAAATAAAGAAAAACATACAAGCAGTCATCTGTTGAAATTTACTTTTCTACTATCTAAGTAATTGCCATGTATAGTATGATCAAAAATGATTTTCATTTAGTATGGCTATGGAATAGTTCCTAATTTATTAATGCAACTACGTTTATTCTTAAAAGTCAAGTTTGACATTTGATTTTTAAGTGACTTATAGTTGCATTTATAAAGTAGGCATTTTTCCATAGACATACTAAATGAAAATACTTTTTGATCATACTTTACATTGTACATTATATAAAACCAGTAATCAGCCGTCGCTGTACACAAAGAATCATTGAAAATTAACAGGGCTATGCAACCAACATTACTGTAGTTGATTCACGTTTTCTAAATAGTCTATATAGGACCAGATATAATATTTACATCGACAGTTCTATAAAATTTTTGAAAATTATAGTGGTCTTCTAAAAACATTGTTTCAAATCTGTAACATGTGTTAAGCCTGTTCATTTTCAATAATCGTGTGTGTACTTGGCTCCTGTGTTGTACAGTCGTGTTCGTTAAAGTGTTGCACAGAATTTGTGCTTTGTGAATATAAATTAATTACATAAAGTTAAAAAAAGTGTGAGTAATAACACAACCACCAATAAACTTACAACTGTCGCTATACAACACATTTTTGAACACGACTGTACGTAGACATTTTTTCAGAATTAAAATTGGTTTTTCAGGATTTTCTGATGATTAGTTCGCACTTTATATTATTGTCTATGGGCTATTTGGGCACAAGAGGCCTTGTTTAATAGTATATTATAGACCAAGGCAGAGAAGACATTTTTCTCAGCGGAGCAGAATTGCTTCTCATCTCGTGAAATAAATTTCGAGGCTGATAAATCTTCTCTACCGTGATTTATATATTATTTTTTCCACTACTAGCACCATTATTCCTTTTATAATTAATGGCTCCTACATTAATAAAATATAAAATACAAATGCAAATATCCACAAAAATCAAGTAGCCTTGCTTGAAAACAGGAGAATAGTTAATTTCAATTGCCAGTTATTAAAATATATTATATTTTATACA
The DNA here is from genome assembly GCA_940337035.1 of Agriotes lineatus. Lineage (NCBI taxonomy): Eukaryota > Metazoa > Arthropoda > Insecta > Coleoptera > Elateridae > Agriotes > Agriotes lineatus. The sequence goes on from OW679200.1 coordinate 143,315,035, forward strand.
TAGTAGTGGTTATAAAATGTCCAATTTTGATAATTTGAGTAAAAAATGCACTTTCCTTGAAATTATGGAGGGTGCAGAAAGTGTTAGTGAACAATTATTACCAGTAAAATAAAAAAAATTACATGAAATTTTATGGTGAATTTAAAGATTGGCGCCAATTGAAAGGGGTTACTACAACTGAGAATGTGTTATTAGCTTATTTTCAAGGAAACGCACAAAATAGAAAATCTTCCAGTTTATGGGCTTTATATCCTATGTTAAAATCTACATTAAGATTAAAAGAAAATATAGACGTAACTAAATATTTTAAGCTTATTGCCTTTTTGAAAAGGCAAAATGAATCGTACACTCCAAAACAAGCTGGAATATTTGAAAAAAATCATGTAACTACATTTATAAGGGAAGCACCAGATGACATTTTTTAGCAACTAGGGTAAATTACCACTTCTCTACTTTAGTACGAAAATTGTTAAAAATTTACAAATTACTTTTTAGGTTGTTCTTATAGTAGATGTAGCAGGGGCCTGTCGAACAGAAGAGCTCTGTAATATGAATGTTTCTGACTTTGATGTTAGAGATGATATTATAATTAATTGTTAACATACCAAATACAAAAAATTGATCGTCTAGAAAGTTTGTTATCATAGAGCCCTTATGGATTATTGTTGTCAAAAAATACTTGTTCAAAAGCCCAACCCCAGACATGGAAAAGGTGTTCATTGGTTTTAGGCTATTATTACTTCCTTTTACAATAAAGGAAGTATGGAATTCATCCGAAAAATTCGAAATTGATCTTCATGTTTTAGAGTCCCTTGAACCCAAAAAATATATTTCTTTTCATTGGTCTGTCTGTTTGTGTGTCTGCCTGTGAACAAAATATCTCAAAAACGATAAGAGGTATGGTATTGAAACTTCATATATAAGTTTTGCGTACTATGTAGATGCGACAGCAAGCTTTTGAAGAAAATCGTCTAAGAGAAAGTAGGTGTTTACTCTTGTAATTTTTAGTTTTTGTCGATTTTTTCAAAAACGGCTCAAACGATTTTTTTTAAACTTTACATTTTTATTACATTTTTAATGTGTATTGATGTGACATATGTGATTTTCCAGTTGAATACTTCTAAAATGGGTTTCTATTGTTTTTTTTTATTAACTCCTATTTTAAATAGAACACCCGGTATATTATTACATTTTTGAATTCAGCTTAAAATTCTAGAGAAAATTTGTCTCTTTAACTAACGCTCTATTTAGTACCGTTTTTGTAGAATTTGTAATTTTTGAAAATTTTTGACAAATGCTTAAAAGCTTGATTATTTAAACTGAAACATTTAAGAAGGTGTGTAATTCGAAAACAAAGTTTTGGGTTTTTAGTCATAAATATACTTTTGTAGTGTATATTTTAGGAGTTTGGTACTTTCACGTTGACTCACTCTGTATACTACAGTATGTTTCTCCAAAAGTAAACTGTTTTAAAATTTCGTCTTTATTAAATAGTATATTATATATGTGGAATGAAAAGTGTCCAGTTTTTCTACTACGGAGAAAAAATATTCGCATTATCATTTCTCATTTTCTGAACAACGTCGACGACGATAACATAAGAGAATCATGCATTTTGCAGTCCAAAAAGACGTCAGAATTTTGTAATTTTTCGTCTGATCCGAAAAAACGCATCTTTCTTTCTTAATCTTATTAATAAATAAATTGGAAACAAACATTTGCTACTTTTTAAGTTTTCTGCATTATACTAGAAGAAAAGTCAAGAAAGAAAAGTCAAGAAAACTTTAGTTGGAAACCCTATTTTAAACTTATATTTTATTGTAGTTTGTTATGCGTTCAGTATGTGCTTTTAGTTTTTCAGTATTTTTAATATAAACTGTACTTACTATATTACATAAAGTTATATAAACATCTGCAAATAGTTTTACTCGAAACTTCCCTCGAAAGTGGAAATTTTGAAATTAAAAGATTTGAAATATTAAACGGAAACAATAATGCTCAAATCTTGTATAAAATATGTGTAAATAACCTAACTTTGCTAAGAATACTCCGAAACATTAACGGAAAACATTGATAATGGAAATTATATCGATTGCAAATAAAAGCAGATGTAGCTTGAAGGATACCAATCAGGCGAAATCGAAATCTGCTATTTCAGTAAGATGTGGGGTCCTCGATGGAAGCACATTTATCACGTTCACTTAAGGTTATCCTACAAAGAACGCATTGGCTTTACAATGATCAGTCTTATTTTTGTCAATGGTAAAAGTTTGATCTACATAAAAATTATTAGTTTTATATATTTCTGAGATATAGCAAAAATAACCACCATTCTAATTTTTATTGTTCTCTATATACATTTGATCAAAAGTATTTGAGTTTTGAACAAGGCAGACATAATCTGCATGCAAGATATCGTTTTCCTCCAGCAAATAGTTTTTTAAGTATACCGTCACCAGATAGACAGACAGACGGACGGACAGCCGGAGAGACAGGCAAACCGACGAAATTGAGAGAAAATATTTTTCGGTGTCAAGTGATCCTGAAACTTGAAGGTCTGAAATCCCGGAAGATATTTTTTTCACGATCACAATACTTTCTTCGCCTTCTGTGCGGTACGTAGAAATAGCTGAAACGTTTACTATACTAAAAATCCAAAGCAACTACCTACGTATAAATCCGGTTCTTTTAGTTATAACAAGAGTTATAGCATTGCTAATAAAGCTTCTCGTAAATGTTTGCTATTTTGTCACGAAGTTGTTGAGTATCCGGCAGGCTTCCAAAATGTGTATTGGTTTGGGTATTGCTTAGCCTGATTTCATCTTCTATTTGATTGTCTTGCTGTTGCTGGTACGTATGACCTGTGTTTACAGCTAAGCACCTCGCCCTAGATTGGATCAGAAGAGAACCTAATTAATCCAATGTTTTTACTAGTAACAGCAAATTCCGTAGCACAGAACGGTAGGTGTCACTATCTCTCTCCATGCGTAGTCCAGCGACCTTTAAAACCGGCCATTCAAGTTTTACCAATTTTGTTATATATCGATTTTGAAGAGCGATGTTGGTACATTTCGCTTAATTGGACTATGTGGGTTTTGGAATGTGCGAAATTTGCGTTTTGCCTCTGTTGAGAACTCAATGGTCGCCGATGATCTTTAACGGAGTAAGTCTATTTTCGTGAACGTATGTACATAACATGCAGGATATAAATTATCGTCTAAAAACTTATTAGGTTGCCAAAGGCAATGGTACATAGGATGAGTGTGTTCGGTTATTTTCGTATGATAATTAAAAACTACAGTACGTAGAGGAAATGTTACATGGAAAAATAAGTGCAGTTTAGTGAGCGACATTTTATACTGCTGATAGACCATCAGCAGCATAAAATGTCGCTTTGTTAAATTCTACGCGTACAAAATTTTTTTGAAATAAATAAATTTCTACATTTGATTTAATAGAAAGCAAAGTGAAAACCAAGCTTAGAACATAATGGCAAATGAGACAACTGGCCGATTATGTTATCTTGACATTTGGTAGTTATAACATGAAGCTGCATTTTTTACGAGGGACTATAATAGTTATAGCCGTAACGTATTAAATGGGTCTTTTTGTTCTTGCTTAGTTTTAAAATGAGAGTTAAATAAAAGTATAATGCAATTGCTCTTATTAACTATGAAAAAATGTACTGTTCACTTTAGTTCCGAGTTAAAGACGAGGGCAATTATCAGAAAAAAAATAGAAATTTAGTTAAATGTAAACTGTAGTATGTTGGCGTCTTAAGTGTCAGATTGGTTGAACTTCAAATAGTAATGGTTATTTCCATCTTCATTTTATTAACTTACCCGGAACTCCAATTATGTTCTGTTAAATAAATTTAGATTCTAGCTCAGCAAATAATTCTTAAACATAAAACTTTTTACTCAGGTTGGGGCATGCAACTCAACGGCTTTTGCAAATATCACTTCTCAGCTTATATCTGGTAATTATTAATTAGATATTACATGGTTTACCATATTTATTATAAATTTGGTCCATCGTGGTTGGTTTTAGTTCTCGCCCATTCTTAATTGGAAATCTAAGAAACCCCTAGCAAGTAGGCCTCCAAATTGATAATGTTTCTTACGACGTCAAGGCGACCTTGCAATTTCGACAATTCGTTTAAATAATATAATTCTAAAAAAATCGTGAAATAGCCCGCCAAAATGTCAACAATTTTTGCAGTACAATTTTTACAACTATAAATACTAACACACCGTTGACTGTACTACACATGTACACACAATGTGAACGACAATTTTGTGATTATTCTCGTTATAGAGATTGGTACTTTTACCCCTGTCGCAGAAAAATAAGGTTTTAACTAATGTATACTACAAATAAACTAGTAATAAGTAATTGACACATTACTCTTTGGTTAAAGATATTATAGTTAGATATTGTAACTAATACAAATTAGTGACGATGGTTAATCGCTGAAAAAGAAAAAGAAATTTTAACAATCATATTTGAACGTTTCTACTGGTTTCTTAAATTATGATGAATACATTATTTGCAAACAATTGGGCTAGTGCTAACGATTTAGAAAGTTATATAACAACGTAGAAAGCTGCCAGTTAATTATTTTAAATCGATATTAGTATTATTTTCCTAGAAATTATTGTGCACAGTATGTTGGTACTACTAATGTACAGTGGCGGAGGGCGGGGCTTAGGAATTAGCACTTTCCACATAGAAGGAAGGGGAAGCCTTCGTCCCGATTGAGATTATTAGGGTGTTTGCAAATCTCAATGGCTTCGCGAATCTTTCTGCTAAGAGAATGGGGATTTGCAGATGATGGAAGTTTCCTTCTATGTGGAAAGTGCTAATTCCTAAGCCCCGCCCTCCGCCACTGAACCGCGACGCGCATTTTCTGAATCGCGACGGCGCTCGCCTATAAATTCTCGTCTTTCTTCTTCCGATAGTCAGTCGAGTTTTCGCCTCTGACGTGGTTCACACGTTGAGTTACCGTGCTCTTCTGTCCTTCCCTGCAAAGAGTTTCGCCTCTGGGGTAGTTAACACGTTGAGTTACCGTGCTCTTTTGCTTTTTTTCCTCCTGATGAAGCCCCTTAAGAAGTGGCGAAACGTTGAGTTCTTCGATCTCAATCATGACACGGTCCAATCCCGGAAGTCGTTTTGTTACTTAATGTTCTTATTAATCTTGCAACAGGAGCTTTAGTCTTCGTGTCCAAGTGTATTTAACTAAAAGATTGCAGTTACCCGACTTTAGGCGTCCCACGACAAGATATAATATTATTCTGTCCCCTTTGTGGTGTTTACCTTATATCTGGTAAGTCTCATTTTCGCTAATGATAAAGCCTGAGCTATATGCAAATTTATTACTTTTATCTTTTAAATAAAAGAAGTGGGGGTAAAAATATTTTAATGTTCCTAATAATTGTGATTAATTATAAACAATAAAAGGAAGCGCTCGGTAATTCAATCTAAATCAATTTGAAAATATAACGTTTTGAAAGCATGCCGAATTCTTTTACTCTGAAGGTCCCACGCAAGTGACATTTTTAAAATCAAAAGAATATAGGGCTACAAATATTGAAACGAGCCCAGTAATATTGAAACAACACAAAACACTAGGTTATGCGAATACATCAATTATCAATTTAAGTAAACTACCGGCGGTGGTTTCAATCTGCATCCATCCCCTAGGTATGCGATTGTAACTGCATCGATATGTTACAGTGAGCCATGCAGCCCCACTGGTACGTGTGCGACGCGTGGCTGTATTTAACAGAACGGGCTTATTGTTGAAACGTTTTGTCTCTTGCGACATTATTCTGTATCTGTTGGATCCTATTTTCGTGTGCAAATTATTACTTTCATCTATTTTTCAGTTAACGTAAACTTATTTTTTTTAACGTTTTCTGTATATATTTGTCTGTAATTTTATCTGTTGCATGCCAGGTAGACTTATAATCTGCATGCAAAATATCATCACCCTCAACAAACAGTTTTTGAGTTATGCTGCAACAGGCAGACAGACAGACAGACAAACAGATAGACGGAACTGAGAAAACCTGTTTTTCGTCATCTAGAAACCCTGAAACGTTTTTAGACGAGGGAAGTAATAAGAAAGATCTCCTCATTTAGACACCTGTAAGGGAAAATTTATAGGCGATAATCAGATAATCAGATATTGATTTCAACGATTATAAAACTGCGTTTAGGAAGGCAACGGACAACCACCTAAATATTAGTCCTAGTAAAGTCCATATGGCTAATCATGACTTATTGGAAACCGTTACTGATCATGGTAATCGGAAGCCAAGATCCGGAAAGGGAGGAATGCATCACAGAGACCGTAGGGCCTCCCGGGTCGTCAGCAAGCGAAATCCTACGAACGAACAAGAAATGGAAATGGAAAGCGGGTACGTGGAATGTCCGAAGTTTGTACCAAGCTGGCAAAGCAGTAAACGTCATCAATGAATGAAACGTCTCAACATAGACATATTAGGTTGTAGCGAAGTTAGATGGCCGCATCTGGAGAATGTACTATAGAGGATTTGATCATATATATTATTCGGGCGACAACACGACTAAGAATTCGAATGGAGTAGCCATCATAGTAAAGCACGAAATAACCGGCTCAGTGAGAGGATACGTGCCCGTATCAGACAGAATAATATTGCTGAAAATCAAGGCTAAACCATGTAATGTAAATTTCATCCAAATTTACGCACCTACAGCGGAATCCACAGAACAAGAAATTGAGAGTTTTTATAAACAATTAGAAGACACCTTAAAACTCACAAACAAGAAGAACTTAATATCATCATGGAGACTTTAACGCCAAGATAGGAAAAGGCGCAATAGAAGGAGTTGTAGGAACTATGGTCTGGGCATCAGAAACGAAAGAGGCGATAGGTTGGTCCAGTTCTGTCAAGAAAACAAATTTGTGATCGTAAATACGGTATTTAAACTACCACCGAGAAGACTTTATACGTGGAAAGCTCCAGGTGACAGAATAGATAGGGTAATGAGAAATCAAATTGATTTTATCACAATAAACAAAAGATACCGCAATGCAGTCACAGCAGCCAAAACATACCCTGGGGCGGACATTTTCTCTGATCGCAGCCTCCTAGTTGCAGACATAAAACTACGACTAAGAAAAATCACTAAAGGAAGAAAATTTAAGAACAGAAATCAAGGAAGACCTAAATAGAAAACTCAACGACATAGTGGAAAGTAATAGAACAAGCATAGAAGACCAATGGAATGCGATCAAGATTTGCATTAATACAGTGTTGGAAGAGAAACTGAAACCAAACGAGAAAAAAAAACAGGACTGGATGACCAATGAAATAATTGATATGATAGAAAAAAGACGAAAATACAAAAACAGAGATGTTGACAAGTACAAGAAAATTCATTGGGATATCCTGAAAAAGATAAAACAAGCAAAAGAAACCTGGTTAAAAGAGAAATGTATTGAAATTGAAATCTTGAGAAACAAACACGATGACTTTAATATGCACAAAAAAATCAGAGAGATGGCAGGTAGGAACAACCAAAGGAGAAATGGAGTAATATTGGATGCTGAAGGTCAGATTATAATTGACACAGACAAAAAGTTACATAGATGGAAGCAGTACATGGAGAAATTGTTTGATGACACTACACGAGCGGCACCGTTAATACACGACCTCCATGGTCCAGATATAACCCATGACGAGGTTAGATCCGCAATAAAACGGCTTAAGGACAACAAAGCACCAGGACCTGATGAGATTAACGGCGATGTACTCAAACTACTGGAGAACTCACAAGTTAAAATGCTGGCTGACCTGTTTAACAAAATCTACGAAACAGGATATCTGCCGAAGGACTGGTTGATATCAATATTCATACCAATCCCAAAAAAGCCGAACGCTCGGAAATGCGAGGACCACAGGTCAGTGAGCCTAATAAGTCACGTGCTTAAGGTTTTCCTCAATATCATTCATTCCCGCATTTACACAAAGGAGAACCTCAGCGAGGAACAGTTTGGCTTCAGAAATGGATTCGGCACTAGAGAGGCTCTTTTTAACCTGCAAGTTCTGGTACAACGAGCTCGAGATGTTAATTGCGACATATTCGCCTGCTTCATCGACTTCGAAAAAGCGTTCGACACAGTCCCACATAACAACTTATCGAAGTCTTACAATCCTCCGGTATAGACAGCAAAGATATTCGGATTATCTCGAATCTCTATCTTGAACAAAAAGCAGTAGTTCGCCTCGAAATAAAGTGTTAGAGTGCTTCACTGTCAACCGAGGGGTTCGCCAAGGATGTGTATTATCGCCAACACTTTTTAACGCTTATTCTGAGATCATTTTTAAAAAAGCTTTGGGTACGACTGAGGATGGTGTTATGGTAAATGGAGAAATGATTAGCAATCTTAGGTATGCTGATGATACCGTACTATTGGCAGACAATGCTGAGGGCCTCCAGAGATCGATAAATAATATAGTGGCAGCCTGTGATGAGTATGGAATTAAGTTAAACTCTAAAAAACAAAAATTATGATAATTAGCAAAAATCCCAATACAACTGGCAATTTTACAGTGAACAATACGATACTAGATAAAGTAGAGAAGCTTAGCTACCTAGGATGTATCATAAGTAATAACTGGATCACACTTGCGAAATAAGAGCTCGTATTGAAAAGGCAAGAGGTGCTTTTAACCGATTAAAGAAAGTTCTATGTAATCTAACACTAAACATCAACATTCGGATCAGAGTTTTGAAGACCTACATCTTCTCCGTACTCCTCTACGGATCAGAGAGCTGGAGCCTTACAAATGCTGCTTGCAAACGCCTGGAAGCATTTGAAATGCGGTGTTATCGGAGGATGTTAAGAATTTCATAAGTATACCACATTTCTAATGCTACGATTCTCGAACGACTTCAAAATGAAAGGAAATTCTCACAGCAATAAAAAACAGAAAAATCAAGTATTTCGGACATATCTTGCGTAACCCGAAGTATAGATTACAACAGCTAATCCTACAGGGCAAAATTAACGGCAAAGAGGCCCTGGACGAAGACGCATCTCCTGGCTGGCTAACTTGAGGAAATGGACAGGTCTAACATCGAGTGAGTTATTTAGAGCCGCTGTAAATAAAATCAGATGGGCCAAGGTGATCGCCAACATCAATAGAAGATAGGCACCTTTAGAAGAAGATAGGGAAAAATTTACAGGTTTTTTCTAAAAGTAATTCTTAAAAAGGGTAGATTAGTGTTTTTTAGAAGTCATTAATAAACAGATATTAATTATCATTGAAAATATTTCTTTAAAAGCCCCTATTTATCAAAACGTTAAAATATGCAAAAATATTACTGTTCGGTAAATAATAAAAAATCTAACGGAATAGTTAGTATACTCTGTTGTTAACATATCTGACAGGGGAAAAATAGATTTTCAGACAAGCACAGATTATTGCCGTAACAAGTTTTTTGAAAAACCAAAAACGAAAACATTTCCCATTTGATGTCCATTTTTCTGCGGTTACTGTATATAGGGTGTACTATAATTATTAATCAATTTTGAATCAGTGCATTGTTTATGCAACTAATCGCTTTGTGTTCTGCAATGAGCCAAAGAACGTTTACAATGTACGATCACCTTTACTTATTTCAAAGGCGACGAAGCATAAAGCAGAAAATGAAAAAGCTTCGAAAGGAAATAATGTAGTTGGTGATGTCGCAAGTGCAAATTAAATAGGTGTGCCTGTAAATTCTAGCACTATGCTTTAAGCAGAAATGAATATAGAAACTGTCTGCCGAGTATTGAGAGAAAATTCCAACCTCGTCTCGAAATTCGAGATCGAGATTGACATTTTTCCAACTCGAATTTTCGAGACAAGGTTAATCAAATTCTATAATATTCGACACGAGATTAACAAAATTTTCTATCTCGACAGTTTTGCAATAGTATTTCTAAAACCCACATATGTAAAAACTTAACAGCATGTTAGTAGTGTTGCGAGATAATTCTCGATTTCGTCTCTCGATATTTTGAGAAACCAGCCAACTTCTATAAGTAATTGAAGTGGAATACAATCAAGATTATTCTATTTCAAAAAAAATTCAAGCCTTAGGATTGCGTAGAATGTCTAATCCCTGAATCGCCAACGTGGCCGAGCGGTTAGGGAGTTCGACTGCGGTGCTACAGTGCTGGGTTTAATTTCCACATCTGTCAACTGGCGGGCGGCCCACACAGTCGCTTTAAAATTGGTTACCAAATCCACGGTTGTGGAAGTAGGAAAAGTAAGGCAGTTGTCGAAAGCGTGATGCTAACCACATCACTCAGTACGCCGTTAACGTGTGCCAGATCGCTGAGTTCCGGAAAGAGATATTTCGGCGATTCTGACCCGCGAGTCTCAGGCCATATTTCTACGTGTGGAATGAAGAGCCAATGTCTAATCCCATAATTTTGGAAAACAAAATCTACCTAAGGTTTCTAATAAGATATTTATTTGCACACCCAGATTTAGCTAAGTGCTATCAAAATTCGATAAATATATAAAAATAGCAAATTTTGACAAGTGAAAAGGTAGATGGTATAATGAAGTCGTGTAAATATCTCTTATTCAACTATAATAAAGTAGCGGTAATTTGCTTACGCAGCTTGCTAGTTTACACCCCACGCAGACAGACTACTAAAACCAGGCCTTCAGAGGCATTTCAATCCAATCTAGCATGTACAATATTCGCTTCACCTTTTCAAGACGTTCTTTGTTATTTAGAAATCTTGTGCCATTAAAAAGTTATCTGCTATAGGTAATTGATGGGGCGGCGGACAACTGCGGGAGGTTACTGACAGATTTTTATCTACCGGATTATAACTTAAGATTCGAGCCAACGGGCCCTACGCGACGCGCGGAGAAGCGCGGCGAAGAGCGGCGAAGAGCAGAAGAGCCCTGCGCACTTGTGCGTCGTTCCTCTCGACAAACGATTTGTGTTAACTTAATATTTTGTTAAATTGTTTGTGTTCGCTACGCAGTAATCAATACAATTAATCAATAAAATGGGTAGCTCAGACGAAGATACTTTAATTGTCTCTTTGCTGTGCTAGAAGCTGAAAAACTGGTGATATGACTCACACGTGCATAATTGCCGCTTGTCGCCTATTCGTCAAGATAGCGGCCCAATTAAAAATCACATGTGAGTTAACGCCCTCAAACCTCGCATGCAATTTCTCAAGGAGCAGAAAAACACATAATTACAACCATGTTATTCTTTTGGCTAAACAAAAGCCGAACGCCTAAGTTTTAAAAACAGCATTAGTAGGGCAAACGGCCCTAAAATAGACCCAGGCCAACAACCCGAGTTATTAGAATGTCATCGGCCGCTCGGGCTAACAAAGACGGATTAAAACTTTCCCTTTCACGGGGTTAAGTAAGGTAAATAAGAACGAAGGTGTCAACTCAGAGAACTGGGCCAGCGCCGGAAAGAATTATCCATAAGGAGGTCAATGCAGACCTGCCACGCAACAATTAAAGAAATAGCAAATAGCGCGAACCAATTAAATTACAAGTAATTTTAATAAGACTATAGGGCATGCGTGGTATGTAAAGAAGCATAGTTTAATAAGGAAAACGATGGGCCAGATAAAAAAAGCCGCCGTACGAAAATAAGGACGCTAAACGCAAAAATCGATAAAATGCTTCAAATCAACCCCCGTAAGCGAAATTAGTTCATCCACCCCAAACAAACGGACATCCGAGAGAAAGCGGTGGAGTAAAAATCCTTTAAAAAGAGCCGCAGCCGCCAGAATATCCATCTTATCGAGCTCTGCTCTAGGATCAAAAACCAGCTTATCGAGCTCTGCTCTAGGATCAAAAACCTTCTGTTCGAGCTCTGCTCACAGAAGTCAGCCTTGTGACTCCTGGGATAACTCGAGCTATGCTCGTTATTGCTAAAGGGTGTCCGGGTTGCCGCAATCTACGCCTGCCATCCTCGCTGTCCACGCCTGGAGGAGCGTCCAGCCCCACGTCGAATCGAGCCCTAGTAGCCACCGACGTCGCCGCCCGTCTCAAGCCCAGGCCTACGCTGCGCTATGCCCCAGGTCCTGCCGCCCGCTATGCATAGCCCAGGCCCCATGGAGAACCTCGCCGTCTCCGCTGCATCGCTCCGCAGCACCGCGACACGCTCACGTAAGTTCTCAGAAACAAACACAGCTACTCGAATCTAGCTCGCAGGAACCAACACATGCGAGTGAAGACAGACGCCGCCGCCGTCTGCCCCTACGTCAGCTCACTGCGAGGAGGAAGACGCCACACAGGCCGCCTCCACGTACGCTGCTGCTCCATGTCCAGAAGCACGCACCCTTCCACAGGCGCCGTCGCCGCCTACACCTACGTCCAGCTCACTGCGAGGAGATGCCGCCATACAGGCCGCCTCCACGTACGCTGCCGCTCCTATGTCAGGAGCTCGCATCACGCCAAAGACGCCACCGCCGTCTACGCGTACCCCCCAACCTCCACAGAGGGGAACCACCGCCAAGCGACACCGCTCGCTTGCGCCACCAGCTGACGCCGTTCAGCCCCGCCGCTACTGCCCCCATAGCAGAAGGCCGCCCGACACCGCTTTCATAGAGGAAACCAATCATCGCCGCCGCCGCAGCATCACAAAGGACGCTCGCCGCCGCCCCCTTGTAGCCAAAAGCTACGCAATGCCAACCTAGAGCCCACGCCTTCCAGCGGGGCCTAGCCATCGATCATCGAGGAAGAGGAGGATGGACAGCCGCCGCCCGAATTCGACGCCCGCCGTCCGTAAGCTCGAGGTTCGCTGCAGCAGCCCGCCCCTGGAGTGTGCTGTCGTCAGACGCGTTCTGCTCGCCCCAAGGCGCCCCAAGCTTCAGAGAGACGCTAGCTGCTTGCGAACCAGAGAGCGCTCCGGCCCGTCGCGCATCACCCGGCTCGACGCCATCCCCAGGTCGCCCTTGAAACACCAGAAACTCCGCGCCACGAAGAGGACTTCGTCTGAGCTCGCGCTTTCAAGCACCGTCGCCCCGCTTCGCACAGCTCCGCCGAGGACGCACCTGCCACGGCAATGACGCCTCAAGCCTCCGCCGCGCCCCCCTTGGCCTGCCGCCGAGGTGTGTCATCCTGCCTCCAGGTCGTCCGAACGTGGACACCGCCCGCCCCCAAAGGGCCTCGCTAGGACGCGAGCCCTAGGTCTAAGAAGTCCTGGCCGAAGTGTTCCTGCTGCCAGGTCGACCGCCACCATCCGCTTCTCGCCCTCGGAGATGCCCTCCACCGGGCACACACACGGCGTATTTTACTTTATTGTTTTTATATATATATTTTTTTGGAGTAATTATATAACATTGTACATAGTAATTGTAAATAACGCACACTTAACAACCAATCAGGATCTTCTCCAGGAGTGCCAATAGCCGTCTTTCGTGGACATCCCTACCGTGAGCTAGCTTGGTAAATGGTCGTAAAAAGCCATTTTTAACCTTCGTCACGCCCTCGAGTGTGAGGCCAGTGTCGTATTGTGTTACTGGAAACAACAGACAAAAGCGGTGGGTTCATCCAACTTGTAAAAAGGAAATATCTTGGCACTCGGAAATCATATCAACTTGAAGAAATTAATCCTAGCGATCGTTGATCTGGGTTGCATTTAATTACTAGAACGTTGGAAAGTAAAACAAAATGTTTGTTTATTTAATTTTCTTTGCGTTTTCATTATGTTTATGTAAAAAACATAGCATGCTTTGATAAATTGGGAATCTGAAATTATTGTTCAAATCATGAAATGCTTTGAAATTATAAAATGACTGAGAATGTTACAATGTTTCAATAACATCTATAATTTCACACATTCCCGCTCACCAATGCACACCAAAAGTCCATATGACAAAAATGCACGACTTTCCATTTCCGTTACTACTTTTTCCAACTTAATTATACCTTAGATTTGTCTGTATCACTTTCCTTGTACCTTAGTCACGTTTTTCTATTTCAGGTCATCAATTAGATTGTAGATGCCTTAGCTTCTTCAGTTAACTACCTACCGTTATGAGAATGAACAGAAGGTAAAGTGGCTCATTGTCACTTTCCAATAAATGGAGAGTGTATAATTTTTGTCCTAATCTAAATTAAAGTTTCTAGCATTATCTTCATTTATTAATTATAATTTAAATAATATAATGAAGTTGTGTTACAATCGAATCTGTCCCTATTTTTTAATATCTTTACTTCCCTCATCTAAAAACGAAGAAAGTATTGTAGTCGCAAAAAAATCACCTTTAGAGATTTCTCCAGATCTTCACGTTTCAGGGTCCCTAGATGACGAAAAACCGGCTTTTCCAATTCCGTTTGTCTGTCTGTCTGTCTGTTAGTCTGTCTGTTGGCGGTATAACTCAAAAAACTGTTTGTCGGAGGAAGACAATATTTTTCATACACATTATTCAGGCTGTTTCCTAAAAAACGCCACAATCCATAACTCGTTGTTTTAACTTTTAGACCCAACAAACTATACATATTCTTAAATGGCAAGACAGGAGCTACCTTTTGAC
>OW679200.1:143329700-143873790 GCA_940337035.1 Agriotes lineatus
GTAACCCGAACCGGTTTAGGAAAAACGTAAACAGAAATTAACAAGCTCTTTCCGCTAAAATTAGACATACATACATACCTGTACAACCGACAGTTGTATTTTTTTGTTGTATTGTGATGTGTCAATACTTTAAAAGCGTTTTTTCCGTAATATAGCAAATTATTGAAAGTATATTTTTATTTTTCATTTTTTTCTGCTCTCTTTCCGGCTAACCCGGATTTTTGATATGCCGGATCGGCCGAGGTCCCGGCTGGTCCGACTTAACCAGGTTGTACTTAATGGATTTAATTCAACATCCACTGAAGGTTTTTAAAATCATATGTTATTTTTTTGGGAGCCATCTTGGATTCCTTCTAGTGACTGCAATTATACTAGCAATTTGTGATTGATTTTGTATTTTATTTTTAAATAGCGATCATGTTGAAATAATGTTAACGGAGTTTTGAAAGCATAATTTATTTTGGCACCTTTCTCTAGTTTCAGAAAATCGCATATGGTAAGAACTAACGGTATTTTTAAATGTTGAAGCACCTTACTACGCCCCACATATCCGGTACTTTGACTAAGTATATAATAAATCTCTGATCACGTCCTTCTGGAAGTTTCGATGGTTCTAAATGCGCTTAAAGCTAATAAACTAAGGTAATTCTTCTTCATGTATGTCAAATAACGCACTCGGGAGCAGCGATTCATCCTTTTTGTTTAATTAGAAAAATATTATGTGGATATAAGCGTGCTGATGGTCCGGCAAGACAAGGGCCAAAGCGTTCCTTCTTTGGTCTCGAACCTGCAATTGCTCTTTCATCGGCATTGTTCAATATCATAATTAGTCAAAAAGAGCTGCAACAGCAATTATCATAGATGAGATGACACGAATACATGCCATATTATACCTACCGATTGCTATTGGAAAGATTGCAAGCTTCTGTGCACTGTTGCCAAGCAATAATCTCCGACTTGTCGAGGGTCTACTGTCCGGGCACTGCAAACTAAATAAGCATACAAACAGGATGGGACTAATTGAAGCCCAACGTGTCGAAGATGCAGCCTCGGGGCGGCCACAGAAAAAAAAATTCTGTGTGAATGCCCTGCACATGCGCCAATCAAAATATCCATGCTGGGATAATCCGGCCTGATGCTGGCCACTAATAAGAGCATTTAAAAAAATAAATACAGTTAGATTGCCGTAAGAATAAAGTACAGTACAACCTCCTTAACTGGGCCCCCTTTAAGTCTGATCTCCAGGTAACCCGAACCGGTTTAGGAAAAACGTAAACAGAAATTAACAAGCTCTTTCCGCTAAAATTAGACATACATACATACCTGTACAACCGACAGTTGTATTTTTTTGTTGTATTGTGATGTGTCAATACTTTAAAAGCGTTTTTTTCCGTAATATAGCAAATTATTGAAAGTATATTTTTATTTTTCATTTTTTTCTGCTCTCTTTCCGGCTAACCCGGATTTTTGATATGCCGGATCGGCCGAGGTCCCGGCTGGTCCGACTTAACCAGGTTGTACTTAATGGATTTAATTCAACATCCACTGAAGGTTTTTAAAATCATATGTTATTCTTTTGGGAGCCATCTTGGATTCCTTCTAGTGACCGCAATTATACTAGCAATTTGTGATTGATTTTGTATTTTATTTTTAAATAGCGATCATGTTGAAATAATGTTAACGGAGTTTTGAAAGCATAATTTATTTTGGCACCTTTCTCTAGTTTCAGAAAATCGCATATGGTAAGAACTAACGGTATTTTTAAATGTTGAAGCACCTTACTACGCCCCACATATCCGGTACTTTGACTAAGTATATAATAAATCTCTGATCACGTCCTTCTGGAAGTTTCGATGGTTCTAAATGCGCGTAAAGCTAATAAACTAAGGTAATTCTTCTTCATGTATGTCAAATAACGCACTCGGGAGCAGCATTCATCCTTTTTGTTTAATTAGAAAAATATTATGTGGATATAAGCGTGCTGATGGTCCGGCAAGACAAGGGCCAAAGCGTTCCTTCTTTGGTCTCGAACCTGCAATTGCTCTTTCATCGGCATTGTTCAATATCATAATTAGTCAAAAAGAGCTGCAACAGCAATTATCATAGATGAGATGACACGAATACATGCCATATTATACCTACCGATTGCTATTGGAAAGATTGCAAGCTTCTGTGCACTGTTGCCAAGCAATAATCTCCGACTTGTCGAGGGTCTACTGTCCGGGCACTGCAAACTAAATAAGCATACAAACAGGATGGGACTAATTGAAGCCCAACGTGTCGAAGATGCAGCCTCGGGGCGGCCACAGAAAAAAAAATTCTGTGTGAATGCCCTGCACATGCGCCAATCAAAATATCCATGCTGGGATAATCCGGCCTGATGCTGGCCACTAATAAGAGCATTTAAAAAAATAAATACAGTTAGATTGCCGTAAGAATAAAGTACAGTACAACCTCCTTAACTGGGCCCCCTTTAAGTCTGATCTCCAGGTAACCCGAACCGGTTTAGGAAAAACGTAAACAGAAATTAACAAGCTCTTTCCGCTAAAATTAGACATACACACATACCTGTACAACCGACAGTTGTATTTTTTTGTTGTATTGTGATGTGTCAATACTTTAAAAGCGTTTTTTTCGTAATATAGCAAATTATTGAAAGTATATTTTTATTTTTCATTTTTTTCTGCTCTCTTTCCGCCTAACCCGGATTTTTGATATGCCGGATCGGCCGAGGTCCCGGCTGGTCCGACTTAACCAGGTTGTACTTAATGGATTTAATTCAACATCCACTGAAGGTTTTTAAAATCATATGTTATTCTTTTGGGAGCCATCTTGGATTCCTTCTAGTGACTGCAATTATACTAGCAATTTGTGATTGATTTTGTATTTTATTTTTAAATAGCGATCATGTTGAAATAATGTTAACGGAGTTTTGAAAGCATAATTTATTTTGGCACCTTTCTCTAGTTTCAGAAAATCGCATATGGTAAGAACTAACGGTATTTTTAAATGTTGAAGCACCTTACTACGCCCCACATATCCGGTACTTTGACTAAGTATATAATAAATCTCTGATCACGTCCTTCTGGAAGTTTCGATGGTTCTAAATGCGCTTAAAGCTAATAAACTAAGGTAATTCTTCTTCATGTATGTCAAATAACGCACTCGGGAGCAGCGATTCATCCTTTTTGTTTAATTAGAAAAATATTATGTGGATATAAGCGTGCTGATGGTCCGGCAAGACAAGGGCCAAAGCGTTCCTTCTTTGGTCTCGAACCTGCAATTGCTCTTTCATCGGCATTGTTCAATATCATAATTAGTCAAAAAGAGCTGCAACAGCAATTATCATAGATGAGATGACACGAATACATGCCATATTATACCTACCGATTGCTATTGGAAAGATTGCAAGCTTCTGTGCACTGTTGCCAAGCAATAATCTCCGACTTGTCGAGGGTCTACTGTCCGGGCACTGCAAACTAAATAAGCATACAAACAGGATGGGGACTAATTGAAGCCCAACGTGTCGAAGATGCAGCCTCGGGGCGGCCACAGAAAAAAAAATTCTGTGTGAATGCCCTGCACATGCGCCAATCAAAATATCCATGCTGGATAATCCGGCCTGATGCTGGCCACTAATAAGAGCATTTAAAAAAATAAATACAGTTAGATTGCCGTAAGAATAAAGTACAGTACAACCTCCTTAACTGGGCCCCCTTTAAGTCTGATCTCCAGGTAACCCGAACCGGTTTAGGAAAAACGTAAACAGAAATTAACAAGCTCTTTCCGCTAAAATTAGACATACATACATACCTGTACAACCGACAGTTGTATTTTTTTGTTGTATTGTGATGTGTCAATACTTTAAAAGCGTTTTTTCCGTAATATAGCAAATTATTGAAAGTATATTTTTATTTTTCATTTTTTTCTGCTCTCTTTCCGGCTAACCCGGATTTTTGATATGCCGGATCGGCCGAGGTCCCGGCTGGTCCGACTTAACCAGGTTGTACTTAATGGATTTAATTCAACATCCACTGAAGGTTTTTAAAATCATATGTTATTCTTTTGGGAGCCATCTTGGATTCCTTCTAGTGACTGCAATTATACTAGCAATTTGTGATTGATTTTGTATTTTATTTTTAAATAGCGATCATGTTGAAATAATGTTAACGGAGTTTTGAAAGCATAATTTATTTTGGCACCTTTCTCTAGTTTCAGAAAATCGCATATGGTAAGAACTAACGGTATTTTTAAATGTTGAAGCACCTTACTACGCCCCACATATCCGGTACTTTGACTAAGTATATAATAAATCTCTGATCACGTCCTTCTGGAAGTTTCGATGGTTCTAAATGCGCTTAAAGCTAATAAACTAAGGTAATTCTTCTTCATGTATGTCAAATAACGCACTCGGAGCAGCGATTCATCCTTTTTGTTTAATTAGAAAAATATTATGTGGATATAAGCGTGCTGATGGTCCGGCAAGACAAGGGCCAAAGCGTTCCTTCTTTGGTCTCGAACCTGCAATTGCTCTTTCATCGGCATTGTTCAATATCATAATTAGTCAAAAAGAGCTGCAACAGCAATTATCATAGATGAGATGACACGAATACATGCCATATTATACCTACCGATTGCTATTGGAAAGATTGCAAGCTTCTGTGCACTGTTGCCAAGCAATAATCTCCGACTTGTCGAGGGTCTACTGTCCGGGCACTGCAAACTAAATAAGCATACAAACAGGATGGGACTAATTGAAGCCCAACGTGTCGAAGATGCAGCCTCGGGGCGGCCACAGAAAAAAAAATTCTG
Organism: Agriotes lineatus; assembly: GCA_940337035.1. Lineage (NCBI taxonomy): Eukaryota > Metazoa > Arthropoda > Insecta > Coleoptera > Elateridae > Agriotes > Agriotes lineatus. The sequence goes on from OW679200.1 coordinate 143,334,513, forward strand.
TGTGAATGCCCTGCACATGCGCCAATCAAAATATCCATGCTGGGATAATCCGGCCTGATGCTGGCCACTAATAAGAGCATTTAAAAAAATAAATACAGTTAGATTGCCGTAAGAATAAAGTACAGTACAACCTCCTTAACTGGGCCCCCTTTAAGTCTGATCTCCAGGTAACCCGAACCGGTTTAGGAAAACGTAAACAGAAATTAACAAGCTCTTTCCGCTAAAATTAGACATACACACATACCTGTACAACCGACAGTTGTATTTTTTTGTTGTATTGTGATGTGTCAATACTTTAAAAGCGTTTTTTCCGTAATATAGCAAATTATTGAAAGTATATTTTTATTTTTCATTTTTTTCTGCTCTCTTTCCGGCTAACCCGGATTTTTGATATGCCGGATCGGCCGAGGTCCCGGCTGGTCCGACTTAACCAGGTTGTACTTAATGGATTTAATTCAACATCCACTGAAGGTTTTTAAAATCATATGTTATTCTTTTGGGAGCCATCTTGGATTCCTTCTAGTGACTGCAATTATACTAGCAATTTGTGATTGATTTTGTATTTTATTTTTAAATAGCGATCATGTTGAAATAATGTTAACGGAGTTTTGAAAGCATAATTTATTTTGGCACCTTTCTCTAGTTTCAGAAAATCGCATATGGTAAGAACTAACGGTATTTTTAAATGTTGAAGCACCTTACTACGCCCCACATATCCGGTACTTTGACTAAGTATATAATAAATCTCTGATCACGTCCTTCTGGAAGTTTCGATGGTTCTAAATGCGCTTAAAGCTAATAAACTAAGGTAATTCTTCTTCATGTATGTCAAATAACGCACTCGGGAGCAGCGATTCATCCTTTTTGTTTAATTAGAAAAATATTATGTGGATATAAGCGTGCTGATGGTCCGGCAAGACAAGGGCCAAAGCGTTCCTTCTTTGGTCTCGAACCTGCAATTGCTCTTTCATCGGCATTGTTCAATATCATAATTAGTCAAAAAGAGCTGCAACAGCAATTATCATAGATGAGATGACACGAATACATGCCATATTATACCTACCGATTGCTATTGGAAAGATTGCAAGCTTCTGTGCACTGTTGCCAAGCAATAATCTCCGACTTGTCGAGGGTCTACTGTCCGGGCACTGCAAACTAAATAAGCATACAAACAGGATGGGACTAATTGAAGCCCAACGTGTCGAAGATGCAGCCTCGGGGCGGCCACAGAAAAAAAAATTCTGTGTGAATGCCCTGCACATGCGCCAATCAAAATATCCATGCTGGGATAATCCGGCCTGATGCTGGCCACTAATAAGAGCATTTAAAAAAATAAATACAGTTAGATTGCCGTAAGAATAAAGTACAGTACAACCTCCTTAACTGGGCCCCCTTTAAGTCTGATCTCCAGGTAACCCGAACCGGTTTAGGAAAAACGTAAACAGAAATTAACAAGCTCTTTCCGCTAAAATTAGACATACACACATACCTGTACAACCAACAGTTGTATTTTTTTGTTGTATTGTGATGTGTCAATACTTTAAAAGCGTTTTTTCCGTAATATAGCAAATTATTGAAAGTATATTTTTATTTTTCATTTTTTTCTGCTCTCTTTCCGGCTAACCCGGATTTTTGATATGCCGGATCGGCCGAGGTCCCGGCTGGTCCGACTTAACCAGGTTGTACTTAATGGATTTAATTCAACATCCACTGAAGGTTTTTAAAATCATATGTTATTCTTTTGGGAGCCATCTTGGATTCCTTCTAGTGACTGCAATTATACTAGCAATTTGTGATTGATTTTGTATTTTATTTTTAAATAGCGATCATGTTGAAATAATGTTAACGGAGTTTTGAAAGCATAATTTATTTTGGCACCTTTCTCTAGTTTCAGAAAATCGCATATGGTAAGAACTAACGGTATTTTTAAATGTTGAAGCACCTTACTACGCCCCACATATCCGGTACTTTGACTAAGTATATAATAAATCTCTGATCACGTCCTTCTGGAAGTTTCGATGGTTCTAAATGCGCTTAAAGCTAATAAACTAAGGTAATTCTTCTTCATGTATGTCAAATAACGCACTCGGGAGCAGCGATTCATCCTTTTTGTTTAATTAGAAAAATATTATGTGGATATAAGCGTGCTGATGGTCCGGCAAGACAAGGGCCAAAGCGTTCCTTCTTTGGTCTCGAACCTGCAATTGCTCTTTCATCGGCATTGTTCAATATCATAATTAGTCAAAAAGAGCTGCAACAGCAATTATCATAGATGAGATGACACGAATACATGCCATATTATACCTACCGATTGCTATTGGAAAGATTGCAAGCTTCTGTGCACTGTTGCCAAGCAATAATCTCCGACTTGTCGAGGGTCTACTGTCCGGGCACTGCAAACTAAATAAGCATACAAACAGGATGGGACTAATTGAAGCCCAACGTGTCGAAGATGCAGCCTCGGGGCGGCCACAGAAAAAAAAATTCTGTGTGAATGCCCTGCACATGCGCCAATCAAAATATCCATGCTGGGATAATCCGGCCTGATGCTGGCCACTAATAAGAGCATTTAAAAAAATAAATACAGTTAGATTGCCGTAAGAATAAAGTACAGTACAACCTCCTTAACTGGGCCCCCTTTAAGTCTGATCTCCAGGTAACCCGAACCGGTTTAGGAAAAACGTAAACAGAAATTAACAAGCTCTTTCCGCTAAAATTAGACATACATACATACCTGTACAACCAACAGTTGTATTTTTTTGTTGTATTGTGATGTGTCAATACTTTAAAAGCGTTTTTTCCGTAATATAGCAAATTATTGAAAGTATATTTTTATTTTTCATTTTTTTCTGCTCTCTTTCCGGCTAACCCGGATTTTTGATATGCCGGATCGGCCGAGGTCCCGGCTGGTCCGACTTAACCAGGTTGTACTTAATGGATTTAATTCAACATCCACTGAAGGTTTTTAAAATCATATGTTATTCTTTTGGGAGCCATCTTGGATTCCTTCTAGTGACCGCAATTATACTAGCAATTTGTGATTGATTTTGTATTTTATTTTTAAATAGCGATCATGTTGAAATAATGTTAACGGAGTTTTGAAAGCATAATTTATTTTGGCACCTTTCTCTAGTTTCAGAAAATCGCATATGGTAAGAACTAACGGTATTTTTAAATGTTGAAGCACCTTACTACGCCCCACATATCCGGTACTTTGACTAAGTATATAATAAATCTCTGATCACGTCCTTCTGGAAGTTTCGATGGTTCTAAATGCGCGTAAAGCTAATAAACTAAGGTAATTCTTCTTCATGTATGTCAAATAACGCACTCGGGAGCAGCATTCATCCTTTTTGTTTAATTAGAAAAATATTATGTGGATATAAGCGTGCTGATGGTCCGGCAAGACAAGGGCCAAAGCGTTCCTTCTTTGGTCTCGAACCTGCAATTGCTCTTTCATCGGCATTGTTCAATATCATAATTAGTCAAAAAGAGCTGCAACAGCAATTATCATAGATGAGATGACACGAATACATGCCATATTATACCTACCGATTGCTATTGGAAAGATTGCAAGCTTCTGTGCACTGTTGCCAAGCAATAATCTCCGACTTGTCGAGGGTCTACTGTCCGGGCACTGCAAACTAAATAAGCATACAAACAGGATGGGACTAATTGAAGCCCAACGTGTCGAAGATGCAGCCTCGGGGCGGCCACAGAAAAAAAATTTCTGTGTGAATGCCCTGCACATGCGCCAATCAAAATATCCATGCTGGGATAATCCGGCCTGATGCTGGCCACTAATAAGAGCATTTAAAAAAATAAATACAGTTAGATTGCCGTAAGAATAAAGTACAGTACAACCTCGTTAACTGGGCCCCCTTTAAGTCTGATCTCCAGGTAACCCGAACCGGTTTAGGAAAAACGTAAACAGAAATTAACAAGCTCTTTCCGCTAAAATTAGACATACATACATACCTGTACAACCAACAGTTGTATTTTTTTGTTGTATTGTGATGTGTCAATACTTTAAAAGCGTTTTTTCCGTAATATAGCAAATTATTGAAAGTATATTTTTATTTTTCATTTTTTTCTGCTCTCTTTCCGCCTAACCCGGATTTTTGATATGCCGGATCGGCCGAGGTCCCGGCTGGTCCGACTTAACCAGGTTGTACTTAATGGATTTAATTCAACATCCACTAAAGGTTTTTAAAATCATATGTTATTCTTTTGGGAGCCATCTTGGATTCCTTCTAGTGACCGCAATTATACTAGCAATTTGTGATTGATTTTGTATTTTATTTTTAAATAGCGATCATGTTGAAATAATGTTAACGGAGTTTTGAAAGCATAATTTATTTTGGCACCTTTCTCTAGTTTCAGAAAATCGCATATGGTAAGAACTAACGGTATTTTTAAATGTTGAAGAACCTTACTACGCCCCACATATCCGGTACTTTGACTAAGTATATAAGAAATCTCTGATCACGTCCTTCTGGAAGTTTCGATGGTTCTAAATGCGCTTAAAGCTAATAAACTAAGGTAATTCTTCTTCATGTATGTCAAATAACGCACTCGGGAGCAGCGATTCATCCTTTTTGTTTAATTAGAAAAATATTATGTGGATATAAGCGTGCTGATGGTCCGGCAAGACAAGGGCCAAAGCGTTCCTTCTTTGGTCTCGAACCTGCAATTGCTCTTTCATCGGCATTGTTCAATATCATAATTAGTCAAAAAGAGCTGCAACAGCAATTATCATAGATGAGATGACACGAATACATGCCATATTATACCTACCGATTGCTATTGGAAAGATTGCAAGCTTCTGTGCACTGTTGCCAAGCAATAATCTCCGACTTGTCGAGGGTCTACTGTCCGGGCACTGCAAACTAAATAAGCATACAAACAGGATGGGACTAATTGAAGCCCAACGTGTCGAAGATGCAGCCTCGGGGCGGCCACAGAAAAAAAATTTCTGTGTGAATGCCCTGCACATGCGCCAATCAAAATATCCATGCTGGGATAATCCGGCCTGATGCTGGCCACTAATAAGAGCATTTAAAAAAATAAATACAGTTAGATTGCCGTAAGAATAAAGTACAGTACAACCTCGTTAACTGGGCCCCCTTTAAGTCTGATCTCCAGGTAACCCGAACCGGTTTAGGAAAAACGTAAACAGAAATTAACAAGCTCTTTCCGCTAAAATTAGACATACATACATACCTGTACAACCGACAGTTGTATTTTTTTGTTGTATTGTGATGTGTCAATACTTTAAAAGCGTTTTTTCCGTAATATAGCAAATTATTGAAAGTATATTTTTATTTTTCATTTTTTTCTGCTCTCTTTCCGCCTAACCCGGATTTTTGATATGCCGGATCGGCCGAGGTCCCGGCTGGTCCGACTTAACCAGGTTGTACTTAATGGATTTAATTCAACATCCACTGAAGGTTTTTAAAATCATATGTTATTCTTTTGGGAGCCATCTTGGATTCCTTCTAGTGACCGCAATTATACTAGCAATTTGTGATTGATTTTGTATTTTATTTTTAAATAGCGATCATGTTGAAATAATGTTAACGGAGTTTTGAAAGCATAATTTATTTTGGCACCTTTCTCTAGTTTCAGAAAATCGCATATGGTAAGAACTAACGGTACTTTTAAATGTTGAAGCACCTTACTACGCCCCACATATCCGGTACTTTGACTAAGTATATAAGAAATCTCTGATCAAGTCCTTCTGGAAGTTTCGATGGTTCTAAATGCGCTTAAAGCTAATAAACTAAGGTAATTCTTCTTCATGTATGTCAAATAACGCACTCGGGAGCAGCGATTCATCCTTTTTGTTTAATTAGAAAAATATTATGTGGATATAAGGGTGCTGATGGTCCGGCAAGACAAGGGCCAAAGCGTTCCTTCTTTGGTCTCGAACCTGCAATAGCTCTTTCATCGGCATTGTTCAATATCATAATTAAAACACTGCTGGAGCCTGTGGTTCGAAAATATCACAAATTCGTTAAAACCGCTCACCACAAATATATTTAACAACTGCTAAATACGTATTTCGACAGCCACGCTGTCATCATCGGCAGCTAAGAAAACTTACACAGCGAAAAGCTGACGTGGTCGCGACCAAATCGCAAATGGAAGTGGACGAGCGCTAATTGAATTGAATTTTCAAAGTTTATTCAGCTAGGAGTATACAAAATTATACTAAACCTAGCCTACTACCGTTTAGGGGACTACCCCTCTTCGGCATTGTACAAAATTATTTGGGCTTAAAAAAAAATTACATTTCATTTTAGTTTTTGCTTAAGATATTTCATGTTTGATGTTTACAATATTTTCGTTTTAACTTAGGATATAGTGTTGCATGCTTACAAAATTAAATTTAAACTTAAGATATTTTATTTAACAGGATTTGGCCTTAAGATATTGGATTTGACATATATGCAAGAACATTTATACAAGAAAATTTACAAGGCGTCGGGATCATCGGAGGTTGAGGGGAACGTTTTCTAAGAGGTCCTGGAACTCCTCGGGAAGATCTTCGGCGTCGCCGAGAAGGATGGCGGGGGGAAACCTCTTCTTCGTCCTGGGTCTCCTGGTTTGGAATGCTGGGGTTCTGAGGATGGTGACTGTGTGCTGATGATCCTGCTCAATCGCTCGTTGCACGAATCGGCCTCGGAGTTCGGAGAGTCTGCCGTCTATAGGGGGGATGCCAGCAAGGTCGCAAACCTCCTGAGAGGGATGAAACCAGTTCAGGTGCAGCATCTTCTTGGCGACGGTCCTCTCCTTTGCCCTTAGCCTCTTCATGCTGGAGCGAGGTAGAGCGCTGAAACAGATAAAGCGGTAATCAATAATGGGTCGAATGAATGTCTTGTAGGTGTGGATGAGGGTGCGAGGGTGGCAGCCTCCAAAGCTGCCTCGGAGTACGGAGAGAATGGCACTCCTTCTCTGAATGGAGTCGAGGCATCTTTGAAGCTCGGGGAGCCAGCTCAGGGTGGAAGTGAAATGGACCCCCAGGTAGATGACTGAAGTGGAGAGCTCTAGCCTAGAGTTCCATAATGTCAAGGCGACGTTGTTGGGGTCCAGTAAAGGTCTGTTGTGATGACGTGGGTTTTTAAACAAGATGGCCTGGGTTTTGTTCGGATTGGGTTTGATTCTCCAACGCTGAAACCAGCGTTCGAGGATGAGAAGTGACGGGGACAGGAGGTTGGAGGCACGGGCGCTGCTGATGGCTTTGACCCAGATGGCGGTGTCATCTGCGTACTGAAAAAGTTGGACTCTTGGGTTGGGCGGAAGTGGAATGTCGGCGCAGAAGGTGATGAAAAGCAGAGGGGCGAGAATCGAACCTTGAGGAACCCCGGCTCTTGGGGAGAACGATCTTGAGGTTTTTCCGCGGACTGTGACCTGGTGTTGGCGGAAGGATAGGTAGCCATTAATGATACGGACAAAGAAAGGATGGACGTGAAAGTCCAAAAGCTTTTTCAGCAGACCGGCATGCCAGACTGAGTCAAAAGCTCTCTCAATGTCCAGCATGACGGCGAGGAGGCATTGACCGGAGTTGATGGCGAGAGTGGCGTCAGTTTGGAGCTGAAGCAGAAGGTTGGTGGTGCTTCGTTGAGGGCGAAAACCATATTGGATGTCGGGAATGACGTTGTGAGCCTCTAGAAATTGTCGAAGCCTGGAAGCAAGGATCTTTTCGAAAGTTTTGCCCAGAACATTGAGAAGGGCGATTGGGCGATAAGATGATGGAAGGTTGGGATCCTTGCGGGGCTTCGGTAGCATCACCACATTGGCTGTTTTCCAAGCCAAGGGAAAGTGGCCGGAACGGAGGCAGCAGTTAAAAATCAAAGTGAGGAGGGTGATAGCTACAGCGGGAAGTTGACGAAGAGTTCGACGGGTGAGCCCGTCGTTCCCGGGGGCGGTGTTCTTTCCAGAGGCCAGGGCGTCGAGGACTTCCTGCTCCTCGATGGGAAGAAGAAGGTTAATGTCAGGGATGGCCTGGGCTGGGGGAATGAGACGAAGTGGACGAATACTGGGATTTCCAGCAAGGGTTCGATGAACTTGGACATAGTTGGCTTGAGAGAAGTTGGGGTCGTTCGGAACTTGATGAACCTGTTCCAAGGTGTCGGCAAAGATTTCGGACTGTCGCTGAGGGTCTACCACAACGTCGCCACCATGGTGGAGCGGAACCCCAGAAGAGCGTCGCTGCCCCGTGAGGCCTTTCAACTTCCTCCAGAATCTCGCCCCCTCACGATAGTCGAGGCCAGAGCAGATTGTCCTCCAACGCTGTTCCCGAAATCTGGTAGTTTGAAGACGAACGATGGCGTTGAGGCGATTCCATTGGGTTTTTATTTGGGGATCTCTGGTACGAGTGAAAAGCCGATAAAGGCGCCGCTTTTCGCGGATAAGGGCGATGACTTGGGGTGGAAGAGGTGGACGGCTGATGTTGATGGCCTTGGTAGGGACCGATTGATGAACAGCCTCTTGGATGGTAGTGGAAAGAAGGTCGACAGTGGCATCAACTTCTTGGGTGTTGGTGGGGGAGGGGATGTTTTGGAGGCGATCTTCTAGAAACTCCCGAAAGTCATCCCAACGAGCGTTGTTCCAGTCCCGAATGGTTCTGAAACCCTGGCGAGGAGGTGGAGGAGCCATGATGTCTGTGGATGCCACCAGAGGGAGGTGGTCGCTGGTGATAGAAGTGCCTATGAAGGCGTCGGCAGAGAAGTGAGGTGCCAGTCGATCAGTGACGATGATATGATCGATTATGGAGCATCCGAGATGGGAAATAAATGTCGGGGATTGGTTGGGAATTCTAAAGAGGTCCAGAAGAAGAAGACAATTGGCAAGTTCGGCTCCTTTGTTGTTCGTGGAAGTGTCGCCGAAAGCAGTGTTTCTGGCGTTGAAATCTCCCATGATAATGGATCTACGGTGGGCGGCGGCGAATTCCAGTAGGTTTTCTGGAAGGGGATCATTAGGGTGGACGTACAAACTGAAGACGTGGATAGGGCCTACCGGCGAGTGAAGAATCGCCGCGCAACAATGAAGATTTGAAAATTCCTCTGGAAGATCTAGGGAAGAAGATGGAAGGCGATCATCGATGGCCAGAGCGACGCCTGCTCTTCCTCTGGGGCCATCCTTGCGAAAGATTTGAAATCTGGGAAGAGTTAGGGATTGTGTGGGCTTCAAATGGGTCTCTGTGACGGAGAGGATGTGGATGTTCTCGGCTTGGACCAGGTTTTCGATAAGAGGACGTTTCCTGGACCAGCCGTTGGTGTTAATCGTTGCGATTTGTAGATCCATTAAAGAAATCGATGTGAGAGGTGGACATGAAGAAGAAGCAGTTTAAACCAGGGATACGTGCAGCCAGTTGCCCGCATAAGAGGCCGCAAACTGCAGGCCAAAGAATTGGAAGATGAGAGGCTTCAAGACGTGCTGAATTCGACCACGCAGGTCTGGGAATAGGTTGACGAGAGTGTTCATAAAGAAGCGGATGATTTAGTGAACAGTGGGATCATCAGCCTTGGAAAAATCCTCAGGGAGGGAGGCATCAGCCGTCTTTAGCGGAGCAGTGGAGTCGACCGTTGCGGCCTCGGCAGGGCGTTTGGGGCATTTCGCGGAAAAGGCAACGTGGTCACCGTTGCAGTTTCCGCACTTGGGGGTGGCTTGGGGTTTGCAGGAGGAAGTGTTGTGATCCCCACCACAGACTCCACAAACAGACTTCCTCTCTTGGCAGCTGGAGGTTACGTGGTCGAATTTGAGGCATCGGCCACATTGGACTGGTTGAGGTTTGGGAGGATTGGAGGGTTCTACGGGGTAGGAATGGTGAAACATTCGTAACCCGCTGGAGAGGAGAGTATCCAAGGTGGACTGAGAGCTGGTGACGATTCGAAACAACCTAGTTTCTTGGTCAGTGGCCTTGGAACGGATACGCCAGGTATTGTTAAATTCAAGGCCAGCTTGGCGTAGGGCTTCTTTTACGTCTTCGGCGGAGACGTCCAACTCAACTCCTCGCAGGACGCAGGAGAAAGTAGGAGGACGGGGGGCGATGTTGCGACGATCTGGGCCGGAGTGCGATGAAATTTTTATAGGATGGCCAAACTGGTGAGAGAGGGATTGTAATTTTAAATCGAGGTCGGGACATGGAGAGCTGACACGTGCAGTGCCGTTGTTGAAGACAGAAATTGATGTGATGATAAAACCGGGAATTTTCCTGAGGTAGGTTTCGAGGCCTTTTGGTGTGGAAGCATCCTTCGGGAGTCCAGAAATTAGGCGGGTTTAGATTTTAGTTGTGCCAGTGGAGGTATTTGAAGACGTGGAACTGGTACGACGCCTGTCGGAGGCGACAGTCCAGGGGTTGGAATCGGGCTGGGATTGAATCGAGGCAGGAGATGCGATGGTTTCTTCGGCGGGTGAGGAAACCGGAGACATGGAGTCCTCATTGATTATCGAGACAGTGGATCGGGTACGTCGTAACAAGATGGTGTCTGAATAGGAAGGTGGAACGCGTTGTGAGGCGGCAATCGGAAGTTTTGGGATTATCTTGGAGGCTGTAACGGGCGGTGAGACTTTCTGGAGGCTAGCAGTGGTCGGAGGCTTCGGCTGGGACGTCGAAGATGGTTTTTTCGGCTGGGCGGGTCGTTGGGGCGCCATCCTGGCAGTCGGGCCCCCGTCTACGCAGCACGGTGCAAGCGTGAGAGGGGGAGGAAGAACTTCTGAAAAACACTTAATTATGGTATTGCACCACACGTACCGACTGCAGAATAGATGGAGAGCCTCACAGAACTCTTGATAGAAGGTGGTATATTTAACTCACACGCACCGGCAACAGAATGGATGGAGAGAGCTGAAACAAAATTTAAATTAGTAACACTGAATAGTATTTAACAACGGCACAAATGGCCAATAGCAGCGGCGAGTAAGGCGTCCCTCACTCTTGCGCGCACTAAAGGCCGAAAATCACAGAAAACGATCACAGAATAAGCACTGTAGCACGCAACACACTCAAGTGACGTAAACGGTGACTCGAAACACCGGACGAGCGCGCGCATGTTACATTTATTTATACTGTCTGACCCAGAGGCGTGGCCGAAGGCCAATGAACTTGGCCAACGTCAATTTAATTTCAACAAATGATATAAGACTGAAGACGGGATTGGTCCAGCATCTTTGTTCAAAAGTTTATTATCTCGGTTCTTAAAAATGGCTAAGCTTTCAAAAGAATTTAGTTGTTTTGTTGAAGTTAAAGCCTTTACAATTTTTAGGTCGTCCCCAGTGCCATCGCAGATAACAGCAATATAACTGTAAAGTGTTAGAAGAGCGAATAGGGTTGCCTAACTACCAATCTGTAATATATGTAGAAATGAAGCGAAAATAAATTTAATTAGCAATCTAGGGGTAGTTATTCGGGGAGATGCTTACGAAAGTGCTTCATAATTATAGGAGGATATTTAAAAATAAGATATAGCTAATCAGACCTTATTTAAAGCATGCAAGAATTTCCAAAAAGCCACCTAACAATACTCAAAAGCTGAAAATTCAACTAGCGAAAATTTACTAATACGAGGGTCGCTCCAAAACTAACGTCACAATACATCAATCTTTATGAAACGTGTTAAATTTTCTAAAATACATATATATGCAGATGACACTCAGCTATACCATTCTTTTCATATTTCTCGCCTGGATGCAGCAGTGGAAGAAATAAATTATGATTTACAGTACGATACATCTATTCAGCATTCACTAAAAATTAATCCCGGTAAATCTGCTGTTATTCTTTTTGGAAATAAAAATGCTTGTAAAGACTTGGCTGCTACTATAAAAATCCCTATGAATAATGTTTCAATTTCTATTGTTGATAATATTGGACAACACTTTTAGATATAAAGACCAGATTGCCAGATATATTTGCCAAGCTTATCAATTTCTCAGAAAGTTATATCCTCATAGATCCTATTTAAATATCGAAATCAAAAAGAAAATTTGTGAAGCATTTGTTTTATCTCAATTTAATTATTGTACAGCTGTATATCATTCAGCAATAGATAAGGCAACTGCACAACGAATTCAATAAGTTCAAAATGCATGTTTACGTTTTATAAATGGCATTAGAAAGTACGATCATATATCACATAAATTGGCTGATGCTGGATGGTTAACAATGCAAAATCGTAGAATATTACAGTGTCTGTCTTTTTCATCAAATAATTCTTTATAAAAAACCACCATACTTATATAATAAGATCACATTTAGAACAGATGTACATAACCTTTCTACTCGATTTAGAGGCCTAATTTCGCCTCCGCTACATTCTACTGCTTGTTTCGAGCGATCATTTTCTTTTCAGGTATATCATATGTACAATAGCTTACCAAAACTCTATAAAATATATAGTCCAATGCAATTTAAACTTAAGTTACGATGTGAATTGTTTCAGAGACAGTGTGAAAATAATTTGTAGTGGTAATTATATGTGTCTATGTATATATATATATATATGTATATATTTACTTTTTTTTAATTTTAAACATTGTGGCAATGTTGCTTATATATAATGTGTTTAGTTAGTATTTTTTTAAATATTACATTTTTTTTACTATTTTCAACTGCGTCGTCACAGGATATAAATTTTTATTTTCTTTTAGTATTTACGTCAAGTAGAATTAGGCAAAAGATTATGTTTTGGTGTTAATTATCTTTTAATTCAAGGTTAGGTGGAAGATCAGAGGGTATAGGATATTTACCTATACCCACCTTAATCTCGCCTTGTGATTACCAGTTTTTTTTTAATTATTGTATTTAGATTTTGTTTTTTACATGGTAATAAAGTGATTATTATTATTATTATTATTATATGTGGAGTATCAATAATTACATTTCGTAACTCACCTTGACAGCACGGGCGAGGCCAAACAATCGCCCGCGCGGCGTAGGCTACTGTTCATTATGACATAAATTAAAAGTGTCGCAGATGCGAACCTTTCTTAAATCGATATTTATGGATTAATAACGGTAAAATTAAGGTCGTAGATAAAATATTGTATGCAACGCGTGCTAAAAGTCGTTTATGCGCGAGAGATGTTATGAAACTCAGCCTTCGGCTTTGTTTCATAATTTTCATGTCTCGAGCATAAAAGTCGACTTTTAGCACTTGTTGCATAAATAGCTATTCTTATAGTGACCTCACTTTATACTCTTAATAACAGATAAAATATTTGACAGACGTGTTTGTTTGTTTCATTTACTTAATTTTAGTTTAAGAATGTACCTAGCCATGATTACATTCTATCGTTATCTTGCTACTCATTTTGCTCATCTCTTCCATGTTGCACTCATTAATTTACTATGTTCCAAACGGATTTCGGACAATCTGTATAACTCATGGCAATAGTTTATCCTTATATAATTTCCCAATGTTAATTTTTCCACGTCTGGTAGTCACTGAGACACACTGTATATCCTTTATACATCACTTTTAGATTTTTTCTGAATATGTACAAGGTAGTTATTTTAAAAATTTGTGACTTTTTTTAAAGGTAAATATAAGAATAAATATTTTTTTAACTGTAAGTTGAAGGAAGTGATTATTCAGTGTTCAGAGAATACTCTCATAATTAAAACTTACATTTTATGAAATATCTAGCGTGTCTCGAAATAATGGAATCTGAAAGTAATTTTTATAGGAATTACATTAAATAGGGTTGACTGACACCAACTTCTATTTGCATATTGTTTTGCATATCTAAATAGATTTGAAAGTATCCCATATCCTTTTGTATGTTTTACATATTTTTTAATAGGAATGCCTATTTTAATATTGCACCTCTGCAGATTAAGGTTTAGGTCTGATGCTGAAACCAGTCTGGTTTCGAAACATGCTGCTTACTAAACTGTAATAAACTCGTGAAGAAGGGTAAAGGGTCTTTATTACTTCAAATCAAGGCAACTCCGCTATGAGTATGACGGATCTTATTTCTATTATTTCTTTATTTGCTTTAAATATTTAGAATAAGTGAATAGGTTTTCTCAATTTTTACATATACGGGACTTTTTTAAATACGAATTCTTTTTAGTAGTTGCTGTATGAATTTTGAAAATACCTTTTAAAACATAGTAATCGTAATGGCCACCTAGATGGTTTAATTGTGAATGGAGCCGGCTTAGCAACCAAGTGGACATGGGTTCAAATCTGACCGTAACCGATAATGTGTTCGGAGCAGCAATGCATTCTACCGCATTAGTTAAGTTAGCTATAAGTTAGAATACGGTTTGCTGAATGTATAGTGTGGTTGATTAAAGGCTAATGTAATGTAAGTCACATGCGACACCTTGGGTACGTTGCGGTATGAATGGACGTCCACACCGACAAGTAAAAGAGCATAAAAGTTCTGAATGCACCTGCCTACCATCTTCCCATACCTTGGAAATCGCTTACATGAGGTATGTAATGTAAACCTACTTCAACTCCGATACTTTTATAGCATCATTACAAACTCCTCCAGGATCCAATTTAAGTTCCCTATTATGTGTTAACAATCTACCACAGTTCCTAATACATGAAATAAAATTAAACCTGTCGATCCTAATATTAAATTGCCGTCGACTTAGTACCATATCTTGAGTTTTCTTGCTGATTTCTATTCCATGATTCAAGCATATGTTAAAAGTCTGACATTATCTTATCCACTTTTTATTTGTTTGTTTTTGTTTATGTCCAAACCTACTAGTCGAGATTTATCGTTTAATTTACAGATCATGGTTTGTAGTTCGTATCATTATAAACAATTATTGGCACATCGTCGGCTTACCTATGATGTGTAAAATCTCTACGATCTACTGTACTAAAGTCTCTGTATATCCCTTACAGATTCTTAAAGATATTGTTTAACTGTAATGTATAAACTCTGCAACAACACCTGCACTAAATTTAATTTACGCATAAATAAGGTGCTTAGAATTTGTAAGCCTCTATTAAATAACAATCGGAGCTTGAATCTCTAGTAGGATAGCACTTGACGATAAACAACGGCCCAGCGATGCGCAACTACGCGTAAAACAAAATCTTGCGCAACCCCTCTAAAGTTCCCAGAAAATAGACAAGATAAGAAAACGAAAAAGACGAAGACCACAAGCTACCAAACACAATTGAATCCAGCTACCTACCCATCTAATTCCAACTGGAGGAGCCAAAACCGTTTGCAACCAAATAAGACTTTACTGTCGAAGCCCGACTCCGCCAATTGATCGCTGGTCCGACATCTAGACCTGCCCGAACATGCCGTCCAAGGTGTACCTAAGTTCCTGCACCTGACTAGAAAAATCTTTCAAAGACTCCCGAACCTAAATTTCAAACCTAGTAACATGTACTGTTTCCATAAACGAAGGGTGGGCACAGCCTGGACTAGCTCTAGAACTCTCGGTAAATTAATGGCGTTGGTAAGGACTAGGCAACGATCCTCTAGGCTTTAAAACTAAACAGTAGAATTACGAAAATATGGGCGCCTTGCCGTTATTCACAATATAAAAACCAATCTAGCGAATCAATAACACACGACTTACCTTTAGTGCTTCGCTTCGCACCTGCATAAATTGTACAGACGAAAAGGTTGCGGAAAGAACACAAACATAGTATCAGCAAGAGGGGCATTTAATCAAACCTAACTAATCACAGTAACACATGAATTATATACATAAGCCATGGACGCTGAAGTGAGATTTGCAGAACAATTGCCTAACAAAAACAAAAACATTTAGGAATCAACTTCCAAGTATTTTAGTCACAAAATATGCTAATTAATAGCTTAAGGTGCGACGCAGGATGGCCACCTGTGTGTATCGCACTTTACATGCGGGCCCAACATTCAAACGGCGAAAGTGGGTTTTGAGTACATACGCATTTCAACAATTTTGAAGAGATTCATCACTCACACTTTTAGCGTCATAGACTGATTGATTAGAAGGCGTAATTTACCACTCTTCAGTTTGATATTATAAGACCTTAGCAAGAGCTGAGTATATTTGAAGCAACTGCCTTGTCGATGAGCTGCCTCATGCCTTCTGGAAATCCCAGTCAGCTCGCATGTAGAAGCGAAAAAACGAGAAGCACAGTTATTCCCTGAATATGTGCAGGATAACTTTATGGAAGCCGCATAGGAACCGGTTTAATTATCGAAATTAATATGTAAATTTAACTACAAGAGGCATTCTTACCAAAGCTGTTTACGGCCGTTCGTGGGGAAAACAACGCCGTCAGCGGTTTTCATTTGATTAAGCAAGAGCGGTCTTAGCCTGCTTCGTTAATTTCAAATCCAGCGAAGGCGCTCCGTAAAAAATCAATAATCGGGAAACTTGATTGGCTGTCAGCAAGCTGACTCGAAAAAGAAAAGCGAGCGCGCTAAGACCAGAAATGTCTTGCAGGAGCATTATCTCTAATGTCAGGGGCTTTAAGAAATAAACCTAAATTTCTTTCTTAAATTACATAAATATAAGGTGGTCCGAAAGACGACGCAAATTGTTAGAAAGCGGCAATAAAACGGGACGTTACAAAGGTATTTAGTGTGCTTGTTGGAACCAACACCTATAAATATCACCTCGAAACTGCTTCCTATCTTATTTACCAGTAATGTCAAAAAAATTACTATTTGGTACACGAGTACTCGTTACTCGACAAGATCCGAACTAATGGATATCAACTCGTAAAAGTATTCGTTAAATTTTTAAAACAGTTACTGAAGTTTAACCTTGCTTTTATTTTATTGCCATCATACTGTGTGCATATTAACAATGCGAGGAATTCTCAATTCTGAGAAAGAAAGAAGTAAGCACTCAGTTTTGTTCGTTTACGTCAGCTATCACCACTCCGTGAATGCGGAGAGTACTCACCATGTCGCCACTCGATGTAATACAAACGGATACCCTAGCAAGCTAGTAGCTGAATTTTCGAATCCGAACTCGCTGCGGATGTTTGCGTGACGCGCATAGAGTAAACGAATACAAAGTAACGAAAAGTAACGAATAGTTACAAGTACTGACAAGTAACTAAAACTGACATCACTATTATTTACGCTTTGCTGGTACATGTACCTGAATAAGATACTCCGAATAACTCGTCAAACTACTTTCCGTCGTTTACGCTGCTTGTTGGAACCAGAACCAGAGCACGACTCCCCAAAACAGCCCTTAAACTAAACCCCGTTGCTCGCCAGACCCTCTCCCTCAGGTTGACCTATCCTTCCTATACGTTTACGGGTCAGGGCTCCAACACTGGACCGATGACACAACAATAATACACTTCCAGAGAGGACACGACAAACATGTAGATTTTTGTGTGGTAATGGCTCACCAGGTTGATACACTGCCAGAACTAATTAAGGGCATAACTTACCCGTTATAAAGGCACTCTCCTGTCTATCACTCAGTCCTAGAAGATCCGACCTGCAGTTTCGCCAAAAGTCTCGGAAGGTCCCCTTCTGGCACTCGGACTTTTACAAAGGTAAAGGTTAAGCATATCGAGGCGGCCTGAACTTAACACTTGCACCACACGATTCTAACGTAATGTAGGGTTCTTGTCGCAATGTAGCAATATCAGTTTGACACCAAACAGAAACAGCGCATCCATTAGGTACTACCATATTTAACCGTTTAATTCCAGAATAAGAAATACAGCATGCAATGGCAGGCGAATATTCTGTGCTGATAATACCAAGGACTACCTATTCATTCCACGTATTGTGGGTTGCAGCCTTTCCAGAGGCAGTTCCGCCTCGATCCGACTCGAATGCATCGTTATTTATCGTTTCAACCTGTACTGCTAATTGATTAGTTGATGTCATTACTATAGTAGCTAAGACCTTTTAGAATTGGAAACATTTCAAATAGTGACAGGTTATGTGCATTTCGCATTTTAATTAATATTTTCCGATTTTGTCAATAATAATCGGTTGGCAAAAACCTTTTCTAAACTAAGCTTGTTCTATAAGTCGATGTGCATCACTCTTGAGGGTAAGTTTGTTTACAATGCAATAAGAGTTAGATCTCTCTTTTTATATAGACTATAACGTCATTGCCGCCATCATCCATTTTCTAAACCTTTCATAATTGTAGTTCTGCATTTTTTATCTATTTAGTAATTGTTCCATCTTAGCCAGGAGATCTTATATTTTTCATTTGTAGTGTATGCAAAGCCGTTGCTAATAAATAATTAGCCTTGGTAATTTCTTCTATCAGCTAACTGTTCAGCTTCATTATGTGCCTTTTTAATTGATGAATCTGACTTCAAAACTGGTCATTGTCTTCACTAATATATTGTGCTCATTATATGTGTACCAGGTAGTAACTGTCGAAATGCACCATAGCGATTTCAATGTGAAATCTTAAAATTAAATTACTTGTCCCTAATTATTTTTTAGTCACTCTGTATGTCTTGTATTTTTCTCTTCGTTTCTTTTATGCTATGTATGTTGTACTGTGTCATACTTGCTTTCTTCATCCGCACGTAGTCATCAATATGGTTAAAATAAGTAACACATGACATAATTCCATAACAATTCAAGTTTTAGTCATACCGGAACAGCTTTCTCTATTTTTTATAGTTAGTAGTATATCTTATTACGAGGACTGTTCCATTAATTCTTAGTTATAAAAAATACAGACTTCTTAAGAAAAATAACTTAATTATTTATCTGTCAAAATATTCCCTTCTTAGTCATAATGCATTTGTTCATTCCTTGAAATTACTTCTCTGCACCAGTTTATCGGTTCTTATTTTTGTTTATTGGTTAAATCATAATAATATATTACATACCGAGGTGGGAAGTGTTTCATTACTGTCGAGAGATTAGGTAGTTTACCGAGAAGCGTAGCGTCGAGGTTAACTTTATCTCGAGACAGGGATGAAACTTTCCACCGTGGTATGTATACTATTTTATTTGCAATCATCTAATTTTAAAAACAACTATAATTGAATTCTGAATAATAGATATCTTGATGTAGCTAATATTTTTGTTGCCATGAAAACCACCCACTCAATGTTTTGTTACCATGGAAACACCCCACTCTTCAGGTATGTAATATTTTTCGGGGTATGTAATAATTTCCTGGCTAGTTTCAAGTAATCATCTAGTTCCCAGCTGTTGTCATGTCATGAAATTGACACATTACAATGTGATTGCGAATAAAATACATTACCCACCTATGCTTTTTACATGCTTATAAATGGGTCGATAGAAAAAATTTGAAAATGATTTAACTACGTTAATGGTACAACAAATACCTAGAATCAGAAGACTGGATGAAATAATTAGTTTCTTATTAGTTGTTATTAGCTTTTGAGCTCACCACATAGGCGGTCTATGTCTTTTTTTCTATTTTGGTGGAAAGTGAACCAAGTTACTTACTCTAAAAGAATAAGTAACAGAAGATTTTTTAATGTATTTAATATTAAAAGCAAGAGTGTTCAAACTCAATGTACTAAATAGGTACAAATATCTTAATGTTGCTAATAATACTGAAACAGTAAAAAGAAGCACTCAGTAATGCGAATTACATAAACTCGCAATGGAAAGAAAGCTCGCAGTCGGTGGCACCCGAACATGCGGAATTCGATAGTCAGACGCTTTAAGCGCTTACCTACGGACACCCATTTATCGTCCTTGCTTGTCGCAGAGTTATAAATGACACACCGACAACAGGATCGATGGCGACGAAGTGCCTCCAATCGTTGCCGATAAAAAGATGACGTAGAGAGACAAGGACGCAGAAACGCAGACACAGCATACATTTATATATGGGAATGTTTGTAATATATTTTTCGCTACATCCAGTGTGGAAGTTCATGACTACTTTTGTTTCTTTGTAGAGCGATTGGGTATTCGCAATTTTCCAATCTTCCCAAAAGTTTGGCGATTTGCTTTAACACAATTGTTTGTATAGTCGATAAAAACTATGTGGATTACCAGGTTATATTATTTTCTTTCTCTAAACTGTTGAATGACGACTACATTATCGATGCAGGAACGTTTTACGAAACTCATGCTATTCTTCCAGTAGCAGACTTTCGCTCGCTAACTGTTTTATTCTGGCGCGTAGCATTCTGGAATATATTATATTGTATGCTGCATTCACTATGCTAATACCTCTGTAATTACTAGACAAAGGTCTCTTTTTTATTTGTATCTTATTAGTTCGGCTGCAATACCGTCTAGACTTTTTTATTTTCTGTGTTTCGTAATGCTTCGCTTACTTCTTGCAGTAAGTCACTCGTGTAGATATTATTGATTTAAAGGTGTTCATTAACCTACGACTGCTCTGGTCCTTGTAGCATAGTCGTTTAAAGTGATCCACTTGTTTTCCTCTGCTACGTTGAACCGGAGTGTTTCTTCTCAGTTTTTTTATTACTCCCATTATTTCATACGCAAAGTCTTGCCTGCCTCACACATAATTTTGAATGTTGCTTAAGAATATTTCTCAACTTTTCTCCTATACATTTCAGGTTAATGTTTTTACAATATTCTTTTGGGTTTTGTAGTGGCTTTGGCCTCTGCTGTTTGTCTGTAAACAAGCTGACTTTTGGCACAGTGCTTTATGATAGCTAAACATGGGTCTTAGAATAAAATATATCACATATCCAGTCCAGTGCATTTTTTACGGTCAATAGAAAGGTAGACACGGGCGGACAGAATTAGAAATAGCTGGATAAGGCAAGATTTCAACTTGCAACTAGTTAGCACCATAATTGACAATCACAAAGGATAAGTGGAAATCTTACGTTTAAGAATGTAACACTATCGTTTTGCAAAGCTGATCTACACACACCGCCCTCAGAAACAAGAGACACTGGCAGGTCCAGAAATAGATGGCAGTAAAGAGACGAAACAGCTCTAAATGCCTAAATTATAAAGCCATGAAGAAGAAAAAGCGAATAAGAAGAAGGAGAACGTGACAGACACATAATGCACTTTGAAATGTGTAATATTTATATTATTATCTAAGGCCAGCCTATGTGTATGTATTATTTGGATGATCCTTAAAACTTCTGGGGAACATCGAAGCTAATATTTATTGGCTGAGAAAAACCATCAAGTGATGCAGTAGATAGCCATATTACTTATGAAGGTATAATTTTCTGTCAAAATGTTTCTTTCTAATTTCTAGTTATACATTTAGGTCAGACTTTAAAATTATTTTAGCAATAGTTGCAAACTGAGTGTGCGATAAAAATAATACCAGTTTTCATTTTTTTGAGTTTTCTTTAACCATCTCACTCCACCCTTTTCTCCGAAACCATCTTCTTATACCTGTAGAACTTTTTCTTAAGTCTATTCTTGGTACATTTTCTTTTCACATTTTTCGAGATTGGTAATTACAGGATGTTCTGCTGTCTTTCTCGTTCCATAATTTTTTGTCAGGATTCTTCTTTATGACGCTTCTAATTTCTTTTGCTATGCTTTATTTGGAAGCCAGGTCTTGCAGATATACGTTACACCTGGTCTTAGGGTCGTTGTATAAAGTGTTATTTTTGTTTTTGTGGGGCATCTTTTGAATTACGTATGACAACATCAACTTTCACCTTACTGTTTATGTTCAGCTAAAATGATTTTTTCCCTTTACGATATTTGTCCAAAAGTATTTACAACTTGCAACTTTTGGTAGGTTCTCAAGCTGGTTTATTCCAAATATAGCGATGATATACTTTGGAATTAAGCGACTAAGCACCTGCGTGGTCTATCTTCGGGTATTTAGAAATTGCGAGTCTTTCAGTGCGTTTTCTTAATACCGACGACATACATAGGTCGCAGACTTGAAAAAGTCATGATCTTCCCGCGTCGTGCTAAAAGGTGAACCGAGCATTTATATTTCTCTGATTGGTTATTCTCAATCCTTGCTCTTATATATTAACTATTAATCCGCCAGCAACCTTTGCGGCCGATCAGCACCTACAGGTATGGGATAACCCCATTTCTTTACGCGGATTGACGTGTACAACGTCTAGACTCTACCCGTTATGAGGATCGTAGATGTTATCAGAACCTTATGGTGCGCTCTTAGTTTAGTTAGTGAAACTGCCGAAAGTCAAGAATAACCTCCGTGTTAATTGAAACTATTAGAAATCTAGCGGTCACTCATTCAAATCAACTTAATGCGTTTAAGCTTTTACCCTGCAGTTCAAATATATATTGCTTACACCTACTTGCTAGCTTGGTGATAGTCAAATAATTTTAGTTAATTTTGAATTTTCAGTAATGTTTATTTTATTACAATATTAGACGAACTCCATTTAATTTAGCGTGAATGGCGTACAGCGAAAGTTTGTTCTTTTATTAAGCGACAATTTTAATTAATTATCAATACGCTCCGTTCTTACAAGCCATCTTCGATAAGGTAAGCAACGTGATTAACATTAGGCACTAGCCTTTTGCAAACGCTTACTGATGTTGAAAATCGGTAGGTGTAATATTGCTGTTCGATTCCAGCGATCAAGTGATCAATAATTGTTTTAGCTTCCTATTACATGTAACTTACGTACAAGTTCTAACCTGATAAACGGGTTGCAGTCTCTGTACTCGATGGCCGTGTCCATGATTTGAGGGCGGACCTGCCTAACGCCTGAAGAAGGGAAAACCTAACTCCTGTGAAAGGCGTCCACGTCGTCTAGGTGGCGGGAAAAGTGGCTAGATGTCCATCAGATATCTAACAACCTCGTCTGTGCGGTGTCGAAGTAATTAAGGCTTGAAAATAGTCAACGTTGCTTTGGTGAATCGGATATCGTAGAAACAATTACAATGGCAAAACACAATTATTTTCAAAATACGATGAGAGGGCGATCGGAAAATATGGTATCAACCGTAATCGGAAATGGCATTATAATCAGTGACACAACTCTTTTTACGTATGGACTACCCCTTATATCACACGACAGGACGTTTGTGTCTTTCATGACGAGAGTTTTCTCTTTCGATTACATGAACATGAGCCGGGAAGGCAGAGTGTAACGACACGTAAGCGTAAAGCGTAAAGCAGAGTGGATGGGAATTAATTTCACCAAAGTGGCTACAGAAAGAAGAAAGCCACCACGGCTGCCTTATAAATTTAAAATATTAAAACCACCTTCACAGTATATTTGAAAAGTTTCCAGGCCTACTTTTTTCTAGAAACAAGGTTGGTAAAACTGAAAGTGTATTTAGGAAGTTGCCTCGTTCCCATTTAAACCCATAGTTTGATTATTTCACCCCGCAAAAAGCATCTCGTGACGTCATATGAACCGCTCGAAATTTTTAATCGAAGTCTCCATATATCAAAGTCAAATAACTGTTGATAAACTTTACAATGCCTGTGAATTGTGCAGTATCTGGTTGTTCCAGTAATAATTACATTGCAGTAAAGATAGCGTAATAAGTTTGCACTTATTTTTAAAAAATGAGTTTCTTCATCAGCAATGAATTGCATTTAGTGACCGCGATCAACCCTACAATTCAAAAACTTAAAAATGAAGTTCATCGCATTTCGAAGAAAACGGTTTTGAAAAGGATCTTCAAGCGGAGGTAATTTCTATTCATGGACAAAATAATGACACTAAAGTTGATAGTTTATCTGTACACTGTACGATCTTAGAACTACAAAAATCTATGGACATAGAAACTTCAGTTTTCGTATGAGGAAGCAAATAGTGCTATAATAATTTACAAAATACGATTAAAGACCTAATAAGACTACTCTTGAAAAGGATAGGAAAATACACAATATGCGAAACAAATCAATTTATTAAGAACACTGAACTGTAAGTAGAAAATTAATGTCGTTGTAATTGTGCTAGTATTTTTTCAAAAATATTTACACCTTCTCAATTATCAAAAATAAAAGGTTCTAGAAATATTAAATGGACCTCACATGATATTAGTCAAACTGTTTTTTCAGTTTCTAAAAATTGCAGGAATAACTATGTCAGATATAGAAAAGTTAGTAGTTCTTCAATATGATTAGATGAAAGTTGCTGAATTGTACGCATATGATGTCAAGAATGACACTACTGCAAATTGTAAATGCTCGAGGTTTAATTGGGAAATGGAAAACTCCTGCTTTTTGTCGACTTTGATCAAGGGATGACTCCAGAAATTCTACATCATATGAATAAAGGAGAACGATCCAAACGTGTGTGTCCGTCACGACAATTGCAGACGCGATGTCCCCCATTTGCGTTTGCATGCATTTCGCCGTCGCCTCGATTTCATGACCCGGGGCGGAGCTCCGAGGGCCTCCTTGGAAAGGGACGGAGCCCCGGGGGCCCCTTGGAGAGAGGCGGAGCCCCGAGGGTCTCCTTGGAGAGGGGCAATGCCCAGACGGCCCTCTTGGAGAACGGCGGAGATCCGAGGGCCCCTTGGAGAGGGGCGAAGCCCCGAGGGTCCGCTTGGAGAGGGGCGGAGCCCCGTGGGCTCCCTTGGAGAGGGGTGAAGCCCCGAGGGCCCCCTTGGAGAGGGGCGGAGCACCGAGGGCTTCCTTCTTTGGTCAGGTGGACGGCAGGGAGAAGTAGGAGAAGGGTGTGTAACAGAACGGAGTGGTCCAACGTAATAGGCCTAAAAATGGTGGTAAATTGAATAGATTAGACAGCGCAATAGTGCGCGCAGCCCCGTTTATAATGTTGCGCTGTACCATATAGGTTTTAAACTTGTTGCGTGTGTAAGTGATTGCGGACCAACAAATATTTCACTGTGGCTTGATTTAAATATTACATATTAAAACCCATTTATTATACATCAATTAAATGGTTTAAATATTTACTTCTCAGGTTAATTAGAAATTTGTATTTAGATTCAGAATTTGTACATAATAATTGTGTTATTAATAAGGATACATTAAATCAGTTAATATCACCAAACAAACAAGAAATCAGTAGCTGCTTTAAACTAGCAATGAATGAATTAACTGTCGAAGGCCCTAAAAGACAGAATGTTCGTATGGCAGTAGAATTGCTGAGTCATACAACGGCAATAGCCTTAAGACATTACTATCCCGATAATAATGCAGCAATTGAAGTTTCCAGTTTTATAGAGCTTGTTAACCCATGCTATGACATCATGAACTCGTATACACCCGATCACGACCTAACTAATAAATCTTCATATGGTAAAAATATCGATGCTCAAAATGGCGTTTTAGTTCAAATGTATAATTTGATGGGCACAATAATTTTCAAGAGAAAAAATAATTCAAACATTTCAAAAAAGAATCTTATATATCAATTCCTTAAAACATTTATACAAAGATTTACATGAACTATATGGCATATCTGACATCTTAACGCACAGATTAAACCAAAGTTCGCTAGAAAATCTATTTGGCCAGTCAACTCTGTGGTTTTTATGACGTCAGAAGATACTTCCTCTAGTCCCACGCATTTAAATTTTTTGAATGTAGAGGCAACCTCCTCTGTCAGTTTTCCAATTCTACTAACCTTGGGTAGCTAGAAACACAAATTAAAGCGTGCACTGTGCAAGTTTAGTCAGTGTCAGATCAAAAGTTACAAAACTACTACGAAAACATACGAAATGATGCAAACGGCATAATTAGAGGATGTGCTACCACGTGGGCGAATCCAAGCAAAACAAGAATTATTACACCTTGAACTGTGATTCTACATATTCTCTCCTTTGCTTTCTTTCTGGTCTTATTTCACAAAATGCTTTTAGGAGTACCATTTCTCTGCATTATTCAGCTTCTTCTCCAATTATGGGTCGTCGCATTCTTTGACTTCCGAAGTCCGACTCACCACGAATTTGTTTCACCAGCGCAAACTTTAAATGCTTTGCTTTATTTAGGGGTTTTGAAAGGATTGGAACGTGTCAGAAACCACTAATTTTCTGAAATGCTCATCTGAAAATTAGTGGTTCCTGCTGCACGACAATGTCCCTCTACACACAGCCAAAATTGTCCCGTAGCTTTTGACCAAGCAACAAGTCAAAGTGATTCTCAACCCATCATATTCATATGACTGTTGGTATTTTCCAAGGTAAAATTGCACTTAACAGGATAGTTTTTTGGCAGTGTTCTAGCGGTTCAAAACAAGATAATGCGTCAATTAAATAATTCTTGGAGAAAAGTTTTATAATAGCTTCGAATCGTTGTTGTATGGCTTTTTTATTGCGTGCATCCAGAGAGGAGGGAATTCTGTAGAAGGCTGACATAAATAAAAGTAGTTCAGTATGTATAACTTCTCATATATATTACTGTGTATTTGTTAGGTTTTTCTATTTCCATTAACTATAGCTCTAATTTAATGTAAAATTTTTATTTCAAGTGCTGTTAGTTAAATAATTTCCAGGAGTGGAAGCTAAAACCATTTTTAAATTTAAATTTAATGGAATCCGACTTTACCTAATTTCTTTTTTTAACATCCCACTTCAGTTGTGTTTTAGTATGAATTAGGAATTTGTGGTAATTGTTATTGTTGTTTCTCAATGCTATTACCTTAATACCACCAAAAAATTTATTGACAGATGAGTAAAACACGTATAAGTTAACATTCATCTGCAGTAGTTCAGCAGAGGCATTCCTTTCAACAAGAAGTAAAATACTTTGCCAAGCCTAATTAAATTTCCCAAAGAAGTTTCAAATAAGCGACAGCTAAGCTGATTGAGTATTGGTAGCCACCGGAAAATTTAAAACCTCTACGAATTCTCTCGAGCGGTCTCCCTTGGGACAGCGACTTGATCAAAATTAAAGCCAACAAGGCATCTCGGTACTAATCCGCAGTTGCGTTGACAACCTGCTTTTCCAAATCAGTGTCGGCGGAGAATAGGAACACTTACAAAAACCTGCAGCCCAACAACGTTCTCTGTGCGGGGGAGTATACGGAACACAAATGAAAAATGGGAATGTTATTGCTGCAAAAGGTGCGAAGCAACAGGGTTTCTATCGTTTTTCTCCTTTTTGCTGTTTCCTTTACAACTGGAAATAAATACGCAAAGAGTTCACGGTCTAAAGTTCGCCTGCAATTTGTAACTTGTTTGTTCTAGATATTTTTCAAGCCCGTTTTTGTCATAGGGATTCGTGTTATGAAGATCCTGTGAACTCGACGTCAAGTAACAAAAACGAATATACTTTGGTAATGCGAGGCAGTTGATCCAGGTGGGAGGTAATTTTTTGAAGAATTTGTGACTCCTCAATAATGATTGGATGCTTTACTGGACTTAGTAACTCAGTGACTGTGCTATTAAGTGAGTAAGATTTAACGAAGTAAGATAGTTAAATTGTTTGTATTTGCTTTAATTTCTTAATGCTTACTTTTATAAGTTTGCAAGGAATTTAATTTTTTTAAATTGTTCGGTTGTAAAATTGAGGTTCGTAGAAATATGCAACAATATTTCTTGTTAACAATAACTGATCAGAAAATAGTATTTACAGTGCGAAACTTACAATAAAAATGTTTTTTGTTCTACTGCATCGAAAAGCTATCATTTTCGGTAAGGTTTAGCGACCGAAAACTCCCACTTTGTCATACTAGTACCTCGTACTTTTCGGCAGTAATAACCGTAGCAACAAAAACTAACGACCATCTCCATTGGTCTAAATCAAAACACACATTGCCATTTTGCGGTATAATCGTGACCTCCTCGACTTTTCCCGACTTCTTCTTGTTTGAACTGTCATTTTATAATAAGAAAAAACGCTCCCAAGGCAATAAAATAACAAAATATGTATGTAACTCGTACAAAAGCGGGCTGTTAGACTCGACTTATTTATATACCTCGCTCGCTACACTCGCTTGGTCATAAACTGCAGCTCATCCAAAAAAGTCTTTCATGAATAGCTATTTTCACACGTATTTGTTATTTACGTCTATTAATTAAACCTTTAGAATTCATTCATATTTTAAAGGGTGTAGGCAGCTAAACTTAGTCCATCTTGAATTTTAAAACAAGACTCGGTTAAATAGTTATTTAAAAAATGTATTTCGTCACTCTTCTGTCTTCTTCAGTTTATAAAAATTCTTCTACACTTGAAAAAATCTGCAAGACCATAAAAGAACATTTTACAATTTAAAAATATACAAGTAAATGAACGATTAAAAAATGTCTCAACTTTTTACCTGTTCATCAATCTTTCTTTAGAATTTATTTACTGTAGCTTTTTGGACTCTTTGTATGGTAATATCTCTCTGTTTGCGGCATTTACGGTTGTTGTAATTTAACTTATATTAAAAACCATTGTTTATATTTTTGTTTAGTTTGGCCCATGTAAATTAATTGGCACCACAGCTATATCAGTTTATTTAGCATGTAATATTAGATTCAATAGTAATTTGAGTTTTATCTTTAAGGTTACTAGAAAACAATTGTCCAATTGTATTGTTATTTCCATATGCTATGAATTTAATAATAATAATAAAAATAATAACAACCAAAATATTGAAATGGTTCATGCTCTTTCTTTGTTTTACCTATGAGTATATGTTTATAATTAACTTTTATTCAATTTTAAATTGCCCTGTTTATTTTATGTGAATATTAAATATTATTCCAAAATTATCATTACTTTTACAAACACAACTTAATAAATTTAATTTCCAAATTAGCATATCAAAATAACAATACAATTGGACAATTGCTTTTTAGTAACCTTAAAGATAAAACTCAAATTAATAATGATCTAATATTACATACCAAATAAATTGCTATAACTGTGACGCCAATTACATATGCCAAACTAAACATAAATTAAGAAAAAAATTGAATCGACATAAAAATTCTATTAAAATTAAATTAGCTTTACCTAATATACCAAATACAGCCTTATCAGATTATGCAGTAGAAAACTCTTGCAATTTTAATTTTTCTTCACCAAAAAATTTTCATAGATAAAATAATTTACAAAAAAGACTTAATACGAAATGATCGAAATCAAAAAGTACCCCAAAGCTATTAATTATAGAATCGACATTGAAAAATTAAATATCATTTATTATAACTTATTATAAACTAAACAAATATTTTATGTTTAACAATATTAATAAAATTAATCTTGCCGTAAACAACATTTTTTCATAAGAAATTATCTTTGCTAATTAACCTCTTATAAATGAGAACATGAACTCTTGAAACCTTTTTAGGGCATGCGCAAATTGTGCATACAAATGCAATACAGCCACCATCCGGGTGAATAATACTTTATCGCAAGACTTCAAGCTCGAAGCAGGAGTTCGTCAGGGATGTATTGTTTCACCAATTTTATTCAATATATACAGTGAACATATTATGAGAGAGGTATTCAACTATTGGCAGGGTGGTACAGCAATAGGGGGATGTAGAATAAACCACTTACGATACGCCGATGACACCGTAGTCTTGGCGGCCTCGAAAGACGAACTGTACATCATGGACAGACTTAACATCGGCAGCAACAAATACGGGCTGCAGTTTAAATAAAACGAAGACGAAAGTAATGATCATTGACAGAGCTAGGAATAATCAGCCTGATATTACAAAGAGTGCTAATAAACATTCTGTATTTTAATGTATTTTTCACGCTAAAAAATACTCAATGCTCGATAAAAAAATTAAAATGCACGTTAAATTAATGGAAATGCTTGGTATTTTAACAAAATCTACAATATAAAATATATTATTTGCTCAGTAAGTTCTGCTCGATACTTTAATTAAATATGTACCCTCAAAAACAAAATGCTGGATAACTGAAGTTTACTATTAATTGAAATTCGTTAAAATATTGTATTAATAAACGCTCGGTAATTTAATGTGTTTTAAGGATTCGATTTGGGCGCCAAGTGCAGCATAACCTAGAAAAACTAAGTGGAAGCGTTAATACTATTTCTCGTTACAATAAAGTCAAATATCGCGGAGAGCAATGTGCATCTGGTGTATATTTGTATTACCCGGCCAATACTAAAGATATATTTTTATATCGATGAAAATTGCTTCATACGTGCGGCAGTATAGTATCCCAAGCAACCGTTAAAATGAGCGAACATACTATTAAAACGGAGATTAAGACCTGTTCGAATATGACCCAAAAGTTAAAGCAAAAAAAATCTAGAACTTTTAACAATATACGTACACTACGTTGTTAGCTTATTACCATGGAACTCTATATTATTAGTTTTTTCTTCCTTTTTGAATATCTACTTGATTTAAGTGTTATTTCGTTATTTATGTATGTTTAGAGTTTAATGTTTTTTAACTTTTTGGAAGTATTCTTTCGTTGTTTATGGGTTACGTATCAGAGTTTAGTACAGTTTTTTCTTCAAGTACCTTTGTTGTATTTTATCAAATTATGTACTTTTTTACTAAAAATATTGTTTCTGAGTATTAACGTTTACCTGGATAAAATCATTGTCTTTAACGAAAGGTAAGTAACAAAAATCCAAGCAAAAAAAGCAAGTAAATTTCATACGGATCATTGATCGTAATTATCGTACGTTTGTTTTGTCTATTTTTATTTTGTATCGAGCGTCTATTATGTTTATCGAATGTTTATTATTTTATTAGGTATTTGAATTTTATACCGAGTGGTCGTCATCATTGTCGAGCGTCTAGTAGTTTCAAGGAACAATGTACTTATCGAGCGTTTAGCATTTTTATCGAACATTTATTTTCTAGTCATGGATTTGGACCAAACATCGGGAAAATATGATCTGCAGTAGGAATAAGATACCGAGCATTTAATTTGCTCCTTATTAGAAACATTGTAGGGTATGAAACAGTGACTCACTTCAAGTACCACAGCTCAATAGTTACCAACAGTGGTAGATGCGCAGACGTCTAGCTACTGCCAGAACAGCGACCGCCAAGTTAACAAAAATATGGAAAGACAGTGACATAACCAGGAATACCAAACTACGCCTCAAAACACACTCATATTTCCAATTGCTACCTATTCAGCCGAAATTTGGACAATCAAAAAGACTTATTCGAAGCAAATCAATGAATTTGAGATGTGGGAGTAGAATAGGGGCAGCTATCCCCTCCACTTTTTATTTGATTCGCGGATTCGCGGTTTTATTCGCGGTTTTATTCGCGGATTGACCTAATTAATTTCGCGGATTGATCTAATTAATTTCGCGGTTTGATCTAATTAATTTCGCGGTTTGATCTAATTAATTTACATATGTGCTACTGATTAAATTACGCATTAGATTTTTTAATTTGCTTCTGGAATTACACGGCGGCCATCTTGGATTTCTGGCGGGAATATTTGAAATTTGAATTTTTTCCGATTTTTCTAAGTTTAATTTGTTGGATTTGAATTTCGCGGTGTGTCGGCCATCTTGGTGCGCGCGCACTTCTCACGGCGGTTGTTTTTAATTTTCGTGGAAATATTTGAAATTCAAACTGATAGATCTATATCGCTCTCTCTCTCTCTTTCTCTCTCTCTCTTGCATTCACTCGTGGAAATATTTAAATTTAAAAAATCTATTTGCGGCGGACCCGAGTGGAATCGAACCCTAGTTTTCTGGTTAACAGTCTTAGCACCTTACCGTTGTGCTATCGAGGCGACTTGGAAATATAGGAAATGAACAAGATGCCATTTCGCAGCTGTGCCGTCACACCGTTCGAGTTGAAACAAACTATTTTTCAAAATTTATATTATGAGAATGGAGAATGTTTAACATATTGTGTTTACAGGCAGACACAATTTTAAAAAAATTATATATGCAACAGCTTTGCTACTAATAATAATTTTTATAATTTGCAATATAGTCGTTGTCCACAGTTTCTGGTTAATTTCCATTCCCTCAGTGGTTAATTTCCATTCAACCGCGCATAATTTGAAAAGCTATATGAAATAATTACTTTATTTTTATAATTAAAACAGCGAAATCAGCGAATAAATCAGCGAACCCTCGATAATTACTTTTATTTTATATAGCGAAATCTGATTCATAAATTTGACCATTGTAAACTTTTAAAACAGGTCGAGACATGTGTTTTGTTCATTTAAACAACCTTGGTGACGAGGCTCCTTTGTTTGTTGAAGTGAAACGTAACGGTTTGCCCTCCAGCGCTTTCGCGAACCGCTTTCTCTTGTCTAAACCACTACAAGGCGACCATACCTCGTTCATTCCGCCACATCCCGCAGCTGAAGACGCATCGTAGTGCAAGTGCCAGCTATCTTTTGAAAGCGTGAGTGTAAGTGCTATAGTGATTGTTTTGTGCTTTTTCATCTGCAACGATGAACACATCAGAGTTAACCGCCTACCAAATTCTTGATTATTTCAAGAACGGGCTATATACAAATGAGGAATTTGTTTTACTAGCCTTTAAAATAATTCAGCATAAACTAACTAACGAGGGCGTGGTTCTGGAACCGTCGTATTTTCATACTTATTTCGAGTTGTGTCAAGCCGTCGGAAGAATTCGGGCCAAGCAGTCGTTTGCCTCCCTATCGGTAAGTAAAAATATATTTCCTATTTTTAGAAAATTATTAAATGTGCGAAAGTTTCCTACATTTTGTAACAACAATTCTGAAAACCTATTAGTTTAAAACTCATTTGTCGTTAGTCGATTTAAAATAGCACATAGCCCCGTTAATTAAAAAAGCTAATATAAATCACAAATTACAGGATGGAGCATCGACGTCGACGGGGACTTCTGTTAAACGTGGCTTGGACGAAGATACGCGTCAATCGCCCCTGGTCATTTCATCGATAAATGTAAGTATACCCGACATTTTTATATTTAAATCAGCCATTAGAAAATTTTGATTCATGAAACTAAAATAAAACCCGTTTGGGGCCATACAAGTAATTTTACGGTGAAGTGATTGTAACATACTTCTTTTTTAATTTACAGCAAATGAATAACCCAAGACCATCTACTTCATCCGCCATGTTGGAGACCGGCCATGCAGGGCAGCAACGACCTACCCCAAGGACTTCTGCAATTGGCGAAATGTTAGCACATGTAAGTTTTGCCGAACTATTTTTTAAATGTGCGAAAGTTTCCTACATTTTGCAGTAACAATTCTAAAACCTATTAGTTTAAAACTCATTTGCCGTTAGTCGATTTAAAATAGCACATAGCCCCGTTAATTAAAAAAGCTAATATAAATCACAAATTACAGGATGGAGCATCGACGTCGACGGGGCCTTCTGTTAAACGTGGCTTGGACGAAGATACGCGTCAATCGCCCCTGGTCATTTCATCGATAAATGTAAGTATACCCGACATTTTTATATTTAAATCAGCCATTAGAAAATTTTGATTCATGAAACTAAAATAAAACCCGTTTGGGGCCATACAAGTAATTTTACGGTGAAGTGATTGTAACATACTTCTTTTTTAATTTACAGCAGAATAACCCAAAGCCATCGACCTCTGCGGACATGTTGGTTCTTGCAAAACCGTCGTCGGTGAAACAGCTTCAGTATATTACGTTGATGAGCGAGGGTCGCAAGATTATAAAGAAGTTCAACACTGAAGCTCTCACCTTGACCTTCAAATTCAATGAGATAGAGGCTGCGACGAGCAACCCTGTCATATGGCTTCGTGTAAGTATAACTATATGTGTATTGAAAACAACCACTCTAAATTTACGCCGCAAGTTATTTATGGATTTTAAATAGGAATATAGTTTATTTTTTAGTCACATGTTCTAAATTCATTGCTGTAGTTTTAGTTCGGTTTTACAAATTTGAAATTGATAGTTTAATTATTTCAAACATTTGCAACGTTATATACTCAGTTAATATTTTGAAATATGATGAGCTAGACGTTTTAACTTATTGAAACCCTTATTTACAGAATGCATTCGATGAGATCATCACACATATCACCAGGGGGGCATCGGCTTCTGATAAGATAGGTTTAGTTTTAAGAAATGACAATTTTGCAGACAAGCCCATAGGCATTTCTTTCCGCCGTGTTGACCAACTCAACGCCGGTGTTGTAATGTCGACCTTGGAGAAAATTCTGCAATCCAACGCTAAGTTTTTTGCTCACGATAAAATGACATTGCATATAAACCGAATCACTTTGCCTGTTGGATATGGAAAAGCACGTATCAGAATGACTGGCGTTAGTTTTGAGGAATTTTCTCGAAGGAAACCGGGTATATTAACTGTTGTAAATAATGACAATTACTGTCTTGCCCGAGCTCTTATTCTGGCCAAAGCTTGGGTAGATAATGACCCAGATTTGCGCTCCTTCAAAGCAGGTCATCCAATCCTGACACAGAAATGTTATGAGCTTTGTGAAAATGTCGGTGTTAATCTAATCAATGGGGCCACGCGAGAACACTTGGAACAATTTCAGGTGTATCTAGCTAATTACACCATTATTGTTTATAATTCGCGTATTGGCGCCAGTAAATATTACGAGGGGCCCAGGGAATCCACTAGAAAAGTATTAAATTTGTTATTAGAAGACCAACATTACAATGTAATAACCAGTTTAACTTCAGCTTTTTCAACCAGTTATTTTTGCGAATTTTGCTTAACCCGCACCAATAATAAACAGGCTCACAAAAATTGCCCTTATATTTGCCCGTGTTGTCATGCAAAACCACCCTGTAACATGTTTTTGGATCCAATAGCTTGCAATAATTGCCATAGGGATTTTCGTGGTCGGGAATGTTTTGACGAGCATAGAAAATCATTGTGCAACATTTTAAAAAGGTGTGGAGTATGTCTCACGACATACTGGCAAAATAGCAAGAAAAGTCATACGTGTGGTGTAAAATATTGCCATACCTGCGCGAAAGAAATGCCAACCCGCCATTTATGTTATATGGCAAAGAAAAAAAGTCCTAAATTGTCTAAAAAGTTTATTTTCGTTTTTTATGATTTTGAGGCAAGACAGGAGACAGCTTTGGAAGGTTTAGATAATGTTTTTTTGCATGAGCCAAATTTATGTGTCGCGCAAAATGTTTGCAATTCTTGTATTAATCTTGACGATGTCACACAGGCTTGTAACATTTGCGGTCCTCGTCAACATGTTTTTAAAAATAACCCCGTTCAAAGCTTGCTAGAATATATTTCTAAATTATCAAATATCGCTAACGTTTTTGCACTGGCTCATAATATGAAAGGATATGATGGCTCTTTTATTATGCAGCATATTGTAAAGCATCAGAAAAAGTGGGCCCCGAAAATTATTGCAACCGGTACAAAATTAATGTGCATTACCTGTCCCAATGTTAAATTTATAGACTCTTTAAATTTTTTGCCTGTAGCATTAGCTAAGCTGCCCACAGATCCAGCAAACCGACCTGGACAACATTGGAATGCAGTGTATATAGACCAATATGGATATGGGGAATACTTTGATTCATACGGCCGCCCTCCAAGCGGTTATCATTTAAAATTTTTACAACAAAATTCAATCAGCTGGTCTCATAATCCAAAAATTTTGCAAGATTTTAGCTCTAACGTTTGCGGCATATACTGTTTAATGTATTTATATTTTAAAATGAATGGTGCATGTATGATAAGCTTTGTAAACCTGTTCACTGATAATTTAGTTTCTAATGACACATATGTAAAAGCACTATATATCCAATACTTTACCTTAATAAACTTGTTTAATGTTATTTAGAAAAAACACAAATAGTTTGTAATTAAACATATTTTTATTACACACAAAATATTTAATAAATGTATTTACAATATTCGGTTGTTTTATTTACAAAAATTAACAGCCTCTTAAACCTAGCATGCAAAATAAAACTAACATGCAAATAAAACTAACATGCAATTAAAATCTAACATGCAGTTAAAGTTAGCGCAAATTGAACCATGTGACAATAAGTGCAATATTTAATGTACGTTTTGCGACAGTCGTGGTTAGTTTTCTAAAATGATTGAAATTAAATATTATGAAACCAATTGCCACAAAGCGGGTCTTATGAAATGTGAACACTAACCACACGTCGAAAATACGTACGAACAAATAAGCAATTACATGTAAACATAATGCATAAATCAAAAATTAGTTTAAATACTTTTGTTTTACAAAAATATGTGGCTACAAGTGCAATAAGTTGTTGCATAAAAACATCATAAAAGTTAAAAAAGACAATACAAAATATAAAATATTGTTATAAAAACAGTTGATTATAAAAATAACGAAACTATACGCAATATAGGCACTCATAAAAGTTAAAAAAAAAAAAAAAAAGACAATACAAAATATAAAATATTGTTATAAAAACAGTTGATTATAAAAAGAACGAAACTGTACGCAATATAAACACTAGTCTGCTTTAAACCCATAAGGTAATGTGTCATAACTATCTTCAACACGCCTACGTTTAGTGTACTGAACCCTATAAATTTTCTTTTCGGGCTTAGATATGACTTGATACATCCCTGTACGAGCAATTTTCCGGTCGGTCTCTACATACGTCGCGGCGGCATTGTCAAGAACCATGCTCTTAAGGGTATCAAAATTTACTTTTTCGGCATTTTTGTAGTTTAAAGTTATGCCTTTTACTTTACATACAAATTCGTAAGCGTTTTTATTGGTCGAGAAAACCTTAAAGGCATAGTTTTTAGGCCCTCCGCTAACAAATTCCGTAATAAAGCTACCTGGCCCATATTCCCTCATCTCGTCCGTCATATCCCCCAAAAAATCGCCCACAGGAGGTACCCATTCACCAGGCTTTTGGGTCAGCAATATGGAATCGGTATCAAAATACAAAACACGCTCCCCTAATTGTTCCAAATATTTATATAATTCAAGTCTTGCATTGGCTGTGGTGTATGCAGCCAATACAACATTGACCGTTTTAAGCGAAACTATTCCCTCCTCAGGTCTATCCCAGATTACGACTATCACCTCCTCATCGACTATCATGATTGAATGAACCTGTATTGAAGGATCAGTTAACATTTTAAAAAAGTCATAGGAATCTGAAAGAATGCTTGTCTGCATCAAATTCTCCCTTTGCCCAAATTTGCCCCAGAATGCATTTAAATTTAATTTTGAACTGTAACGCATGCCAGAATTCAAACAAATTTTATCCTTTTCTAAGGTTACGCCTTCTCGTTCTAAATATTCGGCTAAATATTGATCCTTGGCGTTTTCGTTGTTACACCAAGCAGGCCACCCACTACATTCCTGTTTTGATTTTAAAAAATTATCGACATATCCCGAAAATAGACCGCCTGTTTTAGTGGCCCTGCTATATTGCACAATATCGTACGCCCATATTTCATGAAACTCGAGCACACGGTATCCCAGTTGAACAGCTTTTTTTAGTTCATCGGACACATATGTTCCGGTAAACTTGCGCGAGTCTTCTGCATGGATGCAGTCACCAGGGAAGCTGGTTTCGGCACATAACCTGCATAACACAAACATTAATTTGCCATGCATTCGGAGGGGTAAAACTGGATGATAAAGATTTTGAGGCGGCAATACAGTGCATTTAATTAATCCATCGATTGAATCGAGAGGAAACTGTCTACACTCCGCATCACCAACGTATACTTTAGGATGGCCTACAGGATACTTGCTATATTTATTAACGAAAGGATAAAGACTACAAACATCGAAATATTTTATCTGCTCGTTTTCCTGGCATTTATAATGAAGTTTTACAGCATTAGTACGCCCACCGAAAAAACTATCTCGCGGATTTAACGGTGTATTTCTAATAATGTCGTGATTGTTTACAAAATTAGCTGCATTATGATTATATTTCAAAAATAAATTAAATTCGCATTCCCACATTTCTACAAGCGTATAACCTGCCCTTCTAATTCTCGAGGCAGATGCTTCTGTTGCCTCGCGACGAACAAACATTGTATCATTTTTCACGTTTGATAAATCTACGGTTTGGTCAGGGTAGCATTGCTCACAACCGTGGAAATAGCAACCGTGAAAATTATACACTGTATTTGTTGCAGCGCAAAAACCATCCACCAAAATACCTTCAGGTAATCGAACCTCGCGATTATTACCAGCATGTTGAATGGCGATACCTTGCTCGTGTCCTACCCATAAAAGCCATTTAATTGCAATCGTCGACTGCCTGTCCCCTAACCTGTATCCGCCTGGTGGAATAATTGCGATCGTGTTTTCTTTCAAAAAATTTCGCCTGTAAACTAAACTGCAACAGCCGGCTATTGTGTTACACTCTCTAAAAGGATCTACTCCATTTTCTTTGTTATAACGTGTCCAAAACTGTATACAAGCCTTGCGAAGTATCTCTACATCTTGAATACAGTACTTTACTATTGCTTCCTGCATGTCAAATACTGCATTACGAGCAATTTCCACATTATACCATTCAAAGAACTCTGCGCGACAAGAAGGGGACATTTCATCGGCCATATAAAAGTGTGCTGGGGGCATTACTCCAATATAATTTTGATTCTCCATTTTATTGAATAAATGGGGAAAGTAACCTTTTGTAGCTTCAAAATTAAATGTTTTGGGCAGCTTAGCTAATGCTACAGGCAAAAAATTTAAAGAGTCTATAAATTTAACATTGGGACAGGTAATGCACATTAATTTTGTACCGGTTGCAATAATTTTCGGGGCCCACTTTTTCTGATGCTTTACAATATGCTGCATAATAAAAGAGCCATCATATCCTTTCATATTATGAGCCAGTGCAAAAACGTTAGCGATATTTGATAATTTAGAAATATATTCTAGCAAGCTTTGAACGGGGTTATTTTTAAAAACATGTTGACGAGGACCGCAAATGTTACAAGCCTGTGTGACATCGTCAAGATTAATACAAGAATTGCAAACATTTTGCGCGACACATAAATTTGGCTCATGCAAAAAAACATTATCTAAACCTTCCAAAGCTGTCTCCTGTCTTGCCTCAAAATCATAAAAAACGAAAATAAACTTTTTAGACAATTTAGGACTTTTTTTCTTTGCCATATAACATAAATGGCGGGTTGGCATTTCTTTCGCGCAGGTATGGCAATATTTTACACCACACGTATGACTTTTCTTGCTATTTTGCCAGTATGTCGTGAGACATACTCCACACCTTTTTAAAATGTTGCACAATGATTTTCTATGCTCGTCAAAACATTCCCGACCACGAAAATCCCTATGGCAATTATTGCAAGCTATTGGATCCAAAAACATGTTACAGGGTGGTTTTGCATGACAACACGGGCAAATATAAGGGCAATTTTTGTGAGCCTGTTTATTATTGGTGCGGGTTAAGCAAAATTCGCAAAAATAACTGGTTGAAAAAGCTGAAGTTAAACTGGTTATTACATTGTAATGTTGGTCTTCTAATAACAAATTTAATACTTTTCTAGTGGATTCCCTGGGCCCCTCGTAATATTTACTGGCGCCAATACGCGAATTATAAACAATAATGGTGTAATTAGCTAGATACAACTGAAATTGTTCCAAGTGTTCTCGCGTGGCCCCATTGATTAGATTAACACCGACATTTTCACAAAGCTCATAACATTTCTGTGTCAGGATTGGATGACCTGCTTTGAAGGAGCGCAAATCTGGGTCATTATCTACCCAAGCTTTGGCCAGAATAAGAGCTCGGGCAAGACAGTAATTGTCATTATTTACAACAGTTAATATACCCGGTTTCCTTCGAGAAAATTCCTCAAAACTAACGCCAGTCATTCTGATACGTGCTTTTCCATATCCAACAGGCAAAGTGATTCGGTTTATATGCAATGTCATTTTATCGTGAGCAAAAAACTTAGCGTTGGATTGCAGAATTTTCTCCAAGGTCGACATTACAACACCGGCGTTGAGTTGGTCAACACGGCGGAAAGAAATGCCTATGGGCTTGTCTGCAAAATTGTCATTTCTTAAAACTAAACCTATCTTATCAGAAGCCGATGCCCCCCTGGTGATATGTGTGATGATCTCATCGAATGCATTCTGTAAATAAGGGTTTCAATAAGTTAAAACGTCTAGCTCATCATATTTCAAAATATTAACTGAGTATATAACGTTGCAAATGTTTGAAATAATTAAACTATCAATTTCAAATTTGTAAAACCGAACTAAAACTACAGCAATGAATTTAGAACATGTGACTAAAAAATAAACTATATTCCTATTTAAAATCCATAAATAACTTGCGGCGTAAATTTAGAGTGGTTGTTTTCAATACACATATAGTTATACTTACACGAAGCCATATGACAGGGTTGCTCGTCGCAGCCTCTATCTCATTGAATTTGAAGGTCAAGGTGAGAGCTTCAGTGTTGAACTTCTTTATAATCTTGCGACCCTCGCTCATCAACGTAATATACTGAAGCTGTTTCACCGACGACGGTTTTGCAAGAACCAACATGTCCGCAGAGGTCGATGGTCTTGGGTTATTCATTTGCTGTAAATTAAAAAAGAAGTATGTTACAATCACTTCACCGTAAAATTACTTGTATGGCCCCAAACGGGTTTTATTTTAGTTTCATGAATCAAAATTTTCTAATGGCTGATTTAAATATAAAAATGTCGGGTATACTTACATTTATCGATGAAATGACCAGGGGCGATTGACGCGTATCTTCGTCCAAGCCACGTTTAACAGAAGGCCCCGTCGACGTCGATGCTCCATCCTGTAATTTGTGATTTATATTAGCTTTTTTAATTAACGGGGCTATGTGCTATTTTAAATCGACTAACGACAAATGAGTTTTAAACTAATAGGTTTTCAGAATTGTTGTTACAAAATGTAGGAAACTTTCGCACATTTAATAATTTTCTAAAAATAGGAAATATATTTTTACTTACCGATAGGGAGGCAAACGACTGCTTGGCCCGAATTCTTCCGACGGCTTGACACAACTCGAAATAAGTATGAAAATACGACGGTTCCAGAACCACGCCCTCGTTAGTTAGTTTATGCTGAATTATTTTAAAGGCTAGTAAAACAAATTCCTCATTTGTATATAGCCCGTTCTTGAAATAATCAAGAATTTGGTAGGCGGTTAACTCTGATGTGTTCATCGTTGCAGATGAAAAAGCACAAAACAATCACTATAGCACTTACACTCACGCTTTCAAAAGATAGCTGGCACTTGCACTACGATGCGTCTTCAGCTGCGGGATGTGGCGGAATGAACGAGGTATGGTCGCCTTGTAGTGGTTTAGACAAGAGAAAGCGGTTCGCGAAAGCGCTGGAGGGCAAACCGTTACGTTTCACTTCAACAAACAAAGGAGCCTCGTCACCAAGGTTGTTTAAATGAACAAAACACATGTCTCGACCTGTTTTAAAAGTTTACAATGGTCAAATTTATGAATCAGATTTCGCTATATAAAATAAAAGTAATTATCGAGGGTTCGCTGATTTATTCGCTGATTTCGCTGTTTTAATTATAAAAATAAAGTAATTATTTCATATAGCTTTTCAAATTATGCGCGGTTGAATGGAAATTAACCACTGAGGGAATGGAAATTAACCAGAAACTGGGGACAACGACTATATTGCAAATTATAAAATTATTATTAGTAGCAAAGCTGTTGCATATATAATTTTTTTTAAAATTGTGTCTGCCTGTAAACACAATATGTTAAACATTCTCCATTCTCATAATATAAATTTTTGAAAAATAGTTTGTTTCAACTCGAACGGTGTGACGGCACAGCTGCGAAATGGCATCTTGTTCATTTCCTATATTTCCAAGTCGCCTCGATAGCACAACGGTAAGGTGCTAAGACTGTTAACCAGAAAACTAGGGTTCGATTCCCACTCGGGTCCGCCGCAAATAGATTTTTTAAATTTAAATATTTCCACGAGTGAATGCAAGAGAGAGAGAGAAAGAGAGAGAGAGAGCGATATAGATCTATCAGTTTGAATTTCAAATATTTCCACGAAAATTAAAAACAACCGCCGTGAGAAGTGCGCGCGCACCAAGATGGCCGACACACCGCGAAATTCAAATCCAACAAATTAAACTTAGAAAAATCGGAAAAAATTCAAATTTCAAATATTCCCGCCAGAAATCCAAGATGGCCGCCGTGTAATTCCAGAAGCAAATTAAAAAATCTAATGCGTAATTTAATCAGTAGCACATATGTAAATTAATTAGATCAAACCGCGAAATTAATTAGATCAAACCGCGAAATTAATTAGATCAATCCGCGAAATTAATTAGGTCAATCCGCGAATAAAACCGCGAATAAAACCGCGAATCCGCGAATCAAATAAAAAGTGGAGGGGATAGCTGCCCCTATTCTACTTGTGGGTATACAGAAGGATGCTCCGAATACCTTGGACAACGCACCGCACAAACGTCTCCATCACAGAAGAACTCAGTATCAAAACGAGACTAACCACCAGGAAAAATAGAAACATACTAAGATATTTCGGCCATATAACAAAAGGAAGTGACACAATAGAGCGGCTGATTTTTGAAGGCAATGTCGAGGGCAATGGCAATGTCAGACCAGATCAAGACATCAACAGGCTTCACATTTCCGGAAGCATCACACCAGGCCCAAGACAGAGAAACACGGACTAAAGTAGTAGCACAAGCTCCGTGATATCACCACATCCTTACATAGGATGTAATTGCTCCAAATGGAGAGAAAGCTACAGTAAATAAATTTTAAGGAAAGATTAATAAACGGGTAAACAAAGTTGAGAAATTTTTAATTATTCACTTACTTATAAAGGGTAAAAAAAAATTTAAACTGAAGAGGACACAAGATTGTCGAAATATATTTTTAAAATAACCATTTAACCAAGTCTAGTTTTAAAATTTAGGATGGAATAAGTTTAGCTGCCTTTAAAAACTTTAGCTACGGGTGTTATAAATTTCGAATTAATTCTACTATTGTGTTCTAGAAAGTTTAGATAGTACTATATGACACAACTAAAAAAATAACAGTAATATTTATCTGTCCACCACTGTACAGGGTGGGCCAAAGTAGACGCTTTCTTATGGAAACTCATGTTCCTGTCAGAGATAGAAAAATTTTGACCAACGTCTCCCGAGCTCAAATTTTATGAAAAAGTTACTGGTGCAAACAGAATTTTGCTATCGTAAACCGTTAGGCCGCTAGGGGTCGTTTTTCAAAATTCGTCGATTTCTTTAAACCCTTCTAGCTTTTTTATTTTTAGGAATAATTGATTTCTGTAAAAACTTTATCATAGCAGTTTTTGGTGTAGAATAGGCTGGTGAATTTTGTTTTAATACAGGGTGATTCGTAAATTTGCTGAAACAAAAATTTTCTTTTTTCTTATAGGACACCCGGTATATTTAGACATTTTTATGTAGTCCTTAAAATACTCTTTTCAAAAATATATAATACTATATGCCGAAAGTTAGCATTTTACGGTATATTTGGCTTTAAGTTAAATAAACTAAAAATATCAAGTAGCCATTGTGTCATAGCGCCGCATGACCATTGTTTTAAACCAGCGTTAGCAATATTTATGAGGAAAACAAGGTTGGCGCTAACAAAATTAAAAAAAAACAAAAAGCATTATGGGGTTACAAACGTTTAAAACAAATAACAAGTTTAATAATAGCTATTTATGCAACAAGTGCTAAAAGTCGACTTTTATGCGCGAGACATGAAAATTATGAAACGAAGCCGAAGGCTGAGTTTCATAACATGTCTCGCGCATAAACGACTTTTAGCACTCGTTGCATACAATATTTTATCTACGACCTTAATTTTACCGTTATTAATCCATAAATATCGATTTAAGAAAGGTTCGCATCTGCGACGCTGCGTCATAATGAATAGTAGCCTACGTCGCTGGCGATTGTTTGGCCACGCCCGTGCTGTCAAGGTGAGTTACGAAATGTAATTATTGATACTCCACATATGACTGTATTCATTACATAACGCTTTAATTATTTCAAAAACGCTTTACCTGTAACGCAAGAAGCAACTAGAATAGCTTTACAACTTCACTTGCAGTTCGAAATTGTAGTTTTGAACCTCGCTTCACTTTTAGCACATGTGTTAAAAGTAAACAGCTGATTTCTTTAAACACGGTAAACTATAAAACGTCACTTTTAGTGAAACAAGCTAGCGCTGAAAGGTCTACTTTTAGTAGTGGTCGTAGATAAAACATATTACCACCCAACGATATGTCGTTTTATAACATATGTTCAAACTGTTCTGATTAATACACAAGCAACAACATTGTTTGACAGCATTTGCAGCATTTCTTAGCTCAAATTTAGAAATTATAGCAAATGCATTTTGCACTGCTTTCTCTTGCAATTCTCTTGATGTAATCGGTTGTCTATATGTCAAATCTTTAATTTTTCCCCAAAAATAGCAGTCTAGGGGTGTCATATCGGGGGACTTCACTGGCCAAGCGATTGGTCCTTGGTTCCCTATCCACTCTTCACCAAACTGCACTTTTAAGTAATTAGTTATAACTCTTCAATTATGAGGCGGTGCACCATCTTGTTGGAAGGTGGAAATTTAAATAGACACGGATAAAAAACCAGATTCTGTTCATATTCAAAAGCTATTCGACTAATTTGACGGCGGCCAACTTTGTTTTCCTCATAAATATTGCTAACGTTGGTTTAAAACAATGGTCATGCCATTTTTTTAGTTTATTTAACTTAAAGCCAAATATACCGTAAAATGCTAACTTTAGGCATATAGTATTATATATTTTTGAAAAGAATATTTTAGGTACTACATAAAAATGTCCAAATATACCGGGTATCCCATAAGAAAAAAGAACATTTTTGTTGCAGCAAATTTACGAATCACCCTGTATTAAAACAAAATTCACCAGCTTATTCTACACCAAAAACTGCTATGAGAAAGTTTTTACAGAAATCAATTATTCCTAAAAACAAAAACGCTAGAAGGGTTTAAAGAAATCGACGAATTTTGAAAAACGACCCCTAGCGGCCTAACGGTTTACGATAGCAAAATTCTGTTTGCACCAATAACTCTTTCATAAAATTTGAGCTCGGGAGATGTTGGTCAAAATTTTTCTATCTTTGACGGGAACATGAGTTTCCATAAGAAAGCG
Source organism: Agriotes lineatus (assembly GCA_940337035.1). Classification (NCBI taxonomy): domain Eukaryota; kingdom Metazoa; phylum Arthropoda; class Insecta; order Coleoptera; family Elateridae; genus Agriotes; species Agriotes lineatus. The sequence continues at coordinate 143,379,436 of OW679200.1, forward strand.
TCTACTTTGGCCCACCCTGTACACATAAGGTACAAAATCAAAAATAACAAATACACGCAATTCCGCATAGTTAAAACTGCATGTGGAGTACCATGTTAAACATCAGTGTCCTTTACATTCTACTACATTTACATGTACATGAACAATAGTGTCATAGCATAATATGAATGGTTAACCTTTCAAAAATATTTGACACCGTATCTCAAAAATTCGATGGATAAGTTGGTAACTATGATTTCTCCTAAATATCAACAAATATCGCAACGCTAGACTCAGTGAAAACGGAGTACAGTTCTTAAAATTGTTATTACCAAATTTAATAAGCACCAACAAGTCTTTAACTACAACAAATATACTCAGAGAGATCGAGAACCTATAAATTCAAATAATCGTAGCAGGCAATAGCACAATATCTCAAATAAAAAAGGTAGCAGTAACGAAATCAGACAATAAATGACATAACAGTCCATTGGATTTATTAGACAAACTGTGCATATAACAGCCAGTACAACAGGTCTTAAAGGCGTTACTTAAACGGAACGTGCACCCCCAAATAACATTTCATAATAGTACCTAACACAATTAAAGGTCAAACCAGTAAAATGTAAATTGCAGATAAACAACAGCTTTAATTTCTCCACATTAATGTACCTAGAGCTTGCAGAATGAATATCATTTACCCAGTGTTTATTAGGTCGTAAGCTACTTATCTGAGAGATCGAGTTTCTGCAATGGTTGATTAAATAGCCTCTAAATGGGCTCTTCCAGCTGTGCTACCGCAGGTTGAGGGAGCTGGCAGAGATCACCAGCGGATCACCCGATGTGGCCCAAAATCAAATTATACTCCCAAAAGCAGGAGAAAATGGCCGCCTTCCGAAAGTAGGCTGAATTCATAAAGTTTCAAAACACCCGGGTAAAGAAAATCTAGAAATGCCGAACATAAGTAGCTAAATGTAGAACGCTATCACCTAAGGTCAAGCAACCACTCAACCTGTATTACAGGCTTTTCTCGGGAACGACAGTTAGTACGTGAGTTTTTCCAATTCGAGGCCACGTACGAAAAAGGAATGTTATTTGAGTCGCAACAAGACGTCTCATATCTCGAAAAGTCGAAACCAGAGAATCAGAGATGCGTTGCAGGTCGAGATAACAGATTAAAAATACGCGAAACAAAAACGATAGGCCTAGAAATACTTATTAGTGAAGCTTGTCGGTATTGCAGATAATCAAAAATCAGTGCATTTTCGAGCGGTCAATTAGGCTACGTTTATACGATTGTAACGCTTCAAATAAGTAAACGTTTATACGACAGGGATTTATGCAAAAACAGCACATTATCTTATTAGGTGTAAAAGTGATACTTTGTATGACCGAACGAGTTTGTCTGACGAGCGTTAAGCGAGTCAGACAAGTGACTAGGATCGACTCTAAGTCTATGTCATATTCGAGACAGACCTACAGTGCCACCATCATATTATTCATACGTTTGAAATTCCACAACCTGCTGAGGATCAGTTTTTTTATCTCTCGAAAATTCTACCAAAAATAACCTGCAATAGGTGATATTACTGATAATGCTGATAATTTAACATTCTTACTTTAAGCCACACGCAAGCTTAAGCTCATATGGCTAATACTGCTAATGTATGAAATAAATATTGTAAATATATGTATGAAATAAAATAAATAAATAAAATAGATAATCAATAAATAATCAATAGATTACAGCACGACGGAATGTATTAAGCCCGACGGGAAGCGGGGAGCGTTAAATTTCCCGAGAGCTATAATCGTGATTAGGCACATGGTACATACAACGTTTTATTTTATTTTGGTTCTGAAAATGGACAAAAGTATTCAGTATTTTGGCTACAGACTATCGTCATCGTTGTGCTGGCGCTGTGAATTTTTAGTGTGCTATGGATTCCATGCAGATTGTTATTGTTGCTATACTATATTTTTGGTGTTTGTTATACTGCTTAGCAACTTTATAGGCTCTAGGGTCACCAAAGCCATTTTACGCTAGCTGTAGCGGGCAAATAAACAAGATATTGGTTTCAAAATGAAATAAAGTTGTATATTTTCCACAGTGACGTGCCCATGGGGGGGGGGGTTCGGGGGTTTAATTCCCCCCCCCCCCCTCCCAAGGCCCAAAACGTTCTGGAGACCAAATATTGAAAAAGAACCTGGAAACTATGTCAAAAAACGCAACATACTTAAGTGCAAAAACGCAAAACCAAACTATTTATACATGTAGCAAAATCATAAAATAGTTGATAAAATTAATGAAACACAATTGTTCTCTGTCCTGGCTGACGAATAGACTGATATCTCAGGTATTGAACAATTTTCTTTGTGTTTACGTTTTTTTAATGAATCTAGTTTGAAAGTTGAGGAACACTTCGTCAAGTTTGTTCCCGTAACAAGTATGACTGGAGAAAATTTAGCCAATGATCTTTTGACTACTTTGTCAGACCTTAATATTGATTGTAACTATATGATTGGACAAGGATATAACGGTGCGTCAGCTATGAGTGGTGAATTTCATGGCGTCCAGGCCTACGTGCGCGACAAACACAGTTGTGCTCTGTATGTTCACTGTGCTTCACATTCTTTAAATTTAGCGATATCCGATGCTTGCAACGTCTCTCAAATAAGAAATTGTATAGGAACATTAGCAAAAGTTGATTTTTTTTAGAACTGCGAAACGGCAGCATGTCCTACCAACTGAAATTGATGTATTGTGTCCTGATAAAAAGAAAAAAAATGAAGCAACTGTGTCAGACAAGATGGGTGGAGAGGCATGATTACATATTGACATATTTGGAATTACAAGAAGTAGCTATTAGTTCTTTGAATAAAACACAAAACTGGTGCGATAAAGATGCCTCCTCGGATGCGTATATACTAGTTAAAGTAGTTTTAACCATTGAATTTCAGATACCACTACAGATACTTGCTAAAATTGTTTCCATTAGTTTGCCACTATGCAAAAGTTTGCAAACAATTAATACTGACTTAGGTAGCGCTGTTGCCCTTGTAAAAAGTGTCGGAAATACTTTACGTAACATTCGAGAAAATGCTGAAAATGAATTTAAGCAAATGTTTATCCAGGCAGTAAAAATATGCGAAAAATATAACGTTGAGATAACAGTTCCTCGAACTATCTCCAGACAAACGCAACGGGAAAATGTGCCATTCTCTTCACCTGAAGAGTATTACAGGCGTGGGGTTTTTATACCCTTCTTAGACTCCTTTATATTACATCTCAAAGATCGACTATATAAGATATATATATATATATATATATTATAAACACGTCTTAGATGCTCACAGCTTTGATATAATATTAGGGGAGGTAAAGCTTTGGAAAAAAATACTAAATGAAAGCACCGAAATCCCAAAAAGTGCAATAGATTCATTAGTTTACTTAAGAGAAAGACATCTCGAACTATTCCTGAATGTTGCTAAACTTCTTAAAATATTTATTACGATTCCTGTGACGACGGCTTCCAACGATAGAACATTTTCAACTTTAAGAAGGTTAAAAACTTATTTAAGAAACACAACAGGGCAAGATAGCTTAAATGGTTTAGCACTTTTTAACATTCACAGAGAAGTTCTTGTTAGTATTGAAGAAGTAATTGATAACTTTTTTAAAATCAGTTTAGTTTCTTTTTAAGAATAGTTTTTCTTTGAATTTTTATTATATCTATCTTTTATTATATTTATTAATTACCAACCTTGGTTTTTTTCTCCCCCCCCCCCCCTCAGACAAAATTTCTGGGCACGCCACTGATTTTCCAAGTTATAAGAGATACAGATTTCTATTAAACTATATCCAGTTGTTTTGTGTTTATAAGCCTCCAGCAAACAAGTCCATACTATAAATGTGATTCGACTAAGGAAAGGGGGCCCTTTCCATATTACAAATACTTAAAATACTTTTTTTATTGTAAACAGAATGTTGCTTCAAGTTTCAATTAATCTTAGGATGCGATTCTTCTTTCTAAGTCAATCGTATATAAATTAAATTAAGACAGCTTGTTTTCGTAACAACTAAAGGGTAAAAAATTAGCTTTTAATGGACCAAGTGTTTATTTTGACGTTTAGACAATTTTTGCAACAAATTTCGTTAGGCAGTGCCCCTTCACTTGTGTAAATTTATTGACAATTCACTCCAGCTAATGCATTGTTTGTTGACTCCAGCTTAACTTGTATGTGAAATCTCGTTCGGTCGTATTTCTTGCTCTACTTCGAGAATTTATCATATCTCCAACGTAAATTATAGCGCGGCCGCTTAGGAACTTCCTTCTACGCTCACATTTTCTAGTAATAGTTCGTCCCATTGTAGTGATAAAACCGCTTATTAGTGTTTTTTTGTCTTTTATTTGAATAACTTCTGGCTGATTTTTATAAAAACGTTCACTGCTGCTATTGAAACTTCTGGGAGTCCAGGCGTATTTCTATGAGGTATTTATAAATTTTGTGTGTGCTGTTATTTTCTTTATTTTACCCAATCTGTATTGTCGATTAGTTATCTGGAAGCTGAAAAAAATCACAATTTTACTGGTAATTTTATCTTGTGTTTCCTCCATTTCAGATGGTTCTTGATAATTTAGCACCTGCAGTGGAAATAGATCGCTAAGCCGATTGACACCTGAAGTCAGTTTTCTCCGAATGGCTTTAGAGCTTTCCGTTTGTACCGATAGGTTTAGATTTGAATTATGGATTTGAGTTTTTGGTTTGCATTTATAGATATTTGGGTTTACGATTTTTTCTTTCTTGCTGCTAGTTTGGGGTTTCTAGGTTTGGATTATTGCCCTTGGGTTTCTAGATTTTCTAGATTTGGGTTCCTAGATTTTCATAGCTCTGTAATTTTTTTCAAACTATTCGTACTTGATCCAGCTAGTTTTTATTTCTTTGCTTGCTTTGGATCTATCTTTCAGTCATTATTTGTAGTGCTGAAAATTTAATTAAACCCTTTTTTTTATTTTCTTCCAGTATTTTGGAAAAGTCATACTTTATTTGTTCTTGTTTCATATCCAAGATTTTGTATGACTGTTATTTTTGGAACCTTTTCAACTATATTGTCAGATTTCTTCTATACCGCATGTTCTTCCAATTTTCTAAGCTACTCTCCTTAAAATACCTTAAGTGCCTTTGATTGGCGATAATCTTCTCGTATTATACTTTTTCTCGCGTTTATAGGATAAATAATTGACCTTGAAACTTACCTCCATTTCTGCTCTGACTATTATCGTCTGATCCGTTGGTCCCTCCCATTGCTCTAGAGTTATCTATTTGGTTTAGTAGAGCTCTTTGCGGAGGTGTCCAAGTTATGTTTTGCGTACCTTTATGTTTAACTCGTAGTCCCTTTATTCTGAGACTATTTATATTACAAAATGCTAACACCTCCAATTAGTTAGCCATGCATTACTTTACATATTCTAACTAGTTTCTTTGATTCTTAATATTTTAATCTTGTATTCCTTCATTTCACACACTATTTCATTCACTTCGGCACTATTATTGCGTTATAACATTCAATATAAAATTTACTTCTATTTAATATTCCTTCCACTGTACTTTTAAAATTGCTTGAAATTCTTTTTTTAAACATCACTGCCATTTATTCGTAATTCATAGTTTTCTCTTGGTTTTCCTAGTCAGATTGTTGCTCACTTTTTCTGTTCTTTTTTATTTCTCCCTCCTTCCAATTTATTACTTGTCTACTTTTTCTAGTATGCAAAATTGTATGTTTCGTGTCGTCATTTTATCAGCCTTTTTAAAGTGCTTGCATGATTAGTAGTAGTAACCCTTTCAAGAAATTTTAATGGCGTTTGGCTATGCGCATTTGAAGTCAATCTTCCCCACAATTTGTATTCTCGTGACGCCTCATACGGAAATAATTAGTTGAAAGTAGTCTGAAGATTACTGCACACGAATTTGGTGTAACTTGAGGTATTATTATAGTGTTTTAAATAGTATTGGGTGATTTTGTGGTATTCTGCTGCAAGACAAATTTGCAGAGAGTATATTTATAGCGACGTTAATAGCTGAAGTCAAGGTAAATAACTGAGGTCCAGGTCATCATTTTTCCTGCAATTCCGTTTATTTATTAACGTTTATTTATGGTCAGAGACGTCGCGAGGACCTAGAGTTTGATTTTAAGTTTGTGGCGCCTTTACCCTAATTAATTTTTGACATAACCCTATTTGAAAGCACCAAAGATACCCATTTATGGTGTCTCAAACCATATTTGTCTCGACTGAAAGCTATCTGGAGCAGATATTGTCATGCGTTGTTTTTTTAATGCGTTAAGTATTGTTTCCGCCTATAACAAATTTTATTATCTAGTAACAAATTCATTGTAAGTCAAACTCTGTCGAATGCAGATGTGAAGTCGAGGAAACAAAGGAATAATGGTTTGATGTTGCATCCACACTGTATCTATTTAAAATCTTGTTGTTCTTCGTCTATTTCTGTTCGGCTGCTAATATTATTGTCTAGAGCATCTTTCTAGACAGCTTCAAAACGCAGCTCAACAAAGATATTCCTCTGTAGTTTATGGGGCCATGTTTAAATTCCTTGTTGGTAATTGGAATAGTGATTCTTCTTTTTCCCCTGGTCAGGTATTGCACGATTTTGCGGAATATTGTGGGTGATTGATTCATCAGATTCTCGCAGCCATATTTTATTATTTTTTTTGTTGAGATTTACTATTTCTAATTTTAATCTGTCTTATGATGATTCTGACATCGTTATTGCTACGTTCTTGATTATCCTCTGAGTTTTGTCTAAATGTAGCTGTAGCTGTCTCGTACAATTGTGTGAAGTGCTTCGTCTACTCTTCTTTCCAAATTGCCTTAGCTTACGGGTTTCTTCCTGCTTTTCTTTCTGATTACCATAGAAAACATGCTCCCTTTCACTAGAATTGTGGTATCTGATTATTTCTCCACTCAAGGTGTGCCTTTCTATTCTCGTTTGTTAAGACTTGAACTTCCTCGGGAAATCAAACTTGTGTGTTGCTCTTTGCGTTAGCATTTACTTTTATTGTTTCTACTGCTTCCTCCATACTTTTTAGGAGGTTACTTTATAGTTTTTCCCAAGTTTGATCTACGTTGTCATCTGTAGATGTTAGGTTTGTGTCTGAAGTCTTCATAATTGTTGCACCTTTTAGGTAGTAATTCAGAAAACTCCGATCGTTGACCAGGTTAATTTGGTAGTTATTTACTGAAGAGCTGTAAACTTGTTGAAGAGGTGAAAGGGTTGCGTTTTTTCTGTGAGCAACCGCGTCGCATTGTTGTCACAATCCATTTTCGTTTTATCTTTCTTCTCGCCGGCTCATGCTTTTGTATAAATTATGGATATTGCTGCTAATTGCTGTGAGATTCTTTTTAAAACAGGCAGGCTGCTAGCACATTCTGTCAACTCTCCTCCTTTAAATGGGCTTGAGACCGGCAGCTTACACAGACGGGAACTGGTACATTTAAACAGCCCTTACAATGGGCCCCATAACTGAAATTCGGCTCTTTACTTAGCGTTATACTTTATTGTACTATTAATTTATATTGCCCTAGGTTCGCTGGCTCAAACAGTCGGAGAGATATAAGACTCTATTAACATAGTCAGTGCAGCTAAGGCAAAGCTAATATTGTTTTGGAGTTACTCGTTGTCACCTGGAATGCTGAAATGATGCATGCAAACACTACCAGCAATAAAAACCCAATAGTTTACATAAAAAGTCATGTAATCTGTAAGAAAAACACAAATACAAGCTAATACATGTGCATAAAACAACAAGAATGAACGACGTCCAAACATACAGTAAAGCTATCAATAACGCTGTAATTATCTACGGGCAGTAGCTGTTTCTACTCGCATTATTGCATACAAAAACATGGAAAATACACAATAAAAATGATGTATGCTACATGCATAAAAACACCTTAAATAGTACGCTAATGTTAACTGTGTACGCAAAGTCAAACACCGAAAGTGCGAAATGTAATTGAATTTGGCGCACAAATAAACTGGGCGAAGTTGTCTATGCTTGAAATTCGCTTGTGGCTAGAAGCACAGCCTGGGCACGTTCAATTCGAGCGACGCGCTGAGTTAGCGGATGACGCAATAACCGCGTCGGCTTGCAGGTAAACCCCCAATCATTCATTGGCGCATTTGCCAAAGATGTTGCAATCGCTTCTTATTTCGTATTACGATTTCAAATAGAAACTAACCTTGCATTCGGTTGCTCCCCAGGATGACGCTTCTCGGCGTCGATACAACGGTTTTCTTCTGGCATCGACAGCAGCCTTTGGAGTGCGCCCAATATGCTTTTGTAGTCGGTGTTCTCCCTTAGGAAACTCCTTGTGTCGGCGGCGATGATTGCAGGTTAACACTTCACAAACTGTCCCCCCGCGCTCAATTGCCTACGCTCGCATCGTTCTATTTTTAACTCCACTGCCTGGGATTAGCTGTCTTGCATATTCAGAAATTCCACTCACACACGTACGATTCACTTATAATGCATAACCAAATAACTACTTATACTGCTTAACTACTTTGTTAAGACATAATGTAACATACGGTTAAGCTTTATGGCTAGCAGAATATAATAAAAATATATGAAATGCATATATTCAGGAAGCACGAATTGGCCCGTATCAGACGGAACTAACATATTAAATTATAACCATGAATATGTCACTATATGAACAGTTTGGATCATATTGAATAAGATATTATCAATACACAATGGGAAAATAAATACTGCTCATGTCTATCTACTTTACTGGATATTTAGAACTGCCAGTAAATTTAGAGTTACAATAATTAGGAACTTTTTTGATTTAATCTTAGTACTTAAAAACGTTACACTTCTGTAATAGAGAATCTAAGGTCTTGATATATTGAATGTTCATGTGTAGGACTGAATTACTGTAATCTTTGGCCAGAAATGCTAAAAAACTATTTAATTTAAAAAATTGTTAAGGCACATTTGTCTCTGGAACGATTTAAATATGTGGAAAATTGCAATTCGAAAACAGGGTGGATACAAAGGGCGATATTTAATAATAATTTATAAACTTAGCTAAATGAGATTATGACCCATTATCTACATTAAGCTGTCCGAAATGTACTACAAAATATTATATAACTTTATAACGGGGCTTGTAATTGATCGATCTCACCCAGAATAATTAGTTGTTGCAGGTTTAGAATATCAAGTACTAATATTGGTTCTACTTTCAACTACTTGCTTCGACTTTATCATAATTTAATCAGGTTCGATGTTTGTAGATTGATCTACTTATTTACTTAAATTGTTGTGAATTATGATCTGTAATCCAAATATAGTAAAATTAAATCCCAACTGGTTTTATACATATATATTGAAATTCCAATTTCCATGTTATGGAAGATGCTATGTTTCTTGTATTTTTTCTAGAATATGGACTTTCTCATACGCTACTCTGGATTTAATGCGCAAATTATACATATGTTAGGGATATGTTTTCTTTTTTCTGGATTGTCTACTTTCTCATAACAACTTACTGCAAATCGCAGTACATATATATAATGAAATATTTCATGACATTCATAGTAATATTTTAGAGGTTTATGGCAAAACTCACCTATTCTCTTTATGTTTCAAATACTACATTAAACTTTCTTCATTCCATTTGCATCTAATCGAAATACTGCTATCATCAGAATATCTCGAAATATTTGTTTCTCTCGTTGCCTCAGTTATACTTCTTTTTTCATATGTTAAAGATGATTTATGTGGTTTTTTCTGAAAGTCTGAGATTGAAAACGAGTCCAAATTGTCAACTCATCCTCCAACACACTAGTTGCAATAAAACAATTACACTATTTATAAATACAACCGAGTTGAACCAATACAATATGTATGAAAGTTTGTTCTGTAAGGCTTAAAACAGAGATGACATATTCAGAATGCTTATCTCTAACATTAAACCAATTACAACTGCTCACTTAAAATTCCGTTTCCCGTTTCATTGTTGTACTCTGGAATTTTACTTCGGGTTATATAGTTGAAGCAATTCGATATCGTCTCTCCAAAATCGTGCAGTCCGACATTCTGGCCCGATTAGACAAACTGCCGTTGTTCATTATTTACTCTACAAACCGACGCAGGCCTGAAATATATATTTTTTATCAACGCCGTTGCCGGCGGTTTAGTTGCAATTGACTAGTTTTGCTTCATCGAGTCCAGAGGCAAATCCAGATAATACCGAACCCCCGCAGTTCTTCAAATTGTCTGTTAGCGCATTGGATCAAATTACCTTGGCCGGTTTAAAACAATAAAGAAGCCGACCTGCGATTAATGAATAAAATTGATCGATAGTAGCAAAAAATCGCAGATCAACCCCCCTACAGCTTATACACCACGGCAGCTCTGAAAACTATTGCGACACGCATAAAATCAAAAACCCCTTTCGGGTTATTTCAATAACTTTACCAACAAATCATTCGTGGGATAAGCTTATCACATGAACTTAACAGTGAAAAACATTTTGAATGCACTGGCATTAAACTTGCTGATTTGAACTGTGTTGCGGTGGCTTTATATCGTTCACCATGTGGTAATATCGATATCTTCAAAAATAAACTTTCTCATGCTCTTGACTTAATATCTAAATATTTTAAAAATAGTAACCTAGTATTTGGTGGCGATTTTAATATAAATTTTGCAGTTAAATCTAAGGAAAGCATCGAAATTACTAACATATTCCATTCTTTTGGATTACAAAAAAATATCACCGACTTTGCTAGAGTACAAAAAAATTCCAAGTCGTGTATCAACAACATCTTCACAAATTTTGAAACACAACTTGCAACTGTGGCTGAATTTCACATATCTGATCATAAATCTCAAATAATTAAATTTAACACTATTCAAAAACGAGCGACCTCTGTTTACAAAACCGTACCAAATAAAAGTTCTAGAAATAGAATAAAATTTTCAAATTACCTCTTAACTGAAGATTGGGTAGAATTATATAGAGAGTCTGACCCAACCTGCCCAGTTAATGCTTTTTATAAAGTTTTTTCATATTATCACGATTTATCTTTTCCTCCCATTAAAATTAATACAAATAACAAACGTAAAAATGCCTCTATATTTACCAATCCAGAAATAGTATCGGCCAGGGAAGAAATAAATCGTCTTGGAAACATTTTGAAATTGAACTTGCAAAATAATGATCTTCTATCGGCTGAATTTAAACAAAAAAAATACGAATACGAACAAAAAATCATAAAATTAAAAAAAGAAAAAATCAGTAAAGAAATCTTGGAGTCTGATAATAAACAAAGAACAATATGGAGAATAATAAAAAAAGGTGTAAACAATATCAATAGCAATGGAGTGGTAAGTGTGATTTCCCCAGAATCTCACAACGACTACTTTGTGCATGTAGCCGACGATTTATTATCAAATATTCCCCCATCAAAGTACTCACACAGTGTTTATCTAAAGAAATTACCAATAAACAATGAACAATCACTCTTCTTATTTGCTGTTGAGGAATCCGAGGTAGAAGATATTATAAAGGCATTAAAAAAGTCAAAATCATTAGACCTATATAATCAATCGGTTTGTATGTACAAAGAAAATGTTTTATGTTTATCTGCCCCGATAGCTCATATTGCAAACATCATATTAAAGACGGGCATATTTCCTAATAAATTGAAACAAGCCAAAATTATACCTTTATATAAATCGGGTGAAATTGATGATAGATCAAATTATAGACCCATTGCACTTCTCCCCATTTTGGCCAAAATTATAGAAAAAATTATTGCAGTTCGAATTCTAAATTTCTTTGAAACCAACCATATTTTTACGGACAGACAGTTTGGTTTCAGAAAAGGAAGGGACACGTCGGGAGCCGTGCTGAATCTCATTAATTATATAACAGAATCATTGGAAAACACAAAATCTTCCTTTGCACTATTTCTTGATTTAAGCAAGGCGTTCGACTGTGTCTCAAAAAGCATTTTACTCGATAAACTGGAGTATTACGGTTGCAGGGGAGTAGCTCTAAAACTAATGTCATCCTACTTATCTGACAGATCTCAATGTGTATTTTGCAAAGATCAGTATAGCCAGATGTCTTCAATTCAACATGGTGTCCCACAAGGAAGTGTATTGGGACCGTTATTATTTTTAATCTATGTTAACGATTTGCCTAATGCCATCCCAGTTTTCACGACTTTATTTGCAGACGATACGACCTTTGCAAACCACGTAGAAGATGAAACTCTAGTCAATCAGTTACAAACCAACATTATCAAGCAAGCCTCAGATTGGTTCCAGGCAAATAAGCTTTGTTTAAACCAAAATAAAACTACCACTTTACTATTTTCAAATAAACAAAATATCTGTGAAACCGTCAAATTTTTAGGCCTTACCTTGGATAACAGACTAACTTGGCAAGCACATGTTGACAATCTTTCAATTAAGTTATCAAGAACAATTTATGTAATTAGACAAATAAAAAATCGAGTAAACTTAGATGCTGCCATTACTGCATACCACGCATTATTTCATAGTGTAATGACGTACGGTCTAATAAACTGGGGTACCTCTACACATATTAAAAAAATTTTCATTGTACAAAAAAGAGCCTTGAGAGTGTTGGCGGGAGCGAGTCAGTTAGACAGTTGTAAACCATTGTTTAAAAAATATAACATATTAACGCTACCGTCAGCAATACTATATTGTAATCTATTACACATAAAAGAACATTATGGCGATTATACAAAAAACGGCGATGCCCATGGTTACGACACCCGCAGTCGAGGCGATATACAGGTTCCGCAGCAGAGACTAACGTCCACTAAACGAAATAATTTCGGAAAAGGATTATTTAATTCGCTTCCTAGTACTCTCAAAAAGGCCCCAACAAAACTCTTCAAAGTTAAGCCTAAAAAACATCTTCTGGCCAATGTCTACTATGAACTTTCCGATTTCAGATTTGTTGAAAATTAAGACTGTCTTGTTTTATTGACTTCAGTATTTTTGTTGTTACTGTATTTTACTGTAGTTGACTATTTCTGTAAATGCATTGTATTTTTTTAATTTTTATATTTTTATATTTAAACTGGAATTGTGACATATTTAAGCACCACGGTGTATATTATGATGAATAAAAATACAGTCATTTAATAAAACCTTCTGTTGGGCTATTGAAAATAAAAAAAGCGTGACTGTACCTTTTACAGAGGGTCAATACACATCAAAATTGCAGCTTTAAATACTGAGCATAATTAACTACAAGCATAAAAATTCAAATGTAAAAGCAAGAGCATGTATGGAATTGAACATTACATGTTAATAATTGCGGAACGTGTGAATTTAAATTCCAAATAATTACAGGTTTAAAATGTATAAATGTAAAATCCAGGTATTGAAAATAAGTTGAAATTTAATTCCGGGAGTAGCACTAACTAACCTCGAAACATAAGCTGAACGTAAACTCCGTGGATGCGCCGAAAATTGCTGCGGAAGCATCCTCAAAAGGCAGCAAATACGCCGAACCCAGCAGGTGTCGAAAATGCGATAAGGCTAGCGCCTTGGCCTTCGAGATAAACTCGTGATTGAAACTGGTAATTAAGAGCTAAGAAAAAATGTAATTACTATGCGAATAACAAAACAAAAGAGCGCCATCGTACCTGATCATAATCAGCCCTTAGGAAACACAATGCTCATAAAAATTGGTTGAGCGCACGTAATTTGACTTAATTAAAATCAAGCCTTATCCGTGCCGAGGACAGCGGGCTTAGGTTAAGACAGCAAGTGCCTCGGACGAAAATTTCGTGCCCAAAAGAAGACTCGCACTCTGATAAGAGATAGCGCGGGTCGAGAGGGCATCGCGCAAACGAAAGGAACTTGATGCAGGTACAAAATAAGCTGCTTTAGAAAATTGAAGAATTTGAAATGCAAAGGATTTATAATTCAAGTAAAAATATACAGGTTAAGCCTGAAATAATTGGATAACAGGCGAAACAATTATGCTAAGCCAAAAAATTGTTTCAGGTTCTCGCCTCAATGCCACTGAAAATTACTGTATATAAATCTGTCTATTACTTAAGTAATGCATGTGTGAAATAGTGTGAATTTTGAATATGTTCTATTACGTAAGCTATGCATTCGATTGCTGGCCTCTCAAGGGTCCAATCACTACTGATTTTCCCGTGCAATTGCATTTCAGTTACACATATTATCAGGTATTCTCATCTTCTGTACTGTGTGACGTCACAACACGCAGATAGTTTTAGGAATAATTTACTACTTCTCCAGCAGACAATTGTGGCTTACCAGAAATGTATCTCTTGGTTTGATATTTTAATACAATAATATAAGGTTCCATTCTGTATGATTTCATCAATTTATGAAGCGAAGTACAGTTACGTCTATAAACTCATCTTGTGAACCGTCAAGTAAAACGGACACCAGCAACAGGCCCATGGGTGGTGTCAGAGGGGCGGCAAACGAAGGCAAACGCACGCGATCTCTTTTTACGTATTATAGACGCAATGCGATCGCAGTAAAAGCAATCAGTTCTGCCGTGAGCGTATGACCGAGATTTTTATTAGACTTCGAACTGTTGAAATATGTTGGTCGCCCTCGTTATCGATTGAAGTGCAGCAGGCCCAAACAATCGACTGTCACATATTTACGTTGCTCTTGTGGATTTTCGTCACCGCTGCGTAAACATCTTCGTCGATAAGTTGTGGCCCGGGTTAATATTCCTGCATGTCTGTCGCCTCCGTGAGTGAGTCGTATCCCAAGTTAAAATTCTCACATCTCGTCGTCGCGGCGACAATCTTCGTTGGTCAATCGTGCCCTATATCTGGAGAAAGCGCTGCCATCACACCAAATCAATATGTCGGTGCTGGAGCCCTCTGAATGGTATTACTTCAAACTGCAGACTAGATTTGCATTGCCGTCACTTTTAACTTACTTTTTATCAGGTACTGCCGTTCCAACCACTGAGTGGTCGTACATAGCAACTAGTACACAATTATTTTTCTTCTGTTAATAAAATCGCCGCCTTTATAGGAAAGCAGAAACACACTTCGATCATTAACCTCGCGTTTATCGGTATGAGTAAATTTCGTATCTACATAATAAATTCACCAGCAAATTCCGTAAGAAGCTCTTACAGTATTTACACCGAATAATGATAAAGCACAAAGATAATATTACTGCAGTGGCGTAACTTCAGATTTCTCTCCCCCCCCCCGCGAAACTTTGCTGCGAACCCCTTATAGGTCAAGTGACAAAAACATCAATAATAATAATAATACATATAATCAATGATAATAAGATTAGGCACTGCAAAACAATGTGTTAACTAAGATAGTTAAAAAATAAAAACGAGATTTTAAGCAATGTGCATGCGCCTGGCATTAATGTTTGCAATATCTGTAATAACCTCTTGCAATTTCATTTTATCAGCTATCTCCGATTCAATGGACAATAAAAAAAGGTTTTCCAATCTTTTCTGATGAATACTGTTTCTGACATCATTTTTAATAATTTTTAATTTAGAGAAGCTTCTTTCAACTGAAGCGACCGAAACAGTGCTGTCACAATTTCAGGAAAAATTGATGATAAATTCCGATTATCAAATATTAAATACTTAGCAAAATGTTTCACGCTTTTAAACGCTTTTAGTTTATCTAGATTATAAGAATGTTTTGCACAGGAACAAATGTCTATAGAAAATGAAGGGGAAATATCTTTTTTATAAAAAATTTGAAAAGGTGTTGCTTTAGAAAAGAGATCTTTCCCAGTCATTTATCACAAAGTCTTTGGATTTAAAACACTAAAAAAGTTTACCGTTTGAAACATAGATTCAAATCTCTAACTTACTGAGTTATTGTCATATCTAAAGCTCTATCAAAAATGTTGACTTTAAAATACTTGTTAGTATCCGATAATCTTTGATTTTACAAAAGTTCGCCAAAAGGTCTTTTAACTTTCGGTCTGCCTTTATCTTTAAATGTAGGATTTATGGTCCAGCTGTTGGCTAAATTGGTTGCTTGTAATTCAACACTGAAGTACTCACTTCGATATTTCTATAAAATATTTGAGTGGTTTCTAATATAGGTTGTAGACTTAATCAAATCAGTGTCTGGATTCTGTAGCATTTTTGTGATGACAAGTTCCCCCAAAGTTTAATTCGCTAAAACACAAAAAATCACAAACTCAAAATTATGGAAGCTGGTTAGGATTCTTCTCTCCTCATCGCATTCTTCCTTTTTTATGTTAATATTGTTTTGTTAAGAGCAGCAGTAATGTATTTAAAAAGTAATTTATTTGCAGTGAGAGTTTGGGTTCTGGAACACCATAGTATAGGGTTAAGTTTCTTTTTTTATAGCGGATGCGCTCGTAATGGAACTTAAAAGATCCCACCGATTTATACTTAATCCAAAAAAATGTGTGGATGTTTTAAACAGTAGCAAAAAAGATTCAACTTCTCTTACAGCTTGAACTGTATCATTAATCATCAAGTTGAGGTTGTGCGCAGCGTAATGAACGTGAATGTCTAATGTCTACTAAAAAAAAATAAAACTTCCCTATTCACCAAGTTAAAATGCACAAATGTAAACAATAATCGACACATTGTCAATCGTACCATTTTTTCGCGCCTCTACGCGATCGCAGTTCGTAAAGTACCTTACGGATGAGGTAATTACGGTACAGTTGGCAACTCTGCTGCTAACAGAATGAGGATAGCCAGGATAGGTAGAGGCGTCAAAACAAACCATAAATCCACCATTTAATGATCATGTTGGAGTTAGCCTTACGACTGCAGGAAATTCGCCACTTTCATTACCCTATGCCTCATATTACAAAACAATCTATGTCAGCTTGATTTAAAGGCCGGCAATTCAAAACTACTTTTGCTTTTTGCTTGGACATCCCATTATGATAAAAATAAAAATAGAAAGATTTGTTCCTGCTTGCGTTTATTGAATGAAAGAAAAAGAAAATTAAGGGTCCCTTCGGGTTCTCTCGGACTCGGGTCCCCCCGCGGCCGCGGGGTCTGCGGGTACCAAGTTACACCGCTGGTGCTTTTATGTTATTTAATTAAAACGACATTAGACAAGCGGAAGATTATGATTTTATACGTCATTTTACAGAGCAGAATAGCTTTGCTGCTGATTTATTTAATGTATTTAGGAACTTAGCCAAAACATTATTTGAAGCCCGATTGTAGTTTAATTATTGTGTGTATTGCCAGTGACAACAAATGGAGATGACACGTATTAGTTACAAATGTTGTATAGTATAGTATTCTAATCCAATTTTCTTCTTTCTTACTTGCAGTTATTTCTACACCGTTCGATATGTTAAGAAAGTGGGGTTCAATCTTAATGTGTTTCCTCTACATCGTCTCAAGTAGTGGTTACAATAAGTAACAAGCTAACAATATATGTCCACAACTACTTTGTTAAAATAGGCTAGCTTACCAACAGAATATAATTTGTTAACGTGAGGCAACAAATAGCCCGAGT
Organism: Agriotes lineatus; assembly: GCA_940337035.1. Lineage (NCBI taxonomy): Eukaryota > Metazoa > Arthropoda > Insecta > Coleoptera > Elateridae > Agriotes > Agriotes lineatus. The sequence continues at coordinate 143,396,998 of OW679200.1, forward strand.
AACGTAAATAACAAAGTGTAAAATACTCTCAGCTTTCATATTTCTGAATGAGATTCGAATACATTAATTGCTGGGAACTCGGCAATTTCACAAAGCCGGCTTTCACTCTGCGAGAGTACCAAAAACGAAATCCAGTTTGAGGCCAGTATTCACGGTCCATTTCAAGCGCCCTTCTGATGTTTACTAAAAGGCTTTATTCTCATGGCATTTGTAGGTTTCTCACGAAACATTAAGTAAGGACAAGAGCAGACAAAAACAAACGTGACTGCAAATATCACTCATAAATTACTCCGTGAAAATACTCTAGGGTTTAATAAATCTTTATGCAAGGTATTCAGCTAAGATTGAGCTTGAATTTATTTACGTTAATTTTTAATACTCAAACGCAGGCTGTACTTCACAACTACGCACAACAACAAAACATATGAATGTAAACTTGTAGTGTAAATATATAAGACATGAATAAACTATTGATTGCATCGTCGGTTCTATTTATCTAACTATTTACTACTAAATATAAAGTTTCGTCTGCTAAAGCATTTATTTATGAAAATTGTGGATTTGTTATATAGTATAGCAGCAAAGCACCTTCTTTTTTCTTACTTTTCTTCTACGTTATCTGCCTTTGTTAATAGTCCCAATACTCTTCTCTGAAACGAAAGCATATACCACCTTTTTATCTTTTTTTGCTTCTAAATGCAATCGTATCTATCACAAGTTTTAGAAATTATAAATACGTAAGTGCAATAAAGGTTAATTCAAACAGATAAATAAACAAATTCGGATAATTTTAGGCACCACCTGTTGTTGTGTCGGCCTTGGGAAAGTATGGTAACAGAATAAACTGGTTTCCTGGGCTTCAGAAAGTTATCAGTTTTCAGAAAATAATATACGTCATTGATAACAGAAATACTAGCTACTATTTAAAAATTCTACTTTCCGCTTCATAAATACAGCACATCGAATTAAATTAAATAATGGCCACATAAAAAAAAACACAAATAACATGTATCGTGAGCCACAGCCGCTGGCTGAAACTGCAATAAAAGGTCCTTAGAATTCCACTACTGCGCACGGTGACTCCACGTTTCACCGCACAAAAAAAATCTAAAATTATATGCCGTGTTGCAATTCCACGAGAAACAAGTATCGATAACTTTCTAATAAGCTGATAACTTGTAACACTCTAGCGTGTATGTACCTAAAACTTCTATCCGCGTAGGGAATAAATTTATTAATTAGAATACAACGTATTCGAAACGGTGATAATTCACAACATGCATCCTAAAATAAAGCAATTTTCCTGGTGTCACGATTACAAAACCCAGCACCATGGGTTAGGGCTTCATGGAAAAACTACTCTCTCGGAACCAGAACGGCCAAGCGCAACTCAGAGCGAGAATGATGTTTTTCCGGAACATGATGGCTATGGACAACAAGAAGATTGTCACGATTCCTTTGCGCCGTCTTCTAATTTTGCATTCTGTAGTATTCATTTTGCTTTTTTACGCATCTTTTCGCGCGGTTGCCTGTGAGCACGACGTTTGTATTTCCCGCGCTGCGTCACGCCCATTTGGCCTCGCGGAGATAATTTTCAGGTACTGGCTTTTGTTTCGGGACGCATCCTTTTCCGATCTCGCTGGCGAAACGAAGAATATGTAGTGGTAACAGAATTTCGGAGGTTTAATTTTGGGCTGCCGTTAGTTCGATGGTGTGTATGTGAGCCTTTACTTTTGAAGTGGATTTATCCCCGATTTTCGATGTGAAGGAAGCTTGACTCCCACGCCGTTGGCGGAATTTTTCATGTTGCCACGTGTTTCGCAAATTCGTCTAGAGTTTTGTCCAGGCACTTAGTGCCGGAGGGCCAATTTGAGGCTTGGACTACAGCTGGTCTTATTTGCATGCGGACATTCCATGCGCCGAGAATTTTTTCTGGATCTTCGGACACGCTTGACCCCTGTTGCAGACGCCGTTTGAGCGCAGGAGAGGATCAGACAAGGAGGCTTTCCTTCAGGTCTAATTTGTTCCAGTATCGCACGGTGAACTCCCCTCCGAACCACCAGCTCTGACCACCCGAATTTGGGGCCAAACGACTCCGTAAATCATTGGGCCGTGAGTTCACTGCCGGAATCGCGTTTGCGTTTCCTCCGAAACCAAGCACTCGCCGGATTCGGCGCTGTAATCTTTGCCTGCTCCTGGGTCTAATTTTAATGTGTGTAATAAGACGATTGCCTTATTCTTATGTTACAAACTGTGAGTATTAGTTTTAATTCGTGCCGGAGGTACCTCATGCTATTACTGCTAAATTAGCCAAACATAATTAGTGTAGCAAGTAATATTGTAGCCACCTACGATTCTGCTGGTGGATCGATAATTTTGTGGTATTTACATGTACTGATACCGCACTGATGAGAATTATACTGCAATTTGGTCATATATGGAAGTTTAATTTAGTTACGGCTGTGTATTGTATTTGAAGCTCCTCTTTCAGGAATTCTGCTTGTGCTTAAGCATTGTAAGTTTACGAATTCTCGTTGAACACCTGGGTGCACTCGCCGTATGTAATACAAAACCTTCGTTGGCGCACTGAGCATTTATTTCTCTTATTTCATTCTACCTACTGTTCTGTTAAAGACCTGCACTCCTCCATCCGACTGAGCTGGCGCCCGGCTATTGCACCCGAATTAAATTAGCTAACAATATGCTGGGAAGCAGAATTGAAAATATTCTTCCAAAGTCGAATGTAAAACTTCGAAGCATCAACTGTGTAGGTGTGAATTCAATAAAAGTCGAATAACTCTTGAAAAGGGCTGATAATATCCTATCACACCCTCCTATTTTTGAGGGGCGACAACTGATAACTTACGCTCGCGCGAGAATTGGATCGGTCCATCGACCCATCAGCTCATAACCGGAATTGGCTGCTCACGAGTTGCAATTAAGTTAAACCGGTAAATCAAATTATGGTTGTTTACTAGTTACAACAGATTCAGTTAAATATTTAGGATCTGCTATGGATAATTTCCATGACGGACTGATTTAGTGATGCCCTCGTACCGGAAAGGGCGAGATGCGACACATGTTGAAAATTTCAAGAGTATGTCCAGTTGAGCTCGCGATTGCAGATATTCCGAGAATTTGACAAAATATTAGACCATGTCTAAGCAGAGATCATCAAGCTTTACCTTACATTGCAGGCGTCCAACAGATGTGTTATTTTTGAACTACTATCACATCTTAACGTAACCAGATCAGTGCAGCAATTCATCAAAGCATTAACACCAGATCTGCCCCATATTTTTGTCGATTTATCGGGAAAGAATCCACTGTTAGAGCATCGCCAAAAACAATCTCAAATAAACATTTCTTTAGCTTTAAATATAAAATGAAAAATCCTCTACATTTCTAAAAAGGAAATGAAAGAGGAAAAAATACCTCCGCCTGACGGAAAGTTTGCGAAGAAAGAGCATGCCAACTGAAACTATTCAAGTAACCTCAAAATACACGACGGAGTTCAAAGGAACCATCTCGCAACAACAGCGGGCGAAAATTCGTAACACTTTCGGACCATAACACAAATCAAAGGTTCACAAAGATGACATACCCAAACTTTATCGGATAGTTGAAAAGTCTCTGTATAGGTATAACTAAAATAATTGATGCTTTGGAATTCCTGTTCGACGTTTACACCTAAAATGCACATATCCAACGCAAGAAAATGCAGAAATTATAAACTAGTTTTAGGCTGAAAACGAAGCTCTCCGATTAAGTTCTGTACCGCCACATTTCAATTTCATTTCAATAGCGCGTTAATGCATTTAACACCTTCTTTCGGACCACCTTATAGCTAAATATTATAACAAAAGAATTCCCGTTTATCGCAGTAAGTGTTTACCCTTAGAGATAAAACCTGCAGTTTTTCCTGTCGCGGCATGTTTGCTATAGCTTTCAATTGCGAGTAGACGCTGAAAAACAGCGGAATCGCTTAATTAGTATTGATTTTTCGAGCTTTGCAGATATAAATTGTTGGGCAAACTAAAGCCGTTCTGGTTCTTTTAAACAAACGAAGCGGCCTCAGCTTTGGTAAGAATGCTCACCTAATTGTATCTTTGCGTAACTGATTCCAATATTTAGACTAAATCCCTCTGCGCCTTCTAATAATTGAAACCGATGCGGCGCGTTTTCCACACAAATAGGCCGTGAACAACGTTGATAAGAATGCTAGTTCTAGTTCAATTTTGCACTCTAATTTTAATATTTAGGCCGGAAATTATGGGCCTAATACAGCATGCTCAAAAATTGGTATAGAAATCAATTTCAGTAAAACTACATTAATCACAAATCTTACACCTAGCGAAAAATTAAAAATACAAGACGAAAACGTAGAACTTGTAGACAAATATGTGTATCTTGGGCATGAAATAAGAATAGGTAGGAATAATCAAACGAATAACCTTAGTCTGGGCAGCATACGGAGCACTAAGAGACACGTTCAAAATTAATATTCCGATAAGTATGAAGCGAAAAGTGTTCAATCAGTGTTTACGTACGAAGCAGAGACAACGACACTTACAAAGAAGTCAGCTAAAAAACTGAGAGTGGCACAAAGGTGCATGGAAAGGTCAATGCTTGGGGTTACCCTCAAAGATAAGATGAGAAACGAAGATCTGAGAGCCAGGACAGGAGTGGCGGATGTTGTAATCCGAGTGGCCAGACTAAAGTGGAGATGGGCAGGCTATGTCGCTAGACTTACCGACAACAGATGGACTCGCAAACTTCTGGAATGGAGACCCAGAACAACAGACAGGCGCAGTAGGGGTAAACTATCCACGCGCTGGATGGAGGACGTAAAACGTATCTCGAACAACTGGCTACAGGCAGCGCAAGATAGAGAAAAGTGGAAAAAAACTAGGGGAGGCCTATGTCCAACAGTAAACGTGAAAATGGCTGAATGATGATGATAATGATGATGATGATGAATTATGGGCTCACATGAGGTTAATACAAATTCGCCAACTATGGACTCACACGAGGGCTAATAAAAATTCGTCTCCACGGGCTAACTTGAGAGCTCTCCTGAGGCTGATTCAGTTCCCCCGATTTTGCTTCTACACGTTGGCCAGGAATTCCAGAATACTGTGCCGCTTCTTGCTGCTATTCGCTGTCTTCTTAACACTGGCGAGCTGGGGATTCTAAGAGTTATACAGCCAAATCCGGCTTAGAAGTCTTTATGGATAAATGCAATGCACCAGGATCTTCCCTGCGATCGCAACAAATAATTGTAGGTACACCCCCTTCTCGGAGTTCTTTTTTGATCGACAAAGGCAAAGACCGCAACTTTTCAGTTCAACTAAGGCCTTAGGAACTCAAACTGAAGCGTGTTTTATCACTATTTTGGTTCAATCATTTATTAGCGTTAATGAGCGAGGGTTTAATTATTTCCAAATTGCTGAAATATGCATGTATGCTGTAATCTCAAATGAGCGTTGTGCGTTTATGACAATTGCGATAGCACAGGTGTTCTCCTGAAGCTGTTACTTAAGCTATAATTAGCATTTTGAGACTTGAATATTTGGAAGTTAATTTCTATTTGTGGTTTATTAATTCATTTGATAGGCAATCATCCTACAAACTTTAATTGCGCTGTCACTTGGCCTAGGAGCATATAATTCAAGTGTTACTCCGCTTTTTGGGTTTTTGTTGTTACTTGTTTGTGTTTTCTTCTGCAATCCTTCTAGCTGTGCGAGTTATTTAGGTATTCAGTGAAGCACCCAAGGTAGGTAGCGTTTCATTAATTATCTAGTTTTGTTTTTATATTGTGAGTAACGACAAAGCGCCCATTTTTTTATAATCTTTCTGTTTAATATAAAAGCCCGAAGCATTTATTGCCTAGTCCTTACACCACGCCATATTCTCCCGAGAGTTGAAAGAGCTCAGCCAAGATTTTGTCAACCCTTCGTTTAAGGGAGATACAGTGCCTTGTTCAGTGTAAAGTATTCTACATGTCAAATTCAATCGACAAAATAACACTTAAAATTGAGATAGAGTGTTAAATAACTGTGAGTATGGTAATCAGAAGTAATACTATAAGTACTTCGATATTATCGGGTTATATGTCGATAACTTGATGCACAATAATAAAAGAGTGTCAGTTTGACAGGTTAAATAGTCCGGCCGCGTCAGCGGGAGGATTATTCTGTCAAACTGACACGATTTGTTATTGTGCAGGAAGTGTGAGACGTATAACCTGTTCGAAGTGCGCATTGTATTCGATTTCATTATTTTTTGAGTAAATTCCAGTATTAGGAATAAATATATATTTTATTAGCAGCTCGATTTGTTTGTATTAACTTAACTGAAAATCATCTCCACGAAAACATCAAGTTGATAAAAGTTAATATCTTAAACCTAAACGTAGAAAATAACTTACCTTGCATACGTTTTACGAGAATAGAATTTAATAATCAGCTCTAAACGTCAACCAGTAATGAAGAATACGCATGTGGTTTGCTTAGATTATATCAAGCCATTGCTTATATTCTTCGAAGTATTTTCTTATTTTCTCAATTATTCTCCTCAGATTTATATTAATTAATCAGAGCACACAATTTGAGGTAGGTACTCAGTATTAATATCTAGGTACACTATACGATTAAATTACGACTGGCTTTGCCTAGTAACTACTATACATATACAAACAGAATAATAATTCAAGAAAAAAATACAAAGTATCCACAGTAACGCGCAGTGCTTCGATTTTTTGTGTTAAAATCGCATAAACTATTGTAAAATTACAGCACTAAGCTGCAGTCTTAAATCAATCTTAGAAAACAACGAGCATTCAAAATAGATAAATGTATGTGCACTTGTGCTGGATAGACCCTTTCGACGCCGCTGTTCTCTATTGTCATTTAAACACAAGTTTCTACTTCAATATTGTTCAACATGAGTACTAAAATTAGGCTCCGAAGTGGTTCCAAAGCCGTATCTGAAAACAAAGACGAAGCTTTAATGCAACGTATAATAAAACAAATTTTAACATCGAATACTTTCATTTCTACGTTGTGTGATAAAATTTCCGATGGAATTAAAACGGCCTTGCGTGAAGAATTGAGATCGGAATTCACCGAAAAAATCAAGGTGTTAGAAACTAAGGTGGTGTCGTTACAGGCTCAACTCGATACAAACATTGACAATTTGGAGCAGTACTCTAGAAGAAATGTGTGTTTATGGTATTCCGGAAGCTAATGATGAGAGCATAGATGATTTGATTGTAAACTTATGCAAAGCAAAGCTTGGCTTGGGCATATCATCAACAGATATAGACATAAGTCACAAGTTACCTGTCCGTGACAAAACTCGAGGTCCTAGAGCCATAATAGTTAAATTTGTGAGTCGCACTGTGAAGAATGCTGTTTACAACAGAAAGCGTAAGCTTGCTAAAGCAATATTACCATCAAACAGGACCTTACTCAACGTCGTGCCACTTTGCTCAAGACCGTTACAGAAAAATGTCAAGCGAAAAATACATGGACAATGAACGGAAATATCTGTGCAATAATTGGCAAGGAAAAAAGGATAATAAACTCAGAAACTGATTTATAGAAGTACTTAACCATTACAGCAGGGGAGGGCAGCGGCTAGAGAATTAGAGTGAGCTCACCTAGCGTACCTTGTAACCTTGGTCTAACTAACGGACTGATAGTGTTGTTTATATTTTGTAAATAAATGTCGGCATGCCTTGCAGGATTATTTGTTATTTGTTTATTTTAAAGTAGTAATTCACGCGTGATTAATTATTTATTTTGATTGTTACTATGCATTGATTATCAAAGTGTGTGCATACTTTCACGTAAGTTTTTGCTCAATATTTATATTTATGCTTGGCTTATATTTTCACGGTTTTATTTAAAATGAAAATCGGACATATATACGTTCGTTCCCTCACTGCTCATTTTAATAGTTTTAAAAATTTAATACTGGATAATGGTTTTGATGTTTTGGGCATCTCGGAGACGTGGTTAAGTAGTCATTCTGATGTTCAACGGTTAGCGATTGATGGTTATAATTTTTATCACTTACCATAATTTTTGAAGACATTGGGGTTCTCATGGAGCAGATCTGGTTCGTTTTAAAAACTAATAATTTTAAATTAACAATTGGTGTAATTTATAGAAACAAAAAACAAATTGTCAGTCCTTTTTAAACAGTTTTGATGACCTTTTATCAAATGCAACGCCTATGGCAGAAGAGTTCTGCTGCTTGGGAGATTTTAACTTAAACGCTTTAGATACCCATTCTTCTCAATTTTCGCATTTCATTTCAACTCTAGAGTCATTCAATTTACACCAAATAATAACAGAACCTACCAGAATCACCGAACATTCAATCGCTTTACTAGATTATATTATAACATGTAACGATACGGTTTTAGTCCAGTCTGCGGTTATGCATGTTCATGACATTGCAGATCATAGTCTGACATATTGTGGTTATAAAGTCGACTCTCCATCTGAAACTCCCAGGTCTTTCTGTTTCAGATCTTATAAATTTTTCGATTTGGATCAGTTTAATTCTGATCTAATGTTTGTTCCTTGGTTTTATATTTTCGATATGACTAATAGATGATAAAGTTGCTTTTCTTGAAACAAATTTGTTTAAGATTTTTGACATACACGCACCTTTCATAACTCACTCTTATAGTTCTTTAAATAAACCATGTATCACGGCAAATATTAAACTTCTTATATCATTGCGCGACAAGGCGAATGCTAAATTCAAACGCACTAGATCTCCCGCACATTGGAATTCATATAAACAATTACGAAACTATACAACCTTTGCAATAAGGAAGGAGGAAAAGGCTTTCATTTCATACCAACTTCAAAACAAAAATCCTAAGCAACTATGGTCATCGTTAAGGGCAATGAATGTTATAAATTCTAAAAAATCTTTTGTGGACTTACCACCTGAATTGGGTGATTGTAATGCCATAAACGCATTCTTTTCTTCAACACAAACTACTTCGGGTGCCGACGCTGAACTGTTAAATTATTATAATTCAAATTTAAAGCCATCTGTGTTTCATAAACTTACGTTCAGTAAAACTTCAGAGACTGAAATCCTGGAAATTATTCGTGGTCTCACATCTGAGTCTGCTGATGTTTATGGTATTATACTCGAGCCGCCGAACAGATAGAGTGGAGCAGGCAACCCAAATAACATATTACAAAGGTCACTTGATAATATTTTAATTATAATTACTAAAATGATCGGAGATGCCGACCCTTATAATTAGAACTAATTTTAATAACTGTCATTAAACAACTTTTTCAGGTTATTGTGCAAATAGAAATGTCGACCAAGTTGAAAGTCAAGCCTGACATTTGTGCACTTATAATTCAAATGTTTAGGCCTGTGGCCTGGCTCTTCCTAAATCTCATTATTGGCTGCGGCGTCGAAACCAAAACACGTTGCCCGTGATTTGGTTAAGTTTTTAGCGTTCTTTCTTTAGAGTTCCTTTATTCAACCATTTACAAGAACTAAATTGTCTATCTCTACTGCTGTTTAGTTACATGCAAGTATAAAATATTGACTTGTAAAGTAGTCTTTTAAGGAAATTTTAATTATTCATAGAGCTGCCTGCATTATGGGTAACCGTAAGAAACTAATTCGTAGTCAAGGACGTGAAAGAATCTATAGCGAAGATTGCATTTTTTCTCAGTCGTTTTGCAAGAATGAATGACTAAAGCAACCGATGTTGGCCTGAATACAGTTAAGCGAATTGTTAAAGGAGCCTAACAAAGTGGCGGAAGAAAATTTACTTCTCCAAGAAAACAAATTACTAAACTTTCCCCAGGTCATCTGTCGATCAATATAAAGAAGAAGTAATCCCAAGTGTGATCTATAACTTTGCCATAAAAAGAGACCTACAATGAAAGCTGTATTCGAATTCGAACCAAATGAAGGGGGGTGTTAATTTCACTGAGAAATTACATTCCTTTAGGCGATTGGTACATAAAATGGGTTTTCAATAGAAAAAATGTCAAGACAATAGGCACACGTTCTAATAGAGAAGAGAGAAATTCCAGCAAATTGTGTTGAATTCTTAAGATAAAATATAAAGCCGAATGGAAAAGTATACGTCAAATTGATGTATTTGCTGGGGTTATAAATATAAATATTCTTGAAAATACTATTATTGTAACCAGCGAATATCTGCAGCTGATTCTTGAGTTTAGATTCGCTACGTATTTAAGAAAACCAATTAGGATATATAAAGGGCCGAAACATGTATAGACCATTTTTTTATAAAACATCATCGATCATCTACAATAAATATGGTTCATGTGATAATAATTGAAACGGAAATAACTGATCACTATTCAGCTGCTTTAATAATGAAACTTGGGAACGATAATGATAAAAAATCATCAATATTTAACGCCCTTTCACGGGTATATAACTAGGAAAAACGACAATCTTTCAATCCTTAAAACGACAAAATCCATATCTCAGAAACACAAGTTTTGTGGCACCTAGATTGTATAACTTAATTCCTGAGGACATAAAAAATGTAAAGTATTGAACCTATTCAAATTCAAAATTAAATCATGGCTTCAAAATACAGAATTGGATTATTATGCGTCTGTGGTCAGAATTCCTGTTTAGAGGCTTATTCTTCATTAATTATTGTTAGCGGTGTAGGTACACATTCTATTTAATCTAATTTAATTTAATATAACAAGAATGTAAATATACGGGTGGCTAGAAAAAACGAATCCTGTTTAAGTCCTCTCATCTCCGGAACGCTTTGAGATAGCGAGTTCAGTTGTTGGTTTCTAACAAACACTGGAATGGCGAATTTTTTAATATCAACTAGAAATAATCAATTACACGTTGACAATGTTCTTAAAAATTCCATCAATAAACAACTTGTATGGTGTATTCTACTTATAAACACGTTTTTAAATAACTTGGACAGACCTGCGACTGATTCTTGTCCTGGCTGCTATTTCACGCTGAAATAAATGAGTCCCCGGTTGATTTTCCTGTGACAACGACAATTCGCCTACGATTTGTAAATTTTCATGATTTGTAGCAGTTACAGATCTTCCGCTTCCTGGTTTTCTGTACACAGATCCGGTTTCTACAAGCCGTCAAATAGCACGATTTATGCTAGAAGGTTGCCATTTCTTCCCTGGAAACTCTCTCGCAATTCTTTTTTCACGCCAATGTTTTTCTCGATAACACATTGCAAATACCTCTAAGTCAGACTTCGTTAAATGAGCTGCCATTATTAAGAGAGAAAGTAAGTTAATTAGCACGAAATGTCGCTAAACTAATTGCGAAGTAACAACTAACTGCAAATGTCACTCACATTTCATTCGTTTTAACAAAAGGTTGCCTCGATTTAAGTTGCTTATTAAATTATCAACGTGTAATTGATTTTTTCTAGTTGATATTAAAAAATTCGCCATTCCTTTGTTTTTTAAAATAATTGTTTGTAATTTGGCAGAAATAATTTTCAATCCATTGTCTCTTGAAACGCAAAAACTGAAATCGCTATGTTAAAGCGTTCCGAAGATGTGATTACTTAAACAGGATTCGTTTTTTTCTAGCCACCCGGTACATAGAATAGTATTTTATTAATTATACTCGAATGTGCCACGCACGAGCTTCGGCTTTTGTGGCATTTTTTGCTGTATGTAATATGTAAAATGTACTAATTAGAGTGGAAATAAAAATACAAATACAAATACACAGGGTTGTGATTCCTTTTCAGCAGTCCAAAGATTGTAATCCAATGACATGCATAAGTTGTGGCAACATATATACACATGTAATTTAACATAGTTAAAGCATTTAAGCCTATAATTAATTAATTTATAATATTCGCGGTTTTAATGAAATTCTCGCCCTTTATAGCGTCACACGCGGTTTTTTAGCAGATATTCCTGCCAATTTTGCAATTATTTGTAAAGGATGCGCGACCTCCCGATGTTTGCGACAACCAACGAAATATGGCCTGACATAATGGAAACCAACTTTTTAAACATTTGAAATCCGTATAAGGGCGATGAACTTTCCAACGGGTATGTAAGAATTTGGCGGTCCTAAAGCGTCACTTATTTGCTTCTTTACTTGGTACTTTACTTCTATTTGTTGATAGTCTACTTGATTATTGTAAATCCGTCACTTCGTATTTTACTGTAAAACTGTGTAAATAACTGGAAAACTGCACTGGTAATTCAACATTGTGTAACATGTGGTGTAACTATAAAAATGTATGTACGAGATACGAAGCATCAACATTAAAACTCCTATTTTCACAGGTGTTTAGCTTGATTTACTCGAGTTAAATTGGCAATTCGACTTGAACTCACCTCAATACCCAAGTGTACGAAACCTTCCTAATGAGCCCAAGGCACGTTCAACAGCCACAGGACACTTCAAATAAGGGTTACACCACGAGGTCACCTGTTACATCTTCTTAAGTGGTAGCTATTATTTTGGAAGCTGAGCGAGCACCACCTTGGCGGAGTCGCACTACGTTCAAGGAACACCACAAGGAATACAGACTTTGTAATTGCCGTTACACTTATGTAAGAACTGATTTAAGATCTAAATTCCATATAAGTAAGAAAAGCAATTATCATTTTGATTCCATTGACCCCTAGGAACCCGCGTGTTGAGAGTAAATTGTTCTCCAGGTTAAGTAAACCTAACTATTTGCTTAATTTTTAAAGGCCCTGAAAAAAAAAAGAATCCATTTGAAGTTTTGAGTACCATACAAGTTCAATAGAAGAACTGTCTCTTAAACAACATATTTTTTGTGGTATTCCAAGGCCTTAAACATTCTACTTTGAAAGATAGGCTAAGTAACTACAGCTAAGGCAAGTGGAGCCCTGGGTTTATAGCAACATTTTGGCTGAGTGGATTGATTTCTTTATAGGTACAATGTCTAATAAAAAACTTACCTAAGCATTTTTTATACGTAATTAATAATAAATAATTAGCAAGAGGGGATATCATAGCTTTATATATAATTGTATCGTAAGGCCAGTACGGTTACAAATATTGAAAAAATTGCATTATTCCACGCTGAACCTGAAAACTGTGTCAAATAACACATGATGAATGCAATTAATTGGAAAAGGTTTTAGCGTAATTTTAATATTCATTACAGTATCAGTATTAACAAAATAGTCCGACCGCTAACTGTCAAAACCGACTAGTTGCCACAAAGCAACACGTGTTCGCAATATAACCGTCAAATCCAAAGTTATCCTATTTATACAAATTATTCTGCTTGAACGATAGTGGGTATGGATGCAGTACTATTTTTCTCTACAAAAAGTTTACACTTTATCTCTAAAATAATTAGAGAAACCAACAACTTTGCATTCAAGGTATTACATTGAAATCACTATGTTGCATTCTGCAAGTCAACACCCAGCATATTCCTCACATCATTTCTTAGATTGTCCCCATCAAACCAATTACCTATTATTTGCTAACATTCGGACGTAAACAATGAAAAACTGTAAAGTCTATACCTGCTTAAAATTCTAACATCGTCAGAAACTTTCGCCTCGAATTTCTACAGTATCATTACTTTTCAGCAAAGAAACCTGCTTCCTTGAACTTGTAAATTGTTGATGTTGCCATCAGCGTTGTTATTGCGTCCTCATTTCAAAGACCCCTTTCCTTTGACCAAACAGTTGATACCCACATCTTCAAAACAGAAACATTAATTTACCTTCTTTCCGCTTTATTCTGGAACAATTCGCTTGTTTTACACATGTATTGTTGATAAAATTTGACTATAATTTCTAAGACCTTTGATACTCTTTCGATTTGTTTTATTTTTATTGCACATAAAAATCAATCAAATACTAAAATTTCTTATTTATCTGCAGCTACTGAAGCAGAATTAAGTACTGATCACAAACTAGTTACTATGAAAACTAAACTGATAAAAATAATTAATGAAGAACAGAAACAGTACTGGAAAATAGATATTAAAAAACTGATATATGAAGAAGTAAGGCAAAAATGCAAAGAGCAGGGGAGATACAGTTAAGTTGAGAGGAAAATCACAACAGACTTGGACGTTAGAAGATAGGTGGAACAAATTTAAAGATATTGTAAAGCAGGCAGCAGTAGCGGTATGCGAAAAGAAAAAAGCAAATACAAAGTATAAAAGGACAATATGGTGAAATGAGCAAGTGAGAGGAGCAATAAGGGCCAAGAAAGCAGCATTGAAAGAATATTAAAAAACAACAAAGGAACAAGATAGAGAGACAGATATATAAAATGCCGCAAAAGAGGGCAAACCGAAAAGCTGGGAAGAATTTGGAAAAGAATTGGAAGAAGATTATGAATTAAGCAACAAAAAAATCTGGAATACAATTAAAAGAATAAGAGGAAAAACAATAAAAACAAACAGAAGCCTCAAAAATAGAAATGGAAAATTAATGACAAATGACGAAGAGACCTTAGAATCATAGGCAGATTACTACTGTGAGAAAGTAAATAGAAAATAGGAACAATCAAATAAAAGAAAAAAGGATTTAAGTTATGAAGAAAAACCAGAACAGGAAAACAATGATACTACAAAAATAAATGAAGAAGAAGTCTACGAATCAATAAATAGATTAAAAACAGGAAATCATGTGGAGAAGATAACATCGAAGCTGAAATGATAAAGTGGGGCAGGGTGAACGGGAATAATAAGGTAGATACATGACTCTGTAAGATTTACGATAAAGCATGGGAGGCGGACCAGATACCAAAAGACTGGCAGAAGAATCTAATAATCCCAATTTATAAAAAAGAGGAATAATCAGATTGCGATAACTACAGGCCCATTTGTCTATCCACATTATGTTACAAGATATAGACAAGAATAATAGAAAGAAAACTAACAGCAAAGGTTGAAGGAAAAATGAAAGACGAGCAAGTCACTTATCGACCCTAAAGATTGTTAGATTATTTTCGACCTCGTTAATTTCTGAAGCCGGTTCTGCCTTAAAACCGGCCCTGCCTTAAAACCGATCGTGTAATTTAAAGTCATTCAAGCTACGGCCGCGAATTGCCCGGGCTTGTTTGTATTGCATTGTTTCTCACGAGCCTATTTAGTTTTTTTGGGACCTTGCAATTCATCATAAATCATTTACAACCTACATATCCGTCGCAATTTTTGGTATCAAGTCGGGCTTATTTCTGTTCAGGGTGACGTAATCTATACTCGGACGCAGTTTAGCTGCTTTCTTTCGTAGAATTCTTAACGCCGTTAGGGACTTTTGATAAGTATGTGAGACTTCCTTTGCGCTTTGTTTTAAGCGGGGCTTTCCCCCCCGAATTTTGCTAAGTCAGATATGACCTCAGCCGCCGAAGGCTTTCGTTGTTTGTTTTCTACCTACGCTTTTGCGTTAAGTTTTGGGCCAGGAAAAAGAAAGTTTCGATAAGCCCTTGGTTAACCGTGCATGTGGGATTATTAATTTTGGAGTTCAAAACTTTCTTCCATGACGTTGTTCTTAAGCCCTGGGCATTTGAAATAATTAATTCGTATCCGACACTCACAGAAGAGAGTTGTGTGAAGTTTTGCACCCCCCGGCCTTCGGAAGCCGGGGGTTGCGCTGATTTGCGCATAGTAGTTTTGGAGAACCTTGTGAAGCAACTAATTGTGTTCTTGTGGATTTTTGAGTGAAGCTCGAACCTTCGAAGCAATCATTCTGGTGTGTTTTGAAAGTGCGCGCGCGGCGAGCGGATTAAAGTAAAGTAATAAAGCCGGCATCGTTACGATAGGCAGTGGCGTCTCGTATAGTTTTGCTTCCCGGGGGAGGTTTTGGCTTTAATTGCCGATTTGTTAAGAGACGTCATCTTGAAGCCTTTAACTAACTTTTCCTTGTTAAGTGGGGAAAACCATTGCTTAATGCACATATAAGTATCAACGCCGTGCTTGAATTAATTAGAGTGCTCGCTGCGCGCGATATTGTATTGTCTGCTGTCATTTCTTCTACAACCGTTGAGGGTTTCCGGCCCACCCTTGTTTGCCTCCTTCTTGGGTTTTTCGCAACACCTTCGTCACGTTTCACCAGAGCTTCATCTCAACAACTCCGTTTGCACTGCAGCCCTCACCGCCAAGTGACTCCACCGAGACCTGGCTCACCGCTCCCGCCGACGACACGCTTTGGGGGCCAAGGTAAAATTGTTTACAGTAAATATGTGTTTTCGCTTTGTTTAATTATGTGCCGTGTGAAGTGATATCGACCATTTGTCGTGCGCTATCTAAGTTTATATGGGACATTGCGTACGCCCGCTCGATTGAACTATTCAAATTAATTATTACACGCAGGGGCGTCTCTCCTGTGATTTTGTTCTGCTTACTTGTTACTGATGCTTAGATTAAGTTAACTTTTGCTAGGGGACCCCGAAATTCCAGTTAGGATGCACCCTTTGTATTAAATTCAAACTCACCGCTGGGTGGGTTATTAAACATAAATCTTGGCTAATTTCAGTCTAGTTATTTGTTGTTGCTGAACCCTTTAGTCATTAGTTAATTACGGCAAAAGCCTGGTGTAATTAAGTGTAAACCCAAGGCCTGCTCTTCAATTAAGAACGCCTCTAGATTTACGGCTTGTCAGTGTTTTCTTTTATTGCTCTAGAGGGTGTGGCCATCAAGGTAAGTCATTTGTCGCAAGGCCACACCGGGTATACACCAACAGGCCCGAAGGAGCTTGGCGGAGGGGACGCTGTAGCGGAGTGCAGTTACCTGGAGGACCTCCCCATAGGCTACGTGTGTGTTCTTGTTTCTAACACGTTAGCCATTCCCTAGCTAGAAACAAGTGGCGCTCAGGCATTTCTTTTTCTGTTAAGCAAGCTTTAGGGTAAGTACCCCGTCGGTTTTTCATTTAAGTCTTCGAACTACGCCTTCCCGATTGAGCTAAGTGCGGGTAACCGTAGCAACAAAATTTGTTCCAACACATTAAGATCTGTGGTTTCTAGAAAAAACCGGCGATCCCTGTAGTTTGTACCCGATTTTTGACAGTGCTCATGAGCAATGTCGATCTGATCATTTAATACCGTAACAAGATACAAAATTGCAATATTAGCATAATTAGGAACCTGATCGGGAGAGCAATGGAACCAAGCATACTACTATACCTAGTTTTCATAGACCTTAGAGCAGCATTTGACAACATGAAAGAACAAAACCTGGGGAACTGTATAGAAGAATAATACAAGTACCACAAAAATTAATAAAAGTGACTAAAAGTGTATACCAAAATGTCTACGGCGCATGCAAGTTAATGGATGGAGATTACGATCCTTTGAAATGCGAAAGGAAATAAAACAAGAAGACAGCTTAAGTCCCTTATTATTTATTGTAGTAATAGACAGAATACTAAAGAACACTAAAGAAAAAACACCTAAAACCGTAGTGGGATAAGAAACATAAGCCCTGTGAAAATAAATATCAGTTCGTAGCCTCTAATTACTTAATTACACTGACTGATGTGTACACTAACAGCAATTTGCTCTCCTTTTTTCACATACACTTAAACGAACTCGAAGGGTTTAGTCCTCTTAAGTGTTCTGACCAGCATCGTCTGTGGAGGAGATGGATGACCTCGACATTGACGTGTCGGAGAAGTCGCTGTTTATAACATCTGGCATGTAATGGTTTGACTAACAGTTTCGATTTCCAAGTCTCTATGAAGATCGCTGTTTCTGAAGTACCAGGAGGCGTTAACAATGTTCCTCACTACTTTATTCTGGAAGCGTTAGATGGTGTCAATATCGATCTTTCTGGCACAACCCCACAGCTGGATGCAGTATGGACGTACGGGCTTGAGAATCTGTTTATACAATAGTATTTTGTTGTAGATTGACAAGGTGAAATGTCTACCCAAAAGCCAATACATTTTCTTATACTTGAAGCCAAGTTCTTGTTTTTCTCGTTTCCTTTTAATTTTCAGCGCAGCCAAGCGTCCAACGTAATACCCATATATCGAGAGATCCAAAAAAGAACTGATCCTCAGGGGGCTGTAAAAATTCAAACGTATGAGTAATATGTAGCACTGTAAGTCTATGTCAAATTCGAGGTTAGCAGGTTAGATTTTGCGTCAGTATGTGTCAAAACTGAAGCAAAACCTAGCCTGCTAACCTTGAATTTGACATAGACTTACAGTGCCACCAACATATTATTTATACTTTTGAATTTCCATAACCCCCTGAGGATAAGTTTTTTTTTATCTCTCGATATTTTGCTGTATTAGCATACGGTATTTGTGCATCATTTATGTGTATGGAAATATATTGTTCACGTTTGTTTGTGAAGTTAACATGAATGGATTTAGTTTCATTCAATTTAATTCGTTTAGTCATTAATTTGATTAGCAGATATTTTCAGATTTCGTGCTGCTTCTGCGTAATCTTTTCATACAACCAAGATGGCAGTGTCGTCTCCAAAGGTGGCTATCATGTCATGCATTAAATTAGGCATGTCACAAGTGTATAGTAGATACAGAACAGTGTATGATTCTAGTAATTGTTTATATTGTCTGGAGTGTTCTTAATTTATACTTAAGTCCCTCATACCACACTTGGTCAAAAGCTTGTGTTACATCGAGAAGTATAGCAGAGCAAACTTTCTTATTCTCTAGTGTCCTTGCAACTGTATATGTTATCCTATAGACCTGGTCTATGGTAGAGTGGCTCTCTCTAAAGCCAAACTGGTACGATGGAACTAGATTTTCTTATCTTCTAATGAGTTTCAACCTTTTAAGAAACAATTTTTCAAACAGTTTATAAATCACGGGGAGTAAGCAGATTGGTCTAGAAGATGAAACTTAAGTTGGTGGCTTTCGAGGTTTAGGTTTCATCTTCACCTCGGCTACTTTCCAGATCTTCGGTACATAGCTCAGTTGAAATTAGGTATTGATAAGATAGATCAGTTTGATTATAGCCTTTCTAGGTAGTTGTTTTAGAATTTCCCCAGTAATCAAGTTAAATCCTGGAGCCTTCTTTGGGTCGATATTTTCGTTTATTTTATTACCAATTTCTTTTGGAGTTTTCCCAGTCTAGTATGCCTTCACCTTCGTTCATGTCTTGGAAGGCAGTAAACTGGTGCAATTATGATTTTCTATGTTCTAGTTTTAACATTATCAGCAGTAGTTAACTTATTTCAAATACATAAAAAAATTAACGAAGTAACAGGAACTTACAAAAAACGACAATCCAACACACTATGCGACGCAACAGGTGTGCCTATATTAGACGAGAAAGAGATACGAAACATGAATAATTTGTTCAGTGACGATAGACCAGATCTACAGACTAAGGTCATGAAACTAGAAAGACCTGAGATATTGAACGAAGAAGTGTCACATGCCATAGCCATTGCACAAAACAGAAAAGCAACTGGTCCCGACGGAATCCCTGTTGAAATCGTAAAACTTATTGAAGATGGAAACATATGCAAAATCACGAAACTATATAATGAGGTATACAACAGCGGAATAATACCGGAGGACTGGCTAAGGTCAACTTTTGTAACAATTCCTAAGAAGTCACGTCCTAAAATATGTGGAGACTACAGGCTAATCAGCCTGATGAGCCACTTGTTAAAGACCTTTTTGCGGATTATTCATGCTAGGATACGCAATAAGTGTGAGTTCGACCTTGATGACGCTCAAATGGGATTTAGAAACGCATTTGGTACACGTGGGGCCATCTTTGGAATCAACGTTCTTCTTCAAAAATGTCATGATCAACGAAAAGACATTTTTGCATGTTTTATTGACTACGAGAAGGCGTTCGACAGAGTACGTCACTCTAAACTAATAGACATGTTACGCCTAACTGGACTAGACAGCAAGGATATCCGGATTATCGAAAATCAATATTGGGGTCAAACAGCAGAAGTAAGAACAGGTAATATAAGTATTTACATCAAACTTAAAAATACAACGAGGGGTTCGACAGGGCTGCATTCTTTCGCCTCTTCAGTTCAATCTTTATTCTGATCAGATCTTCAAAGAAGCCCTTGCAGACATGGAACATGGAGTAAAAATTAATGGGGTCCTAATAAATACAATTAGATACGCTGATGATACCTTTATTTTGTGTAATAATTTGGAAGGCCTACAACACCTAATAAATAAAATTAGTACAGCAGGAATACAATTAGAGCTGAACATAAAAGTGAAAAAAAATAAAGTTGATGGTATTTAGCCGAGAACAACACGAACTTGCGAAACTAAGCCTAAATAGTGTTATAATAGAACGAGTCCAACAATTTAAGTACCTAGGCAGTATAATAACTGAAAAACTGAACCCCGAGATAGAGATAAAATGCCGAATTGAAGGAGCCAGGACAACCTTCAAAAGAATCAAAGCTCTCTTTTGTAATGATAACTTGAACTTTAAATTGCGTCAACGAATGGTCAAATGTTATGTTTGGTCGGTGCTGCTATATGGAGCAGAGAGCTGGACCCTGAATGTGGATTCATCTAAGAATGCTGAGAGTTCCATGGACAGATTTACTGACTAAAGAAGAAGTTCTAAGACGAGCTAGAGCGGAAAGGCAACTAGTAACAACTATAAAGTGCCGCAAAATCGCTTATTTCTGTCATATATTGCGAGGAGACAAATATCGACTTCTTCAACTCATTATGAAGGGAAAGATAGAAGGTAGACGCGGACTGGATAGAAAACAGATGTCATGGCTGAAGAATATCAGAGACTGGACTGGAATACAAAGTGCTGGACAACCTTTCAGAACGGCAGAAGACAGAGATGCACTCTCCACAGTAATCGCCAACGTTCGGGAAACCGAACACGGCACATAAAGAAGAAGAAGAAGAAGTGGTAGTTTGAAATAGTTTGTTATATATCCCATCTCTTGTTGATGCTTAATCGACTAATTTATTATGATTGCGCTTTCTCCTTTGGCTGCTGTTTCAGGGTGTGTAGTATGATATACTTTATATCCCTTAAATCTAATGAAGAATTTATTGGTAAGGTGTGTCTCTGAGACGAGACAGATATAGATGTTCTCTATATCTAGGACTGTTGTAAGAGTCCATTAGTATTCCACACCATGATTCTTAATCTATTTGACATTGTAGTTCTTAGAATAGCTTCTTTGGAACTATATTCTATCCTTACTATACGTTCTTTCATTTTAGTTAGTCTCTCAAGAATTTATTGGTGAGTGTGTTCAATGTGCTTGGTTCCCTTTTATTACTAGTTTTAGTTTCAGTCTGACCAGAAATATCTTGGCTATAGGACTTTCTCCTTCGTTTGCTTTGGCTACTAGTTCTTCTTGATTTATTTTTTCCAGCTGTTTCGGTAGAACGGGCTTATAAGAGCGTTTGTCTTTAGGTTCTGCATTTCTTTTGCTTTTATGCATCCCCTATAATTTGCTGCCCCTCTCCACAATAGACACGTTTTATCTTAGCAGTCTTTGGTTAGTCATAGTTCGCTGTTAGGTGTTTACCAGTACATCTAACACGGCATTGTTCTTTTCAGCAAAATTGTTGTGTATGGCCATATGTTTGGCACTTGTTACATTGAAGTCCCCATCTAGATTTTTTTCGTTGCAGAATTTCTACTCGACTCATGATATATCGGTAATTTCGGAGATCTTATCAACACTTTCGTCATATCTGAATGAAAACATGAGCATATTCAACAGTTGTTTGGTCTTACATTTTAGATTGGGAGTGGCTTCAATGAGTTTGTAGCCGCGTACTTCATTTCCTGGACAATGTATTCTGATTTTATTAAATAATGCGATAATTTGAATTGGCTTATTCTCATAATGTTGCCAAGAATATTCCTCTTTGTTAAATGCTGCAGAAATCATTTTAACATCTTTCTCATCTTGTACATTAGTTTTTACGTTTTTGTCCTTAAAAACTTTAATCTGTTCTATAGGGATCAAATATGGCATAAAATAACCACACGAACAATTAATTTCGTAAAAATGCTAAAAGTTCTAAAGGAAATAATAATTATTATAAAGTTTTATGTATTATAATACAGAAAACTTATTATAATTAGTGCAGTGAATCTAGACCTGTCCACAGCATTATGTACCGTCAGGACGAATTTTCGCGTGCAGTTAGGGGGCCCAACGGAGAAGTGAAGTTCAACTTCCAGCCTTTCTCCGTTTCGGCGCCATCTTGTGTTTAGGGATGAGTCCGATTTTTATTAAATAGCCCCGTTAATATCAGTTTTACGACGAGAAGTATCTACATCGATCTTGTAGAAAGTAAACTTCTCTACAATTTTATTTGAATGACATTTTTCCATACTTTTATTATTTGTGGAGTTATAGCTCGATTTAACCGTCACAGAAAGAAATGAAAATGCTTTCGCGAGGTCTTATCAGTTTCTATTAGCCTCCATTGGCCCTCTCCCCCAACTGCACACGCAAATTCGTCTTAACCGTACATAATGTTGTAACTACTACTGATTTTTAGATTTGCTGGAATCTAGAAGAAATTCTAATTTCTTGTAATATTGTTTGAAATTAGGTTATTAACAGGAACAAAATATACATTTTGATGCTGCATCAAACCTCACTTTTAAGGTCTTCGTGCTGCAAGTGAAATTATATTTATTCTTGTTAGTAATCACTAGAAAAAAGTTCTTTTGAGTACTATTTGTTGTCGTGGCAAACATTGCTGCCATCATGCCAAAAGCTGTAGTGTTGGTTGCATGTTAAATGCAGTTTATGCGCAACCAGTTATACTTGCTTTACATGCTACAAGAAATAGGTGGTTTAAAAATTACTTTCAAATGCTATAATTATGGAACGTCATAACGAGCTGATGATGCACAACTGCATTTCCTACATTTCTTTTAGATCAAGTTTTTCAAAACAATCTCGGTAATTCTACGTTCACTTAGTTAAATGGCAAGTACTTTAAAATTAAACTTAAACAATTTTCTGCGTTTTTAAACTAGGATTTGAATTTAGAGTACGTGTCGGTGTTCGTAATTGTGCACCTACCTAATCCTTATGACACCATTTTTGCTTTCTAATAAAAAAGAGGTATAAATTAAATTTATTCCATTGCTATTGTTAAGCATGAATTGGAGATATTTCATGAGCGAAAAGAATAGCATAATATTGCTTTGCTTGAACCGTATCTAATACGCTTTCCAAAAGCTTAATAAAAAGGTCGACCTTTTATGTTATTCCTCGGGAAACGCACATTAAATACTGGGCCCCTTCCATGAACAAAATATTTTAAAATGATCCCTATTGGTTGTACAATTTTCTATTTACCGTGTAATCAAACGACAGTCATCATAAAACTGCTGGTTTTCCAAAAAACTGAAATTACAATGTCTGATTTTAAGCATAAAATAAGGGACAGCTCCCAAGTTGTACAATTGACGCAAGATTCACGAACAAAATATACCTTTTAAAATAAATTTAATGAAGTTTCTTTGTAATAAATCGCTGATAAGGCTTCGTGTAAATGATTTTTTCAGTGAAAGCAGTAATTCACCTGAAAACATTAATTGATAACGTAGGGAAATTAACTGCTGTTCGCAAAGTTGTTAATATTTATGGCACCCAAACAAATACCTGCTATTCATTGATTGCTGTTATTGGAATTAAAGCAAACAATTCTGGAAATTCCATTTGTGCATTCACTCGCAAGCGATTCCATTACTGTGTAATTGTACATGATTCCATAAATTTACGCTGTATATCTGTTTGCAAGATTGGCTTTAACATGTTACATGCATCTCCACATCAAAATTATTAATAATATTTTAAGCGTTCTGTAGGAAGTTTAAAAGATCTTTATTATTTTAAATTTTAATCAACGTAGAAATGTGCCTATTTGTTATACTTGCCAGTTTTCGTTATGTATTTCCTCACACAAATTGAAAATATTACTAAATCGAATGTTTCTAAAAGATAAGAGAGTCACCCTTATTGGCATTTACTGGCTCACTAACAATACAATTTAATTCACTGGGTATTATTTGGATTAGAATTAATAAATAAAACCAAAACTGTAAATTTAAGAATTTGAAAGAGACTAATTTAGATATCCCTTATTTCAGTGGGTAGTTGTTTTAAACTTCTTTATACCACCGTCACAGCAACGCTGCGGAAAATTTAAAATAACAAATGGACATTTATCGCCGACATATTGAAATTCTGGTGATGGCAAACCGTGATGTAGAACACGGGAAACGCAATAATTAAATTTAGCTGCACGTTCTAGATGCATTCTCTCACGTTCTATCTGATATCGATATTCTTAGCTGTTTTACATTCGATGTGCTACAGCCATATCTGGTTTTTACTTCAAATGAAATTGTCTCGCCTGATATTTCTAACCAAATCTTATTTAAATTCAAGTGTACTGTTTTTTCATCACAGGTTTTTCAGCTTTAAAACGTATCTCTGCGAATTTTAGCATGGTCCGATCTCCGAGAAAACAAATTGTAAAGGCGTTTAACAAAAAATGTATGTTAATTCCCATTTAGTAGCAACCAACTCAGAAATTTAGTGGACAAAATTTCACACATTTGTAGTAATCTTCTTTTCCCTATTGTTACGGTTATAAAAATCAAGCCTGAATTCGAATACAAGTAATTGTGAATTAAAATAATTAGTTTTTTAATAAATAAAACAAAACAAGACTCATTCAGCGTCTACCACCCCTAAACGAGGGGTGAGTACAACCCTAGATAGATCTAACTCTCGGTTAAATACGGCGTGAATAAATACCAGGCAGCGGTTCTTAAGGTTACAAAAAAAATTATACTTTAATACAAAATAGGCGCCAGTCGTTAAATACAACATATAAGTAAATTTAGTCATCAAAACAAATCACCACCTGCGTTGAATGCCTCTAACTTCAACAGAAATCTTCAAAAAGAAACGGACAAGTTCATGAAGGGTCGTAGCACAGATACTCAAAGAAAATATAAACCAGTAACAGTAAATAGACTTTTAATATTCAAACAATGTAACAATTACCAATCGTAATTTATGAAATCATATTATAAAAAAAACTCCGGTAAAACCTGGCACTCTACTGTGCAAATACTAATTACATATGGAGTCCAACACAATCAAAATGACACAAGTACAGTTCAACTTCACACCTACGGCCAAAAACAACAAATTAAAAGCGCTCCCACCACCAACAAAATGGCAAAAATTGACATGTGGATGTCATGCAACCATCCAGCTAATTTTATGAAACACTTTAACCGGCATAAAATTGTAGAAGTTGGAATTACTGTGAGCCGGATGCCCAAGGACACCCTGTGAGAGGTTTTTTACAGGGTACATACACAATTTCAGCTACCTCTATGTGAAAACGCCATCGGACGTTGATAAATCTACGTATTTCATTAACATGTGCGGTTTATTCTATTCGAAGGTCTTCGCATTAAAAGCACGCAATACTGTAGTGGCAAACAGCCTTCATCGACACAAACAACGCTGAAACTTAAGTTGCATGTACTTACCGTTTTTGCGACGGTATCACAAACGCCCTCGGAAGCGATCACTCTGGAAGCTATCTACAGAACTCGGCATTCCAGGAGATGTGTTTTATCGAACTTTTTCCACTGTCTAAGGTGTATATCACACGACGTTTTGGGAGTTTTTGATCTACTCCCGTCTTCAGGTGTTCCTGGTTAGTCCTGAGAAAGACTGATATTGTACGTCTTTATACGTAAACTCGTGCCTTCCCCGGGGTTTGAACCCGGAACCGCTGATCGCTGTGATTACTACACTGTCACTCTTACCACCGCTCTGGTGGCCTAGTGGTAAAAGTGACAGACTATTTTGTCAAAATAATGGAGGCCGCAAGTAATGCTTCCGCAAGTAGTAAAGAAGTAAAAGCGTTAGAAAAGTGTTACTAATCGATATTGTAGTTCTATGAAAATCTGTGGAATTTAATATAAAATTTAAAGATTAAGTTTTCGGATGACAATTACAAAATATCATAAAAGTTAAAAAATAGGAATCTGTATTATCAATTTGAATAACCAAGGTTTTTGGCGGGTATTTTAAAAATAACAAGAACAAAATGGTGTGTAAAATTTATTAATTTGAGTGACAGTAGTCTAAAACTAAAACTGAATCAAATATTCAATTTTACAAGCAAAATACTGATATCTACAATTATTAATTGTAATGCAAATAAGTAGTGCACTAAAGTAGAATATTAGCGTAAAATTGAGAAATACTATGTGCATAAAGCCTGGTCTAAAAGGATTGTTGACTACAGAACGAAAACGAACTTGATAATAGCTGATGCAGCTTTCAATTTGATTGAGAGCACTGAGATAATTAGAGCTCGAAGAAATAAGACATTGCAAAGTAAGAGTACAAAAATTTCAATTAGATAAAAGATAGACCTGAAGATTTAAGCAATATTAATAAGAATTAATACCACTTAAAAGTATGAAATTGATTTTAAACAAATAACAGGAATACTAACATTTAATAAATATAATAAAACAAACAGTAATTGGATAAACGAAACATTAATTATTAAATAATTAAATATAGAGTTTATGTAAACATACAGTATAACTAACATAAAATTGAATTGAATACTAATAATTAATTTACAATAATTTAAAGAAAATTTATTAAATATTACAGATACAGATTTCTTATTAAAAAATACAATTGCCTCATATTAAAGTGTTATAAGCTTTATTGTATATGTCCTAATTAAATTCGACAGTAACCCAGAGATAAAGAACTATTAATTTTGCTACGAATGCATGCTCAATCTGTGGACATAATGGTAAGATTTAGAATCAAATGTGATAAAACCCTGAGAATAATAAATAAAGTTAAAATTAAATCACGAGGACCATAACAATATACAGCGACACAGATACTCAATGTTTATCTGAAAAACATATTGATCAGTCTTGCTGCAGCTTTATAATATACAGGGTGATTTTAAAATGTTTCGCCAAACTTTGAAGTATTATTCTACACACCAAGGCAAGTAAAAAAGTCCATATAAACATGTGTCCAAAAACCGCACGTTTTCGAGTTATGGGCAATTTTTGAATTTGAGAAATAAATCGTAAACTATTAAAAAATATTGAGGTGGCTGGAATACTTCCTGTCAAAGTCAAACAGAAAACAGTTAGGCGTCGTATCAAAATGTACACAAATGCAGAATTAGCAGACATGCATTTTATGTATGGTTGGGCCCATGGAAATATCAGAGAGGCACGTCGTTTGTATGAAGAGCGGTTTCCCAACCGAAGAATTCCAGAAAGGAGTATGTTAGGTAGCACCTATCGCAAGTTTTTGGTCGCTCGCAGTGGATAGGCCGAAGTGGGCCTATTCCATGGCCGCCAAGCTTCCCAGACCTTCCGTTAGACTTCTTCCTTTGGGGATATTTAAAAAGCCTCGTGTCACACCACCCCTATTAATGCAGTAGAGGAGTTAAAGCAGCGTGTTAACGATGCCTGTCAAACTGTTAGAGGAATTCCAGGCGTTTTTGAAAGAGTAAGATAGTCATTGAGCGGCGATTAGACGTCTGTGGGAGATGGGTGGTGCACATATCGAACATCTACTCTGAAGAAGGTTTGATTTCCCAAATTCAAAAATTGCTCGTAACTCGGAAACGTTTATATGGATTTTTTTTACTTGCCTTGGTATATAGAATAATACCTCAAAGTTTGGCGAAACATTTTAAAATCACCCTGTAGAGCATCTACTAAAACCACGTTCCGTCAGTATCATTCAATGAGTACGAAAGTGGCAGTAACGACAACTCTAACAATTAGTCTTAGTTTTCAAATGTGTACGTTGGGTTGCAGTCTCAAGTAGTAAGGCACTCCAAATTTTGTACCCTTATATTGATTTACAGAAAACATAATAACAGAGTATTCTCAGCAAACCTGATGGTGGCGATCAGCTGCATTTTTCTGACGAAATTAATGTCATTTTTTGTACACTCCACCCCCTACTTCAGTATTTTGTTACATTTAAAACATTTGTTTTCTCTTTTCTCTATATGATCAATTCTACTAGACGATATTACTTTCTTCTACTGCTACAACGTTTAATACATTCCTGTTTAAAAATACATAGAAAATGTGATCGATATTGTTATGTACACGTGGTCCTCTACATTAATAATTATTTAAACGATGTTAACGTTTCACACCAAGTTGGCACCTAACAAATGAACTAAACCTAAATTGGAAATAATGTTATTATCAAAACTTTTCTAATTGGGCCACATTTTATCTCGCGCAGCACGTGTTCAAAAAGTTTCAGGGATGGCATCAGCTTAATTGGCAAATTTTAAACTGTTTATTAAAAATAATGTTTAGCAGTTTCCACGTGGCACTTAATCAACTTTGTTGCGTAATTAAGCGCAATCAATAAAATGTGCCTGACATGAATTCATAAAAAGCAAGATAGTAGTGCTGTGTTTAGCAAGTTCATCAAAAAATATATTTGAATATCTAACAGCTGGTAATATAATATGTGTGTTCTCCTTATTTGTATCTGAAAACGTTGGGCAAGCACTCCAACGAAATTATGCAGCAAATAACATTTTATTTATATAATATGTATAAATTCAAATGTGGAAAGTTAACTTGAAAAAGGTGCGCAATCTTCAAGAACAGCGTAACAAGATACGGGAACAATTATAAATAAAAGGAACAAAATAATAAATTTACCAGAAATATTGTGCCAACAAACTAGGTATACTATATTTTCTTATAGAAGTAAGTCATTTCTTCATTATGCATTCATTATTTTTAGACCTTTTTACCTTTCAATGTCGAACGATGTTTTATTTATGTAGCTAATAAAATACATTTTAGTAGTACCGAAAGAGCCAAAAAGAAAGAAATGTTATTACTTCGCATTCCAGATAGCTTGAAAGCTTCTTGGTTTGATATAAATTACTAAAAGGGGCAGTTATCACAAGCCATCTCCTGTCGAACAATAGAGCAAGCAAGCGATTTCAATATTAAGGTGTACATATGCGTATAGGCTACTTCAAACTCTTTGATACAGTTAACTAGCAAAAACGCTAGAATATACTTGCAGAAAAGTATCATCCGACTCATCCAATAACGATTAACACTCAGTTATACCAGAAAACGTAATGTTGTTCGACACTGCAGCATTCTCTCCTAGATATTGTTTAACACCTACAGAGAATACATCTAAATCCAAATCTGCATTATGCTGATGACACTATTATAATTGTGTACACGAGTATTGAAGAGCTTGAAGCTGTAGTTAGAAGGCACGATATACCAGCCAGGAATATAGCCTAAATCCGAACACGTGGGTGGGACGGCGAAGGGTTGTGGGCACAGAAGCCCCGGAGAAGAAAAGAAGTCGGTCCTCTCTCCTCCAGGAAGCAACGAAGTGGGATTGTGAACAGATAGGTTGGACCTAGGCGCACCCGGCCATGCGGGCTGGGGGACGAGGAGGAAGTGCACGAGGAGGCCTTAACTAACAGTGATTCCCTAACGCACGACAGCGAGAAGCAGATCTGTTATAAAGCGAGTAAAGCCCAAGCAGAGGGCACAGTGTGCCATTGCACTACGGCACACGCCTTTCAGGTTTAAGAGATTTAGGTTTTAGGATAAAAATTTCTTAGGATAAGTTACGTTTATAGAGTAGTTACGTTCTTAGTTTAAGATAGTTTGAGACTAACAGTCAGAAGCAGACTAGTGGCAAATCTTCTTTCAGTTAGGCATTCTTCCTTTCACCAGCTAAGCTTGGATCTTTCTCCACATACTAACCTTAAGCTTAGTGGCGTGTCGAGTTAGATAAATAAAGATTTTGTAGGGTTAACAAGGTTCACCCAAGTCATCAGCCATTTATTCTCTGGTAATGGATAGCTGTCCGAATCAGGACAGGGGTATGTGGTGGGACTGTCCTCCCCCTTTTTGTTAAAGCCTAAATCCGACCAAAATCACCGTTATGATCATCGACCGAGCAAAAAATAACTTCCCAGATTTCAGAAATATCTCTGGACTTCAATCAGTGAACAAATTCGTCTATCTGAGATCTATAGAAGGAAGCTGCGAAAATGATATAAACCGGTGCTTAAGAATCGCTATAAATCCTACTACAAAATTCAATATTTAATGTCTGGGAAGAAACGGCAATCTTAAAAAGTATGAGATTTGATTTCTGAATGCACTTATTAGATTTGATGCAGCTAATGATGTTAAAGGGCCAGGTTGACGGATGCAGACCCAGAAGTAAATTTCCAAAGCAATGCAGATGGCTCCAAACCGAAAGCTTAACAATGTACCATAGGCACACTCTGATCATAATGCCATCGATCGCGTTTAAGGGTTTTGGACAGCACAGAAATATGAAAATGTGCAGATAATTAATATGTTACAGTTTTAACGCCGCCATCTTAAATCATAATCGACGTTTGACCTCCAGCATGCGGAGATTTTCTGATAAGGGCATAGTCCTAGTGATGCGCAAGTCTCGGAACAGGTAACCAATACGCATCCCCACCTGAATTTTCCCAGGAAAATCTATGTGGAAAGGGGGTTGAACGAATATATGAGAACCATGTCTAAACAGTAAAAGGCAGTTGAATCCAGCTCCATCAGAAGGAGCACTACCTTAAACCTTGAAGGGCTTAAGTCGGAACACACTTTCCAATCAAGCTCTACTCTGCAAAGTGATCTTTCTCCAGTCCATTACTTTTAAGTCCAGTAATTAACCAGAAGGAACCAACCAGCACTTCAAAACCTTCCTGAGAAACCAAAATAATTTCCTAAATCCCAACAACCTTCATTAAGCCGAAGTCCATTCTCCTAAACCTGCAGAACCACCTCATAAAACTGCAATCTCGTTGGGCCGGTGGGAGCATTCATCCTCCTAGATTTGAAGAACTTTTTCCTAAACCTGCACCACCGTCATACATCATCGTGTAGGAGCCTAGCAACGTGCCGACTGTTACCCAACCGCAAGCTCAGCAACACGGACCAAGGTGTCATAGTGAGCGTCAAAGTCTAAGATAAACCACACCATTTTTAAGTAATAAAGGGAAAATTGATCACAATCGCCGTAATTAACGAAATGCCCTACATACGTGGTGCAAAACCTCTCTCAGTCACCAGAAAGTTTCTACAACGTACTCTTGTAAAATTGCAGCTAGTTGAACAAGCCCGGGAAACTGCACTCCAAATCCCTGGCGAAATCGTTCAAGTTTATGCAGCGCTCGGACTAGTTTTGCAGTTAAACATCTTCCAGCTGGATTTGGTTCTAGGGGCGCAATATTAATCCCAAAATAGATGCACGTGGTATCGGCTTCAGAGGCAACAACACGAGATGCCATTAATATTGTTAGTTACAGAATTGGCCACCCACTCC
The DNA here is from genome assembly GCA_940337035.1 of Agriotes lineatus. Lineage (NCBI taxonomy): Eukaryota > Metazoa > Arthropoda > Insecta > Coleoptera > Elateridae > Agriotes > Agriotes lineatus. The sequence goes on from OW679200.1 coordinate 143,428,412, forward strand.
ATTTGTGCGAAATAGGAGTTACACACCTGCTCAGACCCTTGAAAGCCCAGCCACACCAAATAAGATTAGAAAATGCTTGTTTCATTTCATTGTTAAATAGTACATACATGTTTATATTTAGCCTACTCTGAAGCTTAATTCTAATGAGATGTAACAGTGGACTTAATATGCAAGTATAATCGAAGTTCGTAGTCTGATCAATCAATGCAACTGAGCTACCGAAAAGGGCGTATGCCTTCGAAAAAGTAGATTCATAGACCATAGACCCGTTTTGTGGCAGTGCTAAATAACTGAAATTGCAATTAAAAATCAATCCGACTTACAAATGCTATATATGTAGATCAAAATGTCACGGTTGCAATTTACTGGGCTCTTTATTTGCCACACGAACAACAAATTAAGTTGTTTATGTTTGTAGATATATTGTTGTGATGGTTATACGGCTTTACTATAAGAATTAATAATGAAAATAAAAATTAGCGAGAGCCTCCCATCGCTAACATAAATTTCTTTTGGGTTCAGCAAACATTACTGATTTAGGAAACGCTCAGGGATAATTATTGTGAGTTACTTTATGTTTGACTTGAATTAATGCTCGTATGCCCCTACTTTTAGATAGAATCTAATTGCAAATTAAATGAATGTTGGCTAGCTCAGGTAAGCAGAGATCTTATTACAAGGCGTGGGTCCCCAATTATTTTATTTAAAATTCTACCGTACGCCTATGTGCGTAGTTCAGATACCCGCTAAAATGCTACATCAGATCTAAATGAAATTACGTTTATGAAAGTTCAATCAAGTGATTGTCGTTTGGTGGTTTTTAGTTAATTAAATACAACTCAATGAGTAAATCTCACAGGTAAATTCATCATTTCCCGCTTTCTAGTAGCGTCAGTAGCTATCTTTTGTTTCTTTCAGGCAACAACCGCGCCTTGATTGTTTTATTTGGCCCAAGCCAAGGAAGGATCCTAACCTCACTTCTGTACTTGGATTTTTCAATTTTAATTTTTTCAAGGAAATAATTCGCTTGTGATCTGTTATACAGCGACGTTTAAGCAGCTTCTCAGCAAGTACACATTGGTATAATTTATATTGGCTTCACCACTAACCTGCGAAACCTTCTTTGCATGCCCGTCCGAACCTCGGCCGCAGCAAGAATGTGCCCAGATCTTCTCTTGGAGTCGGATGTCGGATGTGCGGTGTTGATGTAGTCCTCGTAGGGCTCGCCTGCTATCGCTGGAACTGCAAAGCCCGTCCGGGATGTCCTCAAATGAGTCGAGATGATGCCCCGCAGCTCTGCCGCAGGAACGGAATCGGGGGCAATGTTGAAAATTAACTTTAGGCGTTGGATTTTCTTGCCTTCATTTGTGCGTGAACACGACCATGTAAATATTACTCTGGTAAATTTTGAAGGCTGTAACTCTATGCAAAAGGTACTAAATTTTAAATTAAAACACCAGCCAATTTCAATGCTGTTACCAGCAAATTTTATTCAATTGTCTCCCCTGTTATTGTTAAAATAATTGCATATCAATATAAATCTAGTCAAAACAATTCCTTCTAACAATTAAACAACTTAAATCTAATATTTTTAGAACTTTTTGCTTATCTACTAAATTTGTCCATTACTTTTGTTAATTTTGTCTTTCACATAACTGTGTCCCGCACTTATTAACAATCCTTTTTCACTACGTTCTCACTGATCAGTTCTTCCTTTCGTGAACTTCCACAAAAAACACTTCAGAGTTAAACTAAAAGTCCATTTCATTTTTCTACTCCTGCATCAAATTAATGTTCGGATTTTCAATTAATCTTGCATGTTAATTATTCATTTTCTTTCCTTTATTTGCCTTCAGATCTATTCCTATGTGCTCTTTGCCTTCTGAATTTTTACACCTTTCAAGAATATGCTCAAAGAGAAATTTATACAACGATTTCTGACTTGCAATTTACCTCGACAAGCATGTGACCATTCTTTTCATAATCGAATTATTAATACATGGATTGGCTTTTGCATTTTACCAACCCCTTTTAATATTCTAAACTAATTAAATATTGTGGTCCCATTCCTATTAGGTTTAGAACTCTGCCTTTCCTTTTATGTTACGAATTTAATACTTATTACAGGCATTGATTTGCCAATTTGATTGCTAATTCAAATTTGATTTTATTTTATTTGTTGCCATTAAATCCTATCTCCCATTCTGAGCTTTATGACCTATTCATTAATTAGCTATGCTCTAGATATGCGATTCAGGGCTTAAGACCATCTCAATATGAAACAAATATTCTTTTCTTACAACTGCTATAGAAATAGACTTTTGCGCTCACAACGTAAACTTGATTTTTTCTGAGTAGAGAGCGCCAAAGTATTTTGTCGCCAGCTTGTAACGAAGGATGACGAAGGGCGGCCCTTACCTGTTGGCGAAAGTTGTACTGGATTTTTTTCCAGCTGTTAAATATTAGTTTAGGTTGGCTAACTCGTCGTGAGGGTCAGGGTTTTAGTGAAGCTGAAAGAGAAACTTGGGTCGGACCTCCCCAAGGCAAGGTTAAGATATACCAAACTAACCAAAATAATACCACAACAAACTAGTAACCAGATTTATTAACTACTCGGTTCTATAGTGCATACCATAAACAATGCATAAAAACACATAAACACACACCAAAAATATATCAACAATCCAACAAATATCATAGCTATATCACAGGTTCGGAATACGAAAAAAAGTAGTGCTGCTTAAAACCAAAATTAACCAAAGGGGCGTTAGATGCTAAGTAACCACTTAGTTGTAACTCCAAATCATACATCAAATAAATAAACTCAAAAGCATAACTGACTTTCATTACAAGCGCGGTCTCCGTGAAACGCAGATCTACACATCACGTGGCATGTCTAAATAAATCTACAAGCAAATATATAGCCCTAAATAACAAAATGAACCCTGTGAAGTAGAGTGCGGTCCAGGACGGGATCCGGGTGCGAACAGCGCAAGTGTAAGGAGACGCCAACGATCAGCCCCGAGAGTTGGCTTACTGAGCGAATTTTACGAAGGACGCGGGCGGTAGCATAGCCGCAGCACAATATTGACAAATACGTAATACAAAACAAATTGAGGTTACAATATCACTAAGTTGTTACGTACAAGTAAAAGTGATTACTAGAACAGCCGTACAACATGTTAAATCAATCAAAAAGTGGCTGCAGTGTCAACCGGGTAAGTATACCAATTAATTCAAAACATAGCTATGCAGATAAAATACAAATCGTAAAACACTAAAAGCAAACATACCAATTCTATAGGTCATACTCAAATATACAGGGTTACACTATAAAACCTTCCAGGTACAAAGCACGAGGTGTCTGCTGGGGAATGTGGCAACCAGGCGGTTCGCTGAGCAGCTGGAGCAGGTACGCGCCATGGAGGTGGCCCGCAACAGCCATAGGTATGGTTATAAATAAATAAAATAAATAAATAAAAATGCATTTATTGCCCAACAACTTTTGAATTGTTTAACTAAAAAAGAATATATATATATTGTACATGTATATAAGTAAATATAATAACAATGTAATAATAAAAATAATTAAAAAACATATTCCTTAACAAATCAACATGTTAGTAGGCAAAAATAACTGGTTCAGCTTGGTCACAAAAGGCAACCAGCTGTTCTCCTACCAGTCCTGTACACATTTCTCAAAACAAAAAAACAAAAATTAAGTGCACTAAAACTGTCCAGCACACCCTGCAGGAGGAAAGAGGCGCCCAGGCTATGGCCAACAAACACACATTAAATGCAGTAGCAGTACATACACGCAGATTCCCTCACTAGTCTGATAAAAAAATTAGCACATAAGCTCACACGCGCACAGCATGGTCCCATTCAAAACGATTCCAAGGAGAAATATGATCCCAGGTAGAAACATTATTCCAGGTACAAAAACTATCCCAGGTAGAAAAAGGCTAAAAATATAAATTTCTATGTGCATAGCGGAGCTAAAGGGAAGAAGCCGAATAAAACTAACCTGACGAGTGTTGAACAGCCTTGAATGCAGTACTATTCAAGAGGAGGCCCAACAAATCCGCCTAGGCGTGGCGAATGAAAGATAATATCACACAAACAACTACCATAACGTTCTGAAGATTTCGATGCCTCCAAAATCCTCCCAAAATGAAGCTAGTTATAACTAAGCTGACGAAGCAAGGAACCCCTCTCTCGACCGAATCTGCGATAGAATAGGGTGGAAAGTTTGCCAAAAGCAGTACACAATCTCTGGTTATCAAGAGTTCCAAAATTTGAAAAATAAAGAAAAACTATAGGAATGCAAGCGTGTGGGGCAAGTTGACAAGAATATAGCTGGAAATTGCCGAATTTGTCAAATATGTAGATAGGGCCGCCTAACTATTCAGGGGTAAAATGTACTCAATAAATCCTTAAAAGTGGAATCTAATTTGCTATTTCGAATGTTGCATGCAAAACACTACAAGCTACATTGTATGGGCCAAGTTGATAATAATATAGCTGTAAATTGCTGATTTTCTCAAAGATCTAAATAGGGTTGCCTAACCATTCAGGGGTAAAGTATACTCAATAAATCCTTAAAAGTAGAACATTCTCTCTCAATCGGCAATGACCAACTTTGCGCTCTTAACACACAATATGCTATTTTCTACAACTGCTATAGAAAGTTAGGGGTTTTTGCTCTCTCTTTTGTCAACGCAAAGTTGACGTTTTTTGAGGAGCGAACGCTAAAGTGGTTTGCCGCTTGTTACTATAGGCGACGAGCGCCAAAGTATTTTGTCGTTGGCTGCTTAAGAAAAGAACAAACATCAAATCAAACCTTTTTCCAATTTATATTATTAAAAAAAATAATCCTTAACATTCAATTTGTATAATTATTAATGCTGGTGATTGATTTAACAAGAGAATTTAAAGCTCAAATCGACAATTAACCTCAAATTTCAGCATCAATAAAATGGACATCCTCGGTCTCAAACTCAATGTAGACCAAATTAAATATTACCTATTCCCCATTAAGCAACCAATCATGAACTACATGCCGACGGTAAGCCGCTTTAATATCTGCAGCATTTCAATGATCTCGAAAGCATCTTCAAAGAAAGAATGAATATTGATTTTGAGATCCACAATAGAATGAGAGCAGCGTCAAGAGCCTTCTAGAAATTAAGAACCCGGGTATTTAGCAACCATGAGCTGAACCTGAAAAGTAAATGTGAGGTTTATCGAGCACTTACAACATTACTTTATGGCTGCGAATCATGGACCAGCTATAAACGCCAAGTTAAAACCCTAGAGAAGTTACAACAAAGGCAGCTAAGACAAATTCTGCGAATAAAATTGGTATCCCTGGCGTAATAGATGTCTACTCCAAAAAAATAATATAGTCCTAATTCTTGGAAAAAATGTTTCTTAGCACTCTAGGATCAACCCTTTAAAAGTCCTCGTTTTTATGGTGCCGCCGTCCTATCAATGAGGCATTGGATAGTATTCAAAAAATATCTCTTGTTCTGGTAAAGTACCTTTTTTGTTTTGAGCACGGCAAAACGTTATTTAGAAAAGTTTTTTAGAATCTAAAATGATGTCCCCATGCAAGAATTCAGAAAGATCGAGTGACTTTAATGAAACCTTGTCAGTTAGAAGGATTTCCAAAAATGCTTCATCTTATGCACCCGGTTTCATAAAAGTAGACCAAGATTTTTGAAATTAAGCAGTGGGCTATAACTTTACATTATAAACAACTTTTTCTAATAACATGTTTTTGTAATGTGAACGCATAAGGTACTTTATAGTGATTCCTTCTAATAAACCCGCGGGTTCTTCTGGATCTTGCTCCAACGAACTACGACGTCGGCACCCTAGAGACTGGGATTTATAAACGGTCACTCCTAGGCTAGTAAGGAACATTTGTGTCACAAATCAGAACTGCATAGTTTTTTATGTTTTCATTCGAATTTGTCTAATATGCCTGGACTACTAATAATAGCGGGCTGTGATGGCATCGACTCACTAATAACAAAATCTCTCTTAAGATGATTAGAACATGTCGCGCGCATGAATTATAAACGACTACTTAAATGCTTACTATACGGGGAATTTATGAAAGGTGCAAGACAATTTGGAGGTCAAGCAAAGAAATTTAAAGATGTACACGAAGATCTGAAACAGATCGGAATACAGAACAAAAGGAGTAACGGAAATTTACAGTTGAAAGTAGCAAACAACCAAGATTACATAGACGACTTGGGGGTCAAGTCGACCAGTTTCGTTACCTTGAATATGGAGGATTATGCACGTCCCGCTCGGGGCTCCTCAGTAATCGCCGAACCCACGTTTAGCTCTTCTCTGAGTTGTACACATATTCGACATGGAGTCATAACATTATTATTATTGTTATTATTGTTATTATTATTATTATTATTAATTATTTACGCGGTGTACCAATCAAGTTCTGTTAAATAAACATAAAAACTACCTCATTTAATAATTTTTTAAACATGAAACGTTTTACTCAAGTTACATGCATTTTTAAATATTTTCATGTTAAAATTACTTTCGGTTATATAGATTTCTTTCATGTAAAATATACGTTGACAGTTTATCCAACCTTTCAGTTCAACATATCTTATGAATATCATGTGTATCGTAGGTTTTATTCCAATCTTCGACACACTGCACTAGTCAAACATTTTCAAAAATCTGTCTATTGAGATCTCTGCTACAGCCAGTTGATAAACTCCAACTGGCCGACAGAAATTTCCTCTATATGCCTTACATCCTACTATGCTGATATTCCATCACTTGGTAGATGTCAATAAATAACACATCTATTTAATTAATATTGCAGTATAATTGGTAATTATTCAATCTTCCCCGATTGAACGCTTCTTAATTCGTTTCAGGAAAATAATACACTGTTTGTCATTTTTAATACTACTATACTCCTAGCACCTAGCCTAGTTACAAAATTTTATAGTTGCTGCAACAAATTTGACCTATTAATTAAATTTAGCATTATTATATTGATTAAGTTTACTCTTGCTCCAATGAACAAAACTAATCAATTATAATCCAAATAGTATGATGTTAATAAATTTTATATTATTAGTTAGCTAGGTAGCAATTCAAAATAATGTATCTGTCCCCATTTTTCTTTCTATAATTATTCAATTAATATATTATGCCCAAGCACAGAACCATTGCAGTATAACACCAACATGTTTTTGTTGGGAAATTCATTATTTTTTGTAGATTTTCAATGTTTGACCTAAAATTTAGTATCGCCAGTTGATTTGACTGTGTAAATAATGGTAGCCAAACTTAATTGAAACTTAGCACCTGTTATGTTTGTTGTAAAACCAGTTTAGTTTTTTTGACAGGAGATGTGGAGCTTAGGTTGTTGTTAAGAGACAGGGTGAGAAGGCCAGGCCATGCCAACTCTTTACGAACATTTGAAGCCTGTGTTCATCCCCATCAATGAATATACGATCGTGGTTAAAGGTATATTGAATTCTTAAAACGTTTCACAGAGCTATATATACAATAAATGTATGCCGTGTTTATGACCTATTATTAAAAATTACAATCATATATGTTTAAACTAACGTAATTCTGAATGCTTGAGTTGTTATGTTGACCCACTAGCATTGCAGAATCGCAGCGTTGTGCTTTTAACATATGATATACTACACATATAAAAAGAGCAACGTCTGTTTGTAAATACGGAACTGGCGCTTCATTGCATGTGTCGCTTACATTTAATTGTTATCACGACACAGAAACTTGACACATATCTTATCTGGCGCAAGTTATGCAGTTTTTGTGGACTAATTGCTTGAACTTTTGTGTTTACTTGATTACAGTTTATTTCACACTATTTACTTAAAACCCATGATCAAACATAGTTTGAACCGACTGCATCAGTAGCGACACTATACTACAAATAAATTAATGAATAGATAAATTCGATATAGACACTTTGATATGGCAGTTTAACTGTAATCATGAATACATTTGCTGTTAAATTTAGCGGTAGTCATATGTCATTCATATAATCCTAAAAATGAAAAACATTTAAGGGATATATAATCCGGGCTAGGATCCATTTCTCAATAGTCTCATAATTACAGATAATTTCTGGTTCTCAAAAAACAATTATTTACGTAAACTAGGTATTTTTCGTGTCTTCTTATGTGGAATATTTTCTAAATGGACTCATATCACCATGATTTTGTCATGTAACAAAACGGATTGTCAATTTGGTATTCTCAGTTTTATAATATAAATTTGTCAATTGAATATAATTAATGATGAAAAGTGCAGTCTTTCTTCTAACAAAATGTAGGTTTCTAAAATTGTGTGTGTGATTCATAATCCAGTTAGTAGCTTTTTACTGAACTGCCAATAATTTCTTTGTCGAACATTTTAATTCTACCATAACTCGTTTGAGCAAACTGTTAACCTTCTTACTTATATTTAGGCGTAGTCGCAGCGGAAATTTAGGCTACTCGATAATCTTCTTATATAATCTTTCAAAATTTCATACAATATACGGTGCAGTAACTTAATTTCTGTAATTTTGACCTAATATAATGACATTTTTTTTCGTTTTCAACGTCAAAATGATGCATATATTCCCACTAGTGCTAATATGTAAATGTAGAAGAACTCTATAGATTTAAGTATATTTATTTACTACACAAATTAATATACCTAACTCAAAATTACCGAAGATCTTGTATGCAACACGTTGCCAAATTAGTATTTTTCACACACAACGTATTGCCCCATTCGCCAGCGCTCGTAGAGCAAACCTCACGTCTAATGTAAAAAACGCTTTTATTTTGCAATGTGATACATAAATAGCTATTTGCATACCTTAGCAAAAATATAGAAACTAGGCCAGAGCTAGTTTTAAATTAAAAATACAGTTCATTACTGACATCGTGTTCTCTGTCAATTTTTAAATAATGTAATAATACCGACAAACTTTTAGGGGTGGTAGGGGACATTAAAACAAACATTTTTTGTTTGATAAACATATGTCCGAAAACTCTTCGTTTTCGAGATACAGGGTGTTTAAATTTGTAGAACGAAACTCTTCAGCCGATTTTAATGAAATGTTCAGTTTGTTGGTAACTTTAAGAGGCATCCTTTGGATCTGTTACAATTGATACAGTAACTCCAGGGGCGTGCTCACGGAGCAACCTGTTAGTGTTTTTGCATACAAAAATAACAGCCAGTGTTTTTTTTGCAATTTTTGAGCTTGTTTAAGATGAAGCAACTAAAAACACAACTTTTTTTCACTTGAAGGTTTTGTGTATTTTGCTTCGTTTTTGAGGAAAAAAAATTGAACCATTTTTTACAAATTTTAATACCGTGTATCTCGAAAATAAAGCGTTTTTGGACATATGTTTATAAAACAAAACATGTTTCTTTTGATGTCCCCTACCACCCCTAAAAGTTTGTCGGTATATTTATGGAACACCCTGTATAACGTTATGAAAGCACACGTTAGTGTGATATATGTTAGGTTCATCTGTAGATCTGTAAATTTCCAACAAGTATTACAAACTGCAGAGTACTACATTGATGTATAACGGCCACCACCATTTTCCACTTCTTGCACTAATTATAGTTTTCTATCGCACGAGAACCTTTCAACTGAGTTGAGTAAAGTACCAATCATCTCGTTCTCTTCTATTCTCGATTATATGTTTGATATGGGCTAAATATAAGAAGTGTTAGTGGCGGCGATTACAAAAGAATTGTCATTACATCGTACAATGGCTACCTCTGCTTTGGTATCAAAATAAAGATGAAAGTGTTCTCCTACTTCGTTGTCAATATCTTTCTAGGATTATAAAGTGCATCTTAATAGTTTGTTATCACGAATAATTCCAGTAAAAAAGAGTTTTTGTAGGAAGTTACAAGGTTGTTATAGCTATTTGGCTTGTTTATTGTAAAATGATTTTCTCTGTGTGAATAGATTCACGTAGCCACTGCATAAACACAGACACAGTAGTCTCTACCCGAAAGGGACTTATTTCCTTTTTATAAATGTTTGCACAACGACCGAAACTGAAACACCGGTAATTCGTATAGCCAAAGTACATGTGTAGCGGAGACATGGTCACGTGTAGCGTCTATAAATCACCCCGCGAAAGGCCTACAAAAGCGACACAGGCGATCATAAAAAGTGAACATTTCAGAACGACAAGCTGTGCAGCTTAAATCAGCGTTGACTAAATTTAAATGTTACGCTAGGCGCAACTAAGTATTTAGTGTCGTAAACTGAGTAATTACCATCGCAAGTGGCAAATTACATCCGTAATTCGAGTGTAAAAATCACGCAATCTAAAAATCAGCTCTTGGAAACATTACTCCAGCGCCGAACTGAAAGGGATCCGGAAGCAAACAGCAGGTAGGTCTTCTGCGCAAGAATTGAGGCATTCTCATTGACCGCCCGCAGAAAAGGAGTCGTGTAATAAAACCCCTGGGTAACGCAAGCGATCCTAATAAAAGTGACCTAACACTTTGGTGAACATGACATCCTGTTGCAGCAGAATGGTAATAAAGCAACACCAATGCTTTGGTTTAGAAACCGTACGCAATGGCTAAATTTCATTTTATAGAAAACGAACGATTCATCCGGCGACTGGCAAGCCATAAACAGCCCTCAACTTACACAACTGGAGAAGCACCCGTGGACCAGCAGCACCCAAACGTGGAAATGCACTAAACTTCTGCTCGCATTCTTCAAGTAGATATTAACATAATTTTTCAAATTTACATTTCTGTCGACATTGGAATTATCAGAATAAATGGTTTGGTGCCCTTTTCTTATTTTATCTATCCACAATAATTTCGGGCTTAGCTCCGTAGAATATGAGACAAACTTAGTTCAGGGTGTAGGTGCATAAAATTAAGAAAAACTTTGTATGACAAGTAACTCGTTGTATGTCAATTTAACTCGGATATTAGGGCAAATGCACAATTTCCATCTGACATTTAGATAACCTCTAAATTTGACTTAGCAAACAATATGATCTGCCAATGCGAAAACAGTGTTAAATTGAATTTTAAAGCACTAAAATGGCAAGCAAGCATCAGGTAAATATTAATACTGTGACGTAGCAACTGCTAAGCTCGTTTTTTTCTAGTGTGATGTCAAAACCCACTCGCGATTGTTTTTTGTTCTATATCTGGCCATCTGCTGCGTCATCTTGCATTTTCAAGGGACGCTAACTGAATTTCTCGAAGTTGGACGGATCTGGACCACTGGAATCTGGCGCTACACCTCGCAAACAGTGTTAACTTGACAAATTCCGCAAACTCTGAGGCTGCAGTAAAAGCTTGCTGTGAAGTGAGGCCTCTCGGACGTTGGATACCCTTTTCCATGGCGCCACGGGGATTAAGCACTTGGGAATGGCTTGTTGGTTGGAGATTCTACACGTACGGGCTCCTGAAGGTCCTCTCTACACGTAACGGGCACTATCCTTGCTGGGCGATGCTGCTTGACTAAGGAAATGGGCTTCCGAAGTTACTCGCACTTGGACGAATTCTACTGCTGGCTAATCTGCTTCACTTGGATTTCTTAACACTTAGCAACTTATACCCACAGATGCCCTGTACACTGGTTAATAACTTTACGCACAATTAGCATAACTAAAGATTTTGTATTTATAATTTTATGTGATAAACTGAGGAGCTCAATGGCCCCAACACAAATTTTATAGGCTTGTTTGGTTCTTATTAACAAAAGACTGTCAAGTAACTTAGCAACTATATTTTCAATTGTTATAAAGGAAATTAGGATTGATAACATGTTTAACCTTATGAACTACTGTTTTGATGACATGTCTTTGCCTAACTATTCAACTTGCCTTTTTCTTGGAATAAATGTCACTAGACATTGCTCTGCTTTTAAATCACTTTTGTTTATAATGCACTGATACAGTTGGAGTTCCTTTAGCATCTCACTAATTGTCTTTCAATCGGTTGCCTTCCATTTTCATTGCTCTTTGCAATAATTATTTTACTAGCATTGTTTCGGTTACCTTTCAGCTAATTTGCCGTTTGCTAGCTTACACTTTTACTACATAACGCTCATACTCTTTTTGTACTTAACAAATCATTCTGTATCATTTTATTCACATTATGTCTGACAATAATAAGCTCAAATCAGTTATTTACAAATTAAATTGCATTAGTCCTTCCGAACATTTATCATATCTGAAACTCTGAACGTAACCCTTCTATAACCTGCTTTATTTCATGCTAACTTTTATCCCTCAAATCATTAGTTACTGCTGCTCATATCAATTACACTTATTAATGTAAGATACTCTTGCAATAGATAAAATATTTAATTCCGTGCTCATGTTGACCTTATTCATTAAGCATTCAGAATTGCTATGGGTAGTAAACCATTACAATATGTGCCTATACTTTGGACAAAATGCGAGAGAAACACTATGTAATATTCTTTATCGAACGAAGCAATACATTTAAAGATTTTAGTTTCAAGTGGATGGTCGATTCCAAGTAACTACACGAGAGTTTTTAATATCGTGGTAACCTAACCCCCGTGGCCGCCATTAAACCCTAACCCGTAGTTTCTACGGGCACGATTAGCCACTTAGCCAGCGTACGAGCAATTACCGCAATGATGGCCTATAGAACAACAATTGTAAAATTAAATAAACCACTGGCTTAGTACAAGAAGAAGGTGATGAAGAACTTTCAAAACAAAGACTAACATAAGTAGAAAAACAAAGAAACCACATTAATATGGGAAAAAAAGTAGTTAAGTCATGGAAGAGCTACTATGAAAATATGTACGACAGTAAACTAAACGGGAAAATGCGTTAAATGGCAGATATTGGGCTTAGACGAATGACTGTTCACAAGAAAATATTCCGAAAATGATCGACCCAACTCAACATTTTCATAACCTTTGTTACATTTACTACCTAGTCACCCCTATTCCTACATAATGTAGTTCACTTCCAGCACTGAATCCATTCGTATTACTATTTTAGTTGATTACTGAAATTGAACTTTAATAAATCTTTTGTTTTAGATTGCGTACATGTTCCAAAAACGAACATAAAGAGTGTCAGCCAGCTCCTTGCTTAGACGGTAATTGAGTTACAATAAATAAAACTAAAGTATTTCGCTTACACGGTTGTTATTATATTATAATGCTTCGAGATTATCCATTATTCATGTTTATTACTAACGGCAGTATGTCTAACAAGGCAGCTACTGTTTGCTTAGAAACTTCCTGTAAGTAATAATGTCTATATTTTGAGTTGCGTCAATTTCAGTTCTGAATATTGCATTGCATTCCATAATATTTCCTGGTATAGAATACTAACACCGATTAAATATTACTTTATTATACTAACAGCAAGGAAGAGAACACAATCTATATTTTTTTCGCATATAAAACCAGCAAAAACTACTGAACTTTCTTCTCCCTCTAAATTTCGATGTCACTCAAATGCAGTTAAACCATTGTCAAAGTTTAGATTTTGCGCTACCTGTCATTGGCATGGACTATTTGGGTATTATTGACTATCGGGTTGCTGTTACCTCGTCTATATACAGTGGTAGGTGTATTTTGCACTAGACTTACTTTACTTCTGATGTATGTAAAATTTGATTCGGTACTGCATGTTATTTGTTTCAAGATGAAGAACCCTAGGTTCAAAGCCTCACACAGTTTGTGTAAAAATGACACAACAAATATGTAAGTCCATTAATACGAAATATCAAGTTTATTATAATTATTGCAAACTTAATTTCTATAAATTAGTCCATTGACTGCAACTGTGGCATCCCCCTACACCTTGTACGCATATCTGTACAGTGTGTTGCTTATACAAATGAAAAACAGGTTACTTATAAATATTTGAACAACCTTCTCCAAAGATCAGCAATTTTCTATTTAACTAACAAATCATAACTTGAGTCGCTTTTCTATCGCCCTCTTTTAATTTATGCCGATTTATTCTATAAATTAAGCCACTACAGTATAATCATGAATTTTAGTTTCGACGCTGCCAAAGAAATAGATTAAGTTTCCGAGCTTAAAAGTTACATGTTTCTTACACTGAACCTTTGACAAGCATCTATTATTGAACATAATGTTTTTATAAATCTTGTCTTATTGTTTTTTTGTATGCCTTAAAAAATGTAGTATGAGTAAACAATTTGGATTTTGAACATTATACAGTATCAGAAATAATTTTCAAACGTATGTTGCTGTGGAGATATCTTTATAAAACTGCACAGCGAATTAGCATTCTGATTTTCGGTATATGTTTGATGAGCATACTAGAACGCGTTGGCCAGCCTACGTCTGGCCCTGCCAGCGTAAAGAAACGGTTAGCAATAAAAATGCTTGCTTAAGCTGGTAGCCAGCCGACGTCCGGCCCTGCCAGCGTTAACAATACAAATGCTTGCTGCGTCGCCAGTTGTGCGCGGTCGGCATGTGCGCGCGCCAGTGCTTACGGTCCTGACGGCCAGCGGCCGGCGACCGGCGGCATCAGCTCTTATAATATAAGATTAAGGAAAGGCAACGCTCTGAAGCAGAATATTTTTATGTCCATGAAAACGTGTAGCTTGAAGCAATACCGAATCGCTTGAGAAAGCTAAAGCAGTATTTTAGCATATTTATTTTTGTATCAAATTTCTTGTATAGAACATACACAGCCCGTCGATATTTATCCGCTCCCAATAACTCGTATATAAAGACACATACTCATGTTTGTAATTACCTCATATTGAGGTGGTTTTAAGCCTTAACTTGGCTCTGGTAGCAGTGCAAGATATTCATTGTCATTATTATTATTATTTGTTTATGTCTAGACCGAAAATAAAAGTCCATTATTATTATTATTATTATTATTATTATTATTATTATTTAACCAAGTCAATAAAGCACAGAGTTAAGATATTTTATGAAACTGCAATTTAAAACAATAATAAAAGTATTAAATGCATTGGTAATGAGATACGAGAAGTAGTAATTAAAAGAATAAATGCACGCATAAGCAAAGCATATTTCAGAGGGTTGGGATTTGAAGTTGAATAAAGTAATATAATTAATAATAGGTTTGTGCATATTTAAAGCCAGACCACACAAAATTTAATTGACACAAAAGGTTTGTTATGTGCAGACTAAATGAGCGAAAGTATTCATCAAAGCAAAGATCAGTGAATGGCAGGAAATCTGAAAGGTAAATGAGATTGGAATAGAGGAAAATAGAAAATTGCAAAAAGCAATCCCGATTAGGCAAAGCAAGTAACGTGTAAAAATTTAAACTCAATCTCCAGTGCATTAATAAAAGAAAGTGAAAAGCAGAATTTTAAAACACATTTGTGTGCGTGATGGAAGGAACAATGATAGTTTTAAGCAAAGGACATTTTTTTTAGATTTAAGAAAATATTAAGTTAAGATTTATGTTACCAAATTTTACTCCATTTGTGTAATTTTCCTATCAAAACTAACTTCTAATGGACAAAAAACACCGTGATAACATATCAACGTGATCCTTTTTTGTTGTTATGAAAAGGAACAATAGAAAATAGAAATTAATGAATCTTGTGGAATTTGTGCTCCAGTTTTAATTAGTGTTTTTAAGAAATAAACAAGTATTGTACCAAGTAAAAAGTGGTCCCATTTATTTTCCAAGTGTCCGTGCTCCTATGGGAGTGTTTGCTTAAAGTTCCGCAACGAAAAATTTACATTTTCCCAAATCCGAATCTGAGTGTGTGAACTGCAGCCGATCAGCTGAAATTTTCGAGAGTCGTTTCCAGCACAATTAAGCAGTTGAACCCAGAGGTCTGTACTGCAATAGGTCGGCGGGGTGTGCAAGAGCAACATCTGCACCCAGGGGAGCGACTCCAGCAAAGGAATCCGGCAGCATCAACTGGTGCCAGCATCGAAACAACCTCGACGAAAACTTTCCAGGTAGGATACTGCTATTTATTGAGTGTCGGGTCCCTAGAAAGCTGCGGTACTCCAAGATTAAGCCTTTTAGAAGGTACTCAACGTGTTTCCAAGCGTCCGGCTACGCCCTAATTTTTATAATCAGCATAGCATTATCAGAATCTGCGTATTTGCAAGAATTTCCAAGCCACCAGAAACAGTTGAAAGTTGGCGTGGGTCTACGTCATCCTAGAATACTGAAGGCGAGGTTTTTGTTGCCAATCTAAATAATCAAATTAATGACCTGATGCTTCCTTGCAATAATCACTTTTAGAACGTTTAAATAATCGCTGCAGCACTGGCGACATGTTGTGTCGTTTGACGGATTGTTAATTTTATCTACCAGAACCGCGTGTATGAACTAGAAACAGCGCAGTGGAGCTACTGATTTTAAATATAGCCCATTTCAGAACTCAACCTGAGATAAGCAGTTTCGTGTTTGCCGAGAGCTAGCTTAAATAATATTGCAATTATATAAAATATTAAGAATGGGGCATTCAACCATTTTATTTATGCAATTAATTATTACACTTCATTTTAACTAGCCTTACATTACTGACAGGCAAAGTGAGCACAGTATAAAAATTAAACTGAGAATTGTACATGAATTTACCCTAATTAAATTTATAATTTTGTACAAACAGACAGACGAGCAGTTCTTTACATATTTATAGGCACCGCAACGTGGAGCTTTTACAACGTTGCAATGCAATATAAACAAAGAATAACGCATTTAAATGTCTAGAAATTAACACTTCCTGTAATAATTGAGCAGCTTTCAGCATTTCTGTTGTACTCATTTTCTTCTGTATGTATTTTGTGTGCAACTGAATTATTTTTCGATTCTCCTTGACAACGATTTCATCTGCATCTGTAACAATGAGAATAATATTAAAAGTGCTTAAGTAGTTTGAAATGTTGCATGAAGTATATTTTTAATAATAGCTTACAAATAAAACCACTTGAGACTATCAATTAACGAAGAAAATTAACAACTTGCATATCAGTAGCTAACTATTTTTTAATTTAGCTCTTATTGCAAAACCTCTAAGACAGCGATGCTTAACGTGTAGGAGCAATTCCCAAATATTCAAAAGTAGGGGTAAAATGTTTTAAGCTGTAACACACTATATTCTTTACCAATATTACTTAAGATGCCATCGCAAAAATGGCGAAACGTCTTGCATTAAATATGTTATTACAATCTAACCTTTATTTATTTATAGAAATCTAGCTAAAAAATTAATTAATCATTTGGGCTTTTTTCTTCTTACCCTCATATTTAATCAATCTTAACATGCCCAATTTTACACTTTACTATCTATTCTAAGCATTAAATTAATTAGATATCGGTACATATTATTTTTCAAAATATAATAACGAATAAACAAGCTAATAAAACAATAACC
Organism: Agriotes lineatus; assembly: GCA_940337035.1. NCBI lineage: Eukaryota > Metazoa > Arthropoda > Insecta > Coleoptera > Elateridae > Agriotes > Agriotes lineatus. The sequence goes on from OW679200.1 coordinate 143,445,842, forward strand.
AGAAATCTATATATCGATTATTATGTTTTCCAATATTGTTGAGATTATTTGAAAGAGGTAATATCAAACATCTTCATATTCCCTTTCCGGTTGAATTCCCAAATCGATTTCTATTTCTAAACATTTTCAAATTTCTTTATATTTGGGTTTCATAACACTAGTTTTCTACAAAAAGTATGTACTTTGTTACTTACCTCCAACATATATGTTGTAATAACCCTCCTCCTAATAATAAAAATAGATAGTGCTTTCAAATAAAATAAAATTATTATTGGCAAGGGAAACTACACCTTATAATTAAGTTTCAATCGAAAATCACCTGTCCTACTCAGAGCAAATTAAAAGAGTGTAATAATAATTACGACAAATAAACGGCCCTTCTCTTATTCTATCTATCCACAATAAATTCGAGAGACTAGCTCCGTAGACATGAGACAATCTTGGTTCAGGGTCGTAGGTTCATAAAATTTAGAAAAAACTTGGTATGACAAATAACTCGTTGTAAGACAAATACTCTCAAATATTTCGGGTAAATGTACAATTTCATCTGACATCTAGCTAACCTCTAAATTTGACTTAGCAACAAAATAATCTGTGGTCACGAGAAACAGCGTAAATTGAATTTTAAAAACACTAAAATGCCAAAAATGTGTCAAGTAAATATTAATACTGTGACGTAGCAACTGCTAAACTTGTTTTGTTTTTAGCGTGACGTCAAACAGGCGCGAGACAGGATTTTTTTTATATCCGGCCCAAAACTGAAAAATGCCGCGTCATTTCGCATTTCCAAGAGACGCTAAATTTATGAAATGTGGACGGCTCTGGACCACTGGAATATGGCTCTCCACCTCGTAAACTGTCTGGTCTTGCTGAAGTCCAAAGTTATGGACCTACGCCAACGCTTTTCCTGTGAAATTCTACCTTTATCGGACGCTGGGTACGCTCCCCAAGTTACGCCACGGAAATTATAGACTTGTGAATTGCTTAATGGTTAAAATTTCGGAACGTATTGGTTCCTGCATGTCCTCCCTACAGGCGCCATTCTTATTGGGCGAAGCTGCTTGCATAAGAAATTGGTCCCTCAAAGTCATTCGCATTTGGAGGATTTATTCTGCTGGCTTATCTGCTTCACCTGGACCTTTTAACACCTGGAAATTTATACCCACAGATCCACAGCGCACTAGTGAATAACTTTAACCACAACTGGTCTAACTAAGAACTTTTTTATTAATGATTTTACATGTTTAACTGAGGTGCTCAATGTGGCCCCAACACACAATTTTCAAGCTTGTTTAGTTATTCAAAAAAAATTACAGTCAGGTCACTTAGCAACTAGAAATTCAAATGTTTAAAAAAAGAAATCCTTGGAATAATTGTTACAATACATGCTCTGCTTTTAAATCACTTTTGTTAATAATGCACTGATACACTTGGAGTTCATTTAACATTTCACTAATTGTCTTTCGATCGGTTACCTTCCATTTTCATTGCTCTTTGCAATAATTAGTTTGCTAGTACGGTTTCGTTTACCTTTCAGCTAATCTGGCATTTTGCTGGCTTATACAGTTTTACTACATAACGCTCATATTCTTTCTGTATTTAACAAATAATTTTGTATTATTCTATTCACATTATATCTGACATTAATAAGCTCAATTCCGTCAGTTACAAATTAAATTGCATCAGCCCTTCCGAACATTTATCATATCTGAAACTCTGAATGTAACCCTTCTAAAACCTGCTTTGTTTGATGCTAACTTCTATCCCTCAAATCATTAGTTACTGCTGCTCCCATCAAGTGCACTTATTAATGTAAAGTATTGATTATCTTCTAATAGATAAAATATTTAATTCTGTGCTCATGTTGACCTTATTCAGTTAGTTAATTAGGCAATCAGATTTTCTATGGGCAGTGAACCATCACAATGTATGTGTTCTTCGAAGTTGAAAATTTACTATATTTAATTTCTGGACTATATCTACTAAGTTGCTCTAGTTTATATCAAATAAGTAGTTTCAAAATTTATTTTCCATTAATTTTCGTCTTCCAGGAAAATTGATAATTCGTTTCTATATTTGTAAACACGTTTTAAACATGTAACGCATGTTCAGCATCGTGTCTCACAGTAAACTAGTAAAATGTTCTGCTTCCATGCTTTTTCACAGTTCAGAAAACACCCCTGATTGGGGATGCTCGAGCATCATATGTGCAAGTTTGTACACAATTTTTCCACGTTTCCAAGGCTTGGCTCGAGTACAAAATCCTCTAATCTTTTAAACAATTTAGGTGCTGTACCGCTTCTTTCTATTGCTTTTCAAAATTATCCCGATTTTGGGAAACTTTTTGCAGCTGGCAATTTTATATGAAACTTAGAAGTTAGTAAAGTCTTTTGCATTAGAGACAAAGCTATCTGAATATTAGGTTTTTGCGTCATAAAATTTTAGTTTTGCGGTAACTCTCTAGGTTTGTTAACATACTCCTTATGGAGTGTTTCCAAATATTGATTAAATTTGTTACTTTGCATGCTATTAGCCGCCAACATTTTCTTTTTTCTTCGTTTCCTACTGTTTTTGTAAAACCAAAATTTGAACATTCGTCAGCATATTTTCCCGATTTTCATTTCAGAACGACGCTGTATGTACTTTTTATATTTTTATGTCAAGGCTCCACGTTGCGACGCCCTTTATTTATGTTATGTTTATGGTTGAATTTTAATTAATTTAAATGACCTATTTATTTAATTTGGATATTCAAAATTATTTTCTGCTAGCTCCTGTAGCGGGTAGGTAAAGTCCCGATAGGAACAAACCTACTTCAGGGATTTAGCGACCCTGCCCATGCGAGCTCATGGCTATTCTCATCCCCTACAACCCGGGTGAACCATGTCCCAACCTTTATCCTAACCAAACCCAATTTTATCCCATCCTATCCTAGTACCTGTGAATGAGGCCAGCAGTAACAATCACTACTGGACTATTCTTCCCATGAGAACCCATGAAAGAAAATAAATGAGCTTAGACGAGGCCTCGGATATGCTTCGTTTTCCGGCTGGCACCCGGCGCTGTTCCATTTCCATGGTGGACAACTGGACAGTGTGAACTGTGAAATCAGTAACTGGGCGTAGGGGGTTGGCCCACCAGGCTCCCTGGGCAAAATTGAATACTAGAGTGAAAACCATTAAGACGAGACATGTAATCCGCTTGGCAACTTGGAATGTGAGGGGACTTCTACATCCTGGTAAGCTACAAATATTAGAAAATGCACTTCAAAATGCCAACAGAAAAGTAGCCGGTCTTGCGGAGAAACATTATAGAAACACCGGACACTTTAAGACTATGACAGGTAATATGGTTTGTTTCTCTGGAATGAAGAACGAGAGTCGCAATGGTGTAGGCTTCTGGATATCAAAGGATATAACGAACTCAGTTTTAGGCTACAAAACTGTGAACGACCGCATAATATCTCTTAGACTGAATGCTAAACCCACCATTTTGAATTTAATTTAGACATATGCGCCCACCAGCAATTCAGATGATGAAGAAATAGAAAGTTTCTATATTGATCTTGAATCTGAACTTCAATCGATCCCTAATCGCGAAGTCACCATAATTATGGGCGATTTCAATTCAAAAATAGGCAAGGTGGGTGAATTTGGTCTAAGTAATCAGAATGAACGAGGCTCACGGTTACTACAGTTTTGTATAGAAAACGGTTATACTATATGACGTTCACGATCTTTTCTCAACAGAGCAGGCTATGATATGTTTTGCAATATTATTCAAAATGCCAAAAATCATACACGCAACCATAAAAGCAGCTATAAAGAAGACTTATGATAGCTACGAGAAGGACACGAACTTGGAGAAAAAGCAAATTATAAACAGAATCACTGATATTTTTGGGGTAAATATTTAATATGTGATTTTGCATTTTTTGTTAATCGCGACTTATTTAGGTTTGTGATTGGATGGTAAGAACAATTTTGAAAGGAGGGCCTGACAATTTGAAAACTTCTATTTCTGGAAAACGATCAAAAACTGACAAATTCACAAATTATATTTTTAGAGAAGATTTGCAGCGACTGATTTGGCATTATACTTCGAAAAATGAACATTTTACTTTAGATACATTATTAGCGGAAGCGAAAGCAAATTTGGAATTTACAGGGGGAAGAACTACTTTATTCAAAATTATCAAATCAATGGGTTACAAACATAAAAAAGTCGATGGACGCAAAATTTTATGTGAATCGAAACATGTCGTTGCAGCCAAAATTAAATTTCTACAAAGATATTTGCAGTTTCAAAATTCTAGTGAAAACGTGGTCTTCGTGTACCTTGACGAAACGGGGATCTACCAGAATGGGTCTTCGATTCGTCAATGGTTACATGAAACAGATTTGAAAAGTAACCCAGCCAAAATTAAAAGTGAGGGGAAACGTTTTACGGTTTTGCACGAGGGAACAAAATTTGGTTTTTTGGAGGGATGTGACTTGCTACTTGACTCTGCTAACAATGATAGAGACTATCATAAAACAATGAATGGAGAAATTTTTTAAAAATGGGTGGTTAATCAGCTCATTCCTGCATTGGCCAAGCTGCAAGGTAAATGTGTGGTGGTGATGGACAATGCACCATATCATTCGGTGCAGTTGGACAAACCACCCACATTTTCTAGTAAGAAAGGGCAAATGCAGGAATGGCTGGTTAAACAAGGGGTGCAATTTGAATCGAAATTAACAAAAAAGGGGTTGTGGGAATTAGTGAAACCTTTATTAGCAGACAAACAAAAACGTTACCTGACCGACGAAACTTTGATAGAGCACGGTTATGAAGTTCTTAGGTTGCCCCCGTACCATTGTCAGTTTAACCCGATTGAAATGGCTTGGGGGCAATGTAAAGGCTTCTATAATAAGCACATAAATTCCCAGCCTTCATCTAAAGATAGGGTTTCGAATTTATGGCGTGAAGCTCTATCAAAATGTACCCCCGACATGTGGCAAAATTATTGTAATCATTGTGCAAAACTAATTTCGGAAGACTGGGCAAAACATATGGGAACGTGTTCGATTGATAATGTTCCTCCTTTCATTATTTCTCTAGGAGAATCAGATTCGGAATCAGATAGTAATGATGAACCTGGAAGTACTACCTAGAGAATTGACACTTGAAACTGTGTTTTAAAGAAACAATAATTAGCAATATTAGCTTAATAAATTAGAGAGCGTGTAGCCGGCTGGTAGAGTGCTTGCGCCAGCAGTCGGCAGGTAGTGGGTTCGAGCCCCACACTCGTACATTGGAAACCTCGAACGCTCTCCGGCCATCATACGAACATCTTTGGTGGTCGTGACCCCTGTGAGGGCATTCTTCCCTAATTCAAGGGGTTAGGCTAGCCACCTACCCCGGCCGCGGCTTAAGATGGATTATAAAACCGCATTCAATGTGTGGAAATAACAGGCTCTCAGCCTAAATTAAGAGGAAGAAGAAGAAGAAGCTTAATAAATCAGATTTTACCGAACATTAAATACAGAAACGTATAATTATAATAATTTTTCATTTTAAACGTTAGAACAAATTTGTACTGTGAAGCATATTCAAATTTTATATCCGATTTATAGTTCAGTAAAACCACTTATCAAACCAACCATACAGCAATATAACTGTGAAAATATAAATACATATTTTCTGCTATCACTGGGCTTCTATCTTGGGTGAACTTATTTAGAGAATTTTTAGTGTACTTATTTTGTCTACATATCATTATTTGCACATTTACGTTTTCATTTCAAGTAACTGATAATTTATTTGCTACTAATTTGTTGAAAATGTATTGTTCTCCTACTTAGTTTAATTAGTTAAATAAGTTAATTGTTTGGTACGTTTAATTTGTTTAATTCTCTGTGTTTTGAATTTTAATTTTGATTATGAGGTTCGATATACAAGTTTAACTTAATTTTCTCACTTTACGAGTGCTATTTATTTATAACTAGCTTTTACCCGCGACTTCGTTCGCGCGAGGTTCGTTATTTGTGTATTAAATAATGACTAATTATTTTCTGTCATCCCATCCCATCCCATCCCATCCTATCCCCGTCCCCGTCCCTTTCTCCGTCCCCGTCTCCGTACCGTCCCATTCCGTCCCGTCCCGTCCCGTCCCGTCCCGTCCCGTCCCGTCCCGTCTCGTCCCGTCCCGTCCTCTCCACTTCCATCCCATTCCTTTCCTTCCCTTCCCTTTCCGTCCCGTCCCGTCTCGTTCCTTTTCGTCCCGTCCCTTCCTTTTCCGTCCAGTCCCTTCCTGTTCAGTCCCGTCCCGTCCAGTCCCATCCCTTCCCGTCCCGTCCCGTCCCGTCCCTTCCCCTTCCATCCCATTCCTTTCCTTTCCTTTCCGTATCATCCCATTCCGCCCCGCCCCGCCCCGTCTCGACCCTTCCCGTCCCGTCCCGTCCCGCCCCTTTCCCTCCCGTCCAGTCCCGTCCCTTCCCGTCTCGTCCCGCCCCTCCCCTTCCATCCCATCGCCTCCCCTTTCATCCCATCCTTTTCCTTCCCTTTCCGTCCCGTCCGCCCCGCCCCGCCCCGACCCGTCCCGCCCCGCTTCGTCCCGCTTTGCCCCGTCCCATCCCGTCCCGTTCCGTCTCTTCCCTTCTCGTCCAGTCCCGTCCCGCTCAGTCCCGTCCCGTCCAGTCCGTCCCGTTCCGTCCAGTCTAGTCCCGTCCCGTCCCGTTTCTTCCCTTATGTCATGTTCACCGTCTTGGACTTAAAAATAAATGTAATTTTCGCAATCAACGTCCCAGAAAACCTCAATAACGACACCCATATCGATTTTTAGGCTTACTTACCCCATTTCCCCCCCTAAGGGGTTGATTTTCGGAAAATCACGAAATACGTGTTTGATTATTTGTTTTTAGGAGTACTCCTACAAAGTTTCAAGTCGAAATGTCTATTTAATATTATTTCTCCATACAAAATTGGAACCCCCATTTTACCCCTTTAGGGGTTGAATTTCGAAATATCCTTCCTTATTCCTTGTATACATCATAAAGGAAACCTCTGTGCAAAATTTCAGCTTTCTAGGTCCAAGGGTTTGGGCTGGGCGTTGATGAGTGGGTGAGTGAGTCAGTTAGGACTTTTAGAAATATATATAAGATTATTGTCATTATGCGCTGTCCTGCTTCGCTTTCATTTTGCCCGATAGTCAGTTACTTCAAATTTTTTGTAATGCATTCAGATTTAAATTTAAATTGTTTTCATATTAACTGCCGTTCACTAGTTAATAATTTTTCTGATTTTAGGGAGCATGTCCTTAATAATTAATTCATTTGATGTGCTAGCTGTTACCGAAACCTGGTTAACTGACGTTATTGAGGACGAGGATGTTTTTGTACGTGGATTTAATATAATACGGAGAGACCGACTGGCCAGAGGCGGAGGAGTTGCATTTTATCTCGCATCATCATTACGTTATACTGTCATTGATACCTGCATTGATATCGAACAGTTATGGTTGAGTATTACCTTCCAGGGTCGCAAATATGCATTTGGGGTGGTATACAATCCACATTAAAAATTTTATCGTAATTTTATAAATGTTTTAGAGTCGACTTTGTCTGTGATATTGCCGGATGTTGAGGCTGTCTTTTGCTTCGGTGATTTTAACATAGATTTACTTAATGTTAACACTGCAGCTTCTGCTTGTATTATGGACTTTTTTGAAACTTTCGGATTCTCCCAGTTAATTACCGAACCGACTCGTGTAACAGAAACCTCTAGTACACTTATTGATTTCATACTAACTTCTAAAACGGAAATCGTAATTTCCTCTTCTGTTGTACCAGTAAATGGTAATTTTGATCATTATTCGGTATGCTGTAGTATTAATTTGCCAAACTTAAAAAACAAACAACCTATTTTTAAAACATGTAGAAGTTTCAGACATTTTAATTATATTGAATTTGATTATGCTTTGCGTTGTATTCCGTGGAATAATATTTATTATATAAATAATATAGATGACAAAGTCAAGTTCTTTAACGAAAATTTATTAACCTTATTAGATTTGTTTGCTCCAGAAAAAACACTTCGGATTACTAAAGCATCTGCTCCATGGCTAACTAATACACTTAAGGACATGATGTTGTTAAGAGATCAGGCGTTACATAAATTTAAAAAATCGAAAAATCCTAATCATTTTAATTTTTATAAGCAACTGCGGAATCAAGTTGTAAGTGCCGTTAGAAGAGAAAAAAAGCATACTTTAATTCTGTATTTACTGACAACACGCGATTGTTTTGGAAAAACCTAAAAGAACTCAACATTTCGAAAAAAAACGGTTCGAGCAGACTTACCTCCTGAATTATCTGATAGTAACAAATTAAATAATTATTTTGTTGACTCTATACCTCAAATTTCGACGAATTCTGATAATATTCGTACTTTTTACTCTACTAATGTTAAAAATTCTATTAATTCATATTTTGTTTTTAAATCTGTAAATGAATTGGAAGTACTAAAAATTATATCTTCCATTAAAACTAACGCGATTGGTCATGACGGCATAGGTATTACTGTTATTAAATTTTCTGTCCCTTTTCTTCTGCCTGTCATAACTCATCTCGTTAATTATTGTTTAAACAATTCTGTTTTTCCAGAAGCCTGGAAATATGCTATTATTAATCCTATCCCTAAAATAAATAGTCCTAAAACCTTTAAAGATCTGAGGCCAATCAGTATTTTACCAGCAATGTCAAAAATTATCGAAAGGATAATTGAGCAACAACTCCGTGAACATATAGATTCAAATAAAATACTACCTGTTACACAGTCGGGTTTCAGAAAAGGACATAGTTGTGCCACTGCTCTTTTAAATATTGTCGATGATCTGGTTTCTGCTACTGATGCTGGCAAAGTCACTGTGCTTATTCTCTTAGATTATTCAAAAGCTTTCGACACAATTGAGCACAAAACTTTGTTATCGATTTTACACTATATTGGTCTAAAACCCGATGCAGTTTCCTTATTGTCGAATTATTTATGTGGGCGGTTACAAGCTGTCAGAGTTGGCAACCATATATCCAACTTTATAGTTAATAATAGAGGAGTGCCCCAAGGTTCAATTCTTGGTCCACTTTTGTTTACGATTTACGTTTCTCATTTTTCTTCTGCGATTGTTTCTTGTAATTCTCATTTTTATGCTGATGATTCGCAGATTTATTTTTATTTTCATGCTGCAAACGCACATTTAGCAAATTCATTTATTAATAAAGATTTGGAACGTCTCTCTATCATTTCTCAACAGCATTCATTAAAGCTTAATGCTAATAAATCGTCTGTAATATATTTTGGAAAGAAAAAAGATATTGAATTTGCGAAACTTCATGTAATAATGGTGAGGCACTAACACCCCATGAAGGAGCTTGGCCTGCAAGGCGGAAGGTTAGAGCTTCCGTATCCTCGCTCTCACACCCGGCTGTCGCGCGTCAAATTCATGACACGTGGTGATGTGGTGAGCATCACGCATTAGACAACCGCATTATTACCCCTTGTTCTTTCGAACGCAGGTTCCCAATTATTTAAAGCGACTGGGTAGGCCGCCCGCCAGGCATCGATCTGGGATTTGAACTCCAGACTTTCGCGCCGCAGCCCAATGCTCTAACCACCGAGCCACGCTGGCGAAACTTCATGTACAAGTCAAAATGTTCGACAATTTATTACCAGTTGTTGAAACTATAAAAAACTTAGGATTAATTTTGGATCCCTCGCTACGTTTTAAGCAACATGTCTCTAAATGTTTGCAGAAAGCTTATTGCAATCTGCGATCTATATACCAAAACCGACATGTTTTGAGCACCGGGGTAAAGGCTACATTATGCCGTAGTTTGGTTTTATCACAGATGGACTATTGCGACGTAGTATACGATTCATGTCTTGATTATCAGGATAAAGCTAGGATTCAAAAGCTACAGAATGCCTGTTTGCGACTTATTTATGGTATACGTAAATATGACAGGATAACTTATAAACTTAAAGATGCTGGGTGGTTAAATATGATCAACAGGCGACTCTTTCATCGCTCCGTCTTGTATTATAAAATGGGTACTAATAAAACGTTCAGTATTTAATCCAGTTTTATTCAGTAAACAAATATGTGTGTTCAGTAATCAACTAATTTTTGCACAGTATAAAAACCCGAATGGTTAGTAAAATATTGCAAATTGCACATCAGAAAATTAAAAATGGCCGGTAAAATATGCACGGTATTTTATTATACTTTGTACAGTTTAAAACGCATATTAAACAAATAGAAGATGCACAGTAAATTATTTGAATTTGCACAGTAAAAATAATAAACGTTCAGTAACAGCGACTTCCTTTACCGGCTGGATATTTGAGGCTAGGTGTTGTGTTAATAATAAAGTGGGCTAAACAGCAGAAAATAGTAGATTATGTAATGAGGGAGAGAAATGCGTTATTTTGCTGAGGTGCAATTTCTGACTCGAGGGCGAAGCCCAAGAGTCAGAAACTGCACTGAAGCAAAATGGCATTCTCTCCGAGTTGCATATACTATTTTTTTCACGTTGCAGAGAGATTTAAAACGAAAAACCTGTTTTTTAAACTTCATTTATTGACATTTATCGGTTGCAGGATATTAATCCCTTGTTTACATATACAAAAGTAGGCTGGTAACTAAATCATAACTGATCTGTACGGTAATAGTCCATTACCGTACATGGCAACCATAACCATACAGCAACCGATAAACTATTGAACAAATCACGGATGTTATGAATCATAACAGCCTCAGATGTTTTAAAATCCTCGCTCTGCGAGCTCGGATTTCAATACAACATCTGCGGCAGTTATGATACTCATAACATTCCTAGATATGTTAATAGCTATTTAGTTAGAATTATTTTAAAATTAGTAGCCTATGGTAAATTTTATAGTTGGTGGCATTGTAAGTCATTATGACAAGAGCTCACAATTATGTCAAATTCGAGGTTAGCAGGTTAGATTTTGTGTCAAAACTGACGCAAAACCTAACCTGATAACCTCGAATTTGACATAATTGTGAGCTCTTGTTGCGCAGTCATAATAAAAACTCCCTAGCGACCTTTCTCCTCTCTAGGGAGTAATTCATTATTTCCCTCACTATTTTGGTATTGTAGAAACCGTGTTTTGCTCCCAGACGTGAAAAAATATAATTCTGGAAAACGAGACAGACGGTACAAGTAATGACAATAATAGCTTCATTATTCCTGCTGGTTATGCGACTCATGTAGAAGAATTTGGTGCGACAAAAAAAGCTGGCCTAGATTTCTTTTCATTTGATGAGTTTAAATCTGTGATGTTCAAAATTTGGAGAAGAGTTTTGCCTAAAGATAAAAATTAAGGGCTTGATGGCCATTGTGACTGTCCAGCATTCCTAAAAATAATGATGTGCAAACACATCGTTGTACTAGCAATAAGACTGAAAACAGTAAGCCCACCTCCAAAAGCAAAAACCATGCCAATAGGACAAAAACGACGCAGAGGTCGTCCAACGAAAGTCAAGAGAGCTTTGCTGCTCTAATAATATGTATAATGTTATATATTTACGTACTAGCGGAAAATATTTAAATTTTTATTCTTGTATTTTAAAAGTGTATTTAATTTTTGTAACTTTTTTTAAAAATTAATATACAAGCTTGTATCGTGTTTGTCGTTTCTTCATCTTTTTATAATGACTTCATTGGAAGTATATATACAGTGTGTCCCGCAGAGTATCAGACATAGGGCAATTAACATTGAGAAATTGTGAAAAGATCAACTATTGCTGTGTGCGCATTGAGGTACGCGATTAGTCAGAAATGCAAACAATTTGTATTAATTTGACGTTTGTCATTTTTGACCAGTCACGTACCGCGATGGCTACACAGCAATATTTGATCGCCCAATAATTTTCCAATATTAATTTGGCTATGTCTGATAGTTGGTGAGAAACACTGTAGACATTCTATGCAATCCAGGTTAACTGCAGTAACATTCTGGCGAGTGTTTTGATAAATACCTATGTAATAATATACCGGGTGTCCGTTCTCAAAGTCGAACATAGGGGATTAACATTGTATTGGACGTTTTTGCCGATTCCTGCTCGCCAATTCAACGTACAGGGAAAGTAATGGTATCAATGGAAAGATAAAATTATTACGCATCAAATGATACCAATAGTAATATTCAAGATGCGATTTTTATTCTAAAATACTAATTTAAAACTTGGGAATTTTTAAATATGCCATGCCTTGCTTTTCAAGTTCGATAGCATTTGTCAAAAGAAAATGCTAATTAGTTGGCGTAAATCAGGTATTTTCTGTCAACGTCTGTTAAAATTATTTACAGAAAAATTAATTATTTCAATGAAGAATGAGTGAATGCACTAATGTGAATTGCCTATGTTCGACTTTGAGAATGGACACCGGGTATAAATAATATTCCTTTCAATACCTACTATTCTGGTGACCATTTATTTTATGTACCTATTATATATTATTTTTACTGAATATATTTTATTTTACTAAACATTTTTTTATATTGCGGTCTCTTTATTTAATTTACTAGAAATAAGGTTTTTTTACTGAACAAAATTACTTGGTTTTAATATAATAATGCCCATTTAATTTGTTCCCTTGCTTTATTCAAAATTAAACTTCTTACTGTCGCTTTGATCTTTTGAATGAAACATTTATTATTTGTACTAAACACTGTATTTTTCCCGAACATCTATAATATTTACTGAAGATTTATTATTTTACTGGGCGCTTATTGTTTTCTTACTGATTGTCTACTATTTTTACCAAAAGATTATTATTTTACTAAACATCTATTATTTTACTAAACATTTATGATTGTTACTGAACGTTTAACATTTTTACTGTACATTTATTATTTTTACTGAACATTTATTATCTTACATAACATGTATTAGTTTTACTTGACGCTTATTATATCTACTGAGCAAATATACTTGATGTTTTAATAAAATACTGTGCATTTAATTTGTTGCCTTATAAAATTCTGCTATTTAAGACTCCACCGTACTTATATAACAAAATCTCATTTCGTACAGATGTGCATAATTTTAATTTGAGGTTTAGGGGTAATATCACTGTTCCATTACGTTACAGTGAATTTGGAAAACGACGTTATCTATATAACATTGCGAAATGGTTTGGTGACTTGCCCGTACACCTCAAAGTACAAACACTATCTTTATCCTCGTTTAGGTGCCAGCTTAGCAAAACACTTCATTCAAGACAAATTTAACGTGTTCCCCTATTTTATTTTATTTTATTTCTTTTTTTAATGCGTTGTGGTTTTCGAGCAACAGTGAAGGCAAAGCCAGACTATAGTTTTAGTATTGTGTGTTTTTGTTGTTTTCGCAACGTAGGGTTAGGTAGAAGAACAGCTCACTGCTTCTGCTTTGAGCTGAATCTCGCCCTCCATATATTTTTTCTTTTATTATTAATGATTGAATATAGGTGTTTGTTTTTTTTATTTTTATGTAAATTGTGATCCAGTGTTGATATGTGTAAATAAAGACCATATTATTATTATTATTATTATTATTATATAAACAAATCGTTGTTACAACATGTCTTTACTAATAAATGTATTTTAAAACTTTAAAATAGATTAGAAAATACTAAATGAACAGCACAGTGTTTGTAAACCTCAGTAAACTTTTATAAAAAAAATAGTTTTAGCACAGTATAAATATCTTCGAATCCAGTAGCGAAACTCGTGTCGGCTCGTTTGATGTTCGTGATGCCCAGTTTGTCTATACGCAGCGGCATGCGGCCATGTTGATAACGGGTATTTTCCTATTGACGGTCCAGTGAATTACGTAGAAAACACGTATTTAAAAACTTTTAGTTGATTTAATCTCGAATTTTCAATAACCATGGAGTGATTATTATATGTAATTACTTTCAAGAAACACGTATAGTTGTTAACAAAGCGAATAACAAATAAAGAAACCTCGAAATGTAATTTAAACAGAATATACTTATTATTATATTTTACAGCAACGTTTAAAAACATAAGCTTCCATAAAATAAAAGAAACCCTTGCCCTGTTAAATTTATATAGGTAGTAGTAGTAAATTTTGGAAATTGTGTTTATAATGATTAAATTAAAAAAAAATTTACAAACATGTTAAATTAAATACTAATGCGTTAAAAACATACGAATATTTATTCCATACATATGAAGAATTACAAATGAGTAATCTTAATTATTTTGCGATTTTTACCCAAAGCCCCTACAATGTTTCGGTTGATGAATTTTAATGTATAAAATATTCTAACTCGCACAAATAATTTTTGACATGTATTCAGCAGGGAAATTAATACAGGGATGTGAGAAAGGAATACACTTTAACTTATTGAAAATATTTAGACCAACATTCTTTCCTCCGGCATACTTGTAAAATTTTTTACAAAATTGTTTTCCAAGATTTCCACATAATTATAGAAGGAAATATCCGGTGTTTTTAAATTGCCAAAATAGTCGTGGTCTTTATTTTGATATGCCCTGAAATGTATATAAAATGTTGTACTGTCCATCTGGTTAGAACTGCTTTTAGAAAAATTTAATCAATCTGTACAGCTGTGAATTTTTAAGCACTTGTCAATTAAATACCCGGACACATATTTTAACGCATTTTGTGCTGGCAAGTTTTCCCTATAATCTACAGTATCAATATATAGTGGTGTTAATTTTTCTGATTTCGTAATAGTACAGCAACTATGAAGTAATAAATCCGGAAAATCATTACATTTTGCTAACAGAACATCTAAATCATCGGCACAATTTCCGTTTTCAGCGTGCTGAAACATATTCAAACAAAATAATTTTTTGTATGCTGTAATAAATTGCCTGGAAGTGGGATTATAGCAATTTCCACCCTGTTGTCTAATAGACCCAAAAAAATTTTCCAAGGAATCCTGATTGATTCGCCTTGTATATACGTACGCAAACTTATTTTCTTTTAGGAACTGCCACAGTTCAAGAAAAGCACTTATTGTTACTTGCCAACCAGTCAAGCACTTTATCCTTTTTGTCACGTCTTTACCGTTGCTACCAATAACTTTTAAATTTTTTATTACATGTAACATCTTATTTAAATGCCCAGTTTGCATCTTGGACCCCATCCAAGCTCGATTAAATATTTTAGAACTGCGTTTAGAGTTTGAATTGAGAATATCAAACAGTCTATCAAACATCTGTAAAAACTCTGCAGTACCTGAAGCACGGGGTGGGAATTTTTTCAAACTGACGTATGTGGATATAGCACTAGCAACTGTGTGACTAATAACCTGAGCAGCAAATTTCACTTTCATTTTTTTGAAAGAGTTTGGATATATATGCGAGTTGGATAGTTTAGGAGCTAGTCGTATATTTTGTTTACTATCTTCATTATAAAATGATAAAATATCCTTCCAAGAAGCAACTTTGCCTTCAAAATGAATATCATATTTCATTAAGTTGTTTCTAATGGATTTTAGTAGGTGGGGGGTGTCATACATACAAAATATTTTTCTTTCATTTACTGTAAAATAGGGCGTTTTTGGAGAAACGCCTAAATTTTGCGTGAATTTTAAAAAATTTTATCCCTGATCGCTGACGAAAGCACATACGTTTAACCCAATTTTTTGTAATTCCCTTATATACTTATATATTATTTCCTTTAGTTCTCCACCTGTACAAGAAGAATTATTTAAACAGAAACCAACGGGTTGCTTCCATCCACCATATATTCTTTTAACCATTAGTACCAATGCACTGTTTGCGAGAAGTAACTTCTTTTGGTACAGCGTATTATGTAAACCCACAATTTCATCATTGGTAATATTATAGAATAAGTGTGATTTTAATGACATTTCGTCTACACAAAGTACACAAAATTTTTCAACCTCAGGCATATTATTGACTTTAATATTCAAAAATGCAAATATAGTTTCTTGAAAGCCTGATGAAAATTTAAGAGACTCTGTAAATTTTTCTAAACATCTTTTGGTTGGCAATGTAAAAATTTTAGCACTAAAATGATACGCTTTTGGGCCCAAAAAATAAAGATTAAGAGCGAATTTTTTAAATTCAGATGTATAGCGACGACCATTAGGTCGTTTCTTACTCAAGTGAATTTGTACTTTAACAAACTGTGCCAACTCTTTTGACAAAAATTTTTCACATAAATCTGAAAATTGTTGTGCGTTTATATTTTCAACCAAACTTTTGTCTTTCTTCTTGTGATAATTTACTTCACTTTCTAATCTACGTTTTTTGTTACTAATCAACTTAATTTGACGTCGTAATTTTTCTTTTCTTGGGGTGTGGGCTGCAAAAATAGCAGGTGTCTGAACCGCACATGTCCTTTGCGTCAGTGATTCTGATTCCTAGAAAAAAATATTTTTAATTCTGCTTAAATTAATTAAATGTAATCGAAACTAACCATTGGCGGCTTATTTAAAGCCAAACATGCCTCTTCGGGCGTGCTGGTATCAATAGTATTCTGAGAATACGTGGGTGATGATGCAGATAAAGAAATGGTAGTATTTAATTTTCTGCTTACTGGAGCTTTTCTTTTCATTCCTAATACAGGAGGCGGATTTGGAACATTAAATAGTGTAGGTATTGCACTGGGTTTTAAACGATTTTTTAAGAAATTTAAAAACATTGGTTCTTCAAAATGAACACTACAAATTTCACAGTTTTTATTTAAATATGCAACATCGCGTGTAAGCAGATCTTCCCTCCTGCTTGCAATTACCCACTGCTTTGATCTAAAAATCAAAATCTATAGTTACAAACGTTCGCTAGGTGTATAACTTTTGTTTGTACAAAATTTACTAATAAATAAAATCCGTCCTTACCTTAAAGCGTCTTTGGGGAAACCAAAGAAACTCACATCCTTATTTAAATTCGAATTGTTCGTACAATTAGGTGCTGAACACCAACGACCACCCTTCTTTTTACTCATTGTGTTCCTATTAGCAATAATCAATACAATTCACTTAACAGAAAATCAAATTGGCATAAGAATAAACTAATTACAGTGCTTTACCGCTAGTAAAACAGTAGTAATAATGAGACGCATACGTGTGGATACCCGTTCTGAACATGGCGCGACCTTCGCATGCGCACAAAAATCTAGCACCACTAATACGCCTGAGTTTCGCTACTGCATTCGAAGATATTTATACTGTGGTTTTAGTATATTTCCAGAACTATTTTCAGAATTGGAAAAACAAGAAGTGATCCTAGTAAATTCTGAAAACGTAATACAGAATTTGAAAAGAAACATCAACGATTTGCCGGGATTTGATTATATAGAAGAGCAATTAAATGGCAACAGTGAAGCTCTTTCAAAATCATAACCTGAAATTGAATATGACATAACCTATTTCTGTCATAGCTATTTATTACTAAACGGTACCAACAAAAATTGCATCCTAACATAGCCTGCTCTGCTGAGAAAAGATCGTGAACATCATATATATCCAACACAATGTTTACCCAGCCTCCTAGACTTGGTTGGACAATACCGCAACCAGATAGATTATATTCTCATTAAAACCAGGTGAAGATCATCAATAAAACTATGTCAAACTCTTCCGGGAGCGGATGCAGGAACTGACCATCAACTCCTATTTTGTTATTTTCAGGCAAAATTTAAAACTTGTGTGCGACAGAAACAAACATTACCTAGAATTACCGATACAAAAAGTTTCAAAAATAGTATTACAAAAATTATAAATAAAATTCCTGATGCAGTTAAACAAGATTCACAAGAACTATGGGCAAACTTGAGGAAGTGCATTACGACTACAATTTTCAACACTCAAAATACTAATATACATTCCAAAAAGCCTAGGATAAGCGTAACAACTTTGAGCCTAATTGAAAACCCGAAAAAACTACAAACCTATGGCATAAATACAGCTGCCAAAAATGAGGCCTATAATAGTCTCACAAGGGAGATCCAGACCGGTTGCAGAAGAGACAAGAACGCGTATCTATAAGACATATGTAAAGAACTGGAGATGCATGCGGACCAAAACAACACAAAAGACCTGTTTCAAAAAGTCAGATTAATCACCGGAAAATTTAAATCCCAAACGTGGTCAATCAAGGATCGGAATGGCACTGTATTTACTGATATTGATGCGGTAGTAGAGGTTTGGAGGCAGTATTGCGAAGAGCTTTATACTGTTGAACAGTTGACTCCATGGAATAATGTTATAAAGTACGAATAAGAGCGGGATATACATTTGTCAGAAGTGAAAGCCGCTATTAAAAGACTGAAACCAGGCAAAGCAGTAGGTGCTGATTTGATTACAACTGAAGCTATTAAAGTACTAGGAGATAATGGTATATCAATTATTCATCAAATATGTCAGCAAATCTGGAAAACTGGATTATGGCCTGATTGGAGGACATCGGTTTTCGTTCCGTTGCACAAAAAGGGATCTCCCAACAATTGTGACAATTACCGCCTTCTAGCATTGATATCACATGCCAGCAAAATAATGCTCTACATTTTAAAAAGTCGTCTTGAACCATTTTTAACATGGCAAATATCTCCCCAACAGGCTGGTTTTGTGAAAGGGCGAGGCACTAGATAACTTATGAACCTTCGCCAGCTGATAGAGAAATCAAGAGAGTACTATTTGCCTTTATACCTTTGCTTTGTCGATTATTCCAAAGCATTGAACAATGTCATATGGAGCAAGCTTTGGAGTATACTGGAAGAAATGGGTACACCAACACATCTATCCATCATGATACAACGTTTGTATAATAAAACTCTACAAAGATAAAAATGTCTAACATTACATAATAATAATAATAATAATAAACGTTTATTTAATCAAATGTTTACACATTATATGTTACAATAAACCAAACTAATCTAAAATAAATGTCATGGTTAAAAATTTGAGTCTTTCATATACCGAAAACCATTGCAAAGCGGAAAGCATACTAATTGCAGTATATCTATTTACGGATAGTAAAACTCTCATTCCCCTTTTTGCAGCTTCTGGAGGACACCAATTTGGGAATTATTTAATAAAAACCACACTGAAGGACAATAATCGAAATGCGGTGGAATAATGGTGTAAATAAATAATTGCCTTAGATTGAAAAGAAGTCATTTCGGCAATTCTAGTGAAAAAAAATAGTTTTTTACTAATTTTCTTAACTTTATATTCAAAATGCTTGGCAAAAAAAGTGTGTACTCCAATACAACTCCTAGATATTTGTATTCTTTTACAAAGTCAATTTTCACATTGTCAATCAGCAAATCAGTACCAGTCCAATTAATTGCCACAATTTGAGTACTTTTACCAATTACCACAGCTTTTGTTTTTTTAACATTTAATTTAAGTTTATTAATATTGAAATAAGTGGATATCCTAGTCAATTCAGTATTCATTTTGGCAATTGCTGCTTCGAGGTCCCTGTCACAAGTCAGCAATCAAGTGTCATCCGCATATAGGTTAATTAGATCACATGAGTGGTACATATCAATGTCATTAATGTAAATAAGGTATAAAAGTGGCCCTAAGATGCTACCTTGCGTGACTCCGCTGTTAATAGCCGGTTGTTAAGATGTTGGATAGTTAATTTTAGTTTTTGGAAATCGATCAAATAAATATTCTTGAAAACATTTTAAAACCAAGTCAGAGAGCCCATAATTTTCTAATTTTGTTAATAAAATTTGTCTATCAACGGTTTTGAATGCACGAAAAACTATAATAACAAATTTATTGGCATCAACCATTTCTTTAATATGAGATATCGTAAACTGCAAAGCCGATTCACAAGAGTGCCCCGCCCTGAAACCAGATTGATTGGACATAAACAACTTATTGACATTGAAATAATTTGATATTTGCTCATAAACAGCGGATTCAAGAAGTTTTTCTAAGCAAGGCATAGAATTGATAGATCTATAGTCAGTAGCAGATTTAGAACCTACTACTTTTGGCACAGGTGTTATAGTACCTATTTTGAGGTCCTCCGGAAACTGACCTGTTTCAAGTGATAAATTTATCAAATTCAAAAGAACATGACCACAGCACTTGTGGAAGTTTTTAATAACTTTCGAATTTAATGGATTTAAACAGATATCTTTATTGTTCAGTTTATTTATCAATGATGTTAGTGATTTCATATCTAGCTTATTAAAAGATTTCATAGAGCTTTTGACGACAGGTATAATGATATCAATTTGCTTATTTAGGGCATTAGAATGTACAGAATTACTTATATCAGTTATGCTTTCAATGAAAAATCTGTTCAGCTTTCTTAGCCTCATCAGTAATTGTCATTCTTTAACCTCCAAATTCAAACTCGACAGCCTCTTCACAGACGGATGAATTGTGCCCTCTAATTAAGAGTTTTAAAGTTTTCCACATATTTTTTTGGATCATTTTTTAAGTTATCAATTTTTCGTTCATAGCATTTAACCATTTTAAGTTTTAATAAGTTTACAACCACATTTCTTTTGGATTTGAAATGAGACCATAAAATATTTTTTTCATTGTTACTGTCATTTTTAAAAGCTGTAAAAGCTCGATCTCTTTCAATCATTTTGCTCTTTATTTCATTATCAAACCAAGGAATCTGATTCCCTCCAATATTAGACTTACGAATAGGCATTATCTTATTAACAATATTTTCTATTTTATTATACATACCTCTATAAAATACATTAATATCCGAGAAATCAAACAACCAGTCTTGATTATGTAAAGCATTAATCATAGTTTCAAGGTTAATACTATTGATATTTCTTGATAATATACATTTATCACTAGGGTTTACCATTTTTTTCCATTCACTTAGTTTAATTTCAATAATTGCATGATCAGTAATTTTAGGTTTGTTTATAACGCATGCACTAAATATATCAACATTTGTTAATACATAATCAATAATTGAACTATTTACATTTGTACTTCTAGTTGGTTTATTAATTAATTGATAAATGCCATAACCTTTAAAAATAGATTTTAACTTGTTTGGGTAGAACTTGAATAAAGTCTATCAACTGGTCAATATTAGCAATTAGACTTTGAATGTTTAAGTATATAATTCGAACCGAGTTTTTCTGAGTTGTAATTAAGTTAACATTTAATGTATTATTTACCGGTCTATTTGGAGTGCTTCTGCACCAAGAGTGTCCTTGAGTAGATATAATTTTTGGTGTACCAAGAACATTTTTGATAATAATATCCGTTTCACCTTTATCTTTTCGCTCCTGCATATACAATTGTTGACTCTTCGTTTTGTCACTTGAAATGTTGTAGTTAGAGATTTATTTTTATTTTTTAATAACAGTAACGGATAGGATTTACTATCAAAAATTACCTTAATCGGCAGGTTTCTGCCTTGCTCCACCTTGCCGATACGAACAACCTTGACATTTAACTTGCTCACATTCACTAAAGGTTTAAAAGCATCTATAATTATTTGCGAATCCTCAGCAATTCTAGCTTCTTTGGTTTGGGCCTTGGGTTCACTAACGTTATAAACAATGATATCCTTTGATCGCATTTTGCGTTCACGAATTTCGTTTATTACTTGTTCCATTTGGAATTCAGGTTCAGTAGAGACTTGCTTCACGTTGCAATTTGCTTTTATTTCATCAATATCTTGCTGAAGTCTGATTACCATTTCTTTCAATGTATGTATTTCTTGGTTACGGTTTCCACACCGCACACTCGTGAATTTTAAGATTCTTTTATCACTTCTAAGGAGCCTAACCTCAGAAGTCGACAAATCCGTATACGATGCATGCATGACTTGGTTACATTCATCACACTTAACCGTTGCATCCCGATCATTGGTATTAATGTTACAAGTACCACACACAATACTCATTCTCCTTATAAGTAATAATTATTAATAGCAAAATAACAAATATTCACGCCGAGCAATGTTCAACTATACACAACCGCACCGCTAAACGTTCGAAACTGCACCGTACACAAAGGTGTGAGGCAAGGATGTGTACTATCACCGATGCTCTTCGACTTATATAGTGAGTACATAATGCGTCTAGTATTGGAAGATTGGCAAGGTGGCGGAACAAAAATCAATAATCTTAGGTTTGCTGACGACATAAACTTGATAGCGGGCAGCGAAGATGAACTCATCAGCTTACTACAGCGGCTACAAGTAGTTAGTGGTCTTTACGGTTTAAGTATTAACTTTAATAAAACAAAAGTAATGATAGTAGATCGGGCAAACAATAACAGACCGAACACCCATCAGATCGGCCAATGTGAGGTGGTCCAAAAACTACTATACCTCGGAGCAATGATTGACAATACCGGAATTTGCGAAATTGAAATTCGTCGTCCCATACAGTTGGTTAGAATAGCAATGGCCCAGCTTAACAAAATATGGCGTGACCGAAATGTCACTAAATCTACCAAAATCCGCCTGGTCAATTCCTTGGTGTTTTCTGTAGTCATCTATGCGGCAGAGACATGGACCATCAGAGAAGCAGATAGACGTCGAATTGATGCATTTGAAATGTGGGTTTGGAGACGCATGTTTCGAATCCCTTGGACGGCGCATCGTACCAATGCTTCAATCCTCCGTGAAATTTCACCTGCTAAACGACTGTCCAGTACTGTCTATTTGCGCATGCTTTCATTCTTTGGCCATATAAATAGAAGGGCCCAAAATATGGAAAAATTAATTATACAAGGCAAACCGGATGGCAAAAAACGAAGAGGACGTTCTGTTTTAGTTTGGTATTCTCACCACATTCTTTATCTTCCTTGATGTAGTCTGCATACCTTCTATCCTTTTAACATTTTATGTTTTATTCTTTGTACACCACGCCAATTTTATTTTAAATATTAGCCCTTCTATTCACCAAACACGTTTTTAAAAACTTTTAAAAGGGTTTATTTATTAATTTCCAATTACAAAATTCGGTTAGATGATTTTCGTTTCAAAATCTTGTATATCAATAAAAACATCTCCTTAGCGCTCTAGCTTATATTTTATTTTAAATATTAACCCTTCTATACACCAAACGCGTTTTTAAAAACTTTTAAAAGGGTTTATTTATTAATTTCCAATTACAAAATTCGGGCAGATGATTTTCGTTTCAAAATCTTGTATATCAATAAAAACATCTCCTTAGCGCTCTAGCTTATATTTTTAGTCCAGCATACTATAAAAGCTTTATTATTTGATTAATACCTACTATTTTCAATAGTATATTTCAAAAAAGTATTTGTCATCAATTTCCACTTTCATTTTAAATATCAAATTAAGTTAGAATCCATCTGTCTCTCAATCAGCTTCATTTAATTAAATTATAAATTCTATTTCCTTTCTATTCTAAATATATCTTAATATTTTTAATATCCATTTCAAATCTAAATTCATCCCCATTATTTTCAATTATTGTTTTCCTTTAATCTTATTAATCTGATTTATAGACCCCTGTACCAATATCATAACAATATGTTGACGCTTAACAATCATCAGATTTACATGTTTTTAAGATTGGCAACAGTTTAATTTTACTCTATACACCAGTCGTTGTAAATATTAAATCATTGACTATTCACTGTTCTGCTGCTACTACAAACTCGTTGTCATTTCTAGACTTACATACCTATATGTATTCACAAAAACACATCCAAAACGTTCGGAACTTTGAATGAAGTCGTTAGAATTCCAGAACAGTAACTGTACACAAACTGCGGGATCGCTTTCTATGCTGTCATGTTTAAATGGAGTTACGCATTATGTCCCTTCAATTGTGTTGTTTAATTTTATGAGTTTTGGTGGCCCCTGCCCGAAAAATCAACTTTGTAGTCATTGAGGTCGCCGAACTCTTTTCGACGGCCTCCAGGCGTTCGAGCGCGTATTATAAAACCGTTATCAAGAGTTACTTAGTCAAGCATTCAATTTTTTACAGGTGTCGTTGCACTTGAGCACTTGAGTACTTTTTGTTGCTACCTTCTTTCGCTAGCATTTCTTGAACCTATCGCAGGCGTAGTGTCGTGGTGCGCCCCAGCTTCAGTTTGAGGCTGTTTATAAGTGATGTATGGGTAAGATGGGTCGTATTAATTGAATATTATTGCGGTTTGACTGCCCAACGCATTTACATGCGGATTCAAATCAGCGTCGTCGATTGATCCCCTGCGCAATCAATTGCCACAATAGTGTGCATCACGCTTGTATCTTTCGACACATGCTACAAACTCAGTCCTGTGTGTTTTATGCGAGTGCTGACATTAAATTGGTGCAACCTTTTATATTACATGTATTGCCATTTAATAATATAAACGTTAAGTAAAAAACTACTTCCGGGATTGGACCGTGTCGAAGAACTTAACGTTTCGCCCACTTTACTAAAAGGCTTCATCAGGAGGACAAAAGCAAAAGAGCACGGTAACTCAACGTCAATAATGACACGGTCTAATCCCGGAAGTAGTTTTTACTTAATGACAATGGCCGTGAAAGCCTTCGAAATCAATATAAACCTTGTTCATATTTTCTGTAATTTTTTGTATGGCTAATGCAAGCAATTGAAGCGTGGAATCTTTTTGAAGTTTGTTGCAGGTAGTGAGTTTAAGAGTTATCGTAACTTATCGGTTGTACAAAAAACCATTTGGCGGCCCCTGCTAATTTTGAATATATACAAATAGAACTCCACGCGATTTCCACTGTAGCTAGTCGGCCCTCCGATAGCTTCGTGTAGCCTGAAAGTTTGTTTAGTAAGATTTGAAGCAGGTTAGAGTCACTAAAAAGTGTTGGTATGGGGCTGATTCTTACATTATATTTGCTATTGGTAACAATGCATACAACAATAATTATATTTTAAATATATAAATCAAAGCTATATAGGATAACTATGCTTGACCAAACAAACAATGACCTAATTCACTACTAATTACAGAATTCGGTGTTTACGTCACAATACCTCTAAGGTACTGATGTCTCTATTATATACTAATATTTTTGTCAAGTATTTGTAAGCAAGATTGTCGATTTTCATGATGGCTAACAATAAAGAGTAACGAGTATGTGTCAAGTTCTGTTTTCTTTTATAGAAAGGCGGCTACTGAAATATGATGTCTGGTAAATATTTTACCTTTTCTTCTGGCTATCTAGATAGTATCTACTCGAGCTTCCAGCTCGAATTTCGAACTCGGTCTCTTCAGGTTCTACCCACCATTGTTCGTCGATATTTCTACTAGAATGTTCGTCCTATAACCTGCACCTTCCCCTACTTTATGTGATTATACCATTGCACTTATACAAACAATTTTTATTAAGCAGTATAGATTTAATTTAGTAAACTTTTGTCACTTTATTTCTGCTCTTACACTGAGCCGACGAACAATATCTAACACAAATGTTTTTTTAATGGCAAAAGTTCAAATTGAAAATTACTAACGAAATTGCATATATTTGTCTGAAATTGAATCCGCGACATACCTGACAATATTATGCGCTAATATTAAACCAAATATTAAAATGAAAAAAAATATCATCCTTTATTCTCATTCAAGCACTGTCTTGATGTAGAAAAAGATAAAATGGCATGTATCGTTTAAAAGAAGCAATAGAAAGATCTTTGCTACAAGATGGCAAGGAATTATAAACTTTAGCAGCACTATATAAAAAACAACGTTCGAAAAATACAGATCTGTGCGGTTGGATGGCTATTAGCCCTTTAACCCTGATGTTGATATTGTGAGTATCAGTTCTCTGTGAATCTGTCAGAAAGATAGCTTTGTAACGATAACTCCGATGCAAATTTTTAACTAACAAATAATTTTGATTATTCCAAATTTGCATGCCGCCATCTCGCTACATCTTAGCCCGGTATTTTTAGTGCACGTTTTGAGTGGGGGGTCACGCGGTGCGCGGCCCAGTGACTCGCGTCTTCAACGATCAGTCAACATCTGTGATAACGTGAGTCCCAAAAATGTATAAAAGCACGCGCTCCGGGTAGAATAAACAACTCTTCGAGTCCGCCTGAACCACCTCTCCTAAAAGAACCTACCTGGGTTGTGCACAAGGCGCTGTTTTCCAGTGACGTGTATAACACCCCTTTCCGAAACCCAGGCCTAGCTTGGCGCTGATCGCGCGACTTGCTCACTCTTGTCCTGCCTTGGCGAATGCTTATGCGCTGGTCTGTGACAAGCATCCACCATCCACCTGGGATTGGTTTGAACTTGGCGTTGATCGAAACTCGTTCAAACCACGTCCGCTCCCGGTCCACGAAGCGTGCATTCGCCTAGTGCCCATCTTCCATGTAGCTTTTTCCAGACCTCCTACTTGGGAGAACTCGAAACCGCCCATTAAGCTTTAAATTTGGGCTATCGAACACGACGTGAACTCTCCGACTCCCTGACGGCCCCCCGTATAAGTCCGAAATTTTGCTGTAAAACGAATTATAATATAAGCTGTCAGCAGCCGGCGCCGCTTCATTACAAACTATAATGTCCTAACCCGAACGGAAGGCAACTCACCGTTAAAATACAGGCACTGAGGCACTCAGATTCACCAATTAATAACAATTTAATTATCACACAACACGACCTTTATTAGCGCAAAATAATTTTCTGTTTACCTGCAGAACCGACGACCATTTTTCCTATTCCAGCCATTCCATTCCAAGATTTTATTCCCCCAAATTAAAAAAGGACAGAACATTGCAAGAGAGTGAGAGTGAGAGTGAGACGAACATACAGGAACCCCAAATTAAAAGAGACAAAAGATATATGTTTGCACAGTTGGCACAGTACCTTATAACAAAGATATGATTTAGTAACCTTAGAGAAGCCAGTCCGTTCACGCCCTCTAGGCGAAGCTAGCGAAACTCCATGAGCCGCTACCAAGGCGTCAGGAGTTGCAGCCGCTATTAGGCGTGAAAACATCCGCAGACGGAAATAATCCTTTATCTAATAGACGTGTCTGTCTGGGACGCTGTTTTGTGCGGGACGCTGTTTTGTCCGGGACGCTGTTTCAGCAGCCAAACCGTAAGAGATAGAGAAAAAAGTTATTAAAGTTATATGTTTGGAATGGTCATGTCAGGTCAGGAACAGAATTTCAGTCACGTGACACTTTCGGTTTTCGAGAAATCACAAAAAGACCGTTTTTCAAATAGAACGCGTATTAAATAAAAACTGGTTCGGCCGCCAAACGTAGCTGCGACCCTCTGCGCCTTAAATCCTCGATAGGTTAGGCAACCACTTTGACACCTTCCAGGTCTGGGTGGTTGCCTAACCGATCGAGGTTTGAAGGCGCGTTAAATGAGACATTTGTCTCACTGGACTGCTAGTTATGGTACAGTTTATATTAAACAAACAGGCCGATTACCCATCTTTAACCATATAGAGTCTCGCAGTTTGTGTAAAATATGATCATATTTTCTAATTCCGTAAATTAACCTTAAACAAGAGTTTTGAATTCGTTGAACTCTCCTGGCATCAGAACGGTCCAAACAAGGTCCGTAAACAAAACCTAAAAAATTAAAATGGGATAAAACAAAAGGTCTTTTTCGCATCAAAAGTTAAAAAAAATGTGCCGTTTCTAAAAGATATTTCCTCTATTTCCACGCTCTTCATTCTATTTTGTTAAAATTTAACCTGTTTTCTGCTACTTGAATAAATTCATTATTACGTTTGCGTACGTTTAAAAAGTATTAATTATTGAATAAATGTTACAGAAAGGAATATATTAAAAACCTCTTCAGGGGTGATGAAACATCTGAGCATAATATAATGTGAAATAATAATCGACATATTTATTATGTTTCAATTTTCAAAGCCAAGCTTGTGTTCATTTCTCTTCGCTCACATGTTACTTGAACATGAGAGTTTGGATATAAGCAGATCATTTACTGTATAAAAAAACGATAACTTGTGGGTTTGTCATGGTATGTTCTTTAATTGTGAATAGATACATAAATAAACCAAAAATGCCATCAACTTTGCAAAAGAGTGAAGCAATTCCAGGTTCAGACGTCGGCGGAGGTAATACACGAAATCCCATGCTAATTACAAGGTGTAGTCGATGAGTATTAACGAAAGAGTTCGTTAGAATATATTGTTTATTTATGCCTATACTACATGATTTATACAACAATAATGAGTTATAGTGCAGAGTTCTCTGTCCGTAAGAGGTGCGTGGCTTCCTTCCTACGTCGATCAGCTCGGCGTACGGCGAATCTCCTTGGGTCGGCCCGATGTCCGTGCTTCACAAGGCCAAGCGGGGATCTAACCAATGACGCCAAAGCTGGAGCGGGGGAACTCCCGACAAGGGGCGCAGCCGCAGTGGTGGGGCGGTCTCATTTACTGTAAATCCTTGAATTGTTCGGACCGCTACATACCCATCTTCTTTCCAAGCGGTGCCTATGCCAAAAGGCATTATAGGCAGGGTCTTCCTCCACTCGTCGGAGTTTTGGCCTCTCAGGGCGACTGTCAGTTGTCGGTGGAATCTATCCAGTTGGTGAAGAATCCTTCTGCTACTGTTTCTGCCTCGATATTGGCTAGTGGTATCGCTTCTGGCCATCGGGAAAAACTGTCAATGCACGTTAGGATGTACTTGAATCCTTGTGAGATAAACAGTGGTCCTACCAAATCGATAAGCACCCAATTGTTGCAGTCTGTTCTTATACTTGGCCATCTGCATTTTTCGGATAGCAATTTGATTGACGCGGGTATTCCTGGATGTAACAGCTGGTGTAGGCTATACTTGCGTTAAAAACTTCTTGGTGCAGAACAGCCTTGCTGTGTTTGTTGAAATGTCGCAATAAACTTCTACGTTGTGCTTGAGCAAGTTGATTTTCTTGAGCTACAGGCTTATGTTTTGTTTTATTTAAGACGTTCTTCAATTCTTGGTCGAATGCTTGGTCCTTCCCAAGGGTGGAAAAGTTTATTTCCGAGTTCATTTGGTCGTAGACAGTGTGTCGGCTACTACGTTCTCTTTTCCGGATATGTGTTGGATATCTGTTGAAAACTGTCCGATGTAGTCTGGGTACCTGAATTGCCTTGGAGAACAAGTTTTTGGTTTTTTGTTTAATGTGAAGGTTATTGGCTTGTGATCTGTGTATATTGTAAGCTCTCACCGTTCGAGTAGATGTTGGTAATGTCGGATGGTTAAGTAGATAGCTAGCAATTCTCTATCATATGCTGCGCACTTTCGTTCTGCTGGCGATAGCTTCTTCGACAGGAAGGCTAGGGGTCTCCATGCGCCATCTTGCAGTTGTTGTATGACACCTCCAACTGCGATATCTGATGCATCCGTTGTAACTGAGAGCTTGGCATTGGGTATTGAATGAGAGAGTAAAGTTGCGTTAGCTATCTGCTTCTTGCACTCCTCGAAAGCACACCGTGCTTTTGGCGTCCATTCTACTGGCTGGTTCCCTTTCATCTGCCGTTTTAATAGAGCGTTTATGGGTGCTTGCGTTTGGAAGAAATCGTCTATTGTAGTTGATCATTTCGAGTATTTTCCTTAGCTTTGTTTACGGTTGACGGAATTTCTAAGTTCTGGATGGCCTCGTCTCTATCGGGTAATGATTGTGTTCCTTGCCGCGAGACTAGGTATCCTAGTAATTAAATTTGTGGTACGCCGAAGGTGCATTTTGCTGGATTGATAACTATTCCTTTTTATTTCAATCTTGCGAACAGCTGTTGTAGGTGTGATATGTGCTCTTCTTCCAATGTAGATGCCACTAGGATGTCATCTATGTATACGTTGCAAAAATCCGTGTCCCGTAGTATTTCGTCCATGAATCTTTGGAACGTCTGTGCTGCGTTTCGTAATCCTAAAGTCATGTAAGAAAATTCGAATAAACCAAATGGTGTGGTTATTGCTGTTTTAGGAACGTCCTCCTCAGCTACAAGAATTTGATGGTAAGCTCTTACGAGATCTACAGTAGAAAAATATTTTTTGCCATAAAGTTCCTGGGAAAAATTCTTCAATGTAAGGCACGAGGTATTTATCTAGTAGAGTTTTTGCGTTAAGTGCCCTGTAGTCGCTACACGGTCTCCATTCTGTATTCTTTTTGGCACCATATAACGTGGTGATTACCAGGAATTTTTTGACGATCGCGCGATGCCTAATTGTACCATCAGTCGACGATTCGTCTCATACGGGAATCTTTTATTTCCACACTTCGTAGATTATTCCTTTCTTTTTTAAATTGCACTTTAATGGTAAACTCTCCAATAAAATGCTTATTGGGCACTTAATAGGGTAAGGTGAATAGTTCTCGGCCTTGACATAAGATGGCGCTCCAATCTGCAAAAATTTATTTTTTTCTGCCTGCATGCAAGTATTATTAGTTCGTATGACAAGTTTCAACTTGTTCTCTCAAGTAGTTTGTTTATACGAATTTTTGCCGTAAACTTCTTGCGTGTTTTTCGTTAAAATGGATAAATTTGAATATCGTGCGGCGTTTTGGATAGATTAACCCCTAAGGAAATTCATCCGAAGTTGACAAAAGTCCCGGGAACTCTGCTCCTTCCATGTCAACCGTTAAAAAGTGGGCAGCTGAATTTAAACATGGTCGTACGTCCCTCGAAGATGACCTACGTGAAGGACGGTCGAAAACCGCAACCACACCGGAAACCATCGAAAAGGTGCATGATATCGTGTTGGACGATAGGAGGCGAGTGAAGGTCATTGTGATAGCTGAGACTGTGGGGATATCAGAAGAAAGGGTGCGAAACATCTTGCACAAAGAATTAGGGATGAGAAAGCTCTGCGCGAGATGGGTGCCGCATTTGCTAAACGCCGATCAAAAGCAAATGCGCAAACGAGTTTCGCAGCAATGTTTGGACCGATTCAATAGATATCCGACCGATTTTATGCGGAGATTTGTCACCATGGATGAAACCACTACACCCCAGAAACGAAGCAGCAGTCGAAGCAGTGGGTGGAAGCCGGTGGTTCAGCGCCAAAGAAAGCGAAGTCGATCGCATCTGCTGGAAAGGTCATGGCCAGCGTGTTTTGGGATGCGAAAGGGATCCTGTTAATTGATTACCTTGCAAAAGGCAGAACAATTACAGGCAAATATTACTCCAACCTTCTAGACCAGTTGGATGCCAAAATCCGGGAGAAGAGGCCTGGCTCGAAGAAGAAAAAAATCATCTTTTACCAGGACAACGCACCTGCTCACAAGAGTGCGTTGGCGATGGGAAAACTGCGGGATTTGGGGTACGATTTGCTCGGTCATCCCCCCTATTCTTCTTATTTGGCACCCTCGGACTTCCATTCTGTTCCTAAACTTGAAGAAATTGGTTTCTGGGAAGCGCTTCGCGTCCCATGAAGAAGTTAAGAGGGCCGTAGATAAATATTTTCACAGCCTTCCAGACTCTCACTTCTGGGAAGGAATACTGATGTTGGAGAAACGCTGGACCAAGTGTGTTAAAGTCAAGGGAGATTATGTAGAAAGATAAAATTATTTTTTAACCGAAAATCGCAGTCTTTCATTGTCAGGTCGAGAATTTTTCACTTTACCCTCGTATAACATTTATTTATAAATTACACCATTATATGTGTTTTATATTTCATTTTCCAAATAGTTGTTATTTTTAGCCCCCCAGTTTACCTATATATTCTATATCAAAATTCATACCACCAGTTATAATATTGAACATAATATAATGTTTTCATATTGAATTAAATATAAATGAGGCCCTATTTTCAGCCTTTGACTGAAATAGGAATATTGTTTAATCTAACAGTCTGACTACAATATTAACGATTATTTTTTAAACAGTCCTATCAGCCAATAGTAATGAAAAAAAAACAAATCGACCAATAGCAACAAAATTACACTGACTATTTCCTAGTAGTGATTATTTTTTTTATTCGTTAACTAAATTCCATAATCATTACAACATTAATAAAATTATTAGCGGACAAAGTACTAGGGCTCCTGACAATTTTATTGTCAAGCTAGCTTCGCCTGTGTTTCGATTAGTACAAATAAAATGTATTGTTTATTTCGTAGAATGAAGACATTACTATTACTATTATCAAATCTTGAATGCAGTAATATCGGAGCATAATAGATTACAGAGCAAGTTCGAATGTAAGATAATCTAAAACCTTTGATATCTGTGCTTGAATAATTAAAGGTCTCCACGAAGTGCAAATAGATGGGAAGACACATTGTGTCTAAAGATATTATTGATATTCAAAGGTTAACTAGTATGATTTGATATTCAAGTGATACTATTGAAAAGGCAATTTAAGTAGTCAAAACCTCTGTTAGATAATAAGAGCACTTAAATGGTGCATGCGGTTCAACAGATATAGCAAACTTCAACATTTAGGTCACTTTTCGAGACACTTTGCTTTTGAATGGAGTTTGAGAGGAATTTTTCCACTCTCATGCAGGCTGTTGAAAACATCAACCAGCAAGCAGACGCTTTCGTCTTCAATAACATTCAGTTTACATACAGGGTGCTGCATTGGCGGACGCAACATACGAAATCACATGCTAATTACAGTAAACGTTTAATAAACGCGAGTACAAGCTGACAGATAACAATGCGGCAACGGAAATCCAAATGATGTAAAAGACGAAATCTCTAGTAGTGTCTAAACAACCTATCCAATGCAAACTCGCAGTTAACGATAAAGTGATAGAGCAAGTAATGAAATTTAAATACTTAGGAATAGACATAACAGCCTACCAAAACAGAGTAGAAGAAACAAAGACACAAACAGAAAACGCCAAAAGGGTCGTAGGCAATTTAAACGAAACAATATGGAATAACAAATACTTAAAACGGGAGGCAAATGTTAGAATATATAATACATGCGCCCGACCCATCATGACTTACGCCGCTGAAGCCAGAGCAAAAACTAAGAAAACTAAAGCACTGTTAAGAATAACCGAAATGCAAGTACTCCGCAAAATGACAGGAAATCGGTTGGCAGACAGAACAGGAAACAACGATATCAGACAACAATGCGATGTTCCAGATATTGTACGGTGTTCGAGGCAGCGAAAACGAGAATTGAATCAGCACGTTTCCAAGATGACTCCAGAAAGAATAGTGAGTATTGCACGAGATGGAAAAAAGATCATCTAAAAGATGGGTAGAAAGTTGGACATACACCTTCCAAAAAAATTAAATGGTTGGAAAAAGCAGGCTGAAAGCCTAAACTGAGAACAAGAAGAAGAAGAAGATATTTTGGTTTTCAGCGACAAGAGCGATAACACAGACAACACTTCTAGTACATTTTTATACGAAATAACATTTTTATTTCTTTGATATTTGAAAAGTTTTAGTTTCAAAGCTTCCACTTGCGAAAAAAGTTCCTGATGTAACGCCTTTTACATATGTTTTACACCGACGATCTTCTTTAGCACCTAAAAGAACAAGAAAATTCCGCTATATGAACAACTTAATAAGCTTTCTAATGTTCCAAATATGTAATGGAAACCCACCCACACTGTATAACACAGGATTAAACTGAGCTTCATTCGTTCATAATCCTTCGGGAATAAAGCTCGATTTTAATCCCTCATTATATAAATAACTACTAAGCCGACCTCCATCGAATGCTTTTTGTATGTAAATACGTACTCTATCCATGAATTATTAATAACAACAATTCTTTTCTTAAACTGTAACTTAAAACTGCGCTAATGAAATTCTGTTATTTCTCCAAAAACCACTTCTAGAATTAACAAATTATTTTTTACGCAACGTTTCAGCCCAGAAATTTAAAATATCGATTAAGTTATAACTTTATTTCATAGCGGACATAAGTACGTTCATCTATTTTTACAAGCACTATATTAGCACAACAATTACACAACAGGCTTATCTAAATCTAGTAATCTAAATATTTTGGAATAAAATTGAACTTCAAATATCGTGAAACCTGTTAACCTGTGAGATTATTCAAGTACCTATAATAATTGAAGTGTCATTGTATATCGAGTTCATTGTCAACTGTATCATATTCAACGCATTTATAGGAAGTAAAACTTAAAACTTATTTAAAGTAAACTACCTAAATCGTTTGAAATTCATAACTCAAATGTTAACAAATCATTTATTAAATTAAACTTCTCATTTATTAAATGAAACTTATTTATAAAAACTCAAATTAAATACACAATTCAAAGAATTTTTGAAGTTAAATCCTTTCATTGCTTCAGCGACGGCTGAAATGAACTTGATGAATTTACAGCAAGTTTTGGAAGGGTTTCATTAATCACTTCAGTTATGGCCAGACTTCTTAATGGACCTGGTGCATTTACCTCAGGAGTCACTATCTTATTGGTATTTCAGTATTTGGACACAAAAGTTTCATAGCCGCGTCTTTCTTTGTGAGTCAGAGATCCCTCTTTATATCCCTCGGCGCTGGTAGAAAATCTTCTACCCTCCATGTCTTTTCAAGCTAGTAATGTTGGCTCTACCATCAACGAGTAGTGTTGCTGATGTTCATCTCAGTGTCTTGTATATTCGCTGCAATTTGGTAGTTTTAAAAAGGACGGCACCTCCCTTGGAACACTATCAATTTTATGCAACCCCATCTCTGCCCGATGGCATTTTCCATTCCGATATTTAAAACAAAATCGAGATTTTTCTTTATTTTCGGGACGCAATAAAATGTACTTCCGGTAAATATCTATAAATGTGCCTTCCACTATAGTAAATGATCTAGATTTTCTTGTTTTACTGTCTGGAATTTTTACCAGAATTAAAAGATCGCAAGTCTTCAAAGCCATCAGTCCTCATTTTGACTATTTCGTCACAACGACAAGCCCCTGATATTCCAATAACCAACATAATCTGAAAAATGTTCTGACACCATTCCTGTCTAATTTACCTAAATAGAATCCCAATCTGTTTATTTGTCAAAATTTAACAATATTAGTTTTATACTAAACATAAACAAACGGTGCTGTCATGTTTAATTCAGAATTGCAAATTTCGAACTACAGCGTGCAGCGCTAGGCGAATATGCTACGGTGATCGTTCTGAGGGCTACCAAGTAGGTATACCAAACATACTCCATGCATGGTTAGCTGCAGATCTACCAGGGACAGCTTCGCATCAACCCGAACTCCCATTAGAACTACAGGAACTTTCAAAAATGCTACCAGGACTTCGCGTTTTGTAAAAATGCTAACACAAAAATACGCGTAACTTTTTTACTTCAAATCCTATCAAAAAATGTTATGAGAGTTAACGATACAACTCGCCGGAGTGCTACTAAAACTCTCAGTAGAACTACCGGAACTTTAAAAAAATTCATACAGGACTAGGTCGTTTTGTAGAAGTACTAACACAAAAATGCGCGTAACTTTTTTACTTCGAGTCCTATCAAAAAAATGTTATCAGAGTTATCAAGAGAATTCCTCGGGGTGCTACTACAACCGCCATTAGAACTACCGGAACTTAAAAAAATTAAAAAAGATATTTATAAATATTTTTTTAAATGGCTTTTTTTTTGTTATAGTTCTAGTGGCACCCCAACGACTTCTATCGAAAAGTGTTATCACATTTTTCGATAAGAATTACGGAAAAATAGTTATAGTGGTATTTGTCCGAGGAAAAAGTTAAGTTAGCACCCCAAATTTTCGATTCACATTTTTCATCTTAAATGCATAGAACTATTTTTAAAAATAGCAAGGAACTCTAGAACTCTTTCGGGTGCAACCGTAACTCTTGAAAAAAATAATATTTTTTGAACTTATGGTACTAACTTCACAGAGGTCTTTAACTCACAAGTATGAAACCATTTCGTCCACCTAGCACGTTTGTTTTAGGTATTTCTGGAGGGAACACCTCTGCCACTGCATTGTGCTGTTTTTATTCTGCCGGCGTGCAGCCTCTTGGCTGCATGGCACAATTGCTACACAAAATTATCTCAATTTTAAGGTTTCCAATTTTACTCACTGCATGCTAGACTGTCAGAAAAGCCCTAATTCGTTAAAGTATATTGCACAGCACGTCAAGTAATGACAAACGTTGAAAATTTAGTACATTATATAGTTGACAAATAGTAATTTACGATACAAGTGCGTAAAGCTACTCTTTAGGCACGAGTGGGGTAGAGTTAAAACGCGAGTGAGCGAGCGTTTTAAGCCCCACGAGTGACTAAAGATGCTTTACGCATGTGTATCGTACAATATTTTATCTACGATAGAATCTAGAAAACACGGTAAATATGAAAAAAAATATTTATAAATTAGGATTACCAGCAACCGGTCGTAATTTTGGGTGTTTTAAAAATTTTAAAACACGTTGCTACTCACAACGTGTCTAATGAAATCTTTTAAATACGTTACTACTGACGACGTAAATTAATGAAAATATGTTATTAAACAGTCGTTTTACAAACTTAAAACTGCCAACTAAAAGGCAATTTTACACACTGTCGTAGATAAAATGGATATTAAAACACTTTAATTAATAAAGTATAAATGTGTTCAATTTATTATACAGTGCAGTACATACTAAGTACTTATAAATAGTTTACTAGTTACTTTTAAAATCTTACATAGGTAATTAGGCCGGTTAGATCTATCGTTCATAATCTATGTAACAAAGTTGCTGCTCCTTATGGAAGCACATTCTATTATACACCTAATCATTTTCTTAAGTAAATATAAATATACAATAAATATTAAAACTATTCACAGAAAAATCATAATATATCACTAACAGTCCGCCTCCACTTATTTTTCCTTGGGAATAATATATTTGGTGTGAGTGCCTTGGGCTAAAACCGCTCCTGTAGCTTTATTTCTAATTTCGCATCCTAAGTACACCATCGCTTTTCCGAGCTTCAAAGTCTTGGCTTCGATTACAATTTCATCCCCAATGTAAGCTTCCTTCATAAACCTAACCAAATCCCTGTTAGAACCAACTAGATAAATTTTTGGAACCACTTACGAGATATTTAAGGCAACGGTCACGTTGGGCAAAGATGGGCACTTTTCGTTCGTAAGCATCGCATACGAAGTCATGGAGTCGACTATCGTGGCCACAAAACCCCCATGCATGGTTTGTATTGCGTTCGTGTGCTGCTCCTCCACTGTAAGCTCTGCCAAGCAGGACCCGCTTGCTGCTTTAATGATGTTAATCTGCAAGTTAACCAATTAATTACCTTTGCGAAGCTTTGAATACCATTCCTTACTCCTGCGAAGGCTTTGTCGTACCCCTTGCACGTTTGAAAGAATGTCTTCATAAATGCGGGCGTTAGTGCTTTTGCTCCCAATTTGATTATAGACATCTTGATTTCCGTATTTTAACGCAACTGAAATGTGCAAGTGAACGCTTAAAAACAATAAAACGTTTATAGAAAGATTTAATAATTATCGATCTTTTATAGCGGTAACCTAATCGCTTTGATATGGTTCACGTGATTGGAGATTGTTTAAAAGTTACAGCACGCGACACTACATATTGGATCAACATGTCTAAAGTGCTCTTCGAATTCTTATATTTCCTGGGAATAGCTCCATTGAAATAATAAATCCCGATAATCAGGGTAAAGGACGTGATGATAAAGATCAAATCCCATTCACACATTCTCCTTTTTAAAGTGTTATCTGATGGTGATTGCTCTGTCGTCGCGGTCAAAGTTCTAATATTATTTTTAAACCTGCCTAAACCAATTTTAGCTCGATTCGAGTTGCAACTTGTCGTCAGCAATAGGCTTTGGCAATAAACTTCTGTTATTTTAATTGCAGTAAATGTAGTCATCTCTTTGAAACCTGTAAGCGTAAGGTTGTGTGCCAACTCCGAGCTGTGTCAAGTGGGCAAGATAACTGCGCGACCTCGGGTCAAATTTATCTGTAATAAAGTGACCACAAAGTAATACAAAGTAGCAACATGCCTCCGGACTGAACATAATCCAGTGACATGCCATTCATGACAAATAATAACAATTACTGCGTCATAGTAATGCCCCAACAAACAAACAAAAAATATCAAAAGTCGAATACTGCAGATTAGTGGCCTTTATAAGACCGGCAGTAAGTATGCCAAGTGTACCCAACAAAAATAAGTTCTACAAATAGATATAACAATCAAATGTACATACAGATACAATAATAATTACATTCAATAAACAAACTACATAGATTGTTAAAGTTTAACAGTGAATAATATGACTAAAGTACCCAAGTTAAACTTCGATGAGGCGTGAGGTGCAAATCGGAGGCATCAGGACAAAGCGAGATGCAAACTACAAGAACAGAAGTTAAGTGATCACACATCAACAAGGTGCAATCCGAGGAATCCTAAAGGAATTCTGTCGAAACCGCTGACCTTCGACACAGCAATAAAATCAAAAATTAAAGACGTAGCTGGTATAATACAAAACCCTGGACGGATAATTTCCTCCTGACGACAGTAGAGAACAAAATCCTCATAGACAGGTTGCTAGCTCTAGACACTCATCAAAATCCAAGATGTCGGTAAGGGCCGGGTCAAGACAGGATCGAAAACAGCTAGAGACACGCTGAAACTTTAAACCAATTCGACAATATAAACAAGCAAGCTCAAATGATCACGTGCAACTTACCCCACAGTGCAAAATCGGGCTGAACGAAAGGAATATAAGCTCTGAGAGATTCAAGAGAAAAGTTCACCCAAAATCGTCAGCGCATTCGCCGCGACAAAGGCGGACAAAATCAGAACGACGGCGGGGCCGATTCGAAAAACGGAAAAGGCAACAAAGGCAAACAAGGATTAAAGGAAATTATGAATAACAAAATTCATTACAACTAAACCAGAAAACAAAGGTCTAAGATGATATGGGCACGTGCAACATATAGATGGCCAAAGAAGGTGTTGAAATGGTCACCCCTAGGCAAAAAAAGGGTCGCCCAAAATTTAAATGGAAAACATATAGACAAAGCCATGTACGAAAGAGAATTAAAAAAGGAGATTCGGAGGACCGAAAACCGGGAATCTAGGTATGACAAACCCTTAAACAAGAGAAAAATGTAAAAAAGAGAGGAATTGGGAGACGAAAACACTTATGATTGAACTAAATGAAACTAAAACAGGTCAATAAAATTATATACGAAAAATTTAAAAACTTAAGGAAATGAATAGGAAATTAACAGAATGACTAAACATCTTAGACAAACAGTGTAAAGTATTGGAGAGCAGAGAAAGAAAAACTGAAAATAACCGCACTTGAATGCCAACAAGGAAATGAAAAGAAAGAGGTAGAAAATATATTAAATAACAAGCTGAAGATAAGCATAACATATGTACCGGGTGGCCAATTAAGAAGGGCACTCGGTCCTATCTCGAAAAGTAATTGTCGTAAAGACTTGAGGTAAAAAAAAATATGTCTAAGCGGCCAAGAGAAAATGCTGGAAATTATTTTTAAGTTTTTAGAATGGCCTCCAGTGGACGTAATCGCATTCTTGAATTTTAAATCCCGTTTTTTGAGAAATATTCTTATATTACAGATAGCTAAAATGGACACCGTTTTAAATCTGAGATAAATTCGATTCTTTTTCGTAATATGCTTTTTGCTCCATCTCTTAAGGGAAAGTGGTGGGGGGTGTCCGAATATTTTCGGAAATAAATGTCAATAACTTCAAAATGGCTGAACGGATTTTGTCAAACTTAGAGTCGTTGAAAAGGGCTTTTCTTAGGCTATCAATGCTGCCTTAAACGTATTGATTTAAATTGCTTGTGCCGCCGCTAGAGGGCGTTTTGCGACAACACTACAAATAAAATGGATTTTCTCAAAAAAATTCAATGCAACGATATCACTTTTATTGCAACATTGCTAAATAAGGGTCTAACACGCTAGTGAATACCGCATTTCGATATTTCTTTCCTAACCTAAAATATCAGTAAAAGAAATTAAAACTCGAAATAATGTCGCATCTTTGGGAATATTTTTAGTATACTTGCCATTATTAAATCCTAATTATCGTTCTTTTAGCAAAATATATATAAATTTACTGTCAAAATACCAACATTATATGTAAAATGTCAATAATAATTAATACTCATTCAATATGATTGGATATTGCCCTTCTGTCCACACGAAATTCGAAATTTTTAAAATCCAAGTGTGCTTTGGAAAACAAAATAGCAAAAATTAAAATGGTGGTCTTTAAGTGTCAATCATATTAAGATTGCAGCTATTTATAGTGTATTTTAGTGGCCTTATTTGTAAAAAATGTCTTTTCCACCTGTAGAAGTAGATACGTTTTGTGTTTATTTTGAAAACAATGAAAACGCAACTGTTTCTGTTAGAATCTTAAACACCACCATTATAATTTTTGCTATTTTGTTTTCCAAAGCACACTTGGATTCTAAACAATTCGAATTTCATGTAGACAGAAGGGCAATATTCACTCATATTCAATGAGTATTAATTATTATTGACATTTTAAATATAATGTTGGTATTTTAACAAAAAATTTATATGTATTTTGCTAAAAGAACGATAATTAGGATTTAATAATGGCAAGTATACTAAAAATATTCCCAAAGATGCGACATTATTTCGAGTTTTAATTTCTTTTACTGATATTTTAGGTTAGGAAAGAAATATCGAAATGCGGTTTTCACTAGCGTGTTAGACCCTTATTTGGCTAACTTCTGTTGCAATAAAAGTGATATTGTTGCATTTAATTTTTTTTGAGAAAATCCATTTCATTTGTAGTGTTGCCGCAAAGCGCCCTCTAGCGGCGACACAAGCAATCTAAATCAATCCGTTCAAGGCAGCGCTGATAGCCTAAGAAAATCCCTTTTCAACGACTCCAAGTTTGACAAAATCCGTTCATCCATTTTGAAGTTATTGACATTTATTTCCGAAAATGTTCGGACACCCCCCACCACTTTCCCTTAAGAGATAGAGCAAAAAGCAAATAACAAAAAAGAAACGAATTTATCTCATATTTAAAACGGTGTCCATTTTAGCTATCTGTAATATAAGAATACTAGCAGTCCAGTGAGACAAATGTCTCATCTAATAAAACAAAAAAGACCGTCCCGGACGGACCAGCGTCCCGGACGGACGGAAATCACGTGATTTCTCGAAAACCGGAAGTGTCACGTGACTGAAATTCGGTTCCTGACCTGACATGACCATTCCAAACATATAACTGTAATAACTTTTTTCTCTATCTCTTACGGTTTGGCTGCTGAAACAGCGTCCTAGACAAAACAGCGTCCCAGACAGACACGTCTATTAGATAAAGGATTTCTCAAAAAACGGGATTTAAAATTCAAGACTGCAATTACGCCCCCTGGCGACCATTCTAGAAACTTAAAATCAATTTCCAGCATTTTCTCTTGGCCGCAAGTAAAAACAGTCCAAATCTATCCTAATAGCTAAATAGAAAATTGGGATAAGAAACGAAAAGTAATGAGACACATATTTAACATAAAAGGATGAAATATTTTTATAAAGGGTTATTGATTTAATGATAGATGATCAAAATATATAAACAATTATCATGGCAGTGGCGTACCACAAAAGGCAAAAAGGTATGCAAGTTAAAATATGACACGGGCCATTGACCCCCTAGAACAGCTCAGCACAATAATTAATGATTTTCCGATATATATGTGCATATGTATATCATAATAGCTTTAATATTCCAATAAGTTGCCACTAAGCGCCAGTGCAGACATTTCTGTCAGAGCTAAGTCACGGGTTAAAAGGTGCGTTCTTTGCAAGTTTCGCCGCAAGCAAGCTAGAAAAGGAGGGACCGATATAACTGCGACACATACGCGTGAAAAGTGTCATTAAGCTCGCAGAAGTCGAAAGTGGCGCAGATGTCCTGAATGTACTAAAAGCACAGAATAATAATAACCAGAAGGATATCTCTTATTACCTGACCGCCGGCTCCTCATAGCCTTGAGACGTTTCTACCCTGAAATTCTAACCTGAAACGGCCAGTGCAGTCAGTGTAGGTAGCGGCTTTGGGGAGAGCCCATGGAATACAAAGGTTCGAGGTCACCCGTTGTCGGCGTCGACATCAATGCGGTTGTGTAGAAGATATCCTTCTGGTTATTATTATTCTGTGCTAAAAGTAGGCGACACCCAAAGTGCATTTTATTACGAAGTGTTGAAATCACGCCTTGTCTTCAAACGCAGGGTCTCCTAGCTAGATCTCAGCATAGTTTTGTGAGCCCAAGAAATAACAGTGCACCGATAAGCCAGCATTATCTCCAGTGGGAGCAGCCAAGCCACATAAGTCAGTTTTCGTTTTCAAACTACATACGAGAAGTTTGCTACGATGTGGAAACAGGTGTCTTAACTACCCGAATGTACTTAC
The DNA here is from genome assembly GCA_940337035.1 of Agriotes lineatus. Lineage (NCBI taxonomy): Eukaryota > Metazoa > Arthropoda > Insecta > Coleoptera > Elateridae > Agriotes > Agriotes lineatus. Next base: position 143,488,176 of record OW679200.1, read on the forward strand.
AAAGGTTTGTCGCTGCTAGATCGAATTTCATTGCGCTAAACAACATTATTCAAGAGCACAGGAGCGGCATCCAAACAGGAGTGGCTCCACTGAAATTTGAGATTCGCGTATAAGACAATTCGCTTTGTTTTTATTTGTTCTTGTTTAACTATAAATATATGGCAGTTAGGATGATATGCACTGTCTGTCACTCGTAGTTTGGATGATATAAATTATCACCGTTTATACATTTATTCATGTGTTCTTGTATTTGATGTCCTGTTTTATATATTTGTGTGTAAAGTCAATATATATGTGCATTATACCTATTGTAACTTTGTTGCATTGACTATCAGTAACTGCGACTGGGAATTAAAGGTCAGCGTTTTCTTGTTATAAACTGAGCTAGTTAGCAACCAGTAGGGCAAACAATTATTCAAGTATTAAAGCGTACGAGAAGTCTTGCTTCAACACGACTTGTAACGGTAGGTTCAAACCACAGTAGGGCTAAGGAGGCCGTGACACAATGTGGCGCAGAACTAAGTCGCTGAACGGAAGTGCTGTTACAAATAGTTTATTGGAAACTAAACAAAAACAGATAAATATGGATCTGAGATTTTATTACGGACTAGTTCGTGATAATACAATAATCTAATCACTCAAAAAAAAACTGGTGGATGAATTATAAAACGGAAACTGCACTGGAACGACAACCGCAAGAGAATTATCTATATTTAAGTTATTGGCATAAAAATGAGGAAAAACTTAAGTTAAAGACTATACCGGTAGAAAATCAATGAATAAGAAAAGAAGTTATAAAAATAGACCAGACCTTATATTATACCGAGAAAACAATTGGTGAAAGTGATAAAGGAAGTAGAGAATTACCAAATCGAAATTACATAAATGCGGCTCAAGTAACGCGAGATTTATTGTTATGATACAAGCTTAAATGTGTATTGGAATCAAATTTGTTAAAATTCGGAAATTACAGTGGGTTGGAAATGGTTTGAATTTATTCGGGGATAAGACAGATATTTGTTTGGAACATAGCTTTTGAAAAGAACAGGTGGATTTGAAAATAATATAAAATTAATAAAATACAGTTTGAAAATGAATGACAAATGCTAATTTTGAAATAATATAAAATGTTAGTAGGTTTAACTCAAATAATTAAGACTAGAAGGCATAAATGAGGAAAATGGGGTAGTTAAGAAATTTGTTTCGATTATTACAAAATAACAAACTGAAAAAGGTAGAAAAGGAATTTTTGCCTAATTAAAAATATGTAATATAACCCTGTTCTATTAATGTAATATTTGGATAAGAAAATAGGGTAAAAAACAAAATCTACGAGGTGAAATAAGATGTAATTTAAAATAAATAACCAGAAGAAGTGACGAATTTAATTAATGAAGATTATTGGTATATGGTACACAAGACTAATGGATAGAATAATTGTTATACACAAGTGAATTATTAAGGAAACATACTGGGTCAGTTTTATTTTGGAGATTACATTTGACATGTAACATAAATCAAATGGGATTACGTCAAGCTATTTGTTGTTGAGTGGAGCTTCCAAAAGGGTGTCTTCGGAGAGAAGAGGTGCATTCCAGGAGGTAGTTTGCTGTAGCAAGTGGATGTCCAGGTTTGCTCTTGCTGGTAGCTGTCAAGAATTTAGAGTTTGGTAATATTGGACGATTGTGGAGTGATCGGTCTGTGAGCACCCAGCAGGCACACGTACGTTTATATTACGTCGAAAACACGTGGTGATAGTTGAAAAGATGTTATTAGTTGAAAATTAAACGTTGAATTTTAGTCAAACAGATAACGTTATTTGCCCAACCTAAATTAAACGTTGATTTTTAGTAATGTTTTTACTGTGTACGAAATTATGTCGTTCAATAAACGTGTTGGCTACGACGTTTATTGAACGTGTATATATTACGCTGAAATGTCGTTGATATTAAGTGTACTGTAGACCAGCAGTTAATGTAACACGTTGATATAACGTTTACAAACATTCGTAAATTTTACCCTTTTTGGTACGTTAAAATAACGTTACTAAAAGGTGTTTCCCAGAGTATTAGTTTACGCTTAACGTCGATATGATGTTGATATAAGAAGGTGGTATTTACGTTTCGACACTACGCTATTATATCGTTAAATTTGTATGGTTTCTAGTCCAACAGTTAGTGTGCAACGTAACATGACGCTAATGAAAACTCGAAAATTTTACCTTTTTATATATATATATATATATATATATATATATATATTTATGAAGTGTATCAAGTGACTTCCGAAATAGGTACACAATATTCGTTCTAACTTCCAAAATTACGGTGTCACTTCCGATTTCGGAAGTCACTGCGTTTGCCCTTGTTTTTAGCATATTTAGGCCATAGAGGTCGCACGGGCCTCAAATCCGAAAAAATGTGGGGAAGTGACTACGCTATGAATGTCCCTTTTCAGTTTGTCACTTAGTTCAGGTATATGCCGCTGGCGCCACCATTGATTTCACCACAGAGTCTTAGTGACTTCCGCTACATGTGCAATACGTTGCAACGTCCGAAATTTGGCAACGTTGTTAGCAAATGTACTAGTGTGAAATTAACGTGCTGATGGCGAATAGTGGAAGAATGTTGGTGGAAATGTTACTAAACCCAGGTAAGCTTGGAATGAGTGTTAATTTATTCTACCATTGAGCTGTAGTAAAAGGATGTAAGGCTGTGTTCATTTTAATACCTGAAGAGCTTGAGAATATTATGATTAATGTATTGCTAGAACACCGGGACAAGTACATTGTAGACAAAAAAAAATGAATACGTATTTGCTATTCCTGACAGTACCATCAAATGTGGCAATTCGTGAATTATCGACCAAAGTTAAATTAGAAAATTCAGATTCAATTTCCAGCAACAAATTGAGGAATCAAATAGCTACAATAACTCAAATTCTAAATCTTAAACCAAATGAAGCTAAACAATTTGTGAACTTCCTGGGTGACACCCAAAGGATCCACTAAGAGTTTTACGCAGTAAGCGAAAACAATTTAATTTACAAAAAGTACTTACTTAAAATATATCTTTTTCTAGCTTCAATAATGTTGATTCAGTTATGCGCATATAATACCTCTTATTTTCAGGTTACCTGTTGATATTTATTAAACCGCCAAAATTTCTAAAATTCTAATGATTGTGAAAGGTACGGTACCAATAGAGTACAAGAGAAAGTCTCTAGAAAAAATAAATTTTGATCCCAATTTAGTGTACCCCGAAGAAGAGAGATTTGAAGAACATTGAAATTGAAATTGAAACGCAAGAAACAATTTGGCAATAATTATGGTAATTTTTGATATTTTTAATTTTTTTTTCGGATAATGAAAATAATGTTGAGGAAAATAAAGCTCCTGGGTTTTACGCATAAGAACCAATTATTACGGTAAACACTAAACAAAATGGTATAATTAAGTAACAAACGACTTCCGGGATTGGACCGTGTTATTATTGAGATCGAAGAACTCAACGTTTCTCCCATTTTCGTAAGGGGCTTCATCAGGAGGAATTGCAAAAAAGCACGGTAACTCAATGTGAAAACCACGCCCGAGGCGAAACTCTTCTAACGATCGGAAGGAGAAAGGCGAAAATTTATAGACAAGTGCCGTCGCGGTTTAGTGGCGGTGGGCGGGGCTTAGGAATTAGCACTTACCACATCAAAGGAAGGGGAGATCCTTCGTCCCGCTTGAGATTGTTAGGGTGTTTGTAAATCTCAATGGCTTTGTGAATCTTTCTGCTAAAAAATAATGTGGATTTGCAGATAATGGAAGTTTAGTCAAAAAGTATTTATTTGTTCCTCACTTGTAAACATCAATTTATCAAGTCACTGTATTCACCTTGAAAATGTTTCTTAACTGGCTAGCCAGTAAATTTTTTACTGGCTAGCCAGTTATATTTTACAAGCGTGCTCATAGATAAATGATAGCGTGCAAAGCCAGAGTTGTCTTCCTTAGTATGTGTCATATTGATTAATTTAGTTGCTTGTCAGTTTGACATTTTGCACAAATGATAAATTTCTAGTTATTTACAAGTGAGGGACAAATAAAATATTCAACAATACACGCCAGGTAACCATTTTTACTGGCTCAAGGATATGACAGGCTCGCCTAACGGCTCGCCAGTCATCCCAATCCTATCGCCAGTAAAACCTGTTTTACCTGGCTTGTAATGTTAAATACTATTTATGGCCAGTAGCGCGTTGGTGTTTGGTGATGGCTGATAATGAAACGAGACACGACTTGAAACAGTGCTGGTGCTCAGAGATGTGAGTTTTTACTGAACGTCATTTTTCACCATTGTATACAGCATTACAAGAGCAAGGGACTGTATAAACGTCTTTAGATGACATAGTGTTTAATTCGTCTTTAGGTGAAGGAATAACCTGTGAGATTTTTCACGGGGGTTTGAATACTGTTTTGATGAAAGGCTATTTCTGCAGGAGGATCGGTTTTTGAGGTTTGGGTGACTGTGGATGAAGATGGCGATTGATAGCAGACTGTATATCCCTAGCACACTAACTGTTGTTCCTAACAGCTTTCCGAATGTGGTTTAATTTAGCGTGGAACATTTGGGTGTCAGGAAACTTGCTTCCAGGTGGATCCCTCACAATTTAACTGATGTTGAAAAACAGAACCGCGTAAAATGGTGCAAGGACATGCTCAAAAAATTCAGTGCAGGATCATCAAATCTGGTTTACGACATCATCACAGGCGATGAAACCTGGATTTACTCATATGAGCCTGAAACTACATGTCAATCGGCGGTGTGGGTATTCCAAAGTGAACCAAAACCAACAAAGGTTGTTCGATCTCGAAGTGTTTCAAAAAAAATGATCGCCTCATTTTTTGGCTTTACTAGACATGTCTCAATTGTGCGCTTAGAAGATAGAAGAACTGTCAATTCTGAGTGGTATACTACCATTTGCTTACCAGAAGTTATAGCTGAAGCAAGGAGAAACAATGCGAGGAAGCGTATCATTTTGCATCACGATAATGCAAGCTCCCACACGGCAGCTCCAACAATCGATTTTTTGAAGCGTCAAAACATTGAATTAATGTCCCACTGTCCTTATAGTACGGATTTATCACCGAATGAATTTTTCCTATTCCCTCTGGTGAAGAATAAAATGCGTGGTAAGCGGTTTCTGTCATCCCAAGAAGCAGTTGAAGCATATAAATGCCATGTTTTAGCTATACCTCGTTCAGAATGGAAAAAAATGTTTTGAGAATTGGTTTCAACGCATGCAAAAATAAACATATTTCGTTGAACTCCTTTGTGTTGTTCTAGTACTTTCCCGAAATTATTGCAGCAACCCTCGTATAAACACCCTAAGATTCTCAATCGGGACGAAGGTTTTCCACTTCCTTTTATGTGGAAAGTGCTAATTCCTAAGCCCCGCCCACCACCACTAAACCGCGACGGAACTTGCCTATAAATTTTCGCTTTTCTTCTTCCGATCGTTAGAAGAGTCTCGTCTCTGGCATGGTTTACACGTTCAGTTACCGTGCTCTTCTATCCCTCCCCTTGTAAAAGAGTTCGCCTTTGGCGTGGTTTACACGTTCAGTTACCGTGCTCTTTTGCATTGAGTCCTAATGAAACCCCTTACCAAAATGGACGAATCCTTGAGTTCTTCGACCTCAACAATGATACGGTTTAATCCCGGAAGTCGTTTGTTACTTAATGACAATGGCCGTGAAAGCCTCTGAAACCATGGTATAAGGTACCTGCGGCAAATAAAGCCCACTTAAGAAAAAAACTGCTTTAATTCCCGAAAAAGGCAAAAAATAATTAACAAAATCAAGATTATATTCATTCGGTCTATCGTAAACGCAACTAAAGCTAGATTTGCAGTTTTAAATTTGTGTGAAACTTTGAACATGCTTTTTAAAAAAAATACGAATGGGCTTTATTTCCCGAACATTCGGTTAATAAAGCCCACGAGATAAATTGTTGTCGGCTATTAAGGCCCACCTAAAATAAGACTAATACATTAATCTAGGGGAAAAAGTAAAAATATTTGCGTCCTAAAAAGTTTACGTTATTTTGCATCACTTTTGATACTAAATAAGCCACAAAATATATTTTTATAAAAATAACATAAATGAAATTCTTGGTAAAATGAACAACTAAAAATTAAGCACAACGTACGCAAATATAGTCATCTGTATCGTCTTTTGTAAAACCAATACATATTTCGTGGCACCAACTGCCACACAACACACAGGACCGCATATCTAACTGTTTGTTTTTATTACACAGAAAGCAATACCTTTTAATGGGCCGTTTTAGCCGAATATTACTGGGCTTTATTACCCGAAATGCTTCTTAGCTGTAAAAAATTAAAAATCTTAGAGCGTCACTTACTTTTATGTGCATGTATTTATAGCAAAATATTGTCCATACAATGTAGAACACAGGGCACCATATACTGGAATTTATTTTTCGTAACAAACGAATTATTTATGGAAATATAGTAAATAAATTATAGTAGTTGGAGATCCACACCGCACACCGCCCCGATATCAACTGATTGTGCTAACACTATTTAGATTTTGCAATATTGCAACAGCTGGTGACCCTGGATAAGTAGTCAGAAAGAACTTGATATTGCCGGATTTTAAGAATGTGCATTGTGTTCTTAATTCTAGCTACTGGGCCTTATTAGCCGCGGGGCTTTATTTGCCGCAGGTACTTTAATGGTTTAATTGTGTCTAGTTTTAATACCTATTGAATTTAACCTATACATTTTAGATTTCACCATTATTGAGAATGTAAATACCGAACAAAGTCACTGTATGTCAAAAATGACATGTTTTCCTAAAAACAGAAAATTCATCTTAATTTTTTAGGTTCGTCTTTCAATGAATAAAAGAACGGTACTATCGTAAAGTTTTCATTTTAAAATAAAAATTAAATTAATCACTTTCAGATTTCCATGAAGCTGATAATGAATTAAAAATAATATTTTTTACGACCGATCAGAAAACATGCGCCTTCTGGAGATTTTTTTCGCCAGAAAGTAACGTTTTGCCGGTCAAGATCGGAAAACGGGCATCAGGAATCGGTCTTTGAAAAGCTGAGATTAAAAATGAGCAGAAATCTTTAACTTGGTTGCATTACCGCACCAGCGCTCGATTCTAAACTTTGGAGACGTAAAAGCATGATGGATGAACGGTTTTGGAAATAGAAAATTAATAATTAATTAATTAATAATAAATTATTAACAAAAAAACAGTGTTTGCAATTTTGTATTGAAATGTCGACTGCTTAACTGTCCTTACTATAGAAATGGCGTTCTTTGCTTATGCTTCCTTATTAGAAACAATGAAAAACCCCTCACATTTTGCAATTTATTGCACAAATAACTATTGTATTGACATAATAATTAAGTCACACAGCTTCTGCCGCCTCAATTCGTCTAGCTGAGAAGCTATTGAAACGTGATACTTTAAACGAGCATTGAACTAGGCAACACTGTTGGACGTGACTACAATGCTTTTGTATCTATATATACTACGTCATCATGGAAGTGACTACGTGACCGACATGGTCATGGTATATATGAAACTAAAAATTTTAAAAATTGCTTCCCCTCTAAAGACAATCGGATAATACATCTTCCCCTCTACCTATATATAGTTTTAAATGGCTTCTAGTACGCCTCCTTCATGTGGAAGCTAGGTCGCCCTGTTTAAATAATGGAAGTGACAACTTAACAGGCATCAATATATATATATATATATATATATTACGTTAACATTTTATGTTAATATAAAACGCCTTTTAGATTAGTAGTGACTCTTGACATCGATATGACGTTGATACAACGTGGTAACTATGTTTCTGCATTACGTTTTTATGTCGTTTATTTGAAGTGCTTTTTAGATCAGCAGTTAACGCAAAACGTTAAAATAACGTTCACAAAAACACGAAAGTTTTACCATTGTCAGAAGGTGAACACGCGTGTGCTCTGAGCGCCTATCACACGTGAGGTAATTGCTCACATGATAGTATCGACCAATTAAAAAGCGTACCGCCATTACGTCAACAAAATGATAAGGAATGATGTCAGCCGTTCATTCCCTGTTGTGTTGTGCTCCCGATTTACCGTTAGATCGCCATTTTTGTTATTATTATTCCAGTTTACATCTGATCTATCAGCAAGGGACTGCTTAGAGTAAGTATTTGCTTTTATTTTTTGTAAAACAGTGTATCTAACCCCTGATTGTAAAAAAACTTCAATTTTTTCTCATGTGCTGCACTGTCTTATCACGATAAGAATTCCATGTTGACGTATAAACAAACGGTGCAACAGCCAGTTTAAATTTACTTACAATACTTGCATGATTTTTTGTTACTTCTTAAAATATTCATTGCTCATACATAAGAATGAATAACGAAAATTGGTAACAAAACATTATAGCTAAACCATATAAGTATTATCATATTTGTTCCCAATATTTTGACATAATACTAGGTGCCCCAACACTGTTCACTCTTAAGATGGCTGTTCAATATTTAAATCAAGATAATAGTTTGAAAATCGGTGTACTACTTAAATAACTGATATACTAGTACGACTAGAAAATGTCGTATGTAGCTTTATTTATTATTGAAACTTTGTGATATGGCTATTTTGCAACAATTTTGATTTTTGTATTATGGTGGTATCATACAAACAAATTTTACATTATTTTAATTTAATGTGAGAAATTTTGCCACTGGGTTGTGTGCTGATATATCATTGATCAATTACAAACTAAAATTTCTTCAATTAAGTTAAAAGAACGGTAAAACTATTTGTCTGTGGACTCACTATTCGATAGAATATTTAAACAAGCTCTTTGTGTGTACCAAAGACACGATGCTGCATATAATTCATTATGCTGCAGTTCCAACTTCCGCTTAATATTTTGCAATATGTCACGTACTGCACGCACACCAAAATTGCATATTAGTTTTCTGTAAGTTTTGGGCCTCTGGCTGAGTATTTTCAAGGTCTCCTAAATATAGCAAGCGCTGTTATGTAGGTCATCCTATGTATTTTCACTATGCAGGGTGTACGAAAATGACTACAAATGATGGTAAATTTAAACCTCATAATGTTCTAGTAACTTACCGCAATTTTGAACCCAAATTTGTATTTGTATTTCTTGTAGAATTTGAAGACTTATTTTTGGCAGAACTTGTCAAATTGAGAGGCGAAATGACAGCTCAAACAGATATGCTGTCTGAAATTAAGCAACTGTTTTTGAAAAATGAAGAAGCAGCGGCAAGCAAGGAGAACCTGAGAATTTACCCTCATTTCCGTTCCGAGATGTTGCATTAAATGTATATATGGTAGGTAGTACGTGCCATATTTCACTAAGCTTCATTTCTTTCCCATTTAAGATAAAAAGGCTGTCCACTTTAAGTGGAGCTAGCGTTGAAGCAGTTACCAGATCTGTTTTAAAATTCATTTTATCAAACGAAGTCGCCGTTTTATTTAACTGGGCTGGACAAGATGATTGATTCAGGCGTATCAAAAAAGCCGTAGTTTATGGTAAGTTACAAGAAAATTATGACAATATAATAGATTTTTAGGTGTTCATATCCTGATTTTATAAATGTACTTCTGAACTCTTGTATAACATTGGGATATCTTTTGAGAAAATTAAGAAGATATTTTTAACAAGCTTTTGACCAACTTTATTAGTTTCTTCAGAGTCGACAACTTCTCTTTCATTCGCATAAGCATGGGCGTAACTTGGGGCATCACTTTGGGGGGGCAAAATCAAAACTTCACAACATTTCAAACCTAAATTGCAAAAAAATGCTGCACTTGCACTTTAATTTCAAATTTTGGGGGGGCCACTGCCCCCCCCTTGCCCCTCGCAAGTTACGCCTATGCGCATAAGTCAAATATAATCAATGTCATTAAACATTAAGTATAATTGCATCAAAATTAATACTAAATAGCTAAAATGAGACTCGTGTGAAGATAGCTATAAAACAAGAATAGTCAAAATTATTAGCTTCAAAATTAGTTTATTTGTATGGATCCTCAAGACCATAAAATGTGTAGCAAGCTAGTATTTCCTTTATTTGCCCCAAAACGCAGAATCCTCAGTAATGTAGCTTTACATAATTTAATTCTTGCAATAGTTTCAAAATTAAAAGAACTAAACACTCAATTTGATATTGTGAAACCTTAAATACTTATTTTTAAATTTTAAATGTTACAGAAGCCGTAAAACGAAGTTTTCTTCATGGTTGCTGCAGTGAAGCTGACATTTCTGAGGGAACGAAGGATCGGTTGAAACAAGCTAAAGCTAAAATGACAAAAAATAAGTTTTTTTTTTTTCATTATAATCATTATAGGTTTCAAATTTTAATGCGTTTTATATTTACAATTTTACGTTTATTTTCATAATATTTATATGATATCATATTACGTTTTATTATCTATAAATGTAAGCAAAATATATTAGAAATAATAATAAATAATCATATAGGTAGATACTTATACTTTGGATACGTTTTATTTTTCATGCTTGTTTCCACATACAGATAATCAGCATATATCATTAATTATAGCTTTAATTAGTTCAGTTCTTAGATTTACAAACTGCTGTGCAAGTGTATTACATATTAATTTGCTTGTTAATTAAAAATTCAATATAAAAACTCGAGCTTTGTGAGATGCATTGTCACAGGTTAGTATAAATATTGCTCATACCTATTCGACATGTAATTTGTGTTTCTTAGACTCCCATGATTTAGAAAATTTTGCAATAGGCTGCCTGGTCTATTTCCTTGTAAAATTTTGTGGTGAAAAGTTCGTGAAAATTTATGGTATAACTTTGAATTTACCAAAAAGAACGCTGCAAAGTATTTAGTCTAAAATAAAACATAAATTTAATGTAAAAAATACGTGGATGTTTGGATTAAAAAGTAACGTCTTTTTGTCGTACTACTCGACGTAAATAAAACGTCAATTTTGTTTCAAATAAAACGTCGTTTTAGCGTCAAAAACAAGTTAAAATTGTGGTTAAAATGTAACGTGTTTATAACGTTAGCATTTAACTAAAAATGGCGTTAAAAAACGTAGTTTTGACATATAAAACACGTACATTTTCGGTTAAAAAAGCAACGACATTACAACGTTACCATATGGTTTAATATTGTGCAATAAAATAACGCTCAATAGACGTCGGCCTGGAAACCAAACGTAGAAAACACGTCAAATAGTCGGAAATAGCGTTGAAAACTAACGTGTTTTAGATCTTAAATACGACGACAATAGATAACGTTCTTTTTTGGTCATGAGTTTAACGTTAAAAGGCCATTATAGACTGACGTTGAATCAACCACATGACGTTGAAAAACTGGTTGATTTTCGCGACACTTCGACGTTAATATAACGCTTGGTCCAAGGTTACCTTTCAACGTTATTTCAACGTGTCTGTGCACATTGGGCAGTACATTGCAGCAAGGTGTTTAAGATCAAAAATAGATTGCTGTCTTGAACATTGTGTAAGGTAAAATATAATGTGGGTGATTTTTTATCAAATCCTAACTAGAAAATAAATAAAGACAATAAGGTGAAATTAATTAAGAAATAATTACTTACTGTGTTTTTTAATATTATTGTGCACCATTCAAAAGATTGGGCATTTGTCATTAGGATTTTAAATCTGTTTTGACATTTGGTTGACGTAAATTGTGACTTATGATGTAAATAAAATTTGAAATATTAGAAAATCAGTTTTTCAAACACAAGTAACTAGATAAAAGAATCCACCCCTGTTGAGTTTTCAGGAGCTATTTTATTATTAACATTATAATACAAAATACAAAAAAACTGATCAACGTTAAAACTTGAAGGTTTAATTCTTAGTTAAAGTGCTGTAACGAGGATTCAGTCAATATATACCTATGTAAGAAGGCAGTTCCTCGTACTTGAATAAGATATTAAATCAATTATATTTACACGCAAACAATTGATAAAATTTCATGTAAAATCCGCAACGTGTACAAGCTCTGTTCGCAGCACAACGTACTTAATTTATACTTTCAAAGGTAAGTTCAATAAAGCACTACGTACGCATGAAATATACTTAAAAACCATTATCGACAGTTCATATACTTATTTGCGACGATGTATTTTTGAATTGCGCCAAACATATTTATTCAAGTACAAGGTAGTAGCCTGTCTGTTGACTATAACATCGATGAAGGAAAACAGCTTCAATTTCGCCTAGAGGCTGGATGGGATGAGACCAACGTAGGTGAATGGTGCAAACTACATAAGCGAAGTCAAAGCCGAACAGTAATCGTAACTATATTCATAAAGTAGAAAAACTCAGATGCCCAAGGTCATAATAAAATCTCAAAACCTATCCACAAAGAAAGGAGTAATCCAGAAAGTCTTTCGAACAAAATTCTGCAAGTCTTAAAGCGTGGATATATAACAATACGAAAATATGTAAATGCATAACAGCAAACAGGAAAATCCCTGAAACAACAGAACGCCATTAGCGTACAGGCGAGTGCTTAAAAGCTACTCACTTTTGATGTAAATCGGCTCAACGTTTTCTCTCTAGTACTACGTAGCCTAATCATGACGTGCAACACATGCCTTTACGGTCTGACTCGCAAAGAACTACAGTTTCCACTGGCATTCACCAACACGGTGTCTTTCCCAAATCTCATCACTATCCTACGATTTTTGGAAGAAACTAACGGAAACCCGCAACCATTTTAATCTTCAAAATCCATTTTTAAAATCCAGACACAGGTCCATTAAGATTTCAAACGGGTTTGTTTTTAACTCTTCCCGATTTACTTAGCAATCAAAACAAAGTCGGACGGAAGTAAATAAACGACCGTACCAACACTCACACCAAATGCACAACTTCGAGAAGCAGGTTATGTAATAAGCCAAAATTAGATGTTAACGTTAAAATGACCGAAAAAATACAATGGCAAGCGGAAATAAAAGATTAACGAATGTGTACGAATATGGATTTCGATCTTCTGCCACCTGATATGCTATAAATATGATTAAATTGAGAAAGTGAAGTCCATACTTCGATGTTTTTTCTTCACCTTCAAATTACATGTTAAGTGATCTTGTTTGCACGTAAAAATAACTAAAATACATGTTCGCTTGAAGATTGTCAGAATCTGAATTCTTTTGTAATATGTGATTAACGTCGTTGTTTAGTTCGGTACAACTGTATGTACAGTATTCTAATTAAAAACCATCTACTAAATTATTATCAATAACTAAGTTCCAGTCTGATTGAAGATCTTAATACTTAGCTAAAAACTTTGCTTCTTCATTTTAATCTGAGAAACAGTCTGCATATAAGTTCGTTACGTCAAATATAATGAAAAAATACTGTTTTTTAGTAATTAAGAAGTTTATTAAATAACATATTAGCAATTCTCAGCGAGTCCAAGTACTAAAAAATTTAGTGCCCATGTAACCCTTTTCAACGCCTACGCAAGTTGCCTCTTCATGGATTTTCTTCAAGAAATAGCTAAATTGTCTCCTTAGACGTAAATTTCTTCAAGCGCTGGTGAGGGGAGAGAGTTGCCTGTATTTATTTTTGTTTCTCTTCATAAAGTTTGTAAATATCAATTTGGTACCTCGTTCTTGATGGTACTGCGCTTCTTCCAGTGTCTTTCCTGAAATTTAGAACTTTAGGTTTTCCTGCCTTTTTAGAAAGCGCTTAGATACTGCATTGGCTTAACTTCGATTTACTCTGTTCTTTGGGAGCAACTGTTAAGAGGTATTTACTATAAGAGTGAATCCTCCTTCTTTCAGAACGACTTGCAGATTCCCCTTACTTGCTCATTTTGTTCAACGGCAGTTTTCCACCTGCAGGTATGAATTGCAGTCTTTTGATTTACGTTTGCACCTAACTTGTGTCTGCTTGAGCGATCAAACCTTTATTTGAGGTCATCTCCTAAGTGTTCCAAGTCTGGCTTATGAACCTGCAGAAATCGCTTTCTTCGCGACAATACTAATACCACGACGCCGTTGCCCGACGTAACACAAAAAACCAGTTTTTTGTCTTACTACCTTCTTTATGCATAACGTTGCTGCACTCCAGCGATACGTTACGCTAACCATGCTTGTTTCCTCCAAACCACCAGGCGATTGGAATGTAGAGAGAATACTCGAGCGCGTTCGAGATAATTGTAAAATAACTGAGTTCCAGCAATGTCGCGTTAAACTGCATTGATATTTTCAATTTGTAATTCATTCGTTTGACTCTTTATTGGACATTAATCGTGTAGATCCTTTGAATATGTCAATATCATTAGATGTTACAACTGTTGTCAACTGGGACATACCTCAAAGGAATGTACTGAAAAGAAGATATGTGGAAGATGTATGAGTGAGGATCATGATGCCAGAGAGTGTAAAAATACAAAGTGGCAATGCATAAATTGTTGTTTGGCTAATGATAGGTATAAATTGGGTCTAAAAGCTGGACATAAGCATATGATATAAAGTGCCCAACATTGAAAAAAGTAGTGGATAAACAACGCAATAAGATTCAATATGAGGTGGACTCGGATGTAGTGACAGATCCTTCATAGCAGCTAAATTCTGCAAGTACTAGTGTAAATAGAAGCAAAATAGCAAGAACAAACGACTTATCCTGTGTGAATAAGAACAACAATGAAGTTAGCGATATCAACTTAAAAAGTGGTAATTTAACCATTTTTCACCTAAATATTTGTACCCTACATAATAAGTCAAATTGTTTAGATGTTTTTCTTATTGAGTACGGTTATCCTAAAATTTGCTGCTTTAGCGAGCACAACTTGAACAGGACTAATATTACTACTTATAACTTACCTAACTATAAATTAATTAGCAGTTATTCTAAAATAATACATAAGAATGGTGGAGTAGCAATATTTGCCCACAATAGTTTAGCTCATTCGTTCAAGGAGTGCAGAATTAACTTAAGTTGTATAGAGAAAGATTTCGAGTGCTGTTCTGGTTTGGTTACCGTCAGGTCAATTAAGTACTTGTGTATTTGTATTTATAGATCACCTAGTGGTAATATAGAAGTATTTATCGATAATTTGCTAATTCTATTAGAACTAGTACATCTAAAAACAAAATATTTGTTAATTTGTGGTGATTTCAATGTAAATTTCTCACTGGCATCACGAAACGTGTTGAGATTACTGAGTATTTTTGACCCCTTTGGGTTGAAACATATTAATCAGCCTACACGTATTGGTTTAACATCTGAGACCTGTATAGATAATATATTCAGTAATCTTAACGGTATTATTGAATGTCAGGTCGTATATAGCTCCATGTCTGACCATTTTGGTCAAATCTTATATACCAATATTGTAGACTATCATACATCACACTTAACAATTTCAAAAAGAACATTTGACCAAACAGGCAAGTTACACTTTAAAAACATGTTGGCAAATGAAACCTGGCTTGATATATCACATTCTTATATAAACAATCACTTTGATATATTTTTCTCTACGTTTTACTACCACTTTGAGTGTGCATTTCCAAACAAGAAATATACCATTAAAAATATACCATTAACAAGAAAAAGACAAAATCACCCTGGATCTCAAATGGAATTATTTCTATGTCTGATAAATTGAGGGACTTGCATCCGATATATTTAAGTGATAAAAGTAATACTGATTTATTAAACTACTAAAACGAGTTGGGCAGCCTACGCCTGGCCCTGCCAGCGGAAAGAAACGGTTAACAATAAAAATGCTTGCTTAAACTGGTAGCCAGCCGACGTCCGGCCCTGTCAGCGTTAACAATACAAATGCTTGCTGCGTCGCCACTTGCTAGTATGCAGGCCCTTCATGCTGCGTGTGCCGGCGCCACTCGCGCTTACGATCAGCATGTGCGCGCGCCAGTGCTTACGGTCGGACGGCCGGCGGCATCAGCTCTTATAATATAAGATTATAGAGCTCAAAAAAATGTATTCTACAAATTTAGTTCTGAAGGAATAAAGAAGTTTAACAATCGTAAAGTAGCATATTCACACAATAAATCTGGTGCAGTGTGGGATATTATTAGGCATGAAACGGGGTATAATGTACCTTCCGAACCAGTTAAACTAATTACTGATCAGGGTAGCATTATAGAAGAACCACAGCAACTGGCGAAAATGTTTGCCAATCAGTTTAATATTTCAGATACGAGAGAAGCAAAGAATTCGTCTAAATTTAATAATTTTTTACCATACAGTTTTTTCTTGGCACCAACAAATTCTCAAGAGGTTGTGGAAGTTATCAAACAAATCTCAAATAAAAATTCGTGTGGCATGGATGGAGTACCCTGTTCCCTGTTGAAATCAGTTGCTCATGAAATTGCAGAGCCTCTAGCACAATCAGTTAACACTTGTTTTGAATCTGGGGAGTTTCCAGATCAACTGAAACATGTAAAGCCTATACCAATCCATAAGAAAGGCTCAAAAGTTGACATTAAAAACTACAGGCCAATAACGCTGCCATCTGTATTTTCTAAAGTTATTGAGAAACTAGTGTACAATAGGCTGTTAAAATTTTTAGTACAGCATAATGTATTGTCTAAGTGTCAGCATGGATTTATACCAGGTAAATCAACTGAGAGTGCTATATATAGCTCCTTAAACTACATAGTTGAGTGTCTTGACAAGGGGGAATGTGTAACAGGTATATACTTTGACTTTTCTAAAGCATTCGACTCGTTAGATCACGAAATATTAATGGACAAACTACATTGTTATGGCATTAGAGGTGTACCGCTCAAATTTTTAAAATGTTTCTTAACTGGTAGAACACAGCAGGTGTGTTTAAGATACGTAAATGGGGGTGAAGTCAAATATTACTTTTCTAGTAAAAAATCCATACGGTTGGGTATCCCGCAAGGGTCAATACTGGGCCCCCTCCTATTTATTTTATATGTTAATTATCTACCTCAACATTTAGAAATTACATCCGTTTTTCAGTATGCCGATGACCTCTCATGTATAATATCCAGTCGAACAGTAAGCCAAACTTCGAAGGATAGTTCTACTATTGTTCAGAACACATCTGCGTGGTCGTTAGATAATGCATTAACGTTAAATGACACAAAAACGGTGTTAGTCAAATTTAGTAATAACAGATTTGTCCAGAATAGTATTTACGTACATCATTTAAAATCAATACCTGAAAGTAACACTATCAAATTTCTTGGGGTAGAACTGGACAACACTTTAAAATTTCAATCTCATATTGACAATGTAATTCGAAGATTAAATACATATTGTTATGCAATACGCAATATTCGAAATTTTGTCGATGTGGACACTTTACGTAGATACATATTACTTTGCTCAAGTTCAGTCTATCTTAAGCTATGGACTGGTATTTTGGGGAGCTATATCTTACTCTGGAAATGCTTTTATCGCTCAAAAGCGTTTAATTAGGTGCATGCTTCAGGCTGGTACCAGTGAGCCCAGCAGGCCACTGTTTTTGATGTTAAGAATAATGCCTTTGCCTACGTTATTTATATACCGCCTTGTAATGTTCGTTAAGAATAATCCGAAATTATTTTTAACTAACAAGGATATGTATGGGGACAATGCAATTCAAACACGCTGTGCTAATAGTTTAAGAATTCCACCTCATTCAACAGTACTATTTCAGAGGGGAAATTATTTGCCACTTTGACAAAGCGTTGATTTAAGTACTATAATGAGCTTTGTCGTCTTAAGGCCTTTGTGATAAGCGTGGCGTTCTCCAATTCTGTTAAAGGACCTAGTTGTTTAGAGTGCCTGAAGAGACTCCTACTCTTTTTGGATTCACGCTAACAATTAAGTTAACTCTTTTATTTGCTTATTTAACCCGCATTCTATTATACTGGCAATAACATTTTATTATTAACAATTCATTCCTTTTAATTTTTGAGATTTCATGTTTTACGAACACGACGTATTTAAATACTTATTTTAACATTAACCTTCTGGATTCATTTTTAATTTAACAAACCCAGCGTTATTTTGGTAATATAAATTTTCATGTGCTCTTTTTAGCTCTGATTGTATTTAACCCTTTATAATATGTACTTTGTGTTTAGTTTATTATTAATATTTATTATTATTTATGAATAGAAACAAACAGCAGCAAAGCCTAATTACATGTTTCGTATACATATATATCATTAAACGTAAACTTAACTCGTAACATAAAATATCAATTAAAAATAATATATTAATAACTAATAACATATTGCACAGATGACAAATTTCAAATTGAAATCAAATCAACATGCAAGGGGAAAATATTTTTTAACAAATCTTAAAATTAGTATCTTGAATTGATAAAATTTAATATAATTCTCAAGTGGTTTATTCATGCACCAAATAAATCAATGTATTGGTAATATTTATTAATAATGGCGTACCTATTAATAACAGGTGAAAACAAACGGATGTTAGTTCTCGCCAGCGGAATATAAAAAGAAAAAGTCGGTCGAATTCCGAAAGGGGGCACCCAAAATGCTATTTCTGAAATTAATTAACTGTGCACACTTTCTTTGTCACATTTCATTTCTCGCCTCTGCAACTGTTCTGTTAGTTTTTCCATTCATTTTTGCATATGGCTGCCTATCATTCACATTTTAGTACTCTCTCGTCTTCTCCTCTCACGTTTTCTCCTGTAGCAAATTGGCGCCTACTTGTGGTACTTTGTTTACTAACGCTTTTAAGCCATAACAACATTTATAGAACGGAAGACAACTGAATCCTAAAGATGATGCTACAACACCTATAAGGAATATACGATGGCCAAAGTAACCCTCCAGAAGCATTTACCTTGAAGTGAAACACCAAACGAACTTTCCTTATTCTTCTCTTAGGATTGCTTGTATTACCCGTAATATCTTCATCTTCATTTGCCATTTCTCTTAGATTAGTTTCTAAGTCATATTCTGTATTGTTTTTCGTGGACTTCCTTATATTAATATCCGTTTCTTTACGTAACATCGATTGGTCCACACTGTATTGTTTTTCTTTACAAAGGATACTAAACTGTCTCTATGTGAATTACTTCGCCATGTTTAGGAGTTCTTTTTCTTCTATGTCTCTGTCGATTTCTTGCAGGAATTTTGTTGCAAATCTATTTATCTGTTTAAGTCAGTTTAACTGTAGTAATATGACAAATAGTTTATTATTTTACTAAGCCAATTATGAGCTCACACGAAAAATTATCGTCAAATTATTATCTACAATAAACTAGTCAGTTGAATTTCTCCAAAACACGTATGAATCTGATACCTCTTTTAAATACTACCTCATTACAAAATAATAAACTAGCAATCGCGCCTTTTAAAAGAAATACGCTAGCAATGCAATGTTAAATATTTATTAAACTTAATCTCCTGTTCTTACAATGCAAATGACTTTAATTGACAATGTTGCATTGAAATTGTATAGAATCAAGGACGGCTGTCCTTTCTCAACTTTATATACAACAGAGAATGTAGTGCAGCACGTGTCGAAGTCCAACTTTTGATTTCTATGCCATGAATACGAAACTATTGTGTCTCTAACCGTTGTAAGCGTTTACTTAGTCAACAGATTGCAGGTACATTTCCTTTAATTTCTTTTGTAACAAGTTAATAATTGCGATATTTCATGTAACAAACGCTTACTTACGTTTGTGTTAAGATTTTTCTTTATAAACTTTGTCGCTTCAATAAAAGACTCTCATATTACATATTACATCTATACAAATGTCATAAAATAAATTTATTCTCTAGGGCAGATTTCAATCTCTACTGCTGCAACTTTCGCTCGAGAAAAAACCAATAAGTTTATGTACATAACGTATGTAACTTAAATAACAATAAATTATATAATATATTTTCGTTGAAACAAGACTGAAAAGTTGTATTAAATAAAAATACCAAGATTAGATGCTAATGACGTTCTTGATGTATAACAATAAGTGAATATTATTATTATTATTATTAGGATAGTTATACAAAGCGGAGGTTTATAATAACCTATGACACTTTTAAAATCAATATTTGTACAAAATACAATATAATATATACGAGAAAAAATCACAATTCTGTAATAATAGTGTCCAATACGTTTTAGGAACACATGTTTCGTAAAGAACAATGAACATAAATACAAAAGTATATAATTCGATGGTATTTTTTTTTAAATTAACAAACTTGATAATAATCTGTCATAACCATTTTTGAAGTTGTTGACGCTGGTAGCTGTTACAACATTTTCTGGCAGGGAGTTCCATTTATGGAAAATCCGATTAGTGATAAAATGTTGCCTGGGTGTTGTTTTAAAATTTTCGCGTTTCAGTTTTTTCGTGTGGCCGCGTAATCTCTCATCGGCACTTACACAGAACAATTTGGACATATCTACCGAGAACTTATCACCACTTAACACCAGTCGATATTTGAATTTCGAGCAGCGAGGTTGTGCTATCGCGCTCCTCGCGTCGAAATATCAAGTGAAAGGCGATTATTAAGTGACCTGAGGTCAACGTATGTGATAAAGGGTGAGCTGCATAAAATTAAATTTTACAGTAATCCCATCTACGTAAAGCCACCATGTTTGGTGCTCCAAACATAGGTGTGCAACATGTTAATTCGCAAACTCCGTACGAACAACCACAAAACAACTACACGTATCACCAACTCATGCCAACACCGTATCAAATACAATCACAGATGCCTACACACATGTCAGCTAAACCAATATTTCCTCATACACAAATGCAAACTTCATCACAACAACATATGCCTCCGCAACAAATGTATTCTACACCCCCGTCAATGCAAACTTCTCCGCAACAACAAAATTTGTACCAATCGCATATTCAAACCCAAGAATCTTCAACTCCAATGCAAATTACTAACGAGGGAGACTGGCAGACATCAAACTCGAGAAAGCAAAGACGCAACTCAGAACAACCACGCGCCACAAAACAAAAAAAGTTGGAAGACTACTGGCTCAACACACCAGGAACCTCAAACAGATTCCAAGTACTTGCAGAAGATGACGCCAACAAAGAAGAAAATAAACAATTGGAGGAGACAAAGCCTCCTCCTATATTTATATATGGAGTAAACAATCTCAAACCCCTCACAGACATGCTAACAGAGCAGGTTAAAGACAAATATACCATAAAATTAGTGGGGAATACTCAAGCCAAGGTTCAGCTAAACAGTGCTGAAAACTACAGTACTGTAATTAAAATTTTAAAAGAAAAAAACACCGAATTTCACTCCTTCCAACTTAAACAAAATAGAACATTCCGAGTAGTCTTACGTGACATGCACCCCACAATAGATATCAATACCCTTGCTAAGGAAATCACAGAACACGGACACACAGTAATCAGCATCCACAATATTCGACATAGAACCCGAAAAACTCCGTTACCTATGTTTTACATCCAGCTGAAACAAAATGAAAACAACAAAAAAATCTATGACATCGAATATCTAATGAACCTTAAAATCAAGTTCGAACCCCCTCACGCTAAACGGGAAGTGCTCCAGTGCCTCAAATGCCAGAGGTACGGTCATACCAAAAACTTCTGCTTCAGAATGCCAAGATGTGTGAAATGTGCGGGGGAACACTTAACAAAGGACTGCGAAAAAAAACAGAGAAGCAAAGACGTCAAATGCGTTAATTGTCAAGGGAACCACCCAGAAAATTACAGGGGATGCGAAGTAGCTAAAGAAATTCAAAGACGAATGTTTCCTCCTTTAAGAAGATGGTTCAACCTGGTATTACATACTCTCAAAGAGCCGCAGAACAAAATATGCAGCAACAACAAGTCGTCAATCACCAAACTAACCAAAATGTTGGAAATACTCAATCAGACAACAAGATCGAAGCAATGATGATTAAACTAATGGAACGGATGGATACTATGTTAAATCTACTCACGACCGTTATAACCAAACTTTCATAATGTCACTCTTTCTTAATATAGCAATCTGGAATGCCAACGGCTTGGCGCAGCATTGCCAAGAAATCACAACATTCTTAATAAACCATAAAATTGACATAATGTTAATTTCTGAATCACGATTTACTAAACTAAACTATATGAAAATACCAAAATACACTATCTATACAACCAATCATCCAGACGGCACGGCTCACGCAGGAACTGCAATTATAATCAAAACAGCAATAAAACATCACGAGTTACAAAAATACCAACAAGAACATCTCCAGGCTACCAGCATCTCGGTAGTATTAAACAATAGAGAGGTCATTATGTCCGCGGTCTATTGCCCTCCCAAACACACAATTAAAAGTGATCAATTTCAATCATTTTTCAACACTCTGGGGCCTAGATTTATAGCAGGAGGAGATTACAACTCAAAACATCAAGAGTGGGGATCGCGAGTCACTCTAACTCGTGGCAGAGAATTACTTAAAGCAATGAGGAATAATAACTTACAGCATTTGTCGACTGGGGAACCAACGTACTGGCCATCGGATCCGCTAAAGATTCCTGACTTATTAGACTTCTGTGTGGTAAACGGAATAGCAACAAATTACTTAAGAGCAGAAACATGCTTGGACTTGTCCTCTGATCACTCACCAGTCCTAGTCACATATTGTACTCAAATAATGAAACCCCCCAGGGCTCCTAAAATCCACAGCAAGAAAACAAACTGGGACTACTTTAGAGAACTGGTGGATGAGAGATTAAATTTAAACATTCCACTGAAAACAGCAAGAGATATACATGAAGCCGTAGAACATTTCAACTCTGTTATCCAACAATCAGCATGGGACTCCACACCAGATTCTCCAGAGCTGGAGGTTCGCGAATCGATCCCTATTATTGTTAAACAAAAGATAGCAGAAAAAAGAAGACTTCGAAGAATCTGGCAAAACACCAGACACCCTAGGGACAAAACTGCACTTAACACAAAAACGAGAGAGCTAAAACAAATACTGCATGAATTAAATAATCAGGGAATTCAAGCTTACTTGACAAAACTAACTCCCACTGAGGACACTAACTACTCTCTGTGGAAAGCAACGAAAAAGCTTAAAAGACCCCAACTGTACATTCCGCCTGTACGGACACCCGATGGCTCCTGGGCAAGAAGCCCTGAAGAGAAAGTAAATGCTTTCGCCAACCACCTGCGAACAGTTTTTCAGCCTTATCCCTCAACTTCCTCTGCTGGAGAAGAACGACGAATTCAACAAGCAGTTGAAAACTACATTCAGTCTGTCGAAAAACTCAAATCTGTTAAAATTGCAGACATAAAAGCAATAATTGCCAACCTAAATCCAAACAAGTCTCCTGGTTATGACCTGATAACGACCAAAACCTTAAAGGAACTACCCGAAAGTGGCTACAAAGCTTTACAATACTTAAGCAACGCTCTCTTTCGACTACAAATCTTCCCAGAACAATGGAAAGTTGCTCAAATACTAATGATATCAAAACCCGGCAAAGACCCGACAGAAGTCACATCATATAGGCCAATCAGTCTGCTCCCCACATTGTCGAAAGTGTTTGAAAAGCTTATTCTGTCCAGACTGAAACCAATCCTAGAAGAGCGAAAACTTATGCCGAAACATCAGTTCGGTTTTCGTGAAGGTCATGGTACCATCGAACAGATACACAGAGTAGTGACTAAAATAAACCATGACTTACATCTCAAAAGATATTGTTCTGCAGCATTCCTAGACATTAGCCAGGCATTTGATAAAGTCTGGCTAAATGGCCTGCTGTTCAAAATCAAAAGCTGTTTACCACCGGGCTATTTTAATATACTCAAGTCCTATCTAAGCAACAGGTATTTCCAAGTGAAATTCCATGACAAATTATCAGCCCTGTATCCTATCCACTCCGGCGTTCCACAAGGAAGCGTACTGGGCCCCACACTCTATCTCATTTATACGGCAGACATTCCAACTACTAGACAAACCATGATTGCCACATATGCGGACGACACTGCAGTTCTAGCTTCACACGAAGATCCGAGAACAGCGTCACGACTTCTTCAAATCAACCTAAATAAAATCCAAACATGGTTAAACACTTGGCGAATCAAAGCCAACGAAAGCAAATCAGTCCAAGTCACGTTCTCACTGCGCAAGGAGACCTGCCCTCCAGTTACTTTAAATAACAAACAACTTCCGCAAGTAGACAGCGCTAAATACTTAGGCATGCACCTTGACCGAAGATTAACCTGGCGAACACATATCTGGAAGAAGCGAACACAACTAGGTCTAAAATACAGGCAAATGTATTGGCTCTTAGGAAGAACCTCCAAACTCTCAATCTACAACGAGCTACTGCTGTATAAAACCATTCTAAAACCCATATGGACATATGGAATTCAGCTATGGGGGACGGCTAGCAACTCTAACTTGGAGATACTACAGCGATTCCAGAACAAGGTTATTCGGAACATTGTCAACGCACCCAGATATGTACCAAACTGGGTCTTACAACAAGACATCCCTGTGCCCTCAGTTAAAGAAGTAATAGTGTTCCATAGTGTTAAATATTGTGATAGACTCAGTGCTCATACTAACGAACTTGCAGTCGACCTTCTAAACCGATCATATGCTAAAAGACTTAAACGGCACGATCCACTTGATCTACCAAACCGGTTTAACTAAGTCCTCTAATTTCTAGGTTAGTTTTGAGTTATAGTTTAATACTTAGGTTAAGTAAATTAATAGAATGTTTTCGCTGGAGAACTCTCTTACATGTTCTTTTTCTATTCATATAATTTACTTATTGTTATTTTATATGACAGATTGTAAATCTTCATTGTTAATATAAAAAAAAAAAAAACTTAACACCTTATAAGTAAAAATTAGGTCACCACGGATAAGTCTATCTCTCAAAACTGGCAGCTGTAAGATTTCTAGTCTTTCATGGTATGAGCGGTCACGCAGATTACCAACAGCACGCGTTCCTCGTCTTTGAACATTTTCTAATAGAGTAATATCTTTGATAAGATGAGGAAACCACACGACTGCGGCATACTCTAGATAAGGTCGAATGTAGACTTTGAAGATCTGAGAAAACTGTTGAGCAGTAATATTTTCAAACGCCATTTTCATCTGGTACATGGTCCTGTTCGCTTTACTCACGACAGTAGTAACATGTTCAGTCCAGCTGAGTTTTGAAGTTACGAGAACTCCTAAATCAGTGTGGGATTCGACTGATTGAATTAAACTGTTCGTCAAGGTGTAACGATAGTTAGGGTTGTTATTTCCCATATGCAGCACACAGCACTTTTGAATGTTCAGAGGTATTAACCATTCGCAGCACCAGTTTGCTACCGTATTTAGATCACTCTGGAGAACGTGACTATCACAAAGTGGGTTTCCGTAGAACTTGCAGTCGTCCGCATAAAATCAATGATTTGCTTTAATGACGTGGTGAAGGTCGGAGATGTATACGTTAAAAAGAATGGGCCCAAGGACAGATCCTTGGGGCACGCCAGAGAGAACAGGATGGATAGATGAGGTGCCATCACCAACTCTAACAAAAAATTGACGGTTACTAAGAAAAGCTGACAACCACTTGAGAAGATTTCCCCGAACTCCGTTGTGTTCGCGTTTACTTAGAAGCCTCAGTTTAGGTACCCGATCAAATGCCTTGGAAAAGTCTAAGTAGATTATATCTACTGGTAGGTTTTTGTCCAGTGATCGAGTCCAAGAGTCCACGCATTTAACAAGATTCGTGACCGTAGATCTGCCTGGAACAAATCCATGTTGGCAAGGTGGTATGACGTTGTGTTGGATTAGAAACTCCATTAATTGATCGACAATGATTCTTTCCATAATCTTCAGACATATACATTCCAGACTTATGGCACGATAATTATTTACATCCAACTTGTCTCCATTTTTAAATATTGGTGTAACTGATGAAATCAGCCATGTTGGAGGAAGTTGTTGCAAGGTGAACGACGCTGTAAATATGTTTGTTAGTGGTTTAACTAAAGAAGTTGCACAAGATTTTAGAATATTTGTGGTTATCTGATCTCGGCCAGGAGATGAATTTACGTTGAGTCTGTTCATATGGTTAAGAACTGCTTCTTCTGTAAAGTCCACATTACTAATGATTGCCTGATTAATTGGCCCCACCATTTCAGGTAAGGGTCCGTCTGTTTCCTTTGTGAATGTCCTTTCAAAATGAGCAGCCAGTACTTCGGCCGATTCATCGTTACTTTCTGCTATTGTTGAATCTGCTTTTCTAACTAGAGGAACGGCCACACGAGTAGATATTTTGCTTCTAATATATTTGAATATGGCTTTTGAACCTTTATTTATCAGTCCATGCTCATACCTTAATCTTGCGTTTTTGATATCACGCCCTAATTGATTGGAAAACTCGCGATGAATGATGTAATTTTCCGGAATTTTACTTTTTAGATATCGCCTCCATAGTTTCTTTTTGTATTCTATTCTATTCACAAGCGCACCCGTGAGCCATGGTTTGTTAGGGTTGGAGATTACCGATATGTTGTGGAAAGAAGTAGAGACTGCATGTTTGATGGTATCTGAGAAAATCTGCCATTTTTCCACAATATTTTGTGTTTCTAATAGCACGTTCCAGTCGGCTGATGATAGAGTTCGGTTGAGTTTGCCAAAATCAGTTTTAGTTATGACGTGTTTTAGGTTCTTAGTTTGGGATGGACCAACCAGTTGAATTGTACTTAAGACGCAAACGTGATCTGAAGAAGCAATTGGTGGCAAGTATTCAATGTTTGACACAAGATTCGGATCGTTTGTAAAGAGTAAGTCCAACATAGACGGTTGTTGATTTGCACGATACCTGGTATATTCTGTTATAAGTTGCTGAAGATTCGAGTTTAAAAACATATCGACAAACAGAGATGCTGAGTCATTAGTGTTCATTGGATGAAGTACAGGCCATTCGATGTTCGGAAAGTTAAAATCTCCTATCAGAAACATATTGTTGTTAGTTGAGGCTAAATCAGATATTGCATTAATTAAAAGCAAATCTGATTCAGCATTTGCTATATTACCAGATCTGTATACACATGCTATTATAAATGAGTAATTTTTATTGAAGACTTTCAGGAAAATGGATTCATTGCGTGATCCGGAGTCTATATTTAATCTAGTTACATTGAATTGGTTGAAATCTGATTTGTTAAGATATATACAGGCTCCACCCCCTTTTGTATGAAGACGATCAGTTCTGTAGATGGAATAGTCCCGGATATCAATTAACGAGTCAGGGATTAAGCTATGAAGCCATGTTTCAGTAATGCAAATACAAGATGGCCGTAACTGCTGCACTAATACATCAAGTTCATTTTGTTTTGATTTGAGGCTGTCTATGTTTGTGTAGAGGATCGTAAGGAGATTTAAGCGATGGAGTTTTTTGAATTTTTTTCGATTGTAATTTGTGGAGTTCCTTTAATATATTTGATTGTAAGGCCATTTTCACCATTATCACTACGACGTTTCAGTTCTTTACGCAAGTCCAGAAGATATTTCGTTTGTGCCGGTGTTTGGTCACTTTTCAATACAATGTTCTTGAATGTAGTCGAGCTAGTTAACACAGTTTTGTGCTTGAGAGTGTGAGTAACGAAATCGGCATTATCGGTTACCACTTTTAGCGGTTTATTGTTTGCTTGACCAACTCTTTTGACGCTTACAATATTAAAGCGGGGACATTGTACTGTTTTATTCTGAATGAATGAGAAGAGAGCAGTAACATTTTCTACATCTTGCGCGCTTTCTTTCATGTCGTAAATCAATATGTATTACTAAATTGCCTCTAAGTTCATTTTTAAATCATTATCAATACCTTTTTCATGCATTAACTAATCTAATCAAACTAGTATAGTACCTATTTACGGTAGCAGTATATCTAGTTTTAATCGTAAATAATCTTCTATTAATGGATTGCAGTCACGTATTGATAAATGATTGTGATATAAGCAATATTCAAACAGCTAGACACTGCAATTATTACTTACAGCAAGTGCTTTTTGAGAATGTCAAAACAAGGGAAAATCGATCAGAGGAGTGGAGAGTTTAGTTTAATTTTTGCACAAAACAAATTTGAATTTTGAAACTAAATCTTGGTAGATGAAATTTTAAAAAGAATTTCAAAAGTTGAAAAATTCAATTTTTGCGGAGGTTCAAGAAAAAAGTTGTTTTCTGACCTTGATATTGTTCAGTTGGCTAAAACTAAGACCGTGTAAAAATCTCATTGGAATTTTGCTTAGTTTCCGAACTTTTTGGATTTTGACAATTTCGAAAAACGCCATTTTCTAACTAAGTAAAAATGATTCGGTATAACTGACAAGGGCTAAATTGGTTTTCAGACGAGCACAAATTATTACCGTAAAAGGTTTATTGTAAAATTCTAAAATGAAAGCATCCCCCCTTTGATGCAGACTTTTTGGCGGTCACTTTATATGATACAATATGATACCACTCTGAAAGCACCGTTTTAACATATTACGAAAACTAATTAATGTATCTCAAATAGCTCTATTCCGACATTGTGCCATTTAATTCTGAAATTCTACACATCATTGTTCTTCTTTATGAAGTCTCTTGCCAAATAGGCGCACTTGGCCCATCGATGTTTCAGATTCAGCATATTGAATAAATATTTTTAATTGTTTCTCGAATTGATATGACCAACTAAATAAAAAAACAAAAAATATCTTCGCAAACGTAGCGTGTTTGAAGTATTTAATCATGAATTGATATACAATTTAGTGCAAACGAATTTTATCTTACTAAAATGAATATTAACGTACAGAGACATCGAGAAACCCATTTGACACTATCGGCCCAGCAGGCACACGTACGTTTATATTACGTCGAAAACACGTGGTGATAGTTGAAAAGATGTTATTAGTTGAAAATTAAACGTTGAATTTTAGTCAAACAGATAACGTTATTTGCCCAACCTAAATTAAACGTTGATTTTTAGTAATGTTTTTACTGT
Source organism: Agriotes lineatus (assembly GCA_940337035.1). Taxonomy (NCBI): domain Eukaryota; kingdom Metazoa; phylum Arthropoda; class Insecta; order Coleoptera; family Elateridae; genus Agriotes; species Agriotes lineatus. The sequence goes on from OW679200.1 coordinate 143,517,218, forward strand.
GTACGAAATTATGTCGTTCAATAAACGTGTTGGCTACGACGTTTATTGAACGTGTATATATTACGCTGAAATGTCGTTGATATTAAGTGTACTGTAGACCAGCAGTTAATGTAACACGTTGATATAACGTTTACAAACATTCGTAAATTTTACCCTTTTTGGTACGTTAAAATAACGTTACTAAAAGGTGTTTCCCAGAGTATTAGTTTACGCTTAACGTCGATATGATGTTGATATAAGAAGGTGGTATTTACGTTTCGACACTACGCTATTATATCGTTAAATTTGTATGGTTTCTAGTCCAACAGTTAGTGTGCAACGTAACATGACGCTAATGAAAACTCGAAAATTTTACCTTTTTATATATACAGTGTGGTCCATTAAGTGTGCAACAAATGGGATTTTTTTTTATTAGTTGTACAATCGAAATTTAAATATTGCCAAAAGTTAGTGCATGTGCGATAACCATATCAGATGCCCTTAGAATGGCTTCAAGTCAAACAATATACAGGGCAGGACAAAAAATATAAAATTCGTTCAAGAACAAAGTTACCTTATTTAAAAAAATATAGCAAAATTTTATTGAGAAAAGTTGTTTAGAATTAAAAGTTATGGTCAAATACAAAGTCACGGCCTCCTATTCGAATTTTGATTCTTTTTTGGAAAATTTTGTATTACCCCCGTATGATACATATTTTTATTATTTTGATTTTATATGTATTTAAAGTAGCCACAACCACATCCCTTTTAAATAACTTTTAGCAACTTGAAGCGTATATGTAAAATTTACTTGGATTTATATTTTTTTAGGTAAGCGTCCACTTCATGTTTGTTGCAACGATATTTAACAGAACTTTAGAATTTCGCAAATATTCTTTTTAACAAGGCAAATGCTTTACTAATAGTAATTTACATATGAAAAATTCTTAATAAAATCAGAATAATAAAAATATGTATCATACGGGGATAATACAAAATTTTACAAAAAAAGAATCAAAATGCGAATAGGAGGCCGTGACTTTGTATTTGAGCATAACTTTTGATTCTAAACAACTTTTCTCAATAAAATTTTGCTATATTTTTTTAAATGAGGTAACTTTATTCTTGAACAAATTACATATTTTTTGTCCTGCCCTGTATATTGTTTGACTTGAAGCCATTCTAAGGGCATATGATATGGTTATCGAACATGCACTAACTTTTGGCGGTATTTAAATTTCGGTTTTTCAACTAATAAAAAAATGTCCCATTTGTTGCACACTTAATGGACCACACTGTATATATATATATATATATATATATATATATATATATATATATTACGTTAACATTTTATGTTAATATAAAACGCCTTTTAGATTAGTAGTGACTCTTGACATCGATATGACGTTGATACAACGTGGTAACTATGTTTCTGCATTACGTTTTTATGTCGTTTATTTGAAGTGCTTTTTAGATCAGCAGTTAACGCAAAACGTTAAAATAACGTTCACAAAAACACGAAAGTTTTACCATTGTCAGAAGGTGAACACGCGTGTGCTCTGAGCGCCTATCACACGTGAGGTAATTGCTCACATGATAGTATCGACCAATTAAAAAGCGTACCGCCATTACGTCAACAAAATGATAAGGAATGATGTCAGCCGTTCATTCCCTGTTGTGTTGTGCTCCCGATTTACCGTTAGATCGCCATTTTTGTTATTATTATTCCAGTTTACATCTGATCTATCAGCAAGGGACTGCTTAGAGTAAGTATTTGCTTTTATTTTTTGTAAAACAGTGTATCTAACCCCTGATTGTAAAAAAACTTCAATTTTTTCTCATGTGCTGCACTGTCTTATCACGATAAGAATTCCATGTTGACGTATAAACAAACGGTGCAACAGCCAGTTTAAATTTACTTACAATACTTGCATGATTTTTTGTTACTTCTTAAAATATTCATTGCTCATACATAAGAATGAATAACGAAAATTGGTAACAAAACATTATAGCTAAACCATATAAGTATTATCATATTTGTTCCCAATATTTTGACATAATACTAGGTGCCCCAACACTGTTCACTCTTAAGATGGCTGTTCAATATTTAAATCAAGATAATAGTGTACTACTTAAATAACTGATATACTAGTACGACTAGAAAATGTCGTATGTAGCTTTATTTATTATTGAAACTTTGTGATATGGCTATTTTGCAACAATTTTGATTTTTGTATTATGGTGGTATCATACAAACAAATTTTACATTATTTTAATTTAATGTGAGAAATTTTGCCACTGGGTTGTGTGCTGATATATCATTGATCAATTACAAACTAAAATTTCTTCAATTAAGTTAAAAGAACGGTAAAACTATTTGTCTGTGGACTCACTATTCGATAGAATATTTAAACAAGCTCTTTGTGTGTACCAAAGACACGATGCTGCATATAATTCATTATGCTGCAGTTCCAACTTCCGCTTAATATTTTGCAATATGTCACGTACTGCACGCACACCAAAATTGCATATTAGTTTTCTGTAAGTTTTGGGCCTCTGGCTGAGTATTTTCAAGGTCTCCTAAATATAGCAAGCGCTGTTATGTAGGTCATCCTATGTATTTTCACTATGCAGGGTGTACGAAAATGACTACAAATGATGGTAAATTTAAACCTCATAATGTTCTAGTAACTTACCGCAATTTTGAACCCAAATTTGTATTTGTATTTCTTGTAGAATTTGAAGACTTATTTTTGGCAGAACTTGTCAAATTGAGAGGCGAAATGACAGCTCAAACAGATATGCTGTCTGAAATTAAGCAACTGTTTTTGAAAAATGAAGAAGCAGCGGCAAGCAAGGAGAACCTGAGAATTTACCCTCATTTCCGTTCCGAGATGTTGCATTAAATGTATATATGGTAGGTAGTACGTGCCATATTTCACTAAGCTTCATTTCTTTCCCATTTAAGATAAAAAGGCTGTCCACTTTAAGTGGAGCTAGCGTTGAAGCAGTTACCAGATCTGTTTTAAAATTCATTTTATCAAACGAAGTCGCCGTTTTATTTAACTGGGCTGGACAAGATGATTGATTCAGGCGTATCAAAAAAGCCGTAGTTTATGGTAAGTTACAAGAAAATTATGACAATATAATAGATTTTTAGGTGTTCATATCCTGATTTTATAAATGTACTTCTGAACTCTTGTATAACATTGGGATATCTTTTGAGAAAATTAAGAAGATATTTTTAACAAGCTTTTGACCAACTTTATTAGTTTCTTCAGAGTCGACAACTTCTCTTTCATTCGCATAAGCATGGGCGTAACTTGGGGCATCACTTTGGGGGGGCAAAATCAAAACTTCACAACATTTCAAACCTAAATTGCAAAAAAATGCTGCACTTGCACTTTAATTTCAAATTTTGGGGGGGCCACTGCCCCCCCCTTGCCCCTCGCAAGTTACGCCTATGCGCATAAGTCAAATATAATCAATGTCATTAAACATTAAGTATAATTGCATCAAAATTAATACTAAATAGCTAAAATGAGACTCGTGTGAAGATAGCTATAAAACAAGAATAGTCAAAATTATTAGCTTCAAAATTAGTTTATTTGTATGGATCCTCAAGACCATAAAATGTGTAGCAAGCTAGTATTTCCTTTATTTGCCCCAAAACGCAGAATCCTCAGTAATGTAGCTTTACATAATTTAATTCTTGCAATAGTTTCAAAATTAAAAGAACTAAACACTCAATTTGATATTGTGAAACCTTAAATACTTATTTTTAAATTTTAAATGTTACAGAAGCCGTAAAACGAAGTTTTCTTCATGGTTGCTGCAGTGAAGCTGACATTTCTGAGGGAACGAAGGATCGGTTGAAACAAGCTAAAGCTAAAATGACAAAAAATAAGTTTTTTTTTTTTCATTATAATCATTATAGGTTTCAAATTTTAATGCGTTTTATATTTACAATTTTACGTTTATTTTCATAATATTTATATGATATCATATTACGTTTTATTATCTATAAATGTAAGCAAAATATATTAGAAATAATAATAAATAATCATATAGGTAGATACTTATACTTTGGATACGTTTTATTTTTCATGCTTGTTTCCACATACAGATAATCAGCATATATCATTAATTATAGCTTTAATTAGTTCAGTTCTTAGATTTACAAACTGCTGTGCAAGTGTATTACATATTAATTTGCTTGTTAATTAAAAATTCAATATAAAAACTTGAGCTTTGTGAGATGCATTGTCACAGGTTAGTATAAATATTGCTCATACCTATTCGACATGTAATTTGTGTTTCTTAGACTCCCATGATTTACAAATTTTGCAATAGGCTGCCTGGTCTATTTCCTTGTAAAATTTTGTGGTGAAAAGTTCGTGAAAATTTATGGTATAACTTTGAATTTACCAAAAAGAACGCTGCAAAGTATTTAGTCTAAAATAAAACATAAATTTAATGTAAAAAATACGTGGATGTTTGGATTAAAAAGTAACGTCTTTTTGTCGTACTACTCGACGTAAATAAAACGTCAATTTTGTTTCAAATAAAACGTCGTTTTAGCGTCAAAAACAAGTTAAAATTGTGGTTAAAATGTAACGTGTTTATAACGTTAGCATTTAACTAAAAATGGCGTTAAAAAACGTAGTTTTGACATATAAAACACGTACATTTTCGGTTAAAAAAGCAACGACATTACAACGTTACCATATGGTTTAATATTGTGCAATAAAATAACGCTCAATAGACGTCGGCCTGGCAACCAAACATAGAAAACACGTCAAATAGTCGGAAATAGCGTTGAAAACTAACGTGTTTTAGATCTTAAATACGACGACAATAGATAACGTTCTTTTTTGGTCATGAGTTTAACGTTAAAAGGCCATTATAGACTGACGTTGAATCAACCACATAACGTTGAAAAACTGGTTGATTTTCGCGACACTTCGACGTTAATATAACGCTTGGTCCAAGGTTACCTTTCAACGTTATTTCAAGGTGTCTGTGCACATTGGGGGTGGCCAAAACTGAATCTGACAGTAGTAGCGGAGTGCTGCATATTAAAGAATTGAGGTACTATATGAAGTTAGTTGCCCGAAACAATTCAACAGTAAGTCTGTCTCTATCTCTTCAGCCGTTGTTCATCCAATGTTGGATATAGGCCTCTTTTTCCATGCTACTCTAGCTCTAGTTTTTCTTATCCAGTGTTTTTCCGCCACACATTTGATATCATGGACCCATCTCTTTTGTGGCATTCCCACACTTCGCTTTGTGCTTCTTGGTCTCCAAAAAGTCACTCTTTGTGTCGATCTTTCGTCCTGCTGTGTAGCGATGAGCCCAGCCCATTGCCACCTAAGGCTCACCGTACGCTCCATTATATCCGTTACTTTTGATCTTCCTCGGATTTCTTCTTATGACTCCTTATGACTCAAAATGACCTCTACATTCTTCCAGGAATCAGGTACCTTTCCTTCGGTCAGACATTTGTTTAAGAGAAGTCTAATTGCTTCTTCGAGACTGTTTAACATTTCCACCGTTATTGCGTCTTCACCCAGGGTCTTTCCATTTTTCATTTGCTGGAGAGCGTATCTGAGTTCGGCAGCAGTTATCTCAGACAGATCTTTGGATCCTACGTTTAGAATATTTTTTGGGACGGTTCTAGGGTTCCTTAAGGTCGTTTTATAAAGTTTTTGGTAGAATGTATTTCTTCAATGATTTTTGTTTTCTCTGATACTATGTTTCCTTGTTGATCGTTTCTTTTCACAATCTTTTGCTTCCCCTTCGCTAGTTTTGATCTCAGTACTCTCATATTTTTGTTCGTTTCTATTGTTTCCACAATTCCTTCCATACTCCCGTATGTCCGCTCCCACGGTTATATTTTATATATATTATATTATATATTATATATTATATATTATATATTATATATTATATATTGTATATTGTACATTGTATATTGTATATTGTATATTGTATATTGTATATTGTACATTGTACATTGTACATTGTATATTGTATATCGTATATTGTATATTGTATATTGTATATCATCATCATCATCATCACGTAGCCTCTCTCGTCCACTGCAGGACATAGGCCTCCCTTAACGTTTGCCAGCTAGGTCGGCAAAAAGTGCCTCTTTTATCCAGTTGCTGGACACTCGCTTAAGATCATCCGCCCATCGAGTTGGAGGACGTCCTCTGTTTCTGTAAGCGTATATTGTATATTGTATATTGTATATTGTATATTGTATATTGTATATTGTATACTGTATACTGTATACTGTATACTGTATATTGTATATTGTATATTATATATTATATATTATATATTATATTATATTATATTATTTATATATTATATTTGTGTGCTGCAGATCTTTCCTGTTCGTTTTTCTTTTTTTCTGTATTAGCTCTTTTGTCTCTGGTTTCAATTTGCTTTCCTTTGGATTTTTTATTTTGTTACAAATTTTTCTGGTAGTTGTGTGGATGTCTTTTGTAATTTTATCTGCTATTTCATCTATATTTTTATCTTTAAATGTTATGAGGAGTTGTACTTTCTTGTGCAATTCTTTGTGATATTCTTCTTGGTTTAGCAGAAGGTCCTCTGAACAGTAAGTAAGGAGTCTATATTATAAAAAATCGTTATGGTACGATTCGTTGGCTAACTATAAATGTTCACAGCTTCAATTACGATTTTGCGAGCGATTTGGACAAAAATGTTATTTTGTAAGCATCAACGCTAACTTTCAACGCTGTTTCGGAGCTATAAACTTTTGATTTTAGGACGAATGGTATACCTGCAGCTTACTTCATTGTTGAGAAATTTGCTGATATTGACAGCAGTTTGACAGTTGACATTTAAAATCTAATTGTGTATTTCAAAAGTAAATTAAACTGTGTTCTTATTTATTGCGGAGATTTTTAAAGATCAAAAGTAGTGAGGTGGTAACATTTCTTGAAGTAATAGCCGAAGATGAAAATCACAAAGATCACTGCCATATTTCTGAGAATTTTTATATAATTTTAGGCTAGATGTTCCAATAGAATGTTGAAAATTTCAGGAGGCTGTTGCTGACTTCCCTTTGTGAAACACTACAGTGCAATCTATACCTGATTAGCTGTATTTTGCCAAAAAATGTAAGGCTGTGATGAACTGTAAATTTTAAAAAATACTAAAATAGTTCAACATGATTCAATCTATCTCACAACTCATGCGATTTTTGTAACTTTTAGGTCCATATGCGTTGATAATTCCAAATATAGATCTTTTGCGGTTTTTCTACTTAACATATACCTACATTTTTTTAAAGTTTTCTTATAGAATAAAAAGGATCACTTTTGTTCCTCAAATACCTGTTTATGTTCGACTTCTTGCTAGAACAATATACCATTTAAATAAAATATATATATATATATATATATATATATATATAATAGTTCAATATGTTGACTGGGAGCGGAAGAACATCCAACCCTCAGTACTGGGCACAATATTCAGAGCTTTATTGGTTAGGAAATTAAAACCACATTGTATTCTGTCGCAGACGTTTCGGAATTTTTTATTTTATTCCATTTTCAATGCCTAAAGAAGAATTTACAATAGTACAAAGGTGATCTAACAAGCAGTTTATGCACTTACCGCAAAATACTAGTGTACAACCTTAAAGCTGTTAACATGTGTTGATGGAAAATTTATAATTTAAATATGAAAGGAATTGGTGAAGCCTCATTTCTTCTTAATCTTAGAAGCACACTACGTACTACTGATTGTTATAATTACACGTTAAAATACACAGACACAATTAAAATCAGTTTAAAAGTTGTTAATTTGTACAATTTAGGTCATGGCTGACAAGGTCACTGCAGGTGTAAAATGTATGAACTTCCTGCATGTTGATATTTCGCGCATGCGTAATCTTGCACGCGTCCAAAAGTTACGAGGGGAGACCAAGAAGTGGTTGGACTGTCCACCTTATTGAATGAAAATAATTTGATTTTTAAGTTAAAGATTTAAGGAAAATTTGTTGTTGGCCATAGATAGCAAGAGGTGGTAGGAAACACTTAAACTGTCAATATCTTTTTTTGAATTTAATGCATTCGAAGTCCCAAAAATGCTACACATTTCTATAAAAGTACGTCTACTAGTGTTAGGTTCAGTAGTTATAATTTCGGGATTTGCAAAATCCATGCTATGGCCAGTATTGCTGACATGAGTGGCTAACGCACAGGCTTTGGGTTTGACTTTGGAGTCACTCTTGTGTTGGGTTAGCCTAGCATTGAGTCTTTGGGCTGATTGTCATGACATCTTATAATGGTTCTTTGCAGTCTATAAAACTGAAACTACATGAAAACTTCAAATATCACTATGGAACTTTGCGCCTGTACAAATTAAATTTAAACATATTTAATATTTTAGAATTTTAACGCCGCTGTCTTAAGTCACAATCGACGATTAGGGCAAAAGCCCAGCGATTGGTGACTTTGCGAGTAGATAAGTAGTAACATGCAGGAAGTTCATACATTTTACACCTGCAGTGACCTTGTCAGCCATGACCTAAATTGTACAAATTAACAACTTTTAAACTGATTTTAATTGTGTCTGTGTATTTTAACGTGTAATTATAACAATCAGTAGTACGTAGTGTGCTTCTAAGATTAAGAAGAAATGAGGCTTCACCAATTCCTTTCATATTTAAATTATAAATTTTCCATCAACACATGTTAACAGCTTTAAGGTTGTACACTAGTATCTTGCGGTAAGTTCATAAACTGCTTGTTAGATCACCTTTGTACTATTGTAAATTCTTCTTTAGGCATTGAAAATGGAATAAAATAAAAAATTCCGAAACGTCTGCGACAGAATACAATGTGGTTTTAATTTCCTAACCAATAAAGCTCTGAATATTGTGCCCAGTACTGAGGGTTGGATGTTCTTCCGCTCCCAGTCAACATATTGAACTATTTTGTAACCACACGAGCTGTGAAGAGTTTTTAAATTTACAGTATATATATATATCTATAAAGGGTACTGGGAAATTTCTTCGCAAATTGAAGTTTTGAAACAAAAAATTCTGAAAATATGAAAGGAAAAATAGTAGATTATGTTATTAGGAGTAAAAGTGATACTTTATGTGGCGAAGCTGAAGTTTATTTAGCCGAACGTTAGTGAGGCAAATAATTCAGCTAAGCCACATAAAGTCACTTTTACTCCGAATAACATATACTATTTTATCCGCAAACGTATTCAGGTAAATTTCATTAATATACGGCGAGCTAATAGAACACGGCCACAGCAGCTGTCACACAATAACCCACAGCGACAGATGCTCTGCTGCTTAAAGGCTTTATTTAAATTAAAACTTTTTCGTACTATTTTTGAAAATAAAAACCGACCTTCGATCTAAGTCTAAAAATTAGCAACATTTTAAGCCATCATACAATTTAATCGGTCCAGTATCTTCGGAGGAGATAGCGAACAAACATAGAAAGAAAGAGAGCAACGATTTTATGTGCTTAGGCAGATAAAGTTCGCAAAAGTTGCTATTTTATCTGCTTAGGCAGATAAAGTGACACTTTTACCTTGTCAATAAAGACACATAAGTTGTCACTTTTGTGACGTTTGCGGATAAATAACATTTTTTAAGTTGTTTTCCTTGTATACGTTGAGTCCAAAATATGCCCTTTTTCGTTAAGCAATAAACCTGAGCTATGTGCAAAATATTACTTTCATTTAACTAAGTTGAGTTAAAACAAAAATAGACAGAATTAAATTTTTTAAGGTGATCACCCTGTATATTATTGCCTGAAAGTATATTCGCTTTCGAGCCAGGTAGCGATATAATCTCCATACAAAATATCGACTTCCTCCGACAAATAGCTTTTGAGCTATACCGCCAACAGGCAGACATACAAACAGAGAAATGGAATTAAGAAAACCTATTTTTCACATTTAGAGACCTTGAAACGTGAACATTTGAAAAAATATCTGTCAGTGATTTCTTCACGATTACAATACTTCATTCGTCTTTTAGACGAAGGAAGTACACATCTACCTCCATTCGTTCTAGCTCCGCCAAAACTTCTAAAAGTTATTATGCCTAACCATGGCAAATTATTTTAACAGTCGTAACAATAACAATCATGAAAAGAATAAATAAATAAATTTATTGGTCAAAATAGACATATACCTTTCCTTAACGCTGCCAGCAGAGGTGACGTTCTTTAGAGATCATATCACAACGAAGTTAGAAAATGGATTTCATTGAAAAATCGGTATCGGAACGAGAATCGAATTGAAACTGGTGCTTAACGGCATCACTATGAGTTATAAAATAGGCCCCTAAGTTAGCTTTGAATAAAACTGTAGTTCACGTAAAGGAAATACAAATTCCTAAGTTGGGCTTGCATGCAACAATAGAACATTAAATTCACTGAATCCCAGAATGTCACTGGCCACGTTATTTATGACGTGGGTATACTTCACCAATAAAATCTGGTTTAGCCCATACTCGTTAAAATAATCTTTAAATTTGTTTAGAGCTTTCAGTCGACTTAAACTGATTTCATAATAAAAATTTAATAAAAAAAAACATGAAAAGAGTAGTTTGTATAAAAAGGCACTGAAGTTTAACTTTTTATCACGAATGTGGATTTAGTTGCCGAGGCCCGTAGGGCCAAGGCAAATAAACCACATGAGGGATAAAATGGAACTTCAGTGCCAAGGTGTACACTATGTTTTATTTGAAATCGAGAAATCGTGAAATTACAACATTTTAATCAACTTTTGTAGGTTATGTTCGGTCGATTGACGTTTATCTGTAGCCTCGCCACCTACAAAATAGTCGTAAAACAATGGATTACTTCAATGACGATTTTGGCGTACTTCACTGTCGATTTCAAATAAAAGTACAATTTTTTAACTATTTTAGTGAAACCTCAATTTGACAGTTGTCAAGTGACAGATCTTCACGTTTTAGAGTCCCCTGATCGTTTCTATTGTTTCCACAATTCCTTCCATACTCCCGTATGTCCGCTTCCACGGTTATATTTTATATATATTATATTATATATTATATATTATATATTATATATTGTATATTGTACATTGTATATTGTATATTGTATATTGTATATTGTATATTGTACATTGTACATTGTACATTGTACATTGTATATTGTATATCGTATATTGTATATTGTATATTGTATATCATCATCATCATCATCACGTAGCCTCTCTCGTCCACTGCAGGACATAGGCCTCCCTTAACGTTTGCCACCTAGGTCGGCAAAAGTGCCTCTTTTATCCAGTTGCTGGACACTCGCTTAAGATCATCCGCCCATCGAGTTGGAGGACGTCCTCTGTTTCTGTAAGCGTATATTGTATATTGTATATTGTATATTGTATATTGTATATTGTATATTGTATACTGTATACTGTATACTGTATACTGTATACTGTATATTGTATATTGTATATTATATATTATATATTATATTATATTATATTATTTATATATTATATTTGTGTGCTGTAGATCTTTCCTGTTCGTTTTTCTTTTTTTCTGTATTAGCTCTTTTGTCTCTGGTTTCAATTTGCTTTCCTTTGGACTTTTTATTTTGTTACAAATTTTTCTGGTAGTTGTGTGGATGTCTTTTGTAATTTTATCTGCTATTTCATCTATATTTTTATCTTTAAATGTTATGAGGAGTTGTACTTTCTTGTGCAATTCTTTGTGATATTCTTCTTGGTTTAGCAGAAGGTCCTCTGAACAGTAAGTAAGGAGTCTATATTATAAAAAATCGTTATGGTACGATTCGTTGGCTAACTATAAATGTTCACAGCTTCAATTACGATTTTGCGAGCGATTTGGACAAAAATGTTATTTTGTAAGCATCAACGCTAACTTTCAACGCTGTTTCGGAGCTATAAACTTTTGATTTTAGGACGAATGGTATACCTGCAGCTTACTTCATTGTTGAGAAATTTGCTGATATTGACAGCAGTTTGACAGTTGACATTTAAAATCTAATTGTGTATTTCAAAAGTAAATTAAACTGTGTTCTTATTTATTGCGGAGATTTTTAAAGATCAAAAGTAGTGAGGTGGTAACATTTCTTGAAGTAATAGCCGAAGATGAAAATCACAAAGATCACTGCCATATTTCTGAGAATTTTTATATAATTTTAGGCTAGATGTTCCAATAGAATGTTGAAAATTTCAGGAGGCTGTTGCTGACTTTCCTTTGTGAAACACTACAGTGCAATCTATACCTGATTAGCTGTATTTTGCAAAAAAATGTAAGGCTGTGATGAACTGTAAATTTTAAAAAATACTAAAATAGTTCAACATGATTCAATCTATCTCACAACTCATGCGATTTTTGTAACTTTTAGGTCCATATGCGTTGATAATTCCAAATATAGATCCTTTGCGGTTTTTCTACTTAACATATACCTACATTTTTTTAAAGTTTTCTTATAGAATAAAAAGGATCACTTTTGTTCCTCAAATACCTGTTTATGTTCGACTTCTTGCTAGAACAATATACCATTTAAATAAAATATATATATATATATATATATATCTATAAAGGGTACTGGGAAATTTCTTCGCAAATTGAAGTTTTGAAACAAAAAATTCTGAAAATATGAAAGGAAAAATAGTAGATTATGTTATTAGGAGTAAAAGTGATACTTTATGTGGCGAAGCTGAAGTTTATTTAGCCGAACGTTAGTGAGGCAAATAATTCAGCTAAGCCACATAAAGTCACTTTTACTCCGAATAACATATACTATTTTATCCGCAAACGTATTCAGGTAAATTTCATTAATATACGGCGAGCTAATAGAACACGGCCACAGCAGCTGTCACACAATAACCCACAGCGACAGATGCTCTGCTGCTTAAAGGCTTTATTTAAATTAAAACTTTTTCGTACTATTTTTGAAAATAAAAACCGACCTTCGATCTAAGTCTAAAAATTAGCAACATTTTAAGCCATCATACAATTTAATCGGTCCAGTATCTTCGGAGGAGATAGCGAACAAACATAGAAAGAAAGAGAGCAACGATTTTATGTGCTTAGGCAGATAAAGTGACACTTTTACCTTGTCAATAAAGACACATAGGTTGTCACTTTTGTGACGTTTGCGGATAAATAATATTTTTTAAGTTGTTTGCCTTGTATACGTTGAGTCCAAAATATGCCCTTTTTCGTTAAGCAATAAACCTGAGCTATGTGCAAAATATTACTTTCATTTAACTAAGTTGAGTTAAAACAAAAATAGACAGAATTAAATTTTTTAAGGTGATCACCCTGTATATTATTGCCTGAAAGTATACTCGCTTTCGAGCCAGGTAGTGATATAATCTCCATACAAAATATCGACTTCCTCCGACAAATAGCTTTTGAGCTATACCGCCAACAGGCAGACATACAAACAGAGAAATGGAATTAAGAAAACCTATTTTTCACATTTAGAGACCTTGAAACGTGAACATTTGAAAAAATATCTGTCAGTGATTTCTTCACGATTACAATACTTCATTCGTCTTTTAGACGAAGGAAGTACACATCTACCTCCATTCGTTCTAGCTCCGCCAAAACTTCTAAAAGTTATTATGCCTAACCATGGCAAATTATTTTAACAGTCGTAACAATAACAATCATGAAAAGAATAAATAAATAAATTTATTGGTCAAAATAGACATATACCTTTCCTTAACGCTGCCAGCAGAGGTGACGTTCTTTAGAGATCATATCACAACGAAGTTAGAAAATGGATTTCATTGAAAAATCGGTATCGGAACGAGAATCGAATTGAAACTGGTGCTTAACGGCATCACTATGAGTTATAAAATAGGCCCCTAAGTTAGCTTTGAATAAAACTGTAGTTCACGTAAAGGAAATACAAATTCCTAAGTTGGGCTTGCATGCAACATTAGAACATTAAATTCACTGAATCCCAGAATGTCACTGGCCACGTTATTTATGACGTGGGTATACTTCACCAATAAAATCTGGTTTAGCCCATACTCGTTAAAATAATCTTTAAATTTGTTTAGAGCTTTCAGTCGACTTAAACTGATTTCATAATAAAAATTTAATAAAAAAAAACATGAAAAGAGTAGTTTGTATAAAAAGGCACTGAAGTTTAACTTTTTATCACGAATGTGGATTTAGTTGCCGAGGCCCGTAAGGCCAAGGCAAATAAACCACATGAGGGATAAAATGGAACTTCAGTGCCAAGGTGTACACTATGTTTTATTTGAAATCGAGAAATCGTGAAATTACAACATTTTAATCAACTTTTGTAGGTTATGTTCGGTCGATTGACGTTTATCTGTAGCCTCGCCACCTACAAAATAGTCGTAAAACAATGGATTACTTCAATGACGATTTTGGCGTACTTCACTGTCGATTTCAAATAAAAGTACAATTTTTTAACTATTTTAGTGAAACCTCAATTTGACAGTTGTCAAGTGACAGATCTTCACGTTTTAGAGTCCCCTGATCCCAAAAAACTTTTTTTTCATTGGTATGTCTGGCTGTGTGTCTGTCTGTCGGTCTGTGTGTCTGTGTGTCTGTCTGTGAACAGAATATCTCAAAAAAGATGCGACAGCAAGCTTTTGAAGAAATCGCATAACCGGAAGTAGGTGTTTACTCTTGTGATTTTTCAGTTTTTTTCGATTTTTTCAAAAACGGCTCTAACGATTTTTTTTTAACTTTACATTTTTATTACATTTTTAATGTGTATTGATGTGAAATAGGTGATTTTCCAGTTGAATACTTCTAAAATGGTTTTTTTTTTTTCAATTTTTTTTATTAACTCCTATTTTAAATGGAACACCCGGTATATTATTACATTTTTGAATTCAGCTTAAAATTTTAGAGAAAATTTGTCTCTTGAACGAACACTTATTTTGTACCGTTTTTGTAAAATTTGTAATTTTTGAAAATTTTTGACAAATGCTTAAAAATTTAAAATCAAATTTTTGGCTAATTATAAGATCACTGTAAAAGGAAGTTGTGTGCGTGTATCACACCAGATTTTTTTCATTCATTTGCTTGATTAACTCGGGCTTCGTCCTCGTTATCAAACTGCAAATTCGTGAAAAAAAGTATGACTTTCAAAACTAGTTTTTCAAATTACTGCTGTACCTTTTTAGTATGTTACTGCAGACTGTGTATAAGGAGACCAGACAGTACAAGCGTATTCAAGATGAGAACTTACTAATTCATTAAACACTACCAGCATAAGTTCAGTTTGACGAAATAGATATGTATCTCTAGATATTATAAACCCTAGATTCTTATTACAAATATTGACCGTTTTTTCAACGTGATCTTTAAAATTAAGATCAGTTATAAAATAAACCGCAACATCCTTAAAGTTGCTAATTCTTTGCAATTTGTTACCGTTAATTTCGTAACGCGAGTCTATGAACTTTTTAATGTGTTGCTCATTATAAAACATTTATCTTACTTTTACAACTCCATTTAAAAATGCTATTTATGTCATCTTGTAGCTGTAGTGCCTGTTGTTCGTTGGAAATACTTTTTTATAGTTTTAAGTCAACGCCGTAAAGAAGATATTTTGAGGTGGTAAATCGTTAATAAACAATAAGAAATACAGTGGTCCTGAAGTTTAGCCTGAGGTATACCAGACGTAGTATAAAACATAGATGAGAAGACACCATGATAAAACTCTAATAGTTTACGGTGTCGGAGATAAGAATTAATAGTCTAACAATTTATTGAAAATCCGAATACAGTGGAGCCTCGATTATCCGAACCAATTACTGCACGGACTGTTCGGGTAACGATTTGTTCGGATAATCAAATAAAAAATGCAATCATATGAAAATGTTTAATTTAAGTATCAACGTAAATTAAAATACATTCTTTGATATAATAAATTAAAAAACAAACATGTTCAACTGATAATACATATTGCATATGTACAGGGTGTATACGAATTCGACCGACAAACTTTGGGTGCATATTTCTCTCACTAAATACAGCCAGATTAGACTAACACGCCTCGCGCTACACGCCTCGCTCTTGAGGGTGTGGCGTGGGTGAAAAATGGCGGCTTAATGGCCACACGTGCCTTCCTAGCTCAGCGGATGTGAGTGGGGGCGACCAATGGAGAAGAGGCTGGAAAATGCTAGGGCCAATGGTTCTTGATTGGCTAAAAATAATGCTTTTTGATTGGTGGAATACGTTTGTTTTATTTATATTGCCAACCTAATCGATGTGCCATATATTAACACACACACATACATGGACAAAAAAAAACACAACACACATAGAACTCTACCTGACGTATACTTAATCTAATTACTACAACTAATCCTAAACGACACATATGTAATTGTTTCTGGCACTTAGGCTACAGTTCGGGGGGGGGGGGGGGATGCGCACTTCACCACTACTACGAGCGCGTGTCTTTTCCGCGGACCCGAACTCACTCTTGGTTCACAGAAAGGGGAAAAGAGGGAGAGTTTCCACGGCTGTAAGTGAGCGTTCTCTGACTGTCGGGGGCGGCGTCGACGCTGTTGGCGCTGCAGTCGCGGGATCCTGCGGGGCTCTGACACTAAGGGCAACGGCGAGCGGAGACGCAGGCGGGCGTTCCTTCTCGGGTCCCTTCCCTCCGTGGAGCGGGCGGTGGCGCGGTCGTGGGCGGTGCGGGGGCGGCGCGGGGTCAGCTGCACTTCGCGCAGCGGCAGGCGGTGGTCGGGCTCAGGCCGGGTCTCCTCCCATAAGCGCTCAAACTCGGCCTTCTCTTCCTGGCTCAAGTAGAAGGCGACTCCCAGGAGTTGGGGGCGGCAGGCGATACGAGCTTGAGCTATGCGGAGCGGCGGGCGAGCGACGGGGTTACGGCCTCGTAGGCGGCTCTTCCAGTCGGCGTGTCTCCTGGCTGTGGCGTGCGGGGGCAGCTGAGGGACGGCGTCTCCGTGGGGGCGGCGGCTTGGGCACCTAGTGCGCGGCGGCTCAGTCGGGCTTCGAGGAGAAGGGTAGCCTCGGGAGAACTGGGCGGCGAGGGCCCAAAAAGGCGCTCCAGCAGCTCTTGTGTGCTAAAAAAAGAAAGCAAACAGGGGGATTGACGACCTATTCGTACCTAAGCTGGCGGCGGTGCCGGGGCTGTAGCCTGGCTTAACGTGACGTCCGGGGATGTGTTCCGGGCTTACTTTTGCGGCATCCTGTCTGGACGTGAGTAGCGGTGTGGTGGAGCGAGGCAGCGCCGGCGGCGAGAAGCGCTGGAGGTCCGGGGGCGGCAGGACCTGGGGCACGGCGGCGCACTAGGTAGCGTTCACGGCAGGCGGCGACGTGGACGGCGAACTAGGGCTCAGCTCTACCTGGGGTCGGGCGCTCTTCGAGAGGTAGGCGGTGGCGGCTGCGACTCGGACTCCCTTTGTTCTTGTGATCAAGAGGATCTAACAAGAACTCGGAGTCACGGAGTCGACTTCCACGATCTAGAGGATCTAGCAGAAGGTTTGGTTCTTTCCAGGGACCGGAGGGTCTCTGCTGGAAGGATGTTTTTGACTCGAGATCAAGAGGATCGACCGAATGAATTTTCTGGCCGGGGAAGATTCTTTTAAAGGGCTCGTTTACTCCCACTGCTTTCTCCCGGACGGTCGGTTTCTGGGGTGGGACGTGCTACTTTCGCTTCCGGGGGTTGTTTTGTGATTAATTACTTATTTCGATTCTGGCGCACTAATTTTTGCCCGGAGTATTTTTTTATGCGGCCCATCAGACTGCTGATGTGAAGACGTTTCTAATGATACCCGGCTTGCCTATGTTACGCTCACTTGGCCGGTGCGTTTAATTAGGCCGCGAGATAAATAATTGATTAAGTCTTCGCGCGCGCCGCTGGGTCTAAGCCGTGCCGTATATTGATCCCTTGGCGCTATATCCGCCTCGTGTTGGAGATGCGCTTAACTTCTTTTACCTGGCTTAATGCTCACGCCGAGTGCCTCCCTTTGTTCGCTTTGTGGAATTTTCCTTGGCACGCGGCCGGTGAATTGTACGAAGTTTTAACGTCTTTGTTTGTAATTTGTTTAATGTCGCTTTGGTTTATAATATTTGCCCGGGACTTTAGGCTGTTTTTGTCCAGCGTTCTAAGCTGCTTTGCTTGGCCTCTGTATGCGTTTAGTATTTAACTTTCGGAGTTTTTAGCTTGCACTACGTCGTGTTTTGATGCAATGTTTTTAACACGCTTCAATATGCTTGCGCCTAGTGCTGCAGTAATTAGCAGTGGCTAATCCTTCAAAGCTGATTACTCTTTAATGAGGTTTAGGCGTCTTTTCTAATTTAATCATCCGCGTTATATTATTTCCATTGTGGGCTTCTTGGTTTTTGTCGAGTTGCATTCTTTTTCCTAAAACTATTTGGGAGCGACGTGCAGGTCGGTGCCTGAGCTTGGGGCCGGTCGGGTTTTATTACCAGGGTGATTCTAGTAATTTATGACGTTATCTGGCCATTCTGAGCTGACGGTGTTTGCTTGTTTATTTTTTTACTCGATCCCAAAATTAAATGTGCTTGGAGAACAAATGATCGCGAGGCTCGAGGGCGCGAATCACATGTAATTGATGCTTATATGTGTAAATCATATCAATCCCCCCCTTCTTTGGCGTCCTCGACCGACGCTTGATTTTTGTTATCGGTGGGGATAGGTCGGGGTTGGTCGCTGTGCACCTTGATGACTCCGTGGTCCTTGTTGACCTGGTACACGTGGGCGCCTACCTTCGCTGCTATGACGTAGGGTCCCCCCCATTTCGACTGGCATCCGGCGTGAACGTTGTCGCTAGCTTTCGACAGTGGGTGCTCTTTGACGAGGACTCTTTGTCCTACATTGAAGATGGGTTGTTTGGGGTGGGCTTCGTGCGGTGGCTCCCATCTGGTCCGGGCTCGGAGTTGGTCGTCTCGGTCCTGACGTCGATGCTCGCGGGGCGGTCGGGTTCTCTGCTCGGCGTCGTCTTCCGTTTGGAACCTCCATTCTCTGGGTCGGCGGAGTTCTTTGCCAAACATGGCGTAGGCTGGGCTGCATCCCATTGCTTGGTTTCTTCGTGTCCTCATGTTGAATAGTACCGATGGCAGTTGCAAGTCCCAGTTTTGGTGCTCTTGGCCTTGCAGGTTCAAACATAGGCCTCGTTTGATATCCTGGTTCCTCCGTTCGGTTGGGTTGGCTTGGGGGTGATATATGGCCGTGGTCCAGGGTTGAGCCTGCCACCGCTGACAGGCGCGCTGCCAGGGTCGGCTGATGAATTGGCGGCCGTTGTCGGTGAGCAGGGCGCTGGGATAACCATATCTCGGGAACACTTCGTCTTCCAAGAGCCGGATGATTATGGGGGCAGTGCTCCTGGCGAGGGCGAAGGCTACGGTCCACCTGGTAAATAAGTCAGTTATTACCAGTATGAACCTCTTCTTTCGCTTTGTTAAGGGGTATGGACCCATTAGATCGAGGGCTAGGGTGTCCCAGGCTTGGCGAGGTTGGTGCGGGCTTTGGGTGGCCTTTACCTGGTTTCTGCCCTTCTTGCACCTGAGACATAAGAGGCATTGTCTCACGTAATCTCTGATGTGAATGCGCATCCGTGGCCAGAAAAATAGCTGAGTGATGGCCCGTGTGGTCTCCGCAATTTCCGGGTGTCCGGCCGTGGGCTGGTCGTGATACTCGTGGAGGACGGCTGCTTGTGCGTCCTCGGGCACCACTAGGCGAGGTCCTTCCTGGGTCTGGCGGTATAGCCGACCTTGGTCCACGGTGTAGTCTGTCTGGACTTCTTGCAGGTCTGGCGTTGGGTTCTCGTTTACGAAACTCTCGTGCCACTGTTCGATGATTGCTTGTACTCTGGGGTCGGAGGCCTGTTGTTGCTGCAAATGGGTAATGAGCTCGGTGGCCGGCTCCTCGATCTGGTTGATGCTGGGGGTGCTGGTGCAGTCGGGGCATTTCTGGCAGTGGGTTATTACCTGGCTGTGTACGTTGTCCTCCTGGTAGTACTTTCTTAACAGTCGTGTGGTTTCCTGAGCGCTTCGGTGGATGCCTTGGTACCGGTGGAAGTATTCGATCACCTTTGGTTGGGCGACCGTGGGGATACGCTGAGCGGGGGCTAGCAATTCGCGGGACGTCCTGGTGGGAGCCTCCCTTTCGTGCGTGGCTCGCCCTTCGGGCTCAGAGTGAATCGTGGTTGTGGCCACCTCCGGGGTGTCGCTTGCTTTCGGCGTCGGAGCGGAGTCGAGAGGAGGGAGTAGTTCTCGAGCGTCGTCCCATACGGGGCTCGGATGCTCGTGCGCGGGATGCCTAGAGAGGGCGTCGGGCAGTTCATTGCTGCTGCCGGGGCAATGCTCCAGGGTGAACGCGAAGTCTTGTAGGAAAAGTGCCCAACGGGTGAGCTTGGCTCGTTGTTCTTTCTGAGCATTTAGCCAGGTTAGGGCGCGGTTGTCGGTTCTTAGTGTGAACCGCCGTCCTTCCAGGTACGGGCGGTAACGCTTGATGGCCCATACGGCGGCGAGACATTCCTGTTCGTTGCTGTGGTACCTCTGCTCGGTAGGTGAGAAGCGGGCGCTGGCATAGGAGACGATGTCTCGACCTCCTGTGGGGCGTTCCTGGTACAGAACTGCGGCGATGCCGGTTTGGCTAGCGTCTGTCTGCAGTACAAATGGACGGGTTGCGTCGGGTCGAGCTAGCTTCAGGGGAGTGCTTAGCGCGTGACGGACCGCTTCAAAAGCTTGCTGGGCGGCGTCTGTCCAAGCCCATTTTCTCTTGGTGCTTAACAGGTCCGTTAATGGAGCTGCCAGATTGGAGAAGTGAGGAACGTATTCCCGGAGCCAATTGCAAAGGCCCAAGAATTGTCGGAGTTTCTTCCTATTTGTTGGAGCGGTGGTGGCCAATGCTTGTGCCACATGTTCAGGTTGTGGTTCGTTACCGTCGGGGCCCACTGTGTGTCCGAGATATTTCAGGCTGTCCTCCCCAAAACGACATTTCTCCATTGAGCAAATCAGCCCGTGGTCCTGAAGTCGTTCCAGAACCTTACGTAGGTGGGTGATGTGCTCTTCCCAAGAGGTGGAGTACACAATGATGTCGTCGAGGTAAACCAGGCAGAATCTGTGCAGGTATCCTACCAACACTTCTCGGGCCATGAGTCTCTGGAAAGTCATGGGCGCTGTTTTCAGCCCGAAGGGCATGACTTTAAACTGGTACCCGGCACCGTCGGGGGTAGTGAAGGCTGTGTATTCCCTTGACGTTGGATGCAGGCTGATCTGCCAGTATCCTGACTTGAGGTCTAGGGACGTGAAGATGCGGGCGGGTCCTAGGTCTTTCAGAGTCTCATGTATTAGCGGTAATACGGCGGGTTCGTCCCGGGTAACCTCGTTCAGACGTCGAAAGTCCAGACAAAACCTGGGGGTAGAATCCTTTTTCGTAACCACTACGATAGGGGAGTTGTGGGGAGAATGGCTGGGTTCGATGAAACCTTTGGCCAGCATCTCCTCGATCTGCTCGGCGATAATGCGTTTCTTGTCCTCGGAGTACCTATATGGGTGACTGCGGATGGGGGTATCCGAGTTGACCGTGATGACGTGTTGTAACGTCCGAGTAGGTGGAGCGGAGGTCCTCCATACATCGGGGAAGTCATTGAGCGTGTCGCCCAGGGGGTCTCTCCATTCCGACGGGACGTGTGGAGCTACTTTTGTTATGTCTACCGTTCTTGGAGATGAGATTGGTGGTTCTGGGTGCAGACAGTACGTGGTAATCCGCGTGTCGGTGCCATGGTGTATACAACCGCGTGCAAAGTCTAGACTCGCTTCTTGTTGGGTCAGCCAGGGCAGTCCCAGGATGAGGTCCTCCCTTAGAGCCTCAGCCACGATGCAGCGGAGGGGGTAGCTGTTCTGCCCGATGGTGAGCTGCGCTACTCCTTCTCCTACTAATGTCATGGTGGCGTTTTCCTGGGCCATCTTGGCTTCCGTGTGTGCGTATGTGCGAACGTCCTGTGGCAGGATCCAATGCGGGTTGATAAAGTTATGTGTGGCGGCGGAGTCGATGAGTGCTTGCACCTCTTGCTGCTGTGGCCCCAATTGTACCATAATCCGAGGCAGGGGCCGGTGTGTAGGGGCGCTTAACGCCTGGCATTGGTTAAGGCCACGGGCGAGGCCTCGTGTTTGGTGCGCCCGGGCCTTTCTCCGTTTCCCGAGTTTCCTGCAGTAGGAGCTTCGGTCCGGGGCCTTGCCTCGTCTGGGGTTGGCCTGGGTGGGTGAGTATTGCGCGGCGGCTGGGGTTGGCGTCGTTGTTGGCAATCTCTGATAAAATGGTACCCTGGGCAGTAGTAGCACCTGGGTAGCGCGGGCGGGGGGTTCCCTCTGGGTCGTATTTCCCGTGTGGGCGGTGGTACTTGTTCGTCCAAGTCCTTCTCGATGGCGGCGACCTTGTCGAGCAACTCATCCATCGTGGTTGGTGGAGCCAATCGAAGGTAAGGCCGGATGGCGGGCCGTAGTAGTTCCACCATTATGGGGACGAGGGCCTGAGTGGAATGCTGAATTTCCAGCCGGCGTACCATTTGGATTTTTTTTAGTAAGAAGATCTCGGCGTTGTCGCGGACTCCTTGTTTCTGGCCGTATAGTTGGGTCGTGAGGGCAGCGCGGATTTCA
Source organism: Agriotes lineatus (assembly GCA_940337035.1). Classification (NCBI taxonomy): domain Eukaryota; kingdom Metazoa; phylum Arthropoda; class Insecta; order Coleoptera; family Elateridae; genus Agriotes; species Agriotes lineatus. The sequence goes on from OW679200.1 coordinate 143,539,866, forward strand.
GGGCTGTCGAATCTTCTTCGGAACCTTTCTTCAAACTCGGCCCATGCAAATGGCAGCGACGCGTAAGGTATCCACCATTGGCTAGCCTTTCCTTGGAAGGCGTTGGTGGCTGCTTTAATTAGTTCGGCGGCGGAGCACTGGCTCTGTGCCCGGTATTTTGTACACTGGTCCAGAAACTCTTGGGGATCGTCCAGCTCTTCACCTCTGAACGTGGGGAGGGGGTCTACCTTCTTGGGTAGCGTTATTGATGCCATGATGCTTCGAAATTGTTCGTTGGTCAGCGTCACCAGACTGGTGGTGGCTGAAGTTGTCGTTGGTTCTGTTGGGCGCCACTGGGGATTTATATCCATTCCCAGAAATGGAGGTGGGGTTACTGCTCCCTGTTGGGGAACGTTGATGTTTGCACTTCGTTGTGCCTCCTGCGGTTCCCTCTGTTGTATTTGGCTGTGCTCGCTTGGCGGTGTCCATCGCTGTCCGCACTGGATTAATGAGGCGCTGTCTCCTATTACCTCTGAGCTGTGCAGGCTGGCACTTGGGTGCTCTCTCGGTTGTACTTCCTCGTTGCTTTTTTCCGGTGTATTTTCCTTGTTCCTCTTACTCTTGGTCTTCACCATCTTTGGGGTGGTGTGTTCTTCGCTGTAGGTGTCCACTTACGGTTTGCCCCACGTTTCGGGCGACAATTTACACGCCTCGCTCTTGAGGGTGTGGCGTGGGTTAAAAATGGCGGCTTAATGGCCACACGTGCCTTCCTAGCTCAGCGGATGTGAGTGGGGGCGACCAATGGGAGAAGAGGCTGGAAAATGCTAGGGCCAATGGTTCTTGATTGGCTAAAAATAATGCTTTTTGATTGGTGGAATACGTTTGTTTTATTTATATTGCCAACCTAATCGATGTGCCATATATTAACACACACACATACATGGACAAAAAAAAACACAACACACATAGAACTCTACCTGACGTATACTTAATCTAATTACTACAACTAATCCTAAGCGACACATATGTAATTGTTTCTGGCACTTAGGCTACAGTTTGGAGGGGGGGATGCGCACTTCACCACTACTACGAGCGCGTGTCTTTTCCGCGGACCCGAACTCACTCTTGGTTCACAGAAAGGGGAAAAGAGGGAGAGTTTCCACGGCTGTAAGTGAGCGTTCTCTCACTGGCGGGGGCGGCGTCGACGCTGTTGGCGCCGCAGTCGCGGGATCCTGCGGGGCTCTGACACTAAGGGCAGCGGCGAGCGGAGACGCAGGCTGGCGTTCCTTCTCGGGTCCCTTCCCTCCGTGGAGCGGGCGGTGGCGCGGGGTCAGCTGCACTTCGCGCAGCGGCAGGCGGTGGTCGGGCTCAGGCCGGGTCTCCTCCCATAAGCGCTCAAACTCGGCCTTCTCTTCCTGGCTCAAGTAGAAGGCGACTCCCAGGAGTTGGGGGCGGCAGGCGATACGAGCTTGAGCTATGCGGAGCGGCGGGCGAGCGACGGGGTTACGGCCTCGTAGGCGGCTCTTCCAGTCGGCGTGTCTCCTGGCTGTGGCGTGCGGGGGCAGCTGGGGGACGGCGTCTCCGTGGGGGCGGCGGCTTGGGCACCTAGGGCGCGGCGGCTCAGTCGGGCTTCGAGGAGAAGGGTAGCCTCGGGAGAACTGGGCGGCGAGGGCCCAAAAAGGCGCCCCAGCAGCTCTTGTGTGCTAAAAAAAGAAAGCAAACAGGGGGATTGACGACCTATTCGTACCTAAGCTGGCGGCGGTGCCGGGGCTGTAGCCTGGCTTAACGTGACGTCCGGGGATGTGTTCCGGGCTTACTTTTGCGGCATCCTGTCTGGACGTGAGTAGCGGTGTGGTGGAGCGAGGCAGCGCCGGCGGCGAGAAGCGCTGGAGGTCCGGGGGCGGCAGGACCTGGGGCACGGCGGCGCACTAGGTAGCGTTCACGGCAGGCGGCAACGTGGACGGCGAACTAGGGCTCAGCTCTACCTGGGGTCGGGCGCTCTTCGAGAGGTAGGCGGTGGCGGCTGCGACTCGGACTCCCTTTGTTCTTGTGATCAAGAGGATCTAACAAGAACTCGGAGTCACGGAGTCGACTTCCACGATCTAGAGGATCTAGCAGAAGGTTTGGTTCTTTCCAGGGACCGGAGGGTCTCTGCTGGAAGGATGTTTTTGACTCGAGATCAAGAGGATCGACCGAATGAATTTTCTGGCCGGGGAAGCTTCTTTTAAAGGGCTCGTTTACTCCCACTGCTTTCTCCCGGACGGTCGGTTTCTGGGGTGGGACGTGCTACTTTCGCTTCCGGGGGTTGTTTTGTGATTAATTACTTATTTCGATTCTGGCGCACTAATTTTTGCCCGGAGTATTTTTTTATGCGGCCCATCAGACTGCTGATGTGAAGACGTTTCTAATGATACCCGGCTTGCCTATGTTACGCTCACTTGGCCGGTGCGTTTAATTAGGCCGCGAGATAAATAATTGATTAAGTCTTCGCGCGCGCCGCTGGGTCTAAGCCGTGCCGTATATTGATCCCTTGGCGCTATATCCGCCTCGTGTTGGAGATGCGCTTAACTTCTTTTACCTGGCTTAATGCTCACGCCGAGTGCCTCCCTTTGTTCGCTTTGTGGAATTTTCCTTGGCACGCGGCCGGTGAATTGTACGAAGTTTTAACGTCTTTGTTTGTAATTTGTTTAATGTCGCTTTGGTTTATAATATTTGCCCGGGACTTTAGGCTGTTTTTGTCCAGCGTTCTAAGCTGCTTTGCTTGGCCTCTGTATGCGTTTAGTATTTAACTTTCGGAGTTTTTAGCTTGCACTACGTCGTGTTTTGATGCAATGTTTTTAACACGCTTCAATATGCTTGCGCCTAGTGCTGCAGTAATTAGCAGTGGCTAATCCTTCAAAGCTGATTACTCTTTAATGAGGTTTAGGCGTCTTTTCTAATTTAATCATCCGCGTTATATTATTTCCATTGTGGGCTTCTTGGTTTTTGTCGAGTTGCATTCTTTTTCCTAAAACTATTTGGGAGCGACGTGCAGGTCGGTGCCTGAGCGTTGGGGCCGGTCGGGTTTTATTACCAGGGTGATTCTAGTAATTTATGACGTTATCTGGCCATTCTGAGCTGACGGTGTTTGCTTGTTTATTTTTTTACTCGATCCCAAAATTAAATGTGCTTGGAGAACAAATGATCGCGAGGCTCGAGGGCGCGAATCACATGTAATTGATGCTTTTATGTGTAAATCATATCAAGACAACATTGGTCCTTATCTGCTGGATAAACTCTGCACAGGTCAAAACACTTCGAAAAAACACTATAAATTTTTAAGATTTATTTTGTTAAATAAAATAAAAATTAGAAGAAATCCATTAGCTTGAATATTAAGAATAAAATTTATTATCAGCTATGGCCTAGCTATCTTCTTTAAAGAATTCTGGACTTCCAAAAACCATTAAAAATTAGTGTTCTTACACATTGCACGCATTCAAATCTCCAAACTTGAATATTTTATTTCCACTGATAGTCTGATTAATTAAATGTCATGTTTCATATGTACCTAATGTCATTAATTAATTAGTATAGTTCGATATTTGGGTAAAATTTCATTCGACGATTTCAATGTTAGATTAAAAGAAAAGTCACAAAAGAGGTTCTAACTTTGAAATGATAGGAGATTGGTTATAAGTATACGAACAATTTAGTTACATCTTTAGGCAGTAAATACACCCTCACAGTTTGTCGGTCGAATTCGTATACACCCGTATATGAATTTCACTTTCTGAACAAATCTGTAATTTTTCGCTGGGTAAGTGCATCCATTTCTAGTCATTTTTTTCGTGTTCGGATAAGCGGATTTTCGGATAATCGCGTGTTCGGATAACCAAGGTTACCCTGTAACTGTAATTTATTTATTAAAACAGTGTTATCAATTTTATCAAATACTTTCTACTTGGCCGCCCTTATCAATTTCAGATCCGACTTTATCTACGAACATCGTTGAGTTTGTAGTCGTTGATTTTTTTTAAGAAACCATGCTGTGTGGTACGCTACTGAAATGAGAATACATGTTGTAATATATTATATATTCAAATATATTTGAAACAATAGGCAGCACTGTAACCGGCCGATAATTTTTGATGTTGCTCTTATCGCCTGATTTGAATATATGTACTATTTTGAACATCTTCCACGCTCTAGGAAAGATGAAGATATTCAATGATAAATTAAAAATGATTAATAATGGAAAAGACAAACTCGCAGCACATCCTTTCAAAATAAAGCTCGTTGTACCATCAACTCCGCAAGTCATAGTATTTTCAGTTTTTTATGGCTTTTATTATGTCCGTCAAATTTATCGAATCTATATTCAACATGTTCTGTACCTAGTGATCAAACTGAAAGTTATTGTTATTATTATCAGGCGTACTTTCGTTATAAGTATGTACTAGAAAATATTGATCCCTCAGAAATGTTAGCGTTTCCGGAAAATAGTTTATCATTTAATGTATACCTTTGAATAAGATCAACACTATTTTTTCCTTTATATTTTACACAATTCCAAAATATATGTGTTTCATTATTCTCAAAAACAGAATTTTCAATATTAGTTATACAATTTTTATAGCAATTATCATTATATATCTTTAATTCAGACCTCAGCTTTTTAATTACATCACGATGCACTCGCTTCTATTTTCTATCTTTCGATACTGTTCGTTTAATTTAATTTTTTCAATAATATCGTGTGTGAACTATGGCGGAAACCTCTTTTTATGGTTTTTCATTTTCGGAACACATAAATCGAAAATATTATTTATACGTTGGTAAAAACTGTCTCCTTCCTTGGAGCATTACAATAATTCCTACAAATCACAATTTTTAAATAAATTATATAGTTCCAAAAAGCCCTTTTGAAATTATATTTTCATGGGAAGTCTCGCTACCTTTCACACTTTCTATTGACAGTGTTTGTATTAGAATTAAATTATAACGATGGATTGTTTATACGGTAGGAACTACAGAATTATTTTCATTCTCTACCACCAAACCAGAATTAGAAAAAAATAAATCTAGTGTCCTATTATTAGAATTTAAAACACTATTATAAGGCACAAAATAAACTGTATTAATAGATAGTATATTGTGAAACAAGTACGTAAAGCTGACTTTTTTACACGAGTTCGGAGTTTACGACACGAGCCATAGTCGAGTGGCGCAACCACATATGTGTAAAAAGGTTTTCACGCATGAGTTGCACAGTTTTTCTACGACGTTATATTTAAAAATAAATTAAGAAAAAATAGTTATAGTTCTAATTGTTACGTCTTTAATTATGCCTCTATCAAAGAAATGTAAAGCATACACGGTAGACAACGCTGATGGTACTCCGTCACCTCGAGGAACAGCATGTAGCCATGCGTTCCTCCTAATTTAACCTTTTAGGGAAAAATGTGCTAATGTCGCTGTTATTTTCTTTGAATGGCCTCTCATAATTAGATTTACAGCATGGTATATTGATAACACCATCTGGGCATCTGCAAGGAGGTAACATTTCATTCAAAAGTAGAGTAAAGTAGTAAGACACTTGAAGAAACTTAATGTTAACTGTTATTGTATTTTTATGTGTACTTGTAAATTTCTTACCCTTATTTTAACTGTATAATGTAACTCTGAATATAAGTAATAATCGACAAATAAATAGGCGAAATAGTTCTGCTCACATTTTCAACAAAATCGTGACCGAGTATCAAGTTTACCACAGCACGGCAAGTAAAGGAGGCAATAGCACAGCAATCTATTAAAATGTTTATCCGCGGCAAAAAGTATATGAGCTCTTATGGGCGTAGTACGTGAAATGTATTGCATTTTAAGCATCTGTACCAGTAATGTTAGCATCCCTACCATTCATGTAAACGTTATATATGCTATCAAACAATTCACTATTATATATATGTCCGTGTAACCACGCTTCAGTTAATACAATTATGTCGTATGATTCAGCTAAAATATTAATATAACATTGTTGTAATTTCCTTCTTGATCCTCTTACATTCTGATAATATGCAGTGTTTTTCTAAAGTAGTGGATAAATTCGTAAAAAATTCAAGGAATAACTTCTGGAAAAAACGCTGGAACCCATCGATTTGTATTTTTATTTGCGCATTTTTTAGAATAAAATCCATACATACAGTGTAATCCGCGTAGGAGGTATGACGTCATCGATTATTTTTTTTACATAGCAACCCCCTTTTTTTATCACGGAATTTGAAAGAACACATTTGGTTACTTATGCTAAGCTGATTTTAAGTATAGGTCACATTACCAAAAATTAAGAAAAACAATTTTAAAATTTTATGAAATGTGATTTTACGTTTTTATCAATGACAACAATCAATAAAAAACATGTCGGTCGTCTTGGCTACTGTCAGGCAGACAACGATGCATAATTTGAACATTTCATTTAGTTGATTTTGAAGTTATCATTGCAATTAAATTTACTATTTTGCAATTTATTTTTTTTATTTTTGGTTATGTGACCTATACTCAAAAATTAGTTTAGCGTAAGTAAAAAAATCGTTCTTTCAAATTCCATAATAAAAACGAAGGTTGCCAATAAAAAAAATCGATGACGTCATACCTCCTACGTAGGTCACCCTGTATGTATAGATTTTATTTGAAAAAATGCGCAAATAAAAATAAAAATCGACGGGCACCAGCGTTCTTTACGAAAGTTACTCCTAGAATGTTTAACCTAATTTATCAACTACTTTACGAGAACACGTTATATTAATTATCACCAAAAAGAAATATTTAGTTATGTAACTAGTAACTGCATAAAAATCAGTACACGTTTAAAAATCTTTAAAGGGATTTACACGGAACTTCCCTCGCTCGAATTAGATCAATTTTCAAATTTAAAAAAAATTGTATTCCGCTGGGGTTTGAACTCCAGCCGCATCTGCGTAGCGATAGTAACCGCATCGATGAGACGTACTACGCCATCCAGACTTATTGAAATGAGTGCGGCGCGCGCCTCTAGTTAACGGGACGGTCTTACTGTTGAAACGTTTCGACTCTTTTGTGACATTATCCTATATCTGTTGAGTCCTATTTTCGGCAAGTGTAAAGCCTGATCTATGTGAACATTATTACTTCCATCTATTTCAAAGTTAACGCAAAAATAAACAACACTTAATTTTTTTAAAGTGCTTACCCTGTATATATTTTCTGGGTTTCATGCCAGATAAACATATAATATGCATGCCAATTATCGTCCTCCAACAAATAGTTTTTGAGTTATACCCCCAACAGACAGAACACCTGTTTTTCGTCATCTAGGTACCCTGAAACGTTAAGACCTGGAGAAAGGTGATTTTTTGCGATTACAATACTTCCTTCGTCTTTTAGACGAGGGAAGTAAAAATACAAAAAAGTATATACATATATAAATATCAATTAAATACTAACCGTAAGTTTGCTAAAATTGAATTAAATATATTTTCCATACCCACACTGCTGGCTAGGTAATATTATATTAATTGAAATTATCAACCCTTAACACGTATTTCTTATTTTTATCTTTTGCCCAGATGGAACCATTATTCGTCCACACGTTGCTTTTTCCAAACTTCAGTTGCGTTTTTTTGAAAAAATTATATTTCGTTTTGGTATTTTTCGCCATTTATTTTCATGACCAGTTGTCGGTCTTTGGTACCTTACAAACTTCACCTTATTTGTCTATGCTTCTCAGTGGCGCGTTTCCCCAAACGAGTGCTTCTGTCTATACTTCTTACATTCGTATCAATTCCCAAATTCTTTTTTAACAAATTTATGATGGCATCGGTGTTATTCTCGCCAATAGTTTCATTAACTCAAAACACGCAAACAGTTAATGGTTAATATCTAAATTTTCTAATGGTAACTGCGAAAGCTATTTACCTTTATTACAACTTTGTTGCTTAAATTTTGCTTCTGATATTTTCTTTCATACGATCTAGTGATACGTTTTTGTTAGATTAGGTTCGTGTAAGATGAAAGCCGTTAACTAAGTCGAATTTTTGTGACTGTTAGCTCGATTGAGTTCATCGTTGTCACTGCCGGCAATTGGCGCCCATGTTATTTTTATTTAGTATCTGTAAGATCAATTTTACCTAATCCTTACTAACGCTCACGGCGACTGCTGAGAATCCCCAGAAGTAAGGATGTAACAAGATTGACAACGACGATAATCGATCTGCTTTGTAAAGTTCTGTGTCCAGGTATTCATAGATAAAACCAAATAGGAGTAATTCAACACGTACTGTCTCAATACAATGACACTGATTAATTGTCCATTTTTTAAATATGTCATAAGTTCATTTCTATATTGTTATTGTATTAGGCAATGTCGATGTGTAGTTGATTATGTACTAGGAGCAACTCTGTTTAAGCACAGGATAGTTTAAGAGCCAACTATTGTTAGAAACACACTAGCTTACAAATATGTGTCAATAGTTTGATGATTTTATTGGTTCGAAAGACTTAATACTTCTGACATTGTTTTACATTAAGATAGGTCGATTTTTAATTCCGAGAGGCGTGTAGTGGAAAAATTTGTAGATTGGTCTTTTATTTTAAAATATTTTTTAATTTTTATGCCCCACATCGGACCTCAAAAGATTAAAAATCATAAAACTAATACGCCTGTGTTGGGACATGTTTTGTTATGGTTCCTTATTTACGCACAAAAAATATTTTTGAATATTTAAACCCCTCTCCAGCCGCCTCAAAATTATTTATATTACAATAAAAGTAAAGCAGCTCTTCGCTTATTACTCACAATAATTATTACACAAAATAAGCCAGAACTCATAACGAGATGGCTGCCATCGAGTTCCAACCCTGTGGTTCAGGAGAATAATGAAGATCAAATAATAATGTTAGAAAAGTTGATGTTCCTATATTAAATTTTGACCCAGAATATTACAGGGATTTGATAAACTGCCAAAAATGTACAGTTACAGCGCCGCTGATAGAACTCTTCTTCTAGGATATTGAAGATTGCAATGAAGCTGCTTTATTACTAGCGTAACATAAAGAAATCTGTTTTATTATTTTTATTTTTAGAGGCTCGGCGGGGGGTGCTAAATATTATTTTTTTAATGCGCCATTATTTTAGACCATTACAAAACTTTAACCACCACATGTCTTTTAAAATTAGATAATCGACCCACCCCGCCTCTAGCGGCATCACTAAGAATTAGACATATCACAGGTTAAGATGGGTTTGATGGAAAAATAAATGCTTTTTCGAACGAGACCAAGTTTGTTAAAATCCGTTCAGTCATTTAGGAGTTACAGCTGTTTATTTTAAAAAAACATTGAATTGCCCCCCACCACTTTATTTTAATAGATACGTCAAAAAGTGTTAAACAAAAATTACTCGAGTAAAGCTTAGCTTTAAAAAGCATATATTTTTTGATAACATTTACTAGGCGGATTTCAGTGAAAATAACTTTAAAAGTTTAAGATAGCGGTTACGCTCCCTGGTGACCGTCTTGGAAATCTGAAAATATTTTCCACGGTCTTCTTTTGGCCACTTTAGTAATAAATGTTTTTACCGCAATTCTCTACGACGAATAGTTTCCGAGATACAGCACTTTGCATTCTTATCTGACCACCCAATACATTAATATGGAAAGTAAACAACATTAAATTGTTATTTCTTAACAACACATGTCATAATAACAGTTTTCTGGATGCTTGCTTAAAACAATGGATTTTTTTTAAGTGCAGCTACACTGATCTCTTAGAATAAACAAATGGTATAAATTCTTGTCTGAAACGTAATCCGGCCAGATTGTTACTCGGCTAAGTGCGATCATTAAACTTTGCAATAAAAATATGGCTGCATGAATAGGAATTGATTGTTATCAGCCCACCAGCAAACGTAATTGACACTGGAATGAGTAATAGCTGCGATTATAACTACAAATCAGAAACATGAATGAGAAAGCTCTTTATAAATATTGATGTAATGCCAAGCGAATTGCGCGACGCAGCATATAACAGTTTCAATGCTCCTAGTTAGTTTAGAACTAAAGTGTATAAAGAATTTTTAGTACATTACTGTGCAATTTTTTTTATTTTCCGGAAGTACATTAAAATGATCACTTTTAAGAAACACATAACGTGGACATTTACATTATATTTGTCATTGATATTTGCAGTTTATAATTAATTATTAAATTGTTCTTCTTAACGACACTGTACAAACGGTAGCAGAAATTTCAGATTATGTATGTATGTATGTAAAAATCTATTCAACGTAAGTCATTTTTCTGGTTTTGATGCAAGTTTTGAACATAATTAGCACACTTACAATATTGTTTAATACTCAAGCTGACAGGCCTTAGTAGAAAGGGGCTAGTTATCCCCCACTCCTTTTAATTGATTCGCGGATTCGCGGTTTAATTCGCGGATTTCGCGGTTTTATTCGCGGATTGACCCAATTAATTTCGCGGTTTGATCTAATTAATCACATATGAAGTTTGATATGTAATTTACATATGTGCTACTGATTAAATTACGCTTTAGATTTTTTAATTTGCTTCTGGAATTACGCGTCGGACTTCGGCGGCCATCTTGGATTTCTGGCGGGAATATTTGAAATTTGAATTTTTTCCGATTTTTTCTAAGTTCCATTATTTGAATTTTAAACTTCCCGGGTGTCGGCCATCTTGGTGCGCGCGCACTTCTCACGGCTGTCGTTTTTAATTTTGAATTTTCGCGGAAATATTTGAAATTCAAACTGGTAGATCTATCTCGCTCTTCGAAGCTGCTGTCTCTCTCTTGCATTCACTCGCGGAAATATTTAAATTTAAAAAAAGCTATTTGCGTCGGACCCGAGTGGGAATCGAACCCTACTTTTCTGACCAGCAGCCTTAGCACCTTACCGCTGCGCTATCGAGGTCTGTTGAACATATAGGAATTGAACAAGACGGCATTTCGCAGCTGTGCCGTCACACCGTTCGAGTTGAAACAAACTATTTTTTCAGAAATTTATATTATGAGAATAGGGAATGTTTAACATATTGTGTTTACAGGCAGACACAATTTTTAAAAAAATAATATTTGTAACAGCTTTGGTAGAAATAATAATTTTATAATTTGCAATATAGTCATTGTCTCAAGTTTCTGGTTAATTTCCATTCGCGCAGTGGTTAATTTCCATTCGACCGCGCATAATTTGAAAAGCTATATGAAATAATTACTTTATTTTTATAATTAAAACAGCGAAATCCGCGAATAAATCCGCGAATCCGCGATAATTACTTTATTTTATATGCCTTAACCAACTGGGCTATCGAAGCGATCGAGGTTAAAGGAATTAAACATAGCCACTTACGTGCCACGGGCCCAGCTTTAAACAAACTATTTTTCAAAAAAGGTTATTTATGAAATTGGAAATGCATTGCCTGTGTTGTTAAATGACTTGTAGTAATTTAAAAAAAACTGATTTTACGGTTGAATGTGTCATAATTGATAATTTTATAATTTGTGCCTGCTATATGGCTGGATTAACGAGATACCCATTGTCCCTACCTACTATTGGAAATTTCCGTCTAAGTTCCCTTTTTAAAACAGGTCGGTGACTGTGTTTTGTTTGGTTTTAAAGGTTTGAATATTGTACCACTTAGCTGTTCTGACATTACACTTCCATATCCATATTATAAATAAATTTTAAATGTTATTTTCGACTGAGTTTTAGCCGTTTATAAATTACAACAGCTAGTTTAAAATTAAATGGGCGATCGGTCACAATTATATATATCCGCAATAACATGAACAAGAAGATACACGTATTGCTTGAGTAAGAAAGAGATAAACATATAATCCGTTCACGACCTTTTTGGGACAGAGTTGGCTATTATTTTTTCTTTTCATGTTGGACTAACTGATTCGGTGATGTAGCGGATGCAACTTTTTTTCTGTCAGTGTCTGTTCGACATTTTTTCTTGCCACCCACATTGCCAAACTTATTATTTTAATATTCGTAAGAAAATAAATGCTTTATCAAGTGTGTAAAAGTAATTTTAATTTCCGTCAAAGGAAAAATCAAAATGCCCAATATAATTTTGTTACAACAAAAAAATTTCCATTAAACGATGCTAGTTGCAGTTTAAAAAGGACAGACCAGATCTAAAAGAACACGAGTTGATGTAGAGACTAGAGAGAGATCCGGCAACAATGTACCTATTCAGAAAATATAACCTTAAACTGAAAACAACCTAACCTAACAGAAAAAGTGTCAGTTTGCATTAGGGAGTTTAGTTGCCGCAGAGGTACTGCCAACAAAATTACTAGATGGTCATAGCCTCACCTGACCCAAAAAGATCGTGAACGGCTTATATTAGCAAGTATTGGAGAAGGCTTGACTAATTTTAATTATGACATTTGTCAACTAAACATAAAATAAATTTGAATAAAAGCATGCAAAATTACGAAAATACGTAGAAAATTTATAAATATCGGCATCTTGTCACATTAAATTCTGCAAAAAAGACAAAAAACAATATTTTTATACAACTTTCATCGAAAAAATAGTAAAATTTTACGAAAATGCGTCTGTGTTAACGACAAATGAAAATAAATTTGAATAGAAACACGCAAAAATTACGAAAAGACGTATGTGTTGACCCCCAAAGTAACAAAAATTTGAATAAAATCACGCAATCATACAGCATCTCACATAAATTTTCACAAAAATCGACATCATGTCACATAAATTATACAAAAACTGTCATCATATTACTTGAAATTATACAAAAAACGACATTTTCATTCAATACACGATGAAAATTGAACAAAAATCACGCAGTCATACAGCATCTCACATAAATTTTCACAAAAATCGACATCATGTCATATAAATTATACAAAAACTGTCATCATGTCACTTGAAATTATACAAAAAACGACATTTTTACTAAACACACGACGAAAATTGAACAAAAATCATACAATTACACGCCATCTCACATAAATTTTCACAAAAATCGACATCATGTCATATAAATTATACAAAAACTGTCATCATGTCACTTGAAATTATACAAAAAACGACATTTTTACTAAACACACGACGAAAATTGAACAAAAATCACACAATTACACGCCATCTCACATAAATTTTTACAAAAATCGACATCATGTTACATAAACTATGCATAATTTTGCAAATGTTTTACACTTTTTATAAAATGCATCGCTCAAAATTAAAAGAAATAGCAATTTCATTGAAAAAATCTACTACCACAATCATTTCGATAAACAAAATTCAAAAAATCTTATACTTTTGACGGAAATATATGTATGTTGACAACAAATTAACATAATTTTTAAATAAAAACGCGCAATTCGTTGAAAAAAATATTCTGACACCACCAAAACACGCAATTTCATTGAAAAATATATATATGTTGTCCACAAATTAACATAAATTTGAATAAAAACACGTAATTTTGTTGAAAAAATGTTCTGGCCCCGTCATTTCACTTAAAATTTTACAAAACTGCCATCATAACACTTGAAATTATACAAAATATATGTATGTTGATCACAAATTAACATAAACCTGAATAAAACACACAATTTCGTTGACAAATTTGCAAATGTTTTACACTTTTTATAAAATGTGTCGCTAAAAATTAAAAGAAATCACAATTTTTAAATTATATCACGCCATTATGAAATCGTAGATTGATTTTTTTTGAAATTTTACACTTTGTAACTGTAAAATAACTGCAAATACTAATATTTTAGCTTTAGACTTTGTAATTATTGCAGATTCGAGAAAAAAACAAAGCAGAGTAGAAATAAAAAACACAAACACTTTGTAATAAACACATATATTGTTCTTATTTCGTATAATACTTAATAATATAAATATAAATGTACAGCAGAATGTCTTATTTCTAAAAATTCGCTAGCAATTTACAAAACTGTAGTTTGAGGTGCACGACATTTCAAATTAAAAAGACTGCAAGTAATAAAATCAGAATTTCATTGTGTAATTTTAAAGTTTAAGATGCACCCAATCTAGAATTCCCTTCGTTTTTGGTGTTGATGACATCTGCCTTAGAGGCGTTTTTCTAACGGCCCTTTTTTGGAGGCGTTTCCTTATCGGCGTTCTTCTGACTGAACCTTTTTGATGTGGACTTGGATGAGTAGCTGGTGTTTTTAATTTATATTCTAAATCAGACTCGCAGTTATCAGTTTCCATTTCGGTTTTTCCTGTAGTACCAGTCGGGGTTGGCTTCTTTTGCTGTTTAGGTTTAGCTAGCAGCACATTAGCAACGTTAAGGTCTTTGATGTAATCAGCAAACTGTAGGCGTCCGGGTGGATTAATAGTTTTTCGAGGCCGCAGAGTGTCGTGAATTAAATCGACTATGTTAGACGCCGGTAAAATTTCACCCTTTATAGTAACGGTGCCCTTGTGATCCCAGCTCACATCGCTTGAGGTACTCAAAATGCGTAGGAAAACTTCAGCTTTTTTCTTAAAAGTTTTGGGAAGCGTAGATAAAATAACGGCATTTGATAGGCTGTCACTGGTTGTTTCAATAGGTATTTTGATTGGCTGCCGCGCCTGGTTTGTGAAATGAAGGAATCGTTGTAACACTTGATTGTACTGGATCCATTTATCGTGATCAGTTAATTTGGACTTTAAAACTTTTTGCATTTCGTCATCAAGCTGTGATAATATATTTTTCTCCGCATCATCGCCAGACTTAAGACGTTGGACAAATTCCGGCGATACAATCAACATCTTCTGCTCTTTGTCCATTTTAGTCGAAAAGGAGCTCAGTCGTTTGTTCTGGTAGAGCCGTCGTGAATAAAATAGCTTAAAATCAAGACTTTCATAATAAATATATAAAAAATATGACAGGTACGGGAATCGAATCCGTATTCTCTCTCGAGATCAGAGCTTGAATCTGACGCCTTAACCATTCGGCCAACCTGCCTCACTATATAAACGAGCACTCTCTGCATAATTAAGAAAACATCTAGTTTAAAAGTCTTCTATTTGCAATTTCAAACAATATTTCATATAAATTAAGCCATGTACAAATTTCTAAATCAGGTTTTGATATATATTTTATCGAAAGACTTGACCCGCAGCTGCCGTTTTATTATTTGTCGTGATGCGTCATCGCTGAATTTTACAAGAGCCAACCTGTCTGCTGTGTGACGCACGCAATGTCTCCATCCCTTTTTATTTTAAAATTCTATAAAATCAGAGGTCCAAACTGCTGCCGCATCAGGTAACAGAGTACAATGGTTTAAAACGTGTTAGTGCGGCAGCAGTCGGGCCTCTGGTTTTATAGAATTTTAAAATAAAAAGGGATGGAGACATTGCGTGCGTCACACAGCAGACAGGTTGGCTCTTGTAAAATTCAGCGATGACGCATCACGACAAATAATAAAACGGCAGCTGCGGGTCAAGTCTTTCGATAAAATATATATCAAAACCTGATTTAGAAATTTGTACATGGCTTAATTTATATGAAATATTGTTTGAAATTGCAAATAGAAGACTTTTAAACTAGATGTTTTCTTAATTATGCAGAGAGTGCTCGTTTATATAGTGAGGCAGGTTGGCCGAATGGTTAAGGCGTCAGATTCAAGCTCTGATCTCGAGAGAGAATACGGATTCGATTCCCGTACCTGTCATATTTTTTATATATTTATTATGAAAGTCTTGATTTTAAGCTAGTTTATTCACGACGGCTCTACCAGAACAAACGATTGAGCTCCTTTTCGACTAAAATGGACAAAGAGCAGAAGATGTTGATTGTATCGCCGGAATTTGTCCAACGTCTTAAGTCTGGCGATGATGCGGAGAAAAATATATTATCACAGCTTGATGACGAAATGCAAAAAGTTTTAAAGTCCAAATTAACTGATCACGATAAATGGATCCAGTACAATCAAGTGTTACAACGATTTCTTCATTTCACAAACCAGGCGCGGCAGCCAATCAAAATACCTATTGAAACAACCAGTGACAGCCTATCAAATGCCGTTATTTTATCTACGCTTCCCAAAACTTTTAAGAAAAAAGCTGAAGTTTTCCTACGCATTTTGAGTACCTCAAGCGATGTGAGCTGGGATCACAAGGGCACCGTTACTATAAAGGGTGAAATTTTACCGGCGTCTAACATAGTCGATTTAATTCACGACACTCTGCGGCCTCGAAAAACTATTAATCCACCCGGACGCCTACAGTTTGCTGATTACATCAAAGACCTTAACGTTGCTAATGTGCTGCTAGCTAAACCTAAACAGCAAAAGAAGCCAACCCCGACTGGTACTACAGGAAAAACCGAAATGGAAACTGATAACTGCGAGTCTGATTTAGAATATAAATTAAAAACACCAGCTACTCATCCAAGTCCACATCAAAAAGGTTCAGTCAGAAGAACGCCGATAAGGAAACGCCTCCAAAAAAGGGCCGTTAGAAAAACGCCTCTAAGGCAGATGTCATCAACACCAAAAACGAAGGGAATTCTAGATTGGGTGCATCTTAAACTTTAAAATTACACAATGAAATTCTGATTTTATTACTTGCAGTCTTTTTAATTTGAAATGTCGTGCACCTCAAACTACAGTTTTGTAAATTGCTAGCGAATTTTTAGAAATAAGACATTCTGCTGTACATTTATATTTATATTATTAAGTATTATACGAAATAAGAACAATATATGTGTTTATTACAAAGTGTTTGTGTTTTTTATTTCTACTCTGCTTTGTTTTTTTCTCGAATCTGCAATAATTACAAAGTCTAAAGCTAAAATATTAGTATTTGCAGTTATTTTACAGTTACAAAGTGTAAAATTTCAAAAAAAATCAATCTACGATTTCATAATGGCGTGATATAATTTAAAAATTGTGATTTCTTTTAATTTTTAGCGACACATTTTATAAAAAGTGTAAAACATTTGCAAATTTTTCAACGAAATTGTGTGTTTTATTCAGGTTTATGTTAATTTGTGATCAACATACATATATTTTGTATAATTTCAAGTGTTATGATGGCAGTTTTGTAAAATTTTAAGTGAAATGACGGGGCCAGAACATTTTTTCAACAAAATTACGTGTTTTTATTCAAATTTATGTTAATTTGTGGACAACATATATATATTTTTCAATGAAATTGCGTGTTTTGGTGGTGTCAGAATATTTTTTTCAACGAATTGCGCGTTTTTATTTAAAAATTATGTTAATTTGTTGTCAACATACATATATTTCCGTCAAAAGTATAAGATTTTTTGAATTTTGTTTATCGAAATGATTGTGGTAGTAGATTTTTTCAATGAAATTGCTATTTCTTTTAATTTTGAGCGATGCATTTTATAAAAAGTGTAAAACATTTGCAAAATTATGCATAGTTTATGTAACATTATGTCGATTTTTGTAAAAATTTATGTGAGATGGCGTGTAATTGTGTGATTTTTGTTCAATTTTCGTCGTGTGTATAGTAAAAATGTCGTTTTTTGTATAATTTCAAGTGACATGATGACAGTTTTTGTATAATTTATATGACATGATGTCGATTTTTGTGAAAATTTATGTGAGATGGCGTGTAATTGTATGATTTTTGTTCAATTTTCGTCGTGTGTTTAGTAAAAATGTCGTTTTTTGTATAATTTCAAGTGACATGATGACAGTTTTTGTATAATTTATATGACATGATGTCGATTTTTGTGAAAATTTATGTGAGATGCTGTATGACTGCGTGATTTTTGTTCAATTTTCATCGTGTATTGAATGAAAATGTCGTTTTTTGTATAATTTCAAGTGATATGATGACAGTTTTTGTATAATTTATGTGACATGATGTCGATTTTTGTGAAAATTTATGTGAGATGCTGTATGATTGCGTGATTTTATTCAAATTTTTGATACTTTGGGGGTCAACACATACGTCTTTTCGTAATTTTTGCGTGTTTCTATTCAAATTTATTTTCATTTGTCGTCAACACAGACGTATTTTCGTAAAATTTTACTATTTTTTCGATGATAGTTGTATAAAAATATTGTTTTTTGTCTTTTTTGCAGAATTTAATGTGACAAGATGCCGATTTTTATAAATTTTCTACGTATTTTCGTAATTTTGCATGCTTTTATTCAAATTTATTTTATGTTTAGTTGACAAATGTCATAATTAAAATTAGTCAAGCCTTCTCCAATACTTGCTAATATAAGCCGTTCACGATCTTTTTGGGTCAGGTGAGGCTATGACCATCTAGTAATTTTGTTGGCAGTACTTCTGCGGCAACTAAACTCCCTAATGCAAACTGACACTTTTTCTGTTAGGTTAGGTTGTTTTCAGTTTAAGGTTATATTTTCTGAATAGGTACATTGTTGCCGGATCTCTCTCTAGTCTCTACATCAACTCGTGTTCTTTTAGATCTGGTCTGTCCTTTTTAAACTGCAACTAGCATCGTTTAATGGAAATTTTTTTTGTTGTAACAAAATTATATTGGGCATTTTGAATTTTCCTTTGACGGAAATTAAAATTACTTTTACACACTTGATAAAGCATTTATTTTCTTACGAATATTAAAATAATAAGTTTGGCAATGTGGGTGGCAAGAAAAAATGTCGAACAGACACTGACAGAAAAAAAGTTGCATCCGCTACATCACCGAATCAGTTAGTCCAACATGAAAAGAAAAAATAATAGCCAACTCTGTCCCAAAAAGGTCGTGAACGGATTATATGTTTATCTCTTTCTTACTCAAGCAATACGTATATCTTCTTGTTCATGTTATTACGGATATATATAATTGTGACCGATCGCCCATTTAATTTTAAACTAGCTGTTGTAATTTATAAACGGCTAAAACTCAGTCGAAAATAACATTTAAAATTTATTTATAATATGGATATGGAAGTGTAATGTCAGAACAGCTAAGTGGTACAATATTCAAACCTTTAAAACCAAACAAAACACAGTCACCGACCTGTTTTAAAAAGAGAACTTAGACGGAAATTTCCAATAGTAGGTAGGGACAATGGGTATCTCGTTAATCCAGCCATATAGCAGGCACAAATTATAAAATTATCAATTATGACACATTCAACCGTAAAATCAGGTTTTTTAAAATTACTACAAGTCATTTAACAACACAGGCAATGCATTTCCAATTTCATAAATAACCTTTTTTGAAAAATAGTTTGTTTAAAGCTGGGCCCGTGACACGTAAGTGGCTATGTTTAATTCCTTTAACCTCGATCGCTTCGATAGCCCAGTTGGTTAAGGCATATAAAATAAAGTAATTATCGCGGATTCGCGGATTTATTCGCGGATTTCGCTGTTTTAATTATAAAAATAAAGTAATTATTTCATATAGCTTTTCAAATTATGCGCGGTCGAATGGAAATTAACCACTGCGCGAATGGAAATTAACCAGAAACTTGAGACAATGACTATATTGCAAATTATAAAATTATTATTTCTACCAAAGCTGTTACAAATATTATTTTTTTAAAAATTGTGTCTGCCTGTAAACACAATATGTTAAACATTCCCTATTCTCATAATATAAATTTCTGAAAAAATAGTTTGTTTCAACTCGAACGGTGTGACGGCACAGCTGCGAAATGCCGTCTTGTTCAATTCCTATATGTTCAACAGACCTCGATAGCGCAGCGGTAAGGCGCTAAGGCTGCTGGTCAGAAAAGTAGGGTTCGATTCCCACTCGGGTCCGACGCAAATAGCTTTTTTTAAATTTAAATATTTCCGCGAGTGAATGCAAGAGAGAGACAGCAGCTTCGAAGAGCGAGATAGATCTACCAGTGTGAATTTCAAATATTTCCGCGAAAATTCAAAATTAAAAACGACAGCCGTGAGAAGTGCGCGCGCACCAAGATGGCCGACACCCGGGAAGTTTAAAATTCAAATAATGGAACTTAGAAAAAATCGGAAAAAATTCAAATTTCAAATATTCCCGCCAGAAATCCAAGATGGCCGCCGAAGTCCGACGCGTAATTCCAGAAGCAAATTAAAAAATCTAAAGCGTAATTTAATCAGTAGCACATATGTAAATTACATATCAAACTTCATATGTGATTAATTAGATCAAACCGCGAAATTAATTGGGTCAATCCGCGAATAAAACCGCGAAATCCGCGAATTAAACCGCGAATCCGCGAATCAATTAAAAGGAGTGGGGGATAACTAGTCCCTTTCTACTGGCCTTGTATTGGGATATTTTACACTACACAAGGTACATACTCGGCCAGCACTATTATCAGCATCAAACCACTTTATCATTGCTACTTTTACGTGTGTTGCGTATGTGCATTTCCAGGCGAACGCAATCTATTAACTATAAATAGAAGTGAGACAGCAGTTACTAAATGCAAGTGCGCATGCTGTTTATTTTGCTATTCCCAACGCATTGTTTCTTATACAAGTTATTGTAGTTAAAGTTACATTTATTATAAACAGGGCCGTTCCTAGCTTCTTGGCCGCCTGCGTGAAAAATAAAATAGCCGCCCCCCCCCCTCCAAGCAATTAAAAAATATATTTACGTTAAAAAATTATTAATAACAATTTTATAAAATAAAATAAAAAGAAATACTCCTATAAAATAAAATTGTACAAATACAAAAAAAACAAAACAAATACAAAGTTTAATATCTTAGAATTTAGCTTTTCTAGCTTTGACAGAGGCAAAAGTGGTCACAAGGTTCTTGACATCAATTGCTTCTGCCAAGTCTCTCTCTATAGATATAATAGAAAGATCTGACAATCTTTCTTGCTTCATGGCCGAGCGTAAAAAGTTTTTAATTATTTTTAATTTTGAAAAAGACCTTTCTGCTGACGCAACTGAGACAGGTAAAGTCAGTAGAAGTCTTAAGGCAATTGATGTATTTGGGAAAGTCGCAAGTAAATTATTTGTAACAATGTAGTTGAGAATTTTAGATGGTGTTTCAACAGATTGGAAATGTAATTTTAAATTTTTTAATTCATCACTTAATTCTACGGCGTTTACATCAGCCTCTTTTCTGCCAGTGTCTACTAATTTTAAGGATAAATCTGTACAGTGTTTTTTCATTGAATTATCGTCCATAATAGGAAATTCATAAATCACTTTGAAATTGTCACTGTAACGTTGTAATTGTTCAAAACTGTATAGATACTTTGGCGGTATCCAAAATAGTAAAATAAAAATTAATCTTACAATTCAACTTTGGGTCAAGTATAGGCTTATCAGGGGTTTCATAATCAAATTGTCTTTTTTTTTTCGACGTGGACGAATTATATTAGTTGGGGGAAATTCCGTTGCTATATCAAGTTCTTCTGTAGCAAGTATTTTCGCCTCTTCTATAAACGCTTCAAAACTGTGGTCATTTCTTTTCTGTTCCAAATAATCTACTAAATTTTTTAACGCATTTGAACAATCTTTTAGATTTGTATTCACACCTTGAAGCATCTTACTGACGGAATTAATTTTAGACAGAACATCATCCCAAATAATTACAGAACAAACGAATTTAAAACTATTAATTTTTAAGGCCAATGCTTGGACTTGTTGTTTGGTGTTAATGTCGCGTGATTTGTCATTTACAAGTTCTTCTAGACTATCATAAATTTTCCCTAATTGATATCGCAGAGGTGTAATAGCTTTAATTCTACTTTCCTACCTAGTTGAGCTAACAACTTTTAATGTGAAATTTGGTACATTAGTTTTAAGTACATTCCATCTATATGGCGAAGAAGAAAAATATGTATATAATTCTTGTATAAGATTAAAGAACTCCGATGTTTGCAAGGTAACATTGGCAGAATCATTAGCCACTAGATTTAGGGTATGAGCAGCACAAGGTACAAACATTGCTCGAGGATTGATATTTAAAATTCGGCGTTGCAATCCTACATGTTTTCCGCACATATTTGCACCATTATCATAACCCTGTCCACGCATATTGTAGATATCCATATTAAAATCTTTCAAAAGTTTTATTACAAAATCGTATAAACCCTCACCAGTCACATCAATAATAGAAAAAAGTTCGAGAAAATGTTCACAAATTTTAATTTGTTTATTATCATCTATTATAACAAATCGAGAGAATCAGTTTAATAACAAGTGAAATTTGTGATAAACGGAAGCTTTAAAAGAGTGTGGTGAAAGATAAAGTTTTTTTTTAATATTAGTAGTGACAGCTTATCGAAGCTACGAAGACATTACAACTGTTAAAGTGGTTTAAATAGCGTGATACGTGAGCGGTGCCTCTGGACGAATTCGCCGGCGTGCAGCTAAGGTCAACGACCCCGTCCAGTCGAAACACGAGTCGGTTTTAATAATAATCAGCGCAGGAAACAAACACACCAGCCAGATGGAGGAACTGCTAGTAGAAATAAGTAAAAAACTAGACGTGATGGAAGGTAGATCGAAGCGCATTGAAGAAAAATTAGACGAATATAAAGAGGAAATGCAGCGATTAGCGTTAGAAAACGCAGAACTGCATAACAAAAATCAGAAATTATCAGATCTAATAACAGAACAGGATGAGAGATTAGAACTTCTAGAAAAGGAAGTGCGAATGAGAAAAATAATAATCCAAGGATTGCAGGATTCGACTGAAGAATCGGAGCTACAATTAAAAGAGAACGTTCGACTGCTCTTAAGGAATATTGATGTACAAATTAATATAGAAAATGATACACGCGAAGTTTCAAGACTGGGACAATACAACCCAAATAAAACTAGGCCAGTGTTGGTTGAATTAAATTTGTTGAAGCATAAAATCCAAATTATGAAAAATGCTAAGAAAATAAGGGATTTAAAAAATACAAACATCTGGATTACCAACGATTACTCGAAAAACGTAAGAGAACAACGAAAAATCTTGATACCACATCTAATGAAGGCTAGAGAGGGGGGACATAAAGCGTTTATAGCATATAACAAATTAGTAGTTAATGGAGAATCCTTCAAAATTACACAGTTAAATGGAGATGAGACAAAGAAAAAAGGAAGAACAATTAGTCAGCGCTCCCCACTTGGCATACATGATGAAAATCCTAACAAAGTAGCTGTTAGACGATTGGAGCCGAGAGATCCAAAAAACTAACGGTGATTGAGCCTGAAGTACAACAGATAAATGACGACCGCAACGATTTATGGACTAGCGATTATGATAATAATAAGGGAAATAAAATTATGGACACAAAAAAGGTTAAGTTTTTCGGATGCTGGAATGTAAGAACTATGTATGAAAATGGAAAAACACATCAAATAATAAGGGAGATGGAAAGATACAGAATAGATATTTTAGGTTTAAGTGAAACGAGATGGATTGGTAGTGGCGAATTCAGACTTGAGCAGGGCAAATCGATTATATATTCAGGAAAAATGGAAGAGGATGCAAGACATGAGTATGGGGTAGCAATTTTAATGAGCCGAGAATCAAAAAAAGCACTAATTGATTGGGAAAGTGTATCGGAGAGAATAATAACTGCTAGATTTAGAGCAAAATTCTTCAATATTATTATATTAAATACTTATGCGCCAACAAATACAGATACTGAAGAGGCAAAAGATGAGTTTTATGATCAGCTTTACAAGACATTTGATCAGAATCGAAACAAACACAAAAAAGATATTATGATATTAATGGGCGACATGAACGCTAAAATCGGAAAAGATAATACAGGACGTGAGGAAATAATGGGAAAAGAAGGAATAGGGGACTTGAATGAAAATGGTAAATTGTTCCTGGACTTCTGCTCAACAAATAATCTGGTTATTGGAGGTAGCATTTTTCCTCATAAGCCAAGTCATAAATTGACATGGACAAGCCCAGGGGAGAGAGTACAAAATCAAATTGATCATATTACAATTGATAGGAGATATAGAAACTGCCTACTGGATGTACGAGCAATGCAGGGAGCTGACGTAGGATCAGATCATGCTCTCGTAAGAGCAAAGCTCAGAGTCAAACTTAAAGCAAACACCAATATAAAACTTAGAAAAGTGGCATACAACATTCAATATCTTAAAGAGGAGGAAACTCAGAGGGAATTTGAATCGGTTCTACAACAAAAACTTGAAGAACACAAGGATTTTGAAAGTATGACAATAGAACGGCTATGGGAAACATACAAGGATAATATGAACAAAGCAGCAGATGAAACTATAGGGAAGAAAAAGCGTAACAATAAAGCCTGGATGACGAAACACACATGGGAATTAATTGATGCAAGAAAATCGATTAAACTTAAAATGTTAAGTGCTCATTCACAGGAAATGAAAGAGGAGCTTCTACAACTATACAGGGCCACAGATAAAGAAATAAAGAAAAGTGCAAGGAAAGACAGACGGGAACAACAAGCGGAACTACTAAAACAAGCGGAACGAGCTGCAGGAATAAATGACATGAAAACACTATACAAGATAACACGAAGTATGGCAGGAAAGAAAGGAATAGCTACTGCACATGTAAAGGACAAAGAAGGCAACATACTTAAAACGGAGATGCAAGTAATTAATAGATGGGTGGAGCATTTTAGAGAAATTTATACAATACAAAAGCCAAACTTTGACGGGGGTCGAGAGATAGAAGAGCCTGGTGAATTACAAGAATTGAAGTTAAACATGAATGAAATATCAGAAACAGAAATCGAGTTGGCAGTCCAACAGCTGAAAAATTTTAAAGCGGCAGGATTGGATAATATATCAGGGGAGCTACTGAAAGCGGGAGCAGGAAGCACCATTAAAGTGTTACACTGTTTGTTTAATAAGATATGGTCGGAAGAGAAAATACCATCTGACTGGTCAGAAGGATTAATTATAAAATTACCAAAGAAAGGCGATAGGAGAGTATGTGACAATTGGAGAGCTATTACCATACTAAATACTACGAGTAAAATTTTCACAAGAATATTGTTAGAAAGAATGAAAGGGGAGGTGGATAGTTTACTCAGACAGAATCAGGCAGGATTTAGACCTAGAAGATCCTGTATAGACCATATAGCCACATTGAGGATAATACTGGAAGAAGCAAATGAATGGCAAAAGCAAGTAAATTTGAGTTTTATAGACTTTAAAAAAGCTTTCGACAAAGTTGACCGATCTAAAATGTGGATTATACTCAGAAATTATGGCCTACCTGCTAAATATATTCGTTTAATTAAAATGTTATATGAAAACTACAATGCACGTATTCTACACGACGGGACAGTTTCGGAAAAAATTAAAATTGAAAATGGAGTTAGACAAGGTTGCATTTTGTCGCCACTACTGTTTCTTGTAATGATAGACTGGGTAATGAAACAAACGACCGATAATAGAAGAGGATTACAGTGGAGATTTGGTCAAAAGCTAGAGGACCTAGAATATGCTGACGACGTTTGCCTAATTACTGAAAAAGTAAACCATATACAGGAAAAACTAAATTTATTGAAGTTGGAAGGTGAAACAGTAGGACTAGAAATTAATACAGGAAAAACAAAGATCATAAAAATCAATCCCTCAGATACCAGAGAAATAACAATAGCTGGAAACATTATAGAAAGTGTGGACAATTTTACTTACCTAGGTAGCGTGCTAGATAAAGAAGGAGGTTGTCATACAGACATTGTCACAAGAGTATCGAAAGCACAAAATGCATTTAATATGCTACGAAAGACATGGAATTCAACGGAGTTATCAAAAAATACGAAATTAAGAATTTTCAACACAAATGTAATTAGCGTATTATTATATGGAGCAGAGACGTGGGCTTTAAGTAAACTACAGTTAAAAGAACTACAAATATTTGTAAATAAATCGCTAAGAAGAATACTTAAAATATATTGGCCAGCACGAATAGCAAATTCAGAACTCTGGAAAAAGGTTAACATGGAACCATTGGAAAAAATTATAAAACGTAGAAGATGGAGATGGATTGGGCATACATTAAGAAAACCAGTATCAGATTTAACCAGGCAATCACTAGAATTCACTATGCAAGGGAAAAGAAAGCAGGGAAGGCCTGCCTTAACATGGAAGAGAATTGTTAAAAATGAATGTAAAATACTAAATTTAAACTGGTCTCAGGTCAAGGAAATTGCAAAAAACAAAAGAGATTGGAAACAGTTTATCGAATTATTGTGCAGCAAGGTAGAGGACTAACTCAAACTCGCGGGTTTTAAAATTTAAGTGTAAGTGAAGTGAAAATAGTGCAAGGCTGACAACCTTGCGCTACCTTTACGTCAATGAAACGTCCAACGGACGCCCTATGATCCTTTGAGGACCGAATAGGAACGAAGAAGAAAGAAGAATAAAGTCAGTCAACCTGATGCTTATCCTATTCCATATGTATCAAGTACTTTGGATAAACTTCGTGACGCACATTATCTTACGACTCTTGATATTAAATCCGCATATTGGCAGATACCTGTGGCTGTTTCTTCACGCCCTTTAACAGCGTTTACTGTGCCTAATAGGGGGTTATTTAAATTTCGCCGCCTACCGTTTGGTTTGCATACGGCGCCGGCAACGTGGCAACGCCTAATTGATAGGGTTATTGGTGCTGATTTGGAACCATATGTCTTTACGTATCTTGACGATATTGTAATTTGTACGCCAACTTTCGAAAAACATCTTTCTACTCTTCGTGAGGTTGTGTCTCGGTTATTAGCTGCTGGTCTTACTTTAAGCCAAAATAAATGTCATTTTTGTAAGCCAGAACTTAAGTATCTCGGTTATGTAGTGAATTCACGCGGTTTATTAGTAGACCCAGAAAAAGTAGATGCAATTAATCGTATTCCTACTCCTGTGTCAGTGAAGGAAGTACGTCGTGTAATTGGTATGGCGTCATGGTACCGTCGCTTTGTTCCGAATTTTTCTTCACTTATCGGACCTCTTACATCCTTGCTCCGCAAGAATGCGAAATTTTTCTGGGATAGTAATTGTGAACGAGCCTTCAGTGATATTAAAGAACATTTGATATCTGCTCCGATATTAGCTTGCCCTGATTTTTCTGTACCCTTTGTTATTCAAACGGATGCTTCTGGTTATGGTATTGGTGCCGTACTTACTCAACATCAAGCTGATGGAGAGAAAGTTATATGTTACATTAGTCGGTCGCTTACTAGAAACGAACGAAATTTTAGCACAACAGAGCGTGAATGCCTCGCTGTCCTTTTTGCTATTGAAAAACTTAGACCATATATTGAGGGAACTAAGTTCACGATAGTAACTGATCATTATAGCTTAAAATGGCTTAATAGTATTAAAGACCCTGTTCAACAATATGATTTTGACATTATTCATCGAAAAGGTAAAGAACATGTTGTGCCTGACACTTTGTCTCGTGCTGTTCCTGTTATTGATGCTATTAACGTTCAGTTTGGTCCTGCTGGTAATCCATGGTATCATCGTATGTGTCGATTTGTTATTAACAATCCTCGAAAATTTCCCCATTGGAGAGTTAGTGACGGTCAATTGTATAAATATGTTCGAACCGATTATCCAGACTTGGCAGATGATGAAGATCATTGGAAACTGGTTGTTCCAACGACTCAACGCCAAGAAGTTATCAAACAAAATCACGATATTCCGACCGCTGGTCATACGGGTGTTAATAAAACTTTTCATCGTATTGCACAAAGATACTACTGGCCTAAACTACGTTATGATGTGGCTGCTTATGTTCGCCGTTGCGAAACGTGTCAACGAATTAAACCAGAACAGAGAGCCCCTGCAGGGTATATGGGTGGACATTCATTAATTTCGAAGCCTTGGGAACTAATCTGTTGTGATATTGTAGGTCCTTTACCTCGTTCAGTACGAGGATACGCGTATATATTCGTAGTGGCTGATTGTTTTAGTAAGTTTCCATTAGTGTTTCCGCTCCGTACAGCATCAGCTAAGGTTATCTCACGTATTGTTGAGGAAGACGTATTTTTGATGTTTGGGGTTCCCAAGCGAATCATATGTGATAATGGCGTTCAGTTTCGCAGTCATGAGTTTCAAACTTTAAATCAGAAGTATGGCTGTAAGATTTCGTTCACTGCCAATTATCATCCTCAAGCTAATCCTACGGAACGTATAAACAGAGTGCTGAAAACTATGTTGACAGCTTATGTATCAGATCGTCATCGAGATTGGGATAAATATCTGTCTCACGTAGTTTGTGCTATACGTACCTCAGTTCATGAAGTTACGGGAAAAACTCCATATTTCATTAATTTTGGCAGAGAAATCATATTAAATCACGAACCGGTAGTTGGTGATGGAAATCCGGAAATTCAATTTAATCGGGATAGAGATTTAGATAATCGTTCTATAGTACTCAAGCAACTGTATGCTGATGTTAAACGTCGTTTGGATAAGGCTTATCAAAAGTCAAAAACTCGCTATGACTTTCGTCGACGACCTTTCGAGTTCGTTCCGGATCAAGCAGTGTTGCGTAGACACTATGTGTTATCCGATGCTGCTCGTCAGTTTACTTCCAAGCTTGCTGCAAAATTTATAGGACCGTTTATTATTAATCGAAAGTTTTCACGATGGGTTTATGAACTCAAAGATCCTGACGGAAAAATATTAAAGGGGACTTGGCATGCCAAGGATTTGAAACCTTATGATAACTCTGAGATGAATTAATGATGTGTGATGTGCATAGGGTGGTTGGAAGGGCACAGTAGGGTAGGTCACTCTTTGGGGAACTTTAATATCTTCTTCTTTCCCCATTTTAAGGTATAGGGTGGTTGGAAGGGCACAGTAGGGTAGGTCACTCTTTGGGGAACTTTAATATCTTGTTCTTTCCCCATTTTAAGGTTTAGGGTGGTTGGAAGAGCACAGTCGGGAAGGACACTATTTGGGAAACTTTAATATCTTGTTCTTTTCCCTCCTTTGGGTTTAACGTATACGGAGTTCCCTGTTGGGAAATGTTAATGGATGGTTTTCTTTTTGATTGTATTGGAAGAGCGTTACGTTATCCTGTTTTCCCTAAGGAGACATAAGGGTAACGAGATTAATCGTTAAAGAAGTACAACTTCTTCGTTTCTTTTAGGTATCCCTTGGGGTTTGGGGATATAGGGTGTTTCCCTACAAAACAAAATTTTTAAGATGACCAGTCCTTCATTCTTTGCCTTCTTTTCTTCTTAAAGCTTTGTCTATATTTCTCTCTTGTAATGTAGTGAATGTCGATTTTGTTTTGAATGAACTGTTTACTTAGATGAATGACAATTTGTTTTCTTTTATTTCTCTTTGATCTGGTGCGGATGAAATCTCCGGTGGTGAGTGATTTTTGGACGTAAGATGAAGATTGGTGGGGATTTTCTTCAGGCCGTTCGGGGCACTGAAGGATCCCTCCGTCGGAGCGTATGAGAGTTGTGTGGATGTTGGCTTCTGCCTCTCACTTTTCTGGTTCCTTTAACCCTCTGTCACTGGGGTTACTTCCTCCCCAGGCGTGTCAAAAGGAAAACCCTGGTTATTCTTCGTTTTGGCTTAACTATTTTCGGTCTGACAGTACCTGCAACTGTGTGGAGGTGTGCTTCCGCCTCGGGGGTTTATTGGAAGTTGTCAGGGGGGGTACGCTGTGGGGATTTGGAGTGATTTTGTGGGGTTCATGGGGGTGGAGCTTCGTCACGACAGGTTGTTACAGGGTTGTTCACCGGCGCAGCATTTACATCCAGCAGCGACGAACAATCTTGATCCTTGTCGTGGGGTTGATCTGGTCCTGGGTTCCTCCTGGGGTCATCACCGTCTCTACAGTGTAGTTGCTTGTTTGTGGTGTGGGTATTGGGGTTTTTTTTAGGTTAATTGTTAGAGACGTCTTATGACAGACGGTTTAATGACTCTCTAGCGTATATGTATGTATCCTTTTAGGATAAAGTTTTTATTTAGTTAAAAATTTCGTTGAAATTTTTCCTTTCTGGTAAGGGGGGAGTTTGTTACGTGTCAAAAGCATTTGATATTAATACTAGTGTTGAATGAGGAATCTAGTGAGAGTGACGCGATAAAAATTAATAGCAGATTGGCTTTGTTCGTTGCTAGAGGAGATATAAAAACAAGGTTGGTTTGTTTGTGAGAAAATTTGTATATCAGCTTTTAAAAAAGGCAAGAGTTTTCGTGGGGTGTAAATGACAATCTCGCCATTTATTATGGTTTGGTGATAGTAAGGAATTGGGTTACTAGCCAGCCGTTCCTGTAAAGGAGATCTTTAAGCAGATGTCATTTTTCCAATGAATATTTATATTCAAGCTGTGAAGCGATCTGGGAAACACGAATACAACGATTGCGAAGTTTATTGCCTGTGAACAGGGTATGTAGTTTAATGTGGAATTTGCCTTTTGTTACCTGGTAATTCGATTTATAGCAACAACTATTAGGCGGAAAATCTTGGAAAGCTAATCTACCGCAGTATTGGGGGTCGAGATATAGCGAATGACAGCCGAGGTTGAAACCTGTCAAGCTGACATGTGATAGGAGTAACGGGACGTATTAAATGTCTGCGAGTATATCGGCACAAAGATAAGTGTTTTAGGTAGAATCTGATGATATTTTTGCATATAAAAACTGTGTAACCATTAAACTTACGAACGGTTTAAGTTAATCGATTTAGGGTACCCTGCGTGAGGTAGTAATATTAAAGATGCTAATTGTCTGATCGATGGTAGTAATGTTCGAGTAGTAATAAACTAGTTACAAGTATTGCTTTCTTTCATTTTGATAGGGAGTTCAATAATCGTATTGTTATTAGTTGATAGAAAGTGAAGTTACAAGTTTCTTGGCTTATATCAGTATATTTGAGTTTAACTTGTTGGCACCAATTATAACATCATAAACTAGAATCCGCGACGTCTTCACTGATGCTAGAGACGGGCCTCAAATATACTTTTATAGTGATCGATTGTTAACTAAGAGATATAGCGATGACCTAAAGGTAGGTAAAGGAATTTATAGATAAATATAGCTAACAAATACTCTCTCCTTTCTTTTGATTGGGTTTATATTTCTTATAGGGTGGTTGGTTGGGCATTGCAGGGAAGGTCACTGTAGGGAGCTATTTCATCTAGTTCTTCCTATAATAACACTGGAGTAGCTTGCAGATAGCTGTTGGGTTCATTATGTGGTTTGACTTGCATTCGTGTCGAGTGAAGTTCATCTTTCGCTTTAGCGTAGGTTTGAGTTAGCTTGTTGGGTTTTGTTGGATACCTTTTTGGGATTTTGGTGGCGTAGCTGTTGTTGTATGGTTACCTTCAGCTATGTGTATTGTGTGAGTTTTTTTTTTTGGTATCCATTTCGCTTACGCGGATTTAGATCCACAAGTGAGATTCGAATCCTTGTTTTGGTTTCGCTTTTGGTCATGCTTGGAGTTGGAGAACGGTTTCGTTTACTTATTTAGAGTATCGGCTTGTTCCGGATTTATGGGACCTGCCTCTGTCCCCGAGTTAATGTCCTTTAGTTTCCTTTTGAGCCGTTGTTGCCGAATGAAGTCTTTGGTATGATCTGCTGCTGTGATTGGTTATTCCAGCTGTTATTGAATTTCGTGTAAAGTATAGGGTGGTTGGAAGGGCACAGTAGGGTAGGTCACTCTTTGGGGAACTTTAATATCTTGTTCTTTCCCCATTTTAAGGTATAGGGTGGTTGGAAGGGCACAGTCGGGAAGGACACTATTTGGGAAACTTTAATATCTTGTTCTTTTCCCTCTTTTGGGTATAACGTATACGGAGTTCCCTGTTGGGAAATGTTAATGGATGGTTTTCTTTTTGATTGTATTGGAAGAGCGTTACGTTATCCTGTTTTTCCTAAGGAGACATAAGGGTAACGAGATTAATCGTTAAAGAAGTACAACTTCTTCGTTTCTTTTAGGTATCCCTTGGGGTTTGGGGATATAGGGTGTTTCCCTACAAAACAAAATTTTTAAGATGACTAGTCCTTCATTCTTCGCCTTCTTTTCTTCTTAAAGCTTCGTCTATATTTCTCTCTTGTAATGTAGTGAATGTCGATTTTGTTTTGAATGAACTGTTTACTTAGATGAATGACAATTTGTTTTCTTTTATTTCTCTTTGATCTGGTGCGGATGAAATCTCTGGTGATGAGTGATTGTTGGATGTGAGATGAAGATTGGTGGGGATTTTCTTCAGGCCGTTCGGGGTGCTGAAGGATCCCTCCGTCGGAGCGTATGAGAGTTGTGTGGATGTTGGCTTCTGCCTCTCACTTTTCTGGTTTCTTTAACCCTCTGTCACTGGGGTTACTTCCTCCCCAGGCGTGTCAAAAGGAAAATCCTGGTTATTCTTCGTTTTGGCTTAACTATTTTCGGTCTGACAGTACCTGAAACTGTGTGGAGGTGTGCTTCCGCCTCGGGGGTTTATTGGAAGTTGTCAGGGGGGGTACGCTGTGGGGATTTGGAGTGATTTTGGGGTGTTCATGGGGGTGGAACTTCTTCACGACAGGTTGTTACAGGGTTGTTCACCGGCGCAGCATTTACATCCAGCAGCGACGAACAATCTTGATCCTTGTCGTGGGGTTGATCTGGTCCTGGGTTCCTCCTGGGGTCATCACCGTCTCTACAGTGTAGTTGCTTGTTTGTGGTGTTGGTATTGGGGTTTTTTTTTAGATTAATTGTTAGAGACGTCTTATGCCAGACGGTTTACTGACTCTCTAGCGTATATGTACGTATCCTTTTAGGATAAAGTTTTTATTTAGTTAAAAATTTCTTGAAATTTTTCCTTTCTGGTAAGGGGGGAGTTTGTTACGTGTCAAAAGTATTTGATATTAATACTAGTGTTGAATGAGGAATCTAGTGAGAGTGACGCGATAAAATTAATATCAGATTGGCTTTGTTCGTTGCTAGGGAAGAGATAATAACAACGTTTGTTTGTTTGAGAAAAAAATTGTATATCAGCTTTTAAAAAAAGGCAAGAGTTTTCGTGGGGTGTAAATGACAATCTCGCCATTTAATATGGTTTGGTGATAGTAAAGAATTGGGTTACTAGCCAGCCGTTCCTGTAAGGGAGTTCATTAAGCAGATGTCATTTTTCCAATGAATATTTATATTCAAGCTGTGAAGCGATCTGGGAAACACGAATACAACGATTGCGAAGTTTATTGCCTGTGAACAGGGTATGTAGTTTAATGTGGAATTTGCCTTTTGTTACCTGGAAATTCGATTTATAGCAACGACTATTAGGCGGAAAATCTTGGAAAGCTAATCTACCGCAGTATTGGGGGTCGAGGTATAGCGAATGACAGCCGAGGTTGGAACCTGTCAAGCTGACATGTGATAGGAGTAACGGGACGTATTAAATGTCTGCGAGTATATCGGCACAAAGATAAGTGTTGTAGCTAGAATCTGATGATATTTTTGCATATAAAAACTGTGTAACCATTAAACTTACGAACGGTTTAAGTTAAGCGATTTAGGGTACCCTGCGTGAGGTAGTAATATTAAAGATGCTAATTGTCTGATCGATGGTAGTAATGTTCGAGTAGTAATAAAACCAGCTACAAGTATTGCTTTCTTTCATTTTGATAGGGAGTTCAATAATCGTATTGTTATTAGTTGATAGAAAGTGAAGTTACAAGTTTCTTGGCTTATATCAGTATATTTGAGTTTAACTTGTTGGCGCCAATTATAACATCATAAACTAGAATCCGCGACGTCTTCACTGATGCTAGAGACGGGCCTCAAATATACTTTTATAGTGATCGATTGTTAACTAAGAGATATAGCGATGACCTAAAGGAAGGTAAAGGAATTTATAGATAAATATAGCTAACACGGCATGGCTCGAAATGTTGGCGATATGGCTCGAAGTGTTGGCGGCATGGCTAGAAGTGTTGGCGGCATGGCTCGAAATGTTGGCGGCATGGCTCGAAATGTTGGCGATATGGCTCGAAGTGTTGGCGGCATGGCTAGAAGTGTTGGCGGCATGGCTCGAAATTTTGGCGGCATGGCTCGAAGTGTTGGCGGCGTGGCTCGAAATGTTGGCGGCATGGCTCGAAATGTTGGCGGCACGGCTCGAAATGTTGGCGGCATGGCTCGAAATTTTGGATGCATGGCTCGAAATGTTGGCGGCATGGCTCGAAATTTTGGCGGCATGGCTCGAAATGTTGGCGGCATGGCTCCAAGTGTTGACGGCATGGCTAGAAATGTTGGCGGCATGGCTAGAAATGTTGGCGGCATGGTTCGAAATGTTGGCGGCATGGCTCGAAATGTTGGCGGGATGGCTCGAAACGTTGGCGGCGTGGCTATAAATGTTGGCGGCGTGGCTCAAAATGTTGGCGACATGGCTCGAAATGTTGGCGGCATGGCTCGAAATGTTGGCGGCTTTTTTCGAAATGTTGGCGGCATGGCTCGAAATGTTGGCGGCATGGCTCGAAATGTTGGCGGCATGGCTGGAAATGTTGGCGGCATGGCTCGAAATGTTGGCGGCATGGCTCGAAATGTTGGCGGCATGGCTCCAAATGTTGGCGGCGTGGCTCCAAATGTTGGCGGCTTGGCTCGAAATGTTGGCGGCATGGCTCGAAATGTTGGCGGCATGGCTCAAAATGTTGGCGGCGTGGCTCGAAATGTTGGCGGCATGGCTCGAAATGTTAGCGGCATGGCTCGAAATGTTGGCGGCATCGCTCCAAATATTGGCGGCATGGCTCGAAATGTTGGCGGCACAGCTCCAAATGCTGCAGCGTGGCTCGAAATGTTGGCGGCATGGCTCGAAATGTTGGCGGCATGGCTGGAAATGTTGGCAGCATGGCTCGAAATGTTGGCGGCATGGTACGAAATGTTGGCGGCATGGCTCGAAATGATGACGGCATGGCTCGAAATGTTGGCGATATGGCTCGAAGTGTTGGCGGCATGGCTAGAAGTGTTGGCGGCATGGCTCGAAATTTTGGCGGCATGGCTCGAAGTGTTGGCGGCGTGGCTCGAAATGTTGGCGGAATGGCTCGAAATGTTGGCGGCACGGCTCGAAATGTTGGCAGCATGGCTCGAAATTTTGGATGCATGGCTCGAAATGTTGACGGCATGGCTCGAAATTTTGGCGGCATGGCTCGAAATGTTGGCGGCATGGCTCCAAGTGTTGACGGCATGGCTAGAAATGTTGGCGGCATGGCTAGAAATGTTGGCGGCATGGTTCGAGATGTTGGCGGCGTGGCTCGAAATGTTGGCGGGATGGCTCGAAACGTTGGCGGCGTGGCTATAAATGTTGGCGGCGTGGCTCAAAATGTTGGCGACATGGCTCGAAATGTTGGCGGCATGGCTCGAAATGTTGGCGGCTTTTTTCGAAATGTTGGCGGCATGGTACGAAATGTTGGCGGCATGGCTCGAAATGATGACGGCATGGCTCGAAATGTTGGCGATATTGCTCGAAGTGTTGGCGGGATGGCTAGAAGTGTTGGCGGCATGGCTCGAAATTTTGGCGGCATGGCTCGAAGTGTTGGCGGCGTGGCTCGAAATGTTGGCGGCATGGCTCGAAATGTTGGCGGCACGGCTCGAAATGTTGGCGGCATGGCTCGAAATTTTGGATGCATGGCTCGAAATGTTGGCGGCATGGCTCGAAATTTTGGCGGCATGGCTCGAAATGTTGGCGGCATGGCTCCAAGTGTTGACGGCATGGCTAGAAATGTTGGCGGCATGGCTAGAAATGTTGGCGGCATGGTTCGAGATGTTGGCGGCATGGCTCGAAATGTTGGCGGGATGGCTCGAAACGTTGGCGGCGTGGCTATAAATGTTGGCGGCGTGGCTCAAAATGTTGGCGACATGGCTCGAAATGTTGGCGGCATGGCTCGAAATGTTGGCGGCTTTTTTCGAAATGTTGGCGGCATGGCTCGAAATGTTGGCGGCATGGCTCGAAATGTTGGCGGCATGGCTGGAAATGTTGGCGGCATGGCTCGAAATGTTGGCGGCATGGCTCGAAATGTTGGCGGCATGGCTCCAAATGTTGGCGGCATGGCTCCAAATGTTGGCGGCGTGGCTCCAAATGTTGGCGGCTTGGCTCGAAATGTTGGCGGCATGGCTCGAAATGTTGGCGGCATGGCTCAAAATGTTGGCGGCGTGGCTCGAAATGTTGGCGGCATGGTTCGAAATGTTAGCGGCATGGCTCGAAATGTTGGCGGCATCGCTCCAAATATTGGCGGCATGGCTCGAAATGTTGGCGGCACAGCTCCAAATGCTGCAGCGTGGCTCGAAATGTTGGCGGCATGGCTCGAAATGTTGGCGGCATGGCTGGAAATGTTGGCAGCATGGCTCGAAATGTTGGCGGCATGGTACGAAATGTTGGCGGCATGGCTCGAAATGATGACGGCATGGCTCGAAATGTTGGCGACATGGCTCGAAGTGTTGGCGGCATGGCTAGAAGTGTTGGCGGCATGGCTTGAAATGTTGACGGCATGGCTCGAAATGTTGGCGGCATGGCTCGAAATGTTGGCGGCACGGCCCGAAATGTTTGCGGCATGGCTCAAAATTTTGGCTGCATGGCTCGAAATGTTGGCGGCATGGCTCGAAATTTTGGCGGCATGGCTCGAAATGTTGGCGGCATGGTTCGAAGTGTTGGCGGCATGGTTCGAAATGTTGGCGGCATGGCTCAAAGTGTTGACGGCATGGCTAGAAATGTTGGCGGCATGGCTAGAAATGTTGGCGGCATGGTTCGAAATGTTGGCGGCATGGCTCGAAATGTTGGCGGGATGGCTCGAAACGTTGGCGGCGTGGCTCCAAATGTTGGCGGCGTGGCTCAAAATGTTGGCGACATGGCTCGAAATGTTGGCGGCATGGCTCGAAATGTTGGCGGCTTTTTTCGAAATGTTGGCGGCATGGCTCGAAATGTTGGCGGCATGGCTCGAAATGTTGGCGGCATGGCTGGAAATGTTGGCGGCATGGCTCGAAATGTTGGCGGTATGGCTCGAAATGGCGGCATGACTCAAAATGTTGGCGGCATGGCTCGAAGTGTTGGCGGCATAGCTCGAAATGTTGGCGGCATGGCTCGAAATGTTGGCGGCATGGCTCGAAATGTTGGCGGCATGGCTCGAAATGTTGGTGGCATGGCTCGAAATGTTGGCGGCATGACTCGAAATGTTGGCGGCATGGCTCGAAATGATGGCGGCATGGCTCGAAATGTTGGCGGCATTGCCCGAAATGTTGGCGACATGGCTCAAAATGTTAGCGGCATGGCTCGAAATGTTGGCGGCATAGCTCGAAATGTTGGCGGCATGGCTCGAAATGTTGGCGGCATGGCTGGAAATGTTGGCGGCATGGTTCGAAATGTTGGCGGCATGGCTCGAAATGTTGGCGGCGTGGCACGAAATGTTGGCGGCCTGGCTCGAAATGTTGGCGGCATGGCTCGAGGTGTTGGCGTCATGGATCGAAATGTTGGCGGCATGGCTCGAAATGTTGGCGGCATGGCTGGAAGTGTTGGCGGCATGGCTCAAAATGTTGGCGGCATGGCTCGTAATGTTGGCAGCGTGGCACGAAATGTTGGCGGCATGGCTCGAAATGTTGGCGGCAAGGCTCGAAATGTTGGCGGCATGGCTTGAAATGTTGGCGGCATGGCTCAAAATGTCGGCGGCCTGGCTCGAAATGTTGGCGGCATGGCTCGAAATGTTGGCGGCATGTCTCAAAATGTTGGCGGCATGGCTCGAAGTGTTGGCGGCATGGCTCGAGGTGTTAGCGGAATGGCTCGAAATGTTGGCGGCATGGCTCAAAATGTTGGCGGCATGGCTTGAAATGTTGGCGGCATGGCTCGAAGTGTTGGCGGCATAGCTAGAAATGATGACGGCATGGCTCGAAATGTTGGCGATATGGCTCGAAGTGTTGGCGGCATGGCTTGAAGTGTTGGCGGCATGGCTCGAAATGTTGGCGGCATGGTACGAAATGTTGGCGGCATGGCTCGAAATGATGACGACATGGCTCGCAATGTTGGCGACATGGCTCGAAGTGTTGGCGGCATGGCTAGAAGTGTTGGCGGCATGGCTCGAAATGTTGGCGGCATGGCTCGAAGTGTTGGCGGCGTGACTCGAAATGTTGGCGGCATGGCTCGAAATGTTGGCGGCACGGCTCGAAATGTTGGCGGCATGGCTCGAAATTTTGGCTGCATGGCTCGAAATGTTGGCGGCATGGCTCGAAATTTTGGCGGCATGGCTCGAAATGTTAGCGGCAAGGCTCGAAGTGTTGGCGGCATGGTTCGAAATGTTGGCGGCATGGCTCAAAGTGTTGACGGCATGGCTAGAAATGATGGCGGCATGGCTAGAAATGTTGGCGGCATGGTTCGAAATGTTGGCGGCATGGCTCGAAATGTTGGCGGGATGGCTCGAAACGTTGGCGGCGTGGCTATAAATGTTGGCGGCGTGGCTCAAAATGTTGGCGGCATGGCTCGAAATGTTGGCGGCTTTTTTCGAAATGTTGGCGGCATGGCTTGAAATGTTGGCGGCATGGCTCGAAATGTTGGCGGCACGGCTGGAAATATTAACGGCATTGCTCGAAATGTTGGCGGCATGGCTCGAAATGTTGGCGGCATGGCTCGAAATGGCGGCATGACTCAAAATGTTGGCGGCATGGCTCGAAGTGTTGGCGGCATAGCTCGAAATGTTGGCGGCATGGCTCGAAATGTTGGCGGCATGGCTCGAAATGTTGGCGGCATGGCTCGAAATGTTGGTGGCATGGCTCGAAATGTTGGCGGCATGACTCGAAATGTTGGCGGCATGGCTCGAAATGGCGGCATGACTCAAAATGTTGGCGGCATGGCTCGAAGTGTTGGCGGCATGACTCGAAATGTTGGCGGCATGGCTCGAAATGATGGCGGCATGGCTCGAAATGTTGGCGGCATTGCCCGAAATGTTGGCGACATGGCTCAAAATGTTAGCGGCATGGCTCGAAATGTTGGCGGCATAGCTCGAAATGTTGGCGGCATGGCTCGAAATGTTGGCGGCATGGCTGGAAATGTTGGCGGCATGGTTCGAAATGTTGGCGGCATGGCTCGAAATGTTGGCGGCGTGGCACGAAATGTTGGCGGCCTGGCTCGAAATGTTGGCGGCATGGCTCGAGGTGTTGGCGTCATGGATCGAAATGTTGGCGGCATGGCTCGAAATGTTGGCGGCATGGCTGGAAGTGTTGGCGGCATGGCTCAAAATGTTGGCGGCATGGCTCGTAATGTTGGCAGCGTGGCACGAAATGTTGGCGGCATGGCTCGAAATGTTGGCGGCAAGGCTCGAAATGATGACGGCATGGCTCGAAATGTTGGCGATATGGCTCGAAGTGTTGGCGGCATGGCTTGAAGTGTTGGCGGCATGGCTCGAAATGTTGGCGGCATGGTACGAAATGTTGGCGGCATGGCTCGAAATGATGACGACATGGCTCGCAATGTTGGCGACATGGCTCGAAGTGTTGGCGGCATGGCTAGAAGTGTTGGCGGCATGGCTCGAAATGTTGGCGGCATGGCTCGAAGTGTTGGCGGCGTGACTCGAAATGTTGGCGGCATGGCTCGAAATGTTGGCGGCACGGCTCGAAATGTTGGCGGCATGGCTCGAAATTTTGGCTGCATGGCTCGAAATGTTGGCGGCATGGCTCGAAATTTTGGCGGCATGGCTCGAAATGTTAGCGGCAAGGCTCGAAGTGTTGGCGGCATGGTTCGAAATGTTGGCGGCATGGCTCAAAGTGTTGACGGCATGGCTAGAAATGATGGCGGCATGGCTAGAAATGTTGGCGGCATGGTTCGAAATGTTGGCGGCATGGCTCGAAATGTTGGCGGGATGGCTCGAAACGTTGGCGGCGTGGCTATAAATGTTGGCGGCGTGGCTCAAAATGTTGGCGGCATGGCTCGAAATGTTGGCGGCTTTTTTCGAAATGTTGGCGGCATGGCTTGAAATGTTGGCGGCATGGCTCGAAATGTTGGCGGCACGACTGGAAATGTTAACGGCATTGCTCGAAATGTTGGCGGCATGGCTCAAAATGTTGGCGGCATGGCTCGAAATGGCGGCATGACTCAAAATGTTGGCGGCATGGCTCGAAGTGTTGGCGGCATAGCTCGAAATGTTGGCGGCATGGCTCGAAATGTTGGCGGCATGGCTCGAAATGTTGGCGGCATGGCTCGAAATGTTGGTGGCATGGCTCGAAATGTTGGCGGCATGACTCGAAATGTTGGCGGGCTGGCTCGAAATGGCGGCATGACTCAAAATGTTGGCGGCATGGCTCGAAGTGTTGGCGGCATGGCTCGAAATGTTGGCGGCATAGCTCGAAATGTTGGCGGCATGGCTCGAAATGTTGGCGGCATGGCTCGAAATGTTGGCGGCATGGCTGGAAATGTTGGCGGCATGGTTCGAAATGTTGGCGGCATGGCTCGAAATGTTGGCGGCGTGGCACGAAATGTTGGCGGCCTGGCTCGAAATGTTGGCGGCATGGCTCGAGGTATTGGCGTCATGGCTCGAAATGTTGGCGGCATTGCTCGAAATGTTGGCGGCATGGCTGGAAGTGTTGGCGGCATGGCTCAAAATGTTGGCGGCATGGCTCGTAATGTTGGCAGCGTGGCACGAAATGTTGGCGGCATGGCTCGAAATGTTGGCGGCAACCCTCGAAATGTTGGCGGCATGGCTCGAAATGTTGGCGGCATGGCTCAAAATGTCGGCGGCCTGGCTCGAAATGTTGGCGGCATGGCTCGAAATGTTGGCGGCATGTCTCAAAATGTTGGCGGCATGGCTCGAAGTGTTGGCGGCATGGCTCGAGGTGTTAGCGGAATGGCTCGAAATGTTGGCGGCATGGCTCAAAATGTTGGCGGCATGGCTTGAAATGTTGGCGGCATAGCTCGAAGTGTTGGCGGCATAGCTAGAAATGATGACGGCATGGCTCGAAATGTTGGCGATATGGCTCGAAGTGTTGGCGGCATGGCTTGAAGTGTTGGCGGCATGGCTCGAAATGTTGGCGGCATGGTACGAAATGTTGGCGGCATGGCTCGAAATGATGACGACATGGCTCGCAATGTTGGCGACATGGCTCGAAGTGTTGGCGGCATGGCTAGAAGTGTTGGCGGCATGGCTCGAAATGTTGGCGGCATGGCTCGAAGTGTTGGCGGCGTGGCTCGAAATGTTGGCGGCATGGCTCGAAATGTTGGCGGCACGGCTGGAAATATTGGCGGCATGGCTCGAAATTTTGGCTGCATGGCTCGAAATGTTGGCGGCATGGCTCGAAATTTTGGCGGCATGGCTCGAAATGTTAGCGGCAAGGCTCGAAGTGTTGGCGGCATGGTTCGAAATGTTGGCGGCATGGCTCAAAGTGTTGACGGCATGGCTAGAAATGATGGCGGGATGGCTCGAAACGTTGGCGGCGTGGCTATAAATGTTGGCGGCGTGGCTCAAAATGTTGACGGCATGGCTCGAAATGTTGGCGGCTTTTTTCGAAATGTTGGCGGCATGGCTTGAAATGTTGGCGGCATGGCTCGAAATGTTGGCGGCATGGCTGGAAATGTTAACGGCATTGCTCGAAATTTTGGCGGCATGGTTCGAAATGTTGGCTGCATGGCTCGAAATGTTAACGGCATTGCTCGAAATGTTAACGGCATTGCTCGAAATGTTGGCGGCATGGTTCGAAATGTTGGCGGCATGGCTCGAAATGTTGGCGGCATGGCTCGAAGTGTTGGCGGCGTGGCTCGAAATGTTAACGGCATTGCTCGAAATGTTGGCGGCATGGTTCGAAATGTTGGCGGCATGGCTCGAAATGTTAACGGCATTGCTCGAAATGTTAACGGCATTGCTCGAAATGTTGGCGGCATGGTTCGAAATGTTGGCGGCATGGCTCGAAATGTTGGCGGCATGGCTCGAAGTGTTGGCGGCGTGGCTCAAAATGTTGGCGGCATGGCTCGAAATGTTGGCGGCTTTTTTCGAAATGTTGGCGGCATGGCTTGAAATGTTGGCGGCATGGCTCAAAATGTTGGCGGCATGGCTGGAAATGTTAACGGCATTGCTCGAAATGTTGGCGGCATGGTTCGAAATGTTGGCGGCTTTTTTCGAAATGTTGGCGGCATGACTTGAAATGTTAACGGCATTGCTCGAAATGTTGGCGGCATGGTTCGAAATGTTGGCGGCATGGCTCGAAATGTTGGCGGCATGGCTCGAAGTGTTGGCGGCGTGGCTCGAAATGTTGGCGGCATGGCTCGAAACGTTGGCGGCACGGCTCGAAATGTTGGCGGCATGGCTCGAAATTTTGGCGGCATGGCTCGAAATGTTAGCGGCAAGGCTCGAAGTGTTGGCGGCATGGTTCGAAATGTTGGCGGCATGGCTCAAAGTGTTGACGGCATGGCTAGAAATGATGGCGGGATGGCTCGAAACGTTGGCGGCGTGGCTATAAATGTTGGCGGCGTGGCTCAAAATGTTGGCGGCATGGTTCGAAATGTTGGCGGCTTTTTTCGAAATTTTGGCGGCATGGCTTGAAATGTTGGCGGCATGGCTCGAAATGTTGGCGGCATGGCTGGAAATGTTAACGGCATTGCTCGAAATGTTGGCGGCATGGTTCGAAATGTTGGCGGCATGGCTCGAAATGTTGGCGGGATGGCTCGAAACGTTGGCGGCGTGGCTATAAATGTTGGCGGCGTGGCTATAAATGTTGGCGGCGTGGCTCAAAATGTTGGCGGCATGGCTCGAAATGTTGGCGGCTTTTTTCGAAATGTTGGCGGCATGGCTTGAAATGTTAACGGCATTGCTCGAAATGTTGGCGGCATGGTTCGAAATGTTGGCGACATGGCTGGAAATGTTAACGGCATTGCTCGAAATGTTGGCGGCATGGTTCGAAATGTTGGCGGCATGGCTCGAAATGTTGGCGGGATGGCTCGAAACGTTGGCGGCGTGGCTATAAATGTTGGCGGCGTGGCTCAAAATGTTGGCGGCATGGCTCGAAATGTTGGCGGCTTTTTTCGAAATGTTGGCGGCATGGCTTGAAATGTTGGCGGCATGGCTCGAAATGTTGGCGGCATGGCTGGAAATGTTAACGGCATTGCTCGAAATGTTGGCGGCATGGCTCGAAGTGTTATCGGCATAGCTCGAAATGTTGGCGACATGGCTCGAAATGTTGGCGGCATGACTCGAAATGTTGGCGGCATGGCTCGAAATGATGGCGGCATGGCTCGAAATGTTGGCGGCATTGCCCGAAATGTTGGCGGCATGGCTCAAAATGTTGGCGGCATGGCTCGAAATGTTTGCGGCATAGCTCGAAATGTTGGCGGCATGGCTCGAAATGTTGGCGGCATGGCTCGAAATGTTGGCGGCATGGCTGGAAATGTTGGCGGCATGGCTCGAAATGTTGGCGGCATGGCTCCAAGTGTTGACGGCATTGTTCGAAATGTTGGCGGCATGGCTCGAAATGTTGGCGGGATGGCTCGAAACGTTGGCGGCGTGGCTATAAATGTTGGCGGCGTGGCTCGAAATGTTGGCGGCATGGCTCGAAATGTTGGCGACACGGCTCGAAATGTTGGCGGCATGGCTCGAAATTTTGGCTGCATGGCTCGAAATGTTGGCGGCATGGCTCGAAATTTTGGCGGCATGGCTCGAAATGTTGGCGGCAAGGCTCGAAGTGTTGGTGGCATGGTTCGAAATGTTGGCGGCATGGCTCCAAGTGTTGACGGCATGGCTAGAAATGTTGGCGGCATGGCTAGAAATGTTGGCGGCATGTCTCGAAATGTTGGCGGCATGGCTCGAAGTGTTGGCGGCATGGCTCGAGGTGTTAGCGGAATGGCTCGAAATGTTGGCGGCATGGCTCAAAATGTGGGCGGCATGGCTTGAAATGTTGGCGGCATGGCTCGAAGTGTTGGCGGCATAGCTAGAAATAATGACGGCATGGCTCGAAATGTTGGCGATATGGCTCGAAGTGTTGGCGGCATGGCTCGAAATGTTGGCGGCATGGTACGAAATGTTGGCGGCCTGGCTCGAAATGATGACGGCATGGCTCGAAATGTTGGCGACATGGCTCGAAGTGTTGGCGGCATGGCTAGAAGAGTTGGCGGCATGGCTCGAAATGTTGGCGGCATGGCTCGAAGTGTTGGCGGCGTGGCTCGAAATGTTGGCGGCATGGCTCGAAATGTTGGCGGCACGGCTCGAAATGTTGGCGGGATGGCTGGAAATTTTGGCTGCATGGCTCGAAATGTTGGCGGCATGGCTCGAAATTTTGGCGGCATGGCTCGAAATGTTGGCGGCAAGGCTCGAAGTGTTGGTGGCATGGTTCGAAATGTTGGCGGCATGGCACGAAGTGTTGACG
This sequence comes from Agriotes lineatus, assembly GCA_940337035.1. NCBI lineage: Eukaryota > Metazoa > Arthropoda > Insecta > Coleoptera > Elateridae > Agriotes > Agriotes lineatus. Next base: position 143,584,053 of record OW679200.1, read on the forward strand.
GCATGGCTAGAAATGTTGGCAGCATGGCTAGAAATGTTGGCGGCATGGTTCGAAATGTTGGCGGCATGGCTCGAAATGTTGGCGGGATGGCTCGAAACGTTGGCGGCGTGGCTATAAATGTTGGCGGCGTGGCTCAAAATGTTGGCGACATGGCTCGAAATGTTGACGGCATGGCTCGAAATGATGGCGGCTTTTTTCGAAATGTTGGCGGCATGGCTCGAAATGTTGGCGGCATGGCTCGAAATGTTGGCGACATGGCTCGAAATGTTGACGGCATGGCTCGAAATGTTGGCGGCATGGCTCCAAATGTTGGTGGCATGGCTCCAAATGTTGGCGGCGTGGCTCCAAATGTTGGCGGCTTGGCTCGAAATGTTGGCGGCATGGCTCGGAATGTTGGAGGCATGGCTCGAAGTGTTGGCGGCATAGCTAGAAATGATGACGGCATGGCTCGAAATGTTGGCGATATGGCTCGAAGTGTTGGCGGCATGGCTCGAAATGATGACGACATGGCTCGCAATGTTGGCGACATGGCTCGAAGTGTTGGCGGCATGGCTAGAACTGTTGGCGGCATGGCTCGAAATGTTGGCGGCATGGCTCGAAGTGTTGGCGGCGTATCTCGAAATGTTGGCGGCATGGCTCGAAATGTTGGCGGCACGGCTCGAAATGTTGGCGGCATGGCTGGAAATTTTGGCTGCATGGCTCGAAATGTTGGCGGCATGGCTCAAAGTGTTGACGGCATGGCTAGAAATGATGGCGGCATGGCTAGAAATGTTGGCGGCATGGTTCGAAATGTTGGCGGCATGGCTCGAAATGTTGGCGGGATGGCTCGAAACGTTGGCGGCGTGTCTATAAATGTTGGCGGCGTATCTCGAAATGTTGGCGGCATGGCTCGAAATGTTGGCGGCACGGCTCGAAATGTTGGCGGCATGGCTGGAAATTTTGGCTGCATGGCTCGAAATGTTGGCGGCATGGCTCAAAGTGTTGACGGCATGGCTAGAAATGATGGCGGCATGGCTAGAAATGTTGGCGGCATGGTTCGAAATGTTGGCGGCATGGCTCGAAATGTTGGCGGCATGGCTCGAAATGTTGGCGGCTTTTTTCGAAATGTTGGCGGCATGGCTCGAAATGTTGGCGGCATGGCTCGAAATGTTGGCGGCATGGCTGGAAATGTTGGCGGCATTGCTCGAAATGTTGGCGGCATGGCTCGAAATGTTGGCGGCATGGCTCGAAATGGCGGCATGACTCAAAATGTTGGCGGCATGGCTCGAAGTGTTATCGGCATAGCTCGAAATGTTGGCGGCATGGCTCGAAATGTTGGCGGCATGGCTCGAAATGTTGGCGGCATGGCTCGAAATGTTGGTGACATGGCTCGAAATGTTGGCGGCATGACTCGAAATGTTGGCGGCATGGCTCGAAATGATGGCGGCATGGCTCGAAATGTTGGCGGCATTGCCCGAAATGTTGGCGGCATGGCTCAAAATGTTGGCGGCATGGCTCGAAATGTTTGCGGCATAGCTCGAAATGTTGGCGGCATGGCTCGAAATGTTGGCGGCATGGCTCGAAATTTTGGCGGCATGGCTCGAAATGTTGGCGGCAAGGCTCGAAGTGTTGGTGGCATGGTTCGAAATGTTGGCGGCATGGCTCCAAGTGTTGACGGCATGGCTAGAAATGTTGGCGGCATGGCTAGAAATGTTGGCGGCATGGCTCGAAATGTTGGCGGCATGTCTCGAAATGTTGGCGGCATGGCTCGAAGTGTTGGCGGCATGGCTCGAGGTGTTAGCGGAATGGCTCGAAATGTTGGCGGCATGGCTCAAAATGTTGGCGGCATGGCTTGAAATGTTGGCGGCATGGCTCGAAGTGTTGGCGGCATAGCTAGAAATAATGACGGCATGGCTCGAAATGTTGGCGGCAAGGCTCGAAGTGTTGGTGGCATGGTTCGAAATGTTGGCGGCATGGCTCCAAGTGTTGACGGCATGGCTAGAAATGTTGGCGGCATGGCTAGAAATGTTGGCGGCATGTCTCGAAATGTTGGCGGCATGGCTCGAAGTGTTGGCGGCATGGCTCGAGGTGTTAGCGGAATGGCTCGAAATGTTGGCGGCATGGCTCAAAATGTGGGCGGCATGGCTTGAAATGTTGGCGGCATGGCTCGAAGTGTTGGCGGCATAGCTAGAAATAATGACGGCATGGCTCGAAATGTTGGCGATATGGCTCGAAGTGTTGGCGGCATGGCTCGAAATGTTGGCGGCATGGTACGAAATGTTGGCGGCCTGGCTCGAAATGATGACGGCATGGCTCGAAATGTTGGCGACATGGCTCGAAGTGTTGGCGGCATGGCTAGAAGAGTTGGCGGCATGGCTCGAAATGTTGGCGGCATGGCTCGAAGTGTTGGCGGCGTGGCTCGAAATGTTGGCGGCATGGCTCGAAATGTTGGCGGCACGGCTCGAAATGTTGGCGGGATGGCTGGAAATTTTGGCTGCATGGCTCGAAATGTTGGCGGCATGGCTCGAAATTTTGGCGGCATGGCTCGAAATGTTGGCGGCAAGGCTCGAAGTGTTGGTGGCATGGTTCGAAATGTTGGCGGCATGGCACGAAGTGTTGACGGCATGGCTAGAAATGTTGGCAGCATGGCTAGAAATGTTGGCGGCATGGTTCGAAATGTTGGCGGCATGGCTCGAAATGTTGGCGGGATGGCTCGAAACGTTGGCGGCGTGGCTATAAATGTTGGCGGCGTGGCTCAAAATGTTGGCGACATGGCTCGAAATGTTGACGGCATGGCTCGAAATGATGGCGGCTTTTTTCGAAATGTTGGCGGCATGGCTCGAAATGTTGGCGGCATGGCTCGAAATGTTGGCGACATGGCTCGAAATGTTGACGGCATGGCTCGAAATGTTGGCGGCATGGCTCCAAATGTTGGTGGCATGGCTCCAAATGTTGGCGGCGTGGCTCCAAATGTTGGCGGCTTGGCTCGAAATGTTGGCGGCATGGCTCGGAATGTTGGAGGCATGGCTCGAAGTGTTGGCGGCATAGCTAGAAATGATGACGGCATGGCTCGAAATGTTGGCGATATGGCTCGAAGTGTTGGCGGCATGGCTCGAAATGATGACGACATGGCTCGCAATGTTGGCGACATGGCTCGAAGTGTTGGCGGCATGGCTAGAACTGTTGGCGGCATGGCTCGAAATGTTGGCGGCATGGCTCGAAGTGTTGGCGGCGTATCTCGAAATGTTGGCGGCATGGCTCGAAATGTTGGCGGCACGGCTCGAAATGTTGGCGGCATGGCTGGAAATTTTGGCTGCATGGCTCGAAATGTTGGCGGCATGGCTCAAAGTGTTGACGGCATGGCTAGAAATGATGGCGGCATGGCTAGAAATGTTGGCGGCATGGTTCGAAATGTTGGCGGCATGGCTCGAAATGTTGGCGGGATGGCTCGAAACGTTGGCGGCGTGTCTATAAATGTTGGCGGCGTATCTCGAAATGTTGGCGGCATGGCTCGAAATGTTGGCGGCACGGCTCGAAATGTTGGCGGCATGGCTGGAAATTTTGGCTGCATGGCTCGAAATGTTGGCGGCATGGCTCAAAGTGTTGACGGCATGGCTAGAAATGATGGCGGCATGGCTAGAAATGTTGGCGGCATGGTTCGAAATGTTGGCGGCATGGCTCGAAATGTTGGCGGCATGGCTCGAAATGTTGGCGGCTTTTTTCGAAATGTTGGCGGCATGGCTCGAAATGTTGGCGGCATGGCTCGAAATGTTGGCGGCATGGCTGGAAATGTTGGCGGCATTGCTCGAAATGTTGGCGGCATGGCTCGAAATGTTGGCGGCATGGCTCGAAATGGCGGCATGACTCAAAATGTTGGCGGCATGGCTCGAAGTGTTATCGGCATAGCTCGAAATGTTGGCGGCATGGCTCGAAATGTTGGCGGCATGGCTCGAAATGTTGGCGGCATGGCTCGAAATGTTGGTGACATGGCTCGAAATGTTGGCGGCATGACTCGAAATGTTGGCGGCATGGCTCGAAATGGCGGCATGACTCAAAATGTTGGTGACATGGCTCGAAATGTTGGCGGCATGGCTCGAAATGTTGGCGGCATGGCTCGAAATGTTGGTGACATGGCTCGAAATGTTGGCGGCATGACTCGAAATGTTGGCGGCATGGCTCGAAATGTTGGCGGCATGGCTCGAAATGTTGGCGGCATGGCTGGAAATGTTGGCGGCATTGCTCGAAATGTTGGCGGCATGGCTCGAAATGTTGGCGGCATGGCTCGAAATGGCGGCATGACTCAAAATGTTGGCGGCATGGCTCGAAGTGTTATCGGCATAGCTCGAAATGTTGGCGGCATGGCTCGAAATGTTGGCGGCATGGCTCGAAATGTTGGCGGCATGGCTCGAAATGTTGGTGACATGGCTCGAAATGTTGGCGGCATGGCTCGAAATGTTGGCGGCATGGCTCGAAATGGCGGCATGACTCAAAATGTTGGCGGCATGGCTCGAAGTGTTATCGGCATAGCTCGAAATGTTGGCGGCATGGCTCGAAATGTTGGCGGCATGGCTCGAAATGTTGGCGGCATGGCTCGAAATGTTGGTGACATGGCTCGAAATTTTGGCGGCATGGCTCGAAATGTTGGCGGCAAGGCTCGAAATGTTGGCGGCAAGGCTCGAAATTTTGGCGGCATGGCTCGAAATGTTGGCGGCAAGGCTCGAAGTGTTGGTGGCATGGTTCGAAATGTTGGCGGCATGGCTCCAAGTGTTGACGGCATGGCTAGAAATGTTGGCGGCATGGCTAGAAATGTTGGCGGCATGGCTCGAAATGTTGGCGGCATGTCTCGAAATGTTGGCGGCATGGCTCGAAGTGTTGGCGGCATGGCTCGAGGTGTTAGCGGAATGGCTCGAAATGTTGGCGGCATGGCTCAAAATGTTGGCGGCATGGCTTGAAATGTTGGCGGCATGGCTCGAAGTGTTGGCGGCATAGCTAGAAATAATGACGGCATGGCTCGAAATGTTGGCGATATGGCTCGAAGTGTTGGCGGCATGGCTAGAAGTGTTGGCGGCATGGCTCGAAATGTTGGCGGCATGGTACGAAATGTAGGCGGCATGGCTCGAAATGATGACGGCATGGCTCGAAATGTTGGCGACATGGCTCGAAGTGTTGGCGGCATGGCTAGAAGTGTTGGCGGCATGGCTCGAAATGTTGGCGGCATGGCTCGAAGTGTTGGCGGCGTGGCTCGAAATGTTGGCGGCATGGCTCGAAATGTTGGCGGCACGGCTCGAAATGTTGGCGGCATGGCTCGAAATTATGGCTGCATGGCTCGAAATGTTGGCGGCATGGCTCAAAATTTTGGCGGCATGGCTCGAAATGTTGGCGGCAAGGCTCGAAGTGTTGGTGGCATGGTTCGAAATGTTGGCGGCATGGCTCCAAGTGTTGACGGCATGGTTCGAAATGTTGGCGGCATGGCTCGAAATGTTGGCGGGATGGCTCGAAACGTTGGCGGCGTGGCTATAAATGTTGGCGGCGTGGCTCGAAATGTTGGCGGCATGGCTCGAAATGTTGGCGGCACGGCTCGAAATGTTGGCGGCATGGCTCGAAATTTTGGCTGCATGGCTCGAAATGTTGGCGGCATGGCTCGAAATTTTGGCGGCATGGCTCCAAGTGTTGACGGCATGGCTAGAAATGTTGGCGGCATGGCTAGAAATGTTGGCGGCATGGCTCGAAATGTTGGCGGCATGTCTCGAAATGTTGGCGGCATGGCTCGAAGTGTTGGCGGCATGGCTCGAGGTGTTAGCGGAATGGCTCGAAATGTTGGCGGCATGGCTCAAAATGTTGGCGGCATGGCTTGAAATGTTGGCGGCATGGCTCGAAGTGTTGGCGGCATAGCTAGAAATAATGACGGCATGGCTCGAAATGTTGGCGATATGGCTCGAAGTGTTGGCGGCATGGCTCGAAATGTTGGCGGCATGGTACGAAATGTTGGCGGCATGGCTCGAAATGATGACGGCATGGCTCGAAATGTTGGCGACATGGCTCGAAGTGTTGGCGGCATGGCTAGAACTGTTGGCGGCATGGCTCGAAATGTTGGCGGCATGGCTCGAAGTGTTGGCGGCGTGGCTCGAAATGTTGGCGGCATGGCTCGAAATGTTGGCGGCACGGCTCGAAATGTTGGCGGCATGGCTGGAAATTTTGGCTGCATGGCTCGAAATGTTGGCGGCATGGCTCGAAATTTTTGCGGCATGGCTCGAAATGTTGGCGGCAAGGCTCGAAGTGTTGGTGGCATGGTTCGAAATGTTGGCGGCATGGCTCGAAGTGTTGACGGCATGGCTAGAAATGTTGGCGGCATGGCTAGAAATGTTGGCGGCATGGTTCGAAATGTTGGCGGCATGGCTCGAAATGTTGGCGGGATGGCTCGAAACGTTGGCGGCGTGGCTATAAATGTTGGCGGCGTGGCTCAAAATGTTGGCGGTATGGCTCGAAGTGTTGGCGGCATGGCTAGAAGAGTTGGCGGCATGGCTGGAAATGTTGGCGGCATGGCTCGAAATGTTGGCGGTATGGCTCGAAATGTAGGCGGCATGGCTGGAAATGTTGGCGGCATGGCTCGAAATGTTGGCGGCATGGCTCGAAATGTTGACGGCATGGCTCGAAATGTTGGCGGCATGGCTCCAAATGTTGGTGGCATGGCTCCAAATGTTGGCGGCGTGGCTCCAAATGTTGGCGGCATGGCTCGAAGTGTTGGCGGCATAGCTAGAAATGATGACGGCATGGCTCGAAATGTTGGCGATATGGCTCGAAGTGTTGGCGGCATGGCTTGAAGTGTTGGCGGCATGGCTCGAAATGTTGGCGGCATGGTACGAAATGTTGGCGGCATGGCTCGAAATGATGACGACATGGCTCGCAATGTTGGCGACATGGCTCGAAGTGTTGGCGGCATGGCTAGAACTGTTGGCGGCATGGCTCGAAATGTTGGCGGCATGGCTCGAAGTGTTGGCGGCATGGCTCGAAGTGTTGGCGGCATAGCTAGAAATGATGACGGCATGGCTCGAAATGTTGGCGATATGGCTCGAAGTGTTGGCGGCATGGCTTGAAGTGTTGGCGGCATGGCTCGAAATGTTGGCGGCATGGTACGAAATGTTGGCGGCATGGCTCGAAATGATGACGACATGGCTCGCAATGTTGGCGACATGGCTCGAAGTGTTGGCGGCATGGCTCGAAATGTTGGCGGCATGGCTCGAAGTGTTGGCGGCGTATCTCGAAATGTTGGCGGCATGGCTCGAAATGTTGGCGGCACGGCTCGAAATGTTGGCGGCATGGCTGGAAATTTTGGCTGCATGGCTCGAAATGTTGGCGATATGGCTCGAAGTGTTGGCGGCATGGCTTGAAGTGTTGGCGGCATGGCTCGAAATGTTGGCGGCATGGTACGAAATGTTGGCGGCATGGCTCGAAATGATGACGACATGGCTCGCAATGTTGGCGACATGGCTCGAAGTGTTGGCGGCATGGCTAGAACTGTTGGCGGCATGGCTCGAAATGTTGGCGGCATGGCTCGAAGTGTTGGCGGCGTATCTCGAAATGTTGGCGGCATGGCTCGAAATGTTGGCGGCACGGCTCGAAATGTTGGCGGCATGGCTGGAAATTTTGGCTGCATGGCTCAAAGTGTTGACGGCATGGCTAGAAATGATGGCGGCATGGCTAGAAATGTTGGCGGCATGGTTCGAAATGTTGGCGGCATGGCTCGAAATGTTGGCGGGATGGCTCGAAACGTTGGCGGCGTGTCTATAAATGTTGGCGGCGTGGCTCAAAATGTTGGCGGCATGGCTCGAAATGTTGGCGGCTTTTTTCGAAATGTTGGCGGCATGGCTCGAAATGTTGGCGGCATGGCTCGAAATGTTGGCGGCATGGCTGGAAATGTTGGCGGCATTGCTCGAAATGTTGGCGGCATGGCTCGAAATGTTGGCGGCATGGCTCGAAATGGCGGCATGACTCAAAATGTTGGCGGCATGGCTCGAAGTGTTATCGGCATAGCTCGAAATGTTGGCGGCATGGCTAGAAATGTTGGCGGCATGGCTCGAAATGTTGGCGGCATGGCTCGAAATGTTGGTGACATGGCTCGAAATGTTGGCGGCATGGTACGAAATGTTGGCGGCATTGCTCGAAATGATGACGGCATGGCTCGAAATGTTGGCGACATGGCTCGAAGTGTTGGCGGCATGGCTAGAAGTGTTGGCGGCATGACTCGAAATGTTGGCGGCATGGCTCGAAATGATGGCGGCATGGCTCGAAATGTTGGCGGCATTGCCCGAAATGTTGGCGGCATGGCTCGAAATGTTTGCGGCATAGCTCGAAATGTTGGCGGCATGGCTCGAAATGTTGGCGGCATGGCTCGAAATTTTGGCGGCATGGCTCGAAATGTTGGCGGCAAGGCTCGAAGTGTTGGTGGCATGGTTCGAAATGTTGGCGGCATGGCTCCAAGTGTTGACGGCATGGCTAGAAATGTTGGCGGCATGGCTATAAATGTTGGCGGCGTGGCTCGAAATGTTGGCGGCATGGCTCGAAATGTTGGCGGCACGGCTCGAAATGTTGGCAGCATGGCTCGAAATTTTGGCTGCATGGCTCGAAATGTTGGCGGCATGGCTCGAAATTTTGGCGGCATGGCTCGAAATGTTGGCGGCAAGGCTCGAAGTGTTGGTGGCATGGTTCGAAATGTTGGCGGCATGGCTCCAAGTGTTGACGGCATGGCTAGAAATGTTGGCGGCATGGCTAGAAATGTTGGCGGCATGGCTCGAAATGTTGGCGGCATGTCTCGAAATGTTGGCGGCATGGCTCGAAGTGTTGGCGGCATGGCTCGAGGTGTTAGCGGAATGGCTCGAAATGTTGGCGGCATGGCTCAAAATGTTGGCGGCATGGCTTGAAATGTTGGCGGCATGGCTCGAAGTGTTGGCGGCATAGCTAAAAATAATGACGGCATGGCTCGAAATGTTGGCGATATGGCTCGAAGTGTTGGCGGCATGGCTAGAAGTGTTGGCGGCATGGCTCGAAATGTTGGCGGCATGGTACGAAAAGTTGGCGGCATGGCTCGAAATGATGACGGCATGGCTCGAAATGTTGGCGACATGGCTCAAAGTGTTGGCGGCATGGCTAGAAGTGTAGGCGGCATGGCTCGAAATGTTGGCGGCATTGCTAGAAGTGTTGGCGGCGTGGCTCGAAATGTTGGCGGCATGGCTCGAAATGTTGGCGGCACGGCTCGAAATGTTGGCGGCATGGCTCGAAATTTTGGCTGCATGGCTCGAAATGTTGGCGGCATGGCTCGAAATTTTGGCGGCATGGCTCGAAATGTTGGCGGCAAGGCTCGAAGTGTTGGTGGCATGGTTCGAAATGTTGGCGGCATGGCTCCAAGTGTTGACGGCATGGCTAGAAATGTTGGCGGCATGGCTAGAAATGTTGGCGGCATGGTTCGAAATGTTGGCGGCATGGCTCGAAATGTTGGCGGGATGGCTCGAAACGTTGGCGGCGTGGCTATAAATGTTGGCGGCGTGGCTCAAAATGTTGGCGATATGGCTCGAAATGTTGGCGGCATGGCTCGAAATGTTGGCGGCTTTTTTCGAAATGTTGGCGGCAAGGCTCGAAATGTTGGCGGTATGGCTCGAAATGTAGGCGGCATGGCTGGAAATGTTGGCGGCATGGCTCGAAATGTTGGCGGCATGGCTCGAAATGTTGACGGAATGGCTCGAAATGTTGGCGGCATGGCTCCAAATGTTGGTGGCATGGCTCGAAACGTTGGCAGCGTGGCTATAAATGTTGGCGGCGTGGCTCAAATTGTTGGCGGCATGGCTCGAAATGTTGGCGGCTTTTTTCGAAATGTTGGCGGCATGGCTCGAAATGTTGGCGGCATGGCTCGAAATGTTGGCGGCATGGCTGGAAATGTTGGCGGCATTGCTCGAAATGTTGGCGGCATGGCTCGAAATGTTGGCGGCATGGCTCGAAATGGCGGCATGACTCAAAATGTTGGTGGCATGGCTCGAAGTGTTATCGGCATAGCTCGAAATGTTGGCGGCATGGCTCGAAATGTTGGCGGCATGGCTCGAAATGTTGGCGGCATGGCTCGAAATGTTGGTGACATGGCTCGAAATGTTGGCGGCATGACTCGAAATGTTGGCGGCATGGCTCGAAATGATGGCGGCATGGCTCGAAATGTTGGCGGCATTGCCCGAAATGTTGGCGGCATGGCTCAAAATGTTGGCGGCATGGCTCGAAATGTTTGCGGCATAGCTCGAAATGTTGGCGGCATGGCTCGAAATGTTGGCGGCATGGCTCGAAATGTTGGCGGCATGGCTGGAAATGTTGGCGGCATGGCTCGAAATGTTGGCGGCATATCTCCAAGTGTTGACGGCATGGTTCGAAATGGCGGGATGGCTCGAAACGTTGGCGGCGTGGCTATAAATGTTGGCGGCGTGGCTCGAAATGTTGGCGGCATGGCTCGAAATGTTGGCGGCACGGCTTGAAATGTTGGCGGCATGGCTCGAAATTTTGGTTGCGTGGCTCGAAATGTTGGCGGCATGGCTCGAAATTTTCGCGGCATGGCTCGAAATGTTGGCGGCAAGGCTCGAAGTGTTGGTGGCATGGTTCGAAATGTTGGCGGCATGGCTCCAAGTGTTGACGGCATGGCTAGAAATGTTGGCGGCATGGCTAGAAATGTTGGTGGCATGGCTCGAAATGTTGGCGGCATGTCTCGAAATGTTGGCGGCATGGCTCGAAGTGTTGGCGGCATGGCTCGGGGTGTTAGCGGAATGGCTCGAAATGTTGGCGGCATGGCTCACAATGTTGGCGGCATGGCTTGAAATGTTGGCGACATGGCTCGAAGTGTTGGCGGCATAGCTAGAAATAATGACGGCATGGCTCGAAATGTTGGCGATATGGCTCGAAGTGTTGGCGGCATGGCTAGAAGTGTTGGCGGCATGGCTCGAAATGTTGGCGGCATGGTACGAAATGTTGGCGGCATTGCTCGAAATGATGACGGCATGGCTCGAAATGTTGGCGACATGGCTCGAAGTGTTGGCGGCATGGCTAGAAGTGTTGGCGGCATGGCTCGAAATGTTGGCGGCATGGCTCGAAGTTTGGCGGCGTGGCTCGAAATGTTGGCGGCATGGCTCGAAATGTTGGCGGCACGGCTCGAAATGTTGGCGGCATGGCTCGAAATGTTGGCTGCATGGCTCGAAATGTTGGCGGCATGGCTCGAAATTTTGGCGGCATGGCTCGAAATGTTGGCGGCAAGGCTCGAAGTGTTGGTGGCATGGTTCGAAATGTTGGCGGCGTGGCTCCAAATGTTGGCGGCTTGGCTCGAAATGTTGGCGGCATGGCTCGAAATGTTGGCGGCATGGCTCAAAATGTTGGCGGCGTGGCTCGAAATGTTGGCGGCATGGCTCGAAATGTTGGCGGCATGGCTGGAAATGTTGGCGGCATTGCTCGAAATGTTGGCGGCATGGTTCGAAATGTTGGCGGCATGGCTCGAAATGGCGGCATGACTCAAAATGTTGGCGGCATGGCTCGAAGTGTTATCGGCATAGCTCGAAATGTTGGCGGCATGGCTCGATATGTTGGCGGCATGGCTCGAAATGTTGGCGGCATGGCTGGAAATGTTGACGGCATGGCTCGAAATGTTAGCGGCATGGCTCGAAATGTTGGCGGCACAGCTCCAAATGCTGCAGCGTGGCTCGAAATGTTGGCGGCATGGTTCGAAATGTTGGCGGCATGGCTGGAAATGTTGGCAGCATGGCTCGAAATGTTGGCGGCATGGTACGAAATGTTGGCGGCATGGCTCGAAATGATGACGGCATGGCTCGAAATGTTGGCGATATGGCTCGAAGTGTTGGCGGCATGGCTAGAAGTGTTGACGGCATGGCTCGAAATGTTAGCGGCATGGCTCGAAATGTTGGCGGCACAGCTCCAAATGCTGCAGCGTGGCTCGAAATGTTGGCGGCATGGCTCGAAATGTTGGCGGCATGGCTGGAAATGTTGGCAGCATGGCTCGAAATGTTGGCGGCATGTTACGAAATGTTGGCGGCATGGCTCGAAATGATGACGGCATGGCTCGAAATGTTGGCGACATGGCTCGAAGCGTTGGCGGAATGGCTAGAAGTGTTGGCGGCATGGCTCAAAATTTTGGCTGCATGGTTCGAAATGTTGGCGGCATGGCTCGAAATTTTGGCGGCATGGCTCGAAATGTTGGCGGCATGGCTCGAAGTGTTTACGGCATGGTTCGAAATGTTGGCGGCATGGCTCAAAGTGTTGACGGCATGGCTAGAAATGTTAGCGGCATGGCTCGAAATGTTGGCGGCACAGCTCCAAATGCTGCAGCGTGGCTCGAAATGTTGGCGGCATGGCTCGAAATGTTGGCGGCATGGCTGGAAATGTTGGCAGCATGGCTCGAAATGTTGGCGGCATGTTACGAAATGTTGGCGGCATGGCTCGAAATGATGACGGCATGGCTCGAAATGTTGGCGACATGGCTCGAAGCGTTGGCGGAATGGCTAGAAGTGTTGGCGGCATGGCTCAAAATTTTGGCTGCATGGCTCGAAATGTTGGCGGCATGGCTCGAAATTTTGGCGGCATGGCTCGAAATGTTGGCGGCATGGCTCGAAGTGTTTACGGCATGGTTCGAAATGTTGGCGGCATGGCTCAAAGTGTTGACGGCATGGCTAGAAATGTTGGCGGCATGGCTAGAAATGTTGGCGGCATGGTTCGAAATGTTGGCGGCATTCCTCGAAATGTTGGCGGGATGGCTCGAAACGTTGGCGGCGTGGCTCAAAATGTTGGCGACATGGCTCGAAATGTTGGCGGCATGGCTCGAAATGTTGGCGGCTTTTTTCGAAATGTTGGCGGCATGGCTCGAAATGTTGGCGGCATGGCTCGAAATGTTGGCGGCATGGCTGGAAATGTTGGCGGCATGGCTCGAAATGTTGGCGGCATGGCTCGAAATGTTGGCGGCATGGCTCGAAATGGCGGCATGACTCAAAATGTTGGCGGCATGGCTCGAAGTGTTATCGACATAGCTCGAAATGTTGGCGGCATGGCTCGAAATGTTGGCGGCATGGCTCGAAATGTTGGCGGCATGGCTCGAAATGTTGGTGACATGGCTCGAAATGTTGGCGGCATGACTCGAAATGTTGGCGGCATGGCTCGAAATGATGGCGGCATGGCTCGAAATGTTGGCGGCATTGCCCGAAATGTTGGCGGCATGGCTCAAAATGTTGGCGGCATGGCTCGAAATGTTTGCGGCATAGCTCGAAATGTTGGCGGCATGGCTCGAAATGTTGGCGGCATGGCTCGAAATTTTGGCGGCATGGCTCGAAATGTTGGCGGCAAGGCTCGAAGTGTTGGTGGCATGGTTCGAAATGTTGGCGGCATGGCTCCAAGTTTTGACGGCACGGCTAGAAATGTTGGCGGCATGGCTAGAAATGTTGGCGGCATGGCTCGAAATGTTGGCGGCATGTTTCGAAATGTTGGCGGCATGGCTCGAAGTGTTGGCGGCATGGCTCGAGGTGTTAGCGGAATGGCTCGAAATGTTGGCGGCATGGCTCAAAATGTTGGCGGCATGGCTTCAAATGTTGGCGGCATGGCTCGAAGTGTTGGCGGCATAGCTAGAAATAATGACGGCATGGCTCGAAATGTTGGCGATATGGCTCTAAGTGTTGGCGGCATGGCTAGAAGTGTTGGCGGCATGGCTCGAAATGTTGGCGGCATGGTACGAAATGTTGGCGGCATGGCTCGAAATGATGACGGCATGGCTCGAAATGTTGGCGACATTGCTCGAAGTGTTGGCGGCATGGCTAGAAGTGTTGGCGGCATGGCTCGAAATGTTGGCGGCATGGCTCGAAGTGTTGGCGGCGTGGCTCGAAATGTTGGCGGCATGGCTCGAAATGTTGGCGGCACGGCTCGAAATGTTGGCGGCATGGCTCGAAATTTTGGCTGCATGGCTCGAAATGTTGGCGGCATGGCTCGAAATTTTGGCGGCATGGCTCGAAATGTTGGCGGCAAGGCTCGAAGTGTTGGTGGCATGGTTCGAAATGTTGGCGGCATGGCTCCAAGTGTTGACGGCATAGCTAGAAATGTTGGCGGCATGGCTATAAATGTTGGCGGCGTGGCTCGAAATGTTGGCGGCATGGCTCGAAATGTTGGCGGCACGGCTCGAAATGTTGGCGGCATGGCTCGAAATTTTGGTTGCATGGCTCGAAATGTTGGCGGCATCTCTCGAAATTTTGGCGGCATGGCTCGAAATGTTGGCGGCAAGGCTCGAAGTGTTGGTGGCATGGTTCGAAATGTTGGCGGCATGGCTCCAAGTGTTGACGGCATGGCTGGAAATGTTGGCGGCATGGCTAGAAATGTTGGCGGCATGGCTCAAAATGTTGGCGGCATGTCTCGAAATGTTGGCGGCATGGCTCGAAATGTTGGCGGCATGGCTCAAAATTTTGGCTGCATGGCTCGAAATGTTGGCGGCATGGCTCGAAATTTTGGCGGCATGGCTCGAAATGTTGGCGGCATGGCTCGAAGTGTTGGCGGCATGGTTCGAAATGTTGGCGGCATGGCTAGAAATGTTGGCGGCATGGCTATAAATGTTGGCGGCGTGGCTCGAAATGTTGGCGGCACCGCTCGAAATGTTGGCGGCATGGCTCCAAGTGTTGACGGCATGGCTAGAAATGTTGGCGGCATGGCTATAAATGTTGGCGGCGTGGCTCGAAATGTTGGCGGCATGGCTCGAAATGTTGGCGGCACGGCTCGAAATGTTGGCGGCATGGCTCGAAATTTTGGTTGCATGGCTCGAAATGTTGGCGGCATGGCTCGAAATTTTGGCGGCATGGCTCGAAATGTTGGCGGCAAGGCTCGAAGTGTTGGTGGCATGGTTCGAAATGTTGGCGGCATGGCTCCAAGTGTTGACGGCATGGCTAGAAATGTTGGCGGCATGGCTAGAAATGTTGGCGGCATTGCCCGAAATGTTGGCGGCATGGCTCAAAATTTTGGCTGCATGGCTCGAAATGTTGGCGGCATGGCTCGAAATTTTGGCGGCATGGCTCGAAATGTTGGCGGCATGGCTCGAAGTGTTGGCGGCATGGTTCGAAATGTTTACGGCATGGCTAGAAATGTTGGCGGCATGGCTATAAATGTTGGCGGCGTGGCTCGAAGTGTTGGTGGCATGGTTCGAAATGTTGGCGGCATGGCTCCAAGTGTTGACGGCATGGCTAGAAATGTTGGCGGCATGGCTATAAATGTTGGCGGCGTGGCTCGAAATGTTGGCGGCATGGCCCGAAGTGTTGGCGGCACGGCTCGAAATGTTGGCGGCATGGCTCGAAATTTTGGTTGCATGGCTCGAAATGTTGGCGGGATGGCTCGAAATTTTGGCGGCATGGCTCGAAATGTTGGCGGCAAGGCTCGAAGTGTTGGTGGCATGGTTCGAAATGTTGGCGGCATGGCTCCAAGTGTTGACGGCATGGCTAGAAATGTTGGCGGCATGGCTAGAAATGTTGGCGGCATGGCTCAAAATTTTGGCTGCATGGCTCGAAATGTTGGCGGCATGGCTCGAAATTTTGGCGGCATGGCTCGAAATGTTGGCGGCATGGCTCGAAGTGTTGGCGGCATGGTTCGAAATGTTGGCGGCATGGCTAGAAATGTTGGCGGCATGGCTATAAATGTTGGCGGCGTGGCTCGAAATGTTGGCGGCACGGCTCGAAATGTTGGCGGCATGGCTCCAAGTGTTGACGGCATGGCTAGAAATGTTGGCGGCATGGCTATAAATGTTGGCGGCGTGGCTCGAAATGTTGGCGGCATGGCTCGAAATGTTGGCGGCACGGCTCGAAATGTTGGCGGCAAGGCTCGAAGTGTTGGTGGCATGGTTCGAAATGTTGGCGGCATGGCTCCAAGTGTTGACGGCATGGCTGGAAATGTTGGCGGCATGGCTAGAAATGTTGGCGGCATGGCTCAAAATGTTGGCGGCATGTCTCGAAATGTTGGCGGCATGGCTCGAAATGTTGGCGGCATGGCTCAAAATTTTGGCTGCATGGCTCGAAATGTTGGCGGCATGGCTCGAAATTTTGGCGGCATGGCTCGAAATGTTGGCGGCATGGCTCGAAGTGTTGGCGGCATGGTTCGAAATGTTGGCGGCATGGCTAGAAATGTTGGCGGCATGGCTATAAATGTTGGCGGCGTGGCTCGAAATGTTGGCGGCACGGCTCGAAATGTTGGCGGCATGGCTCCAAGTGTTGACGGCATGGCTAGAAATGTTGGCGGCATGGCTATAAATGTTGGCGGCGTGGCTCGAAATGTTGGCGGCATGGCTCGAAATGTTGGCGGCACGGCTCGAAATGTTGGCGGCATGGCTCGAAATTTTGGTTGCATGGCTCGAAATGTTGGCGGCATGGCTCGAAATTTTGGCGGCATGGCTCGAAATGTTGGCGGCAAGGCTCGAAGTGTTGGTGGCATGGTTCGAAATGTTGGCGGCATGGCTCCAAGTGTTGACGGCATGGCTAGAAATGTTGGCGGCATGGCTAGAAATGTTGGCGGCATTGCCCGAAATGTTGGCGGCATGGCTCAAAATTTTGGCTGCATGGCTCGAAATGTTGGCGGCATGGCTCGAAATTTTGGCGGCATGGCTCGAAATGTTGGCGGCATGGCTCGAAGTGTTGGCGGCATGGTTCGAAATGTTTACGGCATGGCTAGAAATGTTGGCGGCATGGCTATAAATGTTGGCGGCGTGGCTCGAAGTGTTGGTGGCATGGTTCGAAATGTTGGCGGCATGGCTCCAAGTGTTGACGGCATGGCTAGAAATGTTGGCGGCATGGCTATAAATGTTGGCGGCGTGGCTCGAAATGTTGGCGGCATGGCCCGAAGTGTTGGCGGCACGGCTCGAAATGTTGGCGGCATGGCTCGAAATTTTGGTTGCATGGCTCGAAATGTTGGCGGGATGGCTCGAAATTTTGGCGGCATGGCTCGAAATGTTGGCGGCAAGGCTCGAAGTGTTGGTGGCATGGTTCGAAATGTTGGCGGCATGGCTCCAAGTGTTGACGGCATGGCTAGAAATGTTGGCGGCATGGCTAGAAATGTTGGCGGCATGGCTCGAAATGTTGGCGGCATGTCTCGAAATGTTGGCGGCATGGCTCGAAATGTTGGCGTCATGGCTCAAAATTTTGGCTGCATGGCTCGAAATGTTGGCGGCATGGCTCGAAATTTTGGCGGCATGGCTCGAAATGTTGGCGGCATGGCTCCAAGTGTTGACGGCATAGCTAGAAATTTTGGCGGCATGGCTAGAAATGTTGGCGGCATGGCTCGAAATGTTGGCGGCATGTCTCGAAATTTTGGCGGCATGGCTCAAAATGTTGGCGGCATGGCTCGAAATGTTGGCGGCACGGCTCGAAATGTTGGCGGCATGGCTCAAAATTTTGGCTGCATGGCTCGAAATGTTGGCGGCATGGCTCGAAATTTTGGCGGCATGGCTCGAAATGTTGGCGGCATGGCTCGAAGTGTTGGCGGCATGGTTCGAAATGTTGGCGGCATGGCTCAAAGTGTTGACGGCATGGCTAGAAATGTTGGCGGCATGGCTAGAAATGTTGGCGGCATGGTTCGAAATGTTGGCGGCATGGCTCGAAAAGTTGGCGGGATGGCTCGAAACGTTGGCGGCGTGGCTCCAAATGTTGGCGGCGTGGCTCAAAATGTTGGCGACATGGCTCGAAATGTTGGCGGCATGGCTCGAAATGTTGGCGGCATGGCTCGAAATGTTGGCGGCATGGCTGGAAATGTTGGCGGCATGGCTCGAAATGTTGGCGGCATGGCTCGAAATGTTGGCGGCATGGCTCGAAATGGCGGCATGACTCAAAATGTTGGCGGCATGGCTCGAAGTGTTATCGGCATAGCTCGAAATGTTGGCGGCATGGCTCGAAATGTTGGCGGCATGGCTCGAAATGTTGGCAGCATGGCTCGAAATGTTGGTGACATGGCTCGAAATGTTGGCGGCATGACTCGAAATGTTGGCGGCATGGCTCGAAATGATTGCGGCATGGCTCGAAATGTTGGCGGCATTGCCCGAAATGTTGGCGGCATGGCTCAAAATGTTGGCGGCATGGCTCGAAATGTTTGCGGCATAGCTCGAAATGTTGGCGGCATGGCTCGAAATGTTGGCGGCATGGCTCGAAATTTTGGCGGCATGGCTCGAAATGTTGGCGGCAAGGCTCGAAGTGTTGGTGGCATGGTTCGAAATGTTGGCGGCATGGCTCCAAGTGTTGACGGCATGGCTAGAAATGTTGGCGGCATGGCTAGAAATGTTGGCGGCATGGCTCGAAATGTTGGCGGCATGTCTCGAAATGTTGGCGGCATGGCTCGAAGTGTTGGCGGCATGGCTCGAGGTGTTAGCGGAATGGCTCCAAGTGTTGACGGCATGGCTAGAAATGTTGGCGGCATGGCTAGAAATGTTGGCGGCATGGCTCGAAATGTTGGCGGCATGTCTCGAAATGTTGGCGGCATGGCTCGAAATGTTGGCGGCATGGCTCAAAATTTTGGCTGCATGGCTCGAAATGTTGGCGGCATGGCTCGAAGTGTTGGCGGCATGTCTCGAAATGTTGGCGGCATGGCTCGAAATGTTGGCGGCATGGCTCGAAATGTTGGCGGCATGGCTCAAAATTTTGGCTGCATGGCTCGAAATGTTGGCGGCATGGCTCGAAGTGTTGGCGGCATGTCTCGAAATGTTGGCGGCATGGCTCGAAGTGTTGGCGGCATGGCTCGAGGTGTTAGCGGAATGGCTCCAAGTGTTGACGGCATGGCTAGAAATGTTGGCGGCATGGCTAGAAATGTTGGCGGCATGGCTCGAAATGTTGGCGGCATGTCTCGAAAGGTTGGCGGCATGGCTCGAAGTGTTGGCGGCATGGCTCGAGGTGTTAGCGGAATGGCTCCAAGTGTTGACGGCATGGCTAGAAATTTTGGCGGCATGGCTACAAATGTTGGCGGCATGGCTCGAACTGTTGGCGGCATGGCTCAAGATTTTGGCTGCATGGCTCGAAATGTTGGCGGCATGGCTCGAAGTGTTGGCGGCATGGTTCGAAATGTTGGCGGCATGGCTAGAAATGTTGGCGGCATGGCTATAAATGTTGGCGGCATGGCTCGAAATGTTGGCGGCATGGCTCGAAATTTTGGCGGCATGGCTCGAAATGTTGGCGGCATGGCTCGAAGTGTTGGCGGCATGGTTCGAAATGTTGGCGGCATGGCTAGAAATGTTGGCGGCATGGCTATAAATGTTGGCGGCGTGGCTCGAAATGTTGGCGGCACGGCTCGAAATGTTGGCGGCATGGCTCCAAGTGTTGACGGCATGGCTAGAAATGTTGGCGGCATGGCTATAAATGTTGGCGGCGTGGCTCGAAATGTTGGTGGCATGGCTCGAATTGTTGGCGGCACGGCTCGAAATGTTGGCGGCACGGCTCGAAATGTTGGCGGCATGGCTCGAAATTTTGGTTGCATGGCTCGAAATGTTGGCGGCATGGCTCGAAATTTTGGCGGCATGGCTCGAAATGTTGGCGGCAAGGCTCGAAGTGTTGGTGGCATGGTTCGAAATGTTGGCGGCATGGCTCCAAGTGTTGACGGCATGGCTAGAAATGTTGGCGGCATGGCTAGAAATGTTGGCGGCATTGCCCGAAATGTTGGCGGCATGGCTCAAAATTTTGGCTGCATGGCTCGAAATGTTGGCGGCATGGCTCGAAATTGTGGCGGCATGGCTCGAAATGTTGGCGGCATGGCTCGAAGTGTTGGCGGCATGGTTCGAAATGTTGGCGGCATGGCTAGAAATGTTGGCGGCAAGGCTCGAAGTGTTGGTGGCATGGTTCGAAATGTTGGCGGCATGGCTCCAAGTGTTGACGGCATGGCTAGAAATGTTGGCGGCATGGCTAGAAATGTTGGCGGCATGGCTCGAAATGTTGGCGGCATGTCTCGAAATGTTGGCGGCATGGCTCGAAATGTTGGCGGTATGGCTCAAAATTTTGGCTGCATGGCTCGAAATGTTGGCGGCATGGCTCGAAATTTTGGCGGCATGGCTCGAAATGTTGGCGGCATGGCTCCAAGTGTTGACGGCATGGCTAGAAATTTTGGCGGCATGGCTAGAAATGTTGGCGGCATGGCTCGAAATGTTGGCGGCTTTTTTCGAAATTTTGGCGGCATGGCTCGAAATGTTGGCGGCATGGCTCGAAATGTTGGCGGCATGGCTGGAAATGTTGGCGGCATGGCTCGAAATGTTGGCGGCATGGCTCGAAATGTTGGCGGCATGGCTCGAAATGTTGGCGGCATGGCCCGAAATGTTGGCGGCACGGCTCGAAATGTTGGCGGCATGGCTCGAAATTTTGGTTGCATGGCTCGAAATGTTGGCGGGATGGCTCGAAATTTTGGCGGCATGGCTCGAAATGTTGGCGGCAAGGCTCGAAGTGTTGGTGGCATGGTTCGAAATGTTGGCGGCATGGCTCCAAGTGTTGACGGCATGGCTAGAAATGTTGGCGGCATGGCTAGAAATGTTGGCGGCATGGCTCGAAATGTTGGCGGCATGTCTCGAAATGTTGGCGGCATGGCTCGAAATGTTGGCGTCGTGGCTCAAAATTTTGGCTGCATGGCTCGAAATGTTGGCGGCATGGCTCGAAATTTTGGCGGCATGGCTCGAAATGTTGGCGGCATGGCTCCAAGTGTTGACGGCATGGCTAGAAATTTTGGCGGCATGGCTAGAAATGTTGGCGGCATGGCTCGAAATGTTGGCGGCATGTCTCGAAATTTTGGCGGCATGGCTCAAAATGTTGGCGGCATGGCTCTAAATGTTGGCGGCACGGCTCGAAATGTTGGCGGCATGGCTCAAAATTTTGGCTGCATGGCTCGAAATGTTGGCGGCATGGCTCGAAATTTTGGCGGCATGGCTCGAAATGTTGGCGGCATTGCTCGAAGTGTTGGCGGCATGGTTCGAAATGTTGGCGGCATGGCTCAAAGTGTTGACGGCATGGCTAGAAATGTTGGCGGCATGGCTAGAAATGTTGGCGGCATGGTTCGAAATGTTGGCGGCATGGCTCGAAATGTTGGCGGGATGGCTCGAAACGTTGGCGGCGTGGCTCCAAATGTTGGCGGCGTGGCTCAAAATGTTGGCGACATGGCTCGAAATGTTGGCGGCATGACTCGAAATGTTGGCGGCTTTTTTCGAAATGTTGGCGGCATGGCTCGAAATGTTGGCGGCATGGCTCGAAATGTTGGCGGCATGGCTGGAAATGTTGGCGGCATGGCTCGAAATGTTGGCGGCATGGCTCGAAATGTTGGCGGCATGGCTCGAAATGGCGGCATGACTCAAAATGTTGGCGGCATGGCTCGAAGTGTTATCGGCATAGCTCGAAATGTTGGCGGCATGGCTCGAAATGTTGGCGGCATGACTCGAAATGTTGGCAGCATGGCTCGAAATGTTGGTGACATGGCTCGAAATGTTGGCGGCATGACTCGAAATGTTGGCGGCATGGCTCGAAATGATGGCGGCATGGCTCGAAATGTTGGCGGCATTGCCCGAAATGTTGGCGGCATGGCTCAAAATGTTGGCGGCATGGCTCGAAATGTTTGCGGCATAGCTCGAAATGTTGGCGGCATGGCTCGAAATGTTGGCGGCATGGCTCGAAATTTTGGCGGCATGGCTCGAAATGTTGGCGGCAAGGCTCGAAGTGTTGGTGGCATGGTTCGAAATGTTGGCGGCATGGCTCCAAGTGTTGACGGCATGGCTAGAAATGGCGGCATGGCTAGAAATGTTGGCGGCATGGCTCGAAATGTTGGCGGCATGTCTCGAAATGTTGGCGGCATTGCTCGAAGTGTTGGCGGCATGGCTCGAGGTGTTAGCGGAATGGCTCCAAGTGTTGACGGCATGGCTAGAAATGTTGGCGGCATGGCTAGAAATGTTGGCGGCATGGCTCGAAATGTTGGCGGCATGTCTCGAAATGTTGGCGGCATGGCTCGAAATGTTGGCGGCATGGCTCAAAATTTTGGCTGCATGGCTCGAAATGTTGGCGGCATGGCTCGAAGTGTTGGCGGCATGTCTCGAAATGTTGGCGGCATGGCTCGAAATGTTGGCGGCATGGCTCGAAATGTTGGCGGCATGGCTCAAAATTTTGGCTGCATGGCTCGAAATGTTGGCGGCATGGCTCGAAGTGTTGGCCGCATGTCTCGAAATGTTGACGGCATGGCTCGAAGTGTTGGCGGCATGGCTCGAGGTGTTAGCGGAATGGCTCCAAGTGTTGACGGCATGGCTAGAAATGTTGGCGGCATGGCTAGAAATGTTGGCGGCATGGCTCGAAATGTTGGCGGCATGTCTCGAAATGTTGGCGGCATGGCTCGAAGTGTTGGCGGCATGGCTCGAGGTGTTAGCGGAATGGCTCCAAGTGTTGACGGCATGGCTAGAAATGTTGGCGGCATGGCTAGAAATGTTGGCGGCATGGCTCGAAATGTTGGCGGCATGTCTAGAAAGGTTGGCGGCATGGCTCGAAGTGTTGGCGGCATGGCTCGAGGTGTTAGCGGAATGGCTCCAAGTGTTGACGGCATGGCTAGAAATTTTGGCGGCATGGCTACAAATGTTGGCGGCATGGCTCGAACTGTTGGCGGCATGGCTCAAGATTTTGGCTGCATGGCTCGAAATGTTGGCGGCATGGCTCGAAGTGTTGGCGGCATGGTTCGAAATGTTGGCGGCATGGCTAGAGATGTTGGCGGCATGGCTATAAATGTTGGCGGCATGGCTCGAAATGTTGGCGGCATGGCTCGAAATTTTGGCGGCATGGCTCGAAATGTTGGCGGCATGGCTCGAAGTGTTGGCGGCATGGTTCGAAATGTTGGCGGCATGGCTAGAAATGTTGGCGGCATGGCTATAAATGTTGGCGGCGTGGCTCGAAATGTTGGCGGCACGGCTCGAAATGTTGGCGGCATGGCTCCAAGTGTTGACGGCATGGCTAGAAATGTTGGCGGCATGGCTATAAATGTTGGCGGCGTGGCTCGAAATGTTGGTGGCATGGCTCGAATTGTTGGCGGCACGGCTCGAAATGTTGGCGGCACGGCTCGAAATGTTGGCGGCATGGCTCGAAATTTTGGTTGCATGGCTCGAAATGTTGGCGGCATGGCTCGAAATTTTGGCGGCATGGCTCGAAATGTTGGCGGCAAGGCTCGAAGTGTTGGTGGCATGGTTCGAAATGTTGGCGGCATGGCTCCAAGTGTTGACGGCATGGCTAGAAATGTTGGCGGCATGGCTAGAAATGTTGGCGGCATTGCCCGAAATGTTGGCGGCATGGCTCAAAATTTTGGCTGCATGGCTCGAAATGTTGGCGGCATGGCTCGAAATTTTGGCGGCATGGCTCGAAATGTTGGCGGCATGGCTCGAAGTGTTGGCGGCATGGTTCGAAATGTTGGCGGCATGGCTAGAAATGTTGGCGGCAAGGCTCGAAGTGTTGGTGGCATGGTTCGAAATGTTGGCGGCATGGCTCCAAGTGTTGACGGCAAGGCTAGAAATGTTGGCGGCATGGCTAGAAATGTTGGCGGCATGGCTCGAAATGTTGGCGGCATGTCTCGAAATGTTGGCGGCATGGCTCGAAATGTTGGCGGTATGGCTCAAAATTTTGGCTGCATGGCTCGAAATGTTGGCGGCATGGCTCGAAATTTTGGCGGCATGGCTCGAAATGTTGGCGGCATGGCTCCAAGTGTTGACGGCATGGCTAGAAATTTTGGCGGCATGGCTAGAAATGTTGGCGGCATGGCTCGAAATGTTGGCGGCATGTCTCGAAATTTTGGCGGCATGTCTCAAAATGTTGGCGGCATGGCTCGAAATGTTGGCGGCACGGCTCGAAATGTTGGCGGCATGGCTCAAAATTTTGGCTGCATGGCTCGAAATGTAGGCGGCATGGCTCGAAATTTTGGCGGCATGGCTCGAAATGTTGGCGGCATGGCTCGAAGTGTTGGCGGCATGGTTCGAAATGTTGGCGGCATGGCTCAAAGTGTTGACGGCATGGCTAGAAATGTTGGCGGCATGGCTAGAAATGTTGGCGGCATGGTTCGAAATGTTGGCGGCATGGCTCGAAATGTTGGCGGGATGGCTCGAAACGTTGGCGGCGTGGCTCCAAATGTCGGCGGCGTGGCTCAAAATGTTGGCGACATGGCTCGAAATGTTGGCGGCATGGCTCGAAATGTTGGCGGCTTTTTTCGAAATGTTGGCGGCATGGCTCGAAATGTTGGCGGCATGGCTCGAAATGTTGGCGGCATGGCTGGAAATGTTGGCGGCATGGCTCGAAATGTTGGCGGCATGGCTCAAAGTGTTGACGGCATGGCTAGAAATGTTGGCGGCATGGCTAGAAATGTTGGCGGCATGGTTCGAAATGTTGGCGGCATGGCTCGAAATGTTGGCGGCATGGCTGGAAATGTTGGCGGCATGGCTCGAAATGTTGGCGGCATGGCTCGAAATGTTGGCGGCATGGCTCGAAATGTTGGCGGCATGGCCCGAAATGTTGGCGGCACGGCTCGAAATGTTGGCGGCATGGCTCGAAATTTTGGTTGCATGGCTCGAAATGTTGGCGGGATGGCTCGAAATTTTGGCGGCATGGCTCGAAATGTTGGCGGCAAGGCTCGAAGTGTTGGTGGCATGGTTCGAAATGTTGGCGGCATGGCTCCAAGTGTTGACGGCATGGCTAGAAATGTTGGCGGCATGGCTAGAAATGTTGGCGGCATGGCTCGAAATGTTGGCGGCATGTCTCGAAATGTTGGCGGCATGGCTCGAAATGTTGGCGTCGTGGCTCAAAATTTTGGCTGCATGGCTCGAAATGTTGGCGGCATGGCTCGAAATTTTGGCGGCATGGCTCGAAATGTTGGCGGCATGGCTCCAAGTGTTGACGGCATGGCTAGAAATTTTGGCGGCATGGCTAGAAATGTTGGCGGCATGGCTCGAAATGTTGGCGGCATGTCTCGAAATTTTGGGGGCATGGCTCAAAATGTTGGCGGCATGGCTCTAAATGTTGGCGGCACGGCTCGAAATGTTGGCGGCATGGCTCAAAATTTTGGCTGCATGGCTCGAAATGTTGGCGGCATGGCTCGAAATTTTGGCGGCATGGCTCGAAATGTTGGCGGCATTGCTCGAAGTGTTGGCGGCATGGTTCGAAATGTTGGCGGCATGGCTCAAAGTGTTGACGGCATGGCTAGAAATGTTGGCGGCATGGCTAGAAATGTTGGCGGCATGGTTCGAAATGTTGGCGGCATGGCTCGAAATGTTGGCGGGATGGCTCGAAACGTTGGCGGCGTGGCTCCAAATGTTGGCGGCGTGGCTCAAAATGTTGGCGACATGGCTCGAAATGTTGGCGGCATGGCTCGAAATGTTGGCGGCTTTTTTCGAAATGTTGGCGGCATGGCTCGAAATGTTGGCGGCATGGCTCGAAATGTTGGCGGCATGGCTGGAAATGTTGGCGGCATGGCTCGAAATGTTGGCGGCATGGCTCGAAATGTTGGCGGCATGGCTCGAAATGGCGGCATGACTCAAAATGTTGGCGGCATGGCTCGAAGTGTTATCGGCATAGCTCGAAATGTTGGCGGCATGGCTCGAAATGTTGGCGGCATGACTCGAAATGTTGGCAGCATGGCTCGAAATGTTGGTGACATGGCTCGAAATGTTGGCGGCATGACTCGAAATGTTGGCGGCATGGCTCGAAATGATGGCGGCATGGCTCGAAATGTTGGCGGCATTGCCCGAAATGTTGGCGGCATGGCTCAAAATGTTGGCGGCATGGCTCGAAATGTTTGCGGCATAGCTCGAAATGTTGGCGGCATGGCTCGAAATGTTGGCGGCATGGCTCGAAATTTTGGCGGCATGGCTCGAAATGTTGGCGGCAAGGCTCGAAGTGTTGGTGGAATGGTTCGAAATGTTGGCGGCATGGCTCCAAGTGTTGACGGCATGGCTAGAAATGGCGGCATGGCTAGAAATGTTGGCGGCATGGCTCGAAATGTTGGCGGCATGTCTCGAAATGTTGGCGGCATTGCTCGAAGTGTTGGCGGCATGGCTCGAGGTGTTAGCGGAATGGCTCCAAGTGTTGACGGCATGGCTAGAAATGTTGGCGGCATGGCTAGAAATGTTGGCGGCATGGCTCGAAATGTTGGCGGCATGTCTCGAAATGTTGGCGGCATGGCTCGAAATGTTGGCGGCATGGCTCAAAATTTTGGCTGCATGGCTCGAAATGTTGGCGGCATGGCTCGAAGTGTTGGCGGCATGTCTCGAAATGTTGGCGGCATGGCTCGAAATGTTGGCGGCATGGCTCGAAATGTTGGCGGCATGGCTCAAAATTTTGGCTGCATGGCTCGAAATGTTGGCGGCATGGCTCGAAGTGTTGGCGGCATGTCTCGAAATGTTGACGGCATGGCTCGAAGTGTTGGCGGCATGGCTCGAGGTGTTAGCGGAATGGCTCCAAGTGTTGACGGCATGGCTAGAAATGTTGGCGGCATGGCTAGAAATGTTGGCGGCATGGCTCGAAATGTTGGCGGCATGTCTCGAAATGTTGGCGGCATGGCTCGAAGTGTTGGCGGCATGGCTCGAGGTGTTAGCGGAATGGCTCCAAGTGTTGACGGCATGGCTAGAAATTTTGGCGGCATGGCTACAAATGTTGGCGGCATGGCTCGAAATGTTGGCGGCATGGCTCAAAATTTTGGCTGCATGTCTCGAAATGTTGGCGGCATGGCTCGAAGTGTTGGCGGCATGGTTCGAAATGTTGGCGGCATGGATAGAAATGTTGGCGGCATGGCTATAAATGTTGGCGGCATGGCTCGAAATGTTGGCGGCATGGCTCGAAGTGTTGGCGGCATGGTTCGAAATGTTGGCGGCCTGGCTAGAAATGTTGGCGGCATGGCTATAAATGTTGGCGGCGTGGCTCGAAATGTTGGCGGCACGGCTCGAAATGTTGGCGGCATGGCTCCAAGTGTTGACGGCATGGCTAGAAATGTTGGCGGCATGGCTAAAAATGTTGGCGGCGTGGCTCGAAATGTTGGCGGCATGGCTCGAAATGTTGGCGGCACGGCTCGAAATGTTGGCGGCACGGCTCGAAATGTTGGCGGCATGGCTCGAAATTTTGGTTGCATGGCTCGAAATGTTGGCGGCATGGCTCGAAATTTTGGCGGCATGGCTCGAAATGTTGGCGGCAAGGCTCGAAGTGTTGGTGGCATGGTTCGAAATGTTGGCGGCATGGCTCCAAGTGTTGACGGCATGGCTAGAAATGTTGGCGGCATGGCTAGAAATGTTGGCGGCATTGCCCGAAATGTTGGCGGCATGGCTCAAAATTTTGGCTGCATGGCTCGAAATGTTGGCGGCATGGCTCGAAGTTTTGGCGGCATGGCTCGAAATGTTGGCGGCATGGCTCGAAGTGTTGGCGGCATGGTTCGAAATGTTGGCGGCATGGCTAGAAATGTTGGCGGCGTGGCTCGAAGTGTTGGTGGCATGGTTCGAAATGTTGGCGGCATGGCTCCAAGTGTTGACGGCATGGCTAGAAATGTTGGCGGCATGGCTATAAATGTTGGCGGCGTGGCTCGAAATGTTGGCGGCATGGCTCGAAATGTTGGCGGCACGGCTTGAAATGTTGGCGGCATGGCTCGAAATTTTGGTTGCATGGCTCGAAATGTTGGCGGGATGGCTCGAAATTTTGGCGGCATGGCTCGAAATGTTGGCGGCAAGGCTCGAAGTGTTGGTGGCATGGTTCGAAATGTTGGCGGCATGGCTCCAAGTGTTGACGGCATGGCTAGAAATGTTGGCGGCATGGCTAGAAATGTTGGCGGCATGGCTCGAAATGTTGGCGGCATGTCTCGAAATGTTGGCGGCATGGCTCGAAATGTTGGCGGTATGGCTCAAAATTTTGGCTGCATGGCTCGAAATGTTGGCGGCATGGCTCGAAATTTTGGCGGCATGGCTCGAAATGTTGGCGGCATGGCTCCAAGTGTTGACGGCATGGCTAGAAATTTTGGCGGCATGGCTAGAAATGTTGGCGGCATGGCTCGAAATGTTGGCGGCATGTCTCGTAATTTTGGCGGCATGGCTCAAAATGTTGGCGGCATGGCTCGAAATGTTGGCGGCACGCCTCGAAATGTTGGCGGCATGGCTCAAAATTTTGGCTGCATAGCTCGAAATGTTGGCGGCATGGCTCGAAATTTTGGCGGCATGGCTCGAAATGTTGGCGGCATGGCTCGAAGTGTTGGCGGCATGGTTCGAAATGTTGGCGGCATGGCTCAAAGTGTTGACGGCATGGCTAGAAATGTTGGCGGCATGGCTAGAAATGTTGGCGGCATGGTTCGAAATGTTGGCGGCATGGTTCGAAATGTTGGCGGCATGGCTCGAAATGTTGGCGGCATGGCTCGAAATTTTGGTTGCATGGCTCGAAATGTTGGCGGGATGGCTCGAAATTTTGGCGGCATGGCTCGAAATGTTGGCGGCAAGGCTCGAAGTGTTGGTGGCATGGTTCGAAATGTTGGCGGCATGGCTCCAAGTGTTGACGGCATGGCTAGAAATGTTGGCGGCATGGCTAGAAATGTTGGCGGCATGGCTCGAAATGTTGGCGGCATGTCTCGAAATGTTGGCGGCATGGCTCGAAATGTTGGCGTCATGGCTCAAAATTTTGGCTGCATGGCTCGAAATGTTGGCGGCATGGCTCGAAATTTTGGCGGCATGGCTCGAAATGTTGGCGGCATGGCTCCAAGTGTTGACGGCATGGCTAGAAATTTTGGCGGCATGGCTAGAAATGTTGGCGGCATGGCTCGAAATGTTGGCGGCATGTCTCGAAATTTTGGCGGCATGGCTCAAAATGTTGGCGGCATGGCTCGAAATGTTGGCGGCACGGCTCGAAATGTTGGCGGCATGGCTCAAAATTTTGGCTGCATGGCTCGAAATGTTGGCGGCATGGCTCGAAATTTTGGCGGCATGGCTCGAAATGTTGGCGGCATGGCTCGAAATGTTGGCGGGATGGCTCGAAACGTTGGCGGCGTGGCTCCAAATGTTGGCGGCGTGGCTCAAAATGTTGGCGACATGGCTCGAAATGTTGGCGGCATGGCTCGAAATGTTGGCGGCTTTTTTCGAAATGTTGGCGGCATGGCTCGAAATGTTGGCGGCATGGCTCGAAATGTTGGCGGCATGGCTGGAAATGTTGGCGGCATGGCTCGAAATGTTGGCGGCATGGCTCGAAATGTTGGCGGCATGGCTCGAAATGGCGGCATGACTCAAAATGTTGGCGGCATGGCTCGAAGTGTTATCGGCATAGCTCGAAATGTTGGCGGCATGGCTCGAAATGTTGGCGGCATGACTCGAAATGTTGGCAGCATGGCTCGAAATGTTGGTGACATTGCTCGAAATGTTGGCGGCATGACTCGAAATGTTGGCGGCATGGCTCGAAATGATGGCGGCATGGCTCGAAATGTTGGCGGCATTGCCCGAAATGTTGGCGGCATGGCTCAAAATGTTGGCGGCATGGCTCGAAATGTTTGCGGCATAGCTCGAAATGTTGGCGGCATGGCTCGAAATGTTGGCGGCATGGCTCGAAATTTTGGCGGCATGGCTCGAAATGTTGGCGGCAAGGCTCGAAGTGTTGGTGGCATGGTTCGAAATGTTGGCGGCATGGCTCCAAGTGTTGACGGCATGGCTAGAAATGGCGGCATGGCTAGAAATGTTGGCGGCATGGCTCGAAATGTTGGCGGCATGTCTCGAAATGTTGGCGGCATTGCTCGAAGTGTTGGCGGCATGGCTCGAGGTGTTAGCGGAATGGCTCCAAGTGTTGACGGCATGGCTAGAAATGTTGGCGGCATGGCTAGATATGTTGGCGGCATGGCTCGAAATGTTGGCGGCATGTCTCGAAATGTTGGCGGCATGGCTCGAAATGTTGGCGGCATGGCTCAAAATTTTGGCTGCATGGCTCGAAATGTTGGCGGCATGGCTCGAAGTGTTGGCGGCATGTCTCGAAATGTTGGCGGCATGGCTCGAAATGTTGGCGGCATGGCTCGAAATGTTGGCGGCATGGCTCAAAATTTTGGCTGCATGGCTCGAAATGTTGGCGGCATGGCTCGAAGTGTTGGCGGCATGTCTCGAAATGTTGGCGGCATGGCTCGAAGTGTTGGCGGCATGGCTCGAGGTGTTAGCGGAATGGCTCCAAGTGTTGACGGCATGGCTAGAAATGTTGGCGGCATGGCTAGAAATGTTGGCGGCATGGCTCGAAATGTTGGCGGCATGTCTCGAAATGTTGGCGGCATGGCTCGAAGTGTTGGCGGCATGGCTCGAGGTGTTAGCGGAATGGCTCCAAGTGTTGACGGCATGGCTAGAAATTTTGGCGGCATGGCTACAAATGTTGGCGGCATGGCTCGAAATGTTGGCGGCATGGCTCAAAATTTTGGCTGCATGGCTCGAAATGTTGGCGGCATGGCTCGAAGTGTTGGCGGCATGGTTCGAAATGTTGGCGGCATGGCTAGAAATGTTGGCGGCATGGCTATAAATGTTGGCGGCATGGCTCGAAATGTTGGCGGCATGGCTCGAAGTGTTGGCGGCATGGTTCGAAATGTTGGCGGCATGGCTAGAAATGTTGGCGGCATGGCTATAAATGTTGGCGGCGTGGCTCGAAATGTTGGCGGCACGGCTCGAAATGTTGGCGGCATGGCTCCAAGTGTTGACGGCATGGCTAGAAATGTTGGCGGCATGGCTATAAATGTTGGCGGCGTGGCTCGAAATGTTGGCGGCATGGCTCGAAATGTTGGCGGCACGGCTCGAAATGTTGGCGGCACGGCTCGAAATGTTGGCGGCATGGCTCGAAATTTTGGTTGCATGGCTCGAAATGTTGGCGGCATGGCTCGAAATTTTGGCGGCATGGCTCGAAATGTTGGCGGCAAGGCTCGAAGTGTTGGTGGCATGGTTCGAAATGTTGGCGGCATGGCTCCAAGTGTTGACGGCATGGCTAGAAATGTTGGCGGCATGGCTAGAAATGTTGGCGGCATTGCCCGAAATGTTGGCGGCATGGCTCAAAATTTTGGCTGCATGGCTCGAAATGTTGGCGGCATGGCTCGAAGTTTTGGCGGCATGGCTCGAAATGTTGGCGGCATGGCTCAAAGTGTTGACGGCATGGCTAGAAATGTTGGCGGCATGGCTAGAAATGTTGGCGGCATGGTTCGAAATGTTGGCGGCATGGCTCGAAATGTTGGCGGGATGGCTCGAAACGTTGGCGGCGTAGCTCCAAATGTTGGCGGCGTGGCTCAAAATGTTGGCGGCATGGCTAGAAATGTTGGCGGCATGGCTCGAAATGTTGGCGGCATGTCTCGAAATTTTGGCGGCATGGCTCAAAATGTTGGCGGCATGGCTCGAAATGTTGGCGGCACGGCTCGAAATGTTGGCGGCATGGCTCAAAATTTTGGCTGCATAGCTCGAAATGTTGGCGGCATGGCTCGAAATTTTGGCGGCATGGCTCGAAATGTTGGCGGCATGGCTCGAAGTGTTGGCGGCATGGTTCGAAATGTTGGCGGCATGGCTCAAAGTGTTGACGGCATGGCTAGAAATGTTGGCGGCATGGCTAGAAATGTTGGCGGCATGGTTCGAAATGTTGGCGGCATGGCTCGAAATGTTGGCGGGATGGCTCGAAACGTTGGCGGCGTAGCTCCAAATGTTGGCGGCGTGGCTCAAAATGTTGGCGACATGGCTCGAAATGTTTGTAGGCATGGCTCGAAATGTTGGCGGCTTTTTTCGAAATGTTGGCGGCATGGCTCGAAATGTTGGCGGCATGGCTCGAAATGTTGGCGGCATGGCTGGAAATGTTGGCGGCATGGCTCGAAATGTTGGCGGCATGGCTCGAAATGTTGGCGGCATGGCTCGAAATGGCGGCATGACTCAAAATGTTGGCGGCATGGCTCGAAGTGTTATCGGCATAGCTCGAAATGTTGGCGGCATGGCTCGAAATGTTGGCGGCATGGCTCGAAATGTTGGCGGCATGGCTCGAAATGTTGGTGACATGGCTCGAAATGTTGGCGGCATGACTCGAAATGTTGGCGGCATGGCTCGAAATAATGGCGGCATGGCTCGAAATGTTGGCGGCGTTGCCCGAAATGTTGGCGGCATGGCTCAAAATGTTGGCGGCATGGCTCGAAATGTTTGCGGCATAGCTCGAAATGTTGGCGGCATGGCTCGAAATGTTGGCGGCATGGCTCGAAATTTTGGCGGCATGGCTCGAAATGTTGGCGGCAAGGCTCGAAGTGTTGGTGGCATGGTTCGAAATGTTGGCGGCATGGCTCCAAATGTTGACGTCATGGCTAGAAATGTTGGCGGCATGGCTAGAAATGTTGGCGGCATGGCTCGAAATGTTTGCGGCATGTCTCGAAATGTTGGCGGCATGGCTCGAAGTGTTGGCGGCATGGCTCGAGGTGTTAGCGGAATGGCTCGAAATGTTGGCGGCATGGCTCAAAATGTTGGCGGCATGGCTTGAAATGTTGGCGGCATGGCTCGAAGTGTTGGCGGCATAGCTAGAAATAATGACGGCATGGCTCGAAATGTTGGCGATATGGCTCTAAGTGTTGGCGGCATCGCTAGAAGTGTTGGCGGCATGGCTCGAAATGTTGGCGGCATGGTACGAAATGTTGGCGGCATGGTTCGAAATGACGACGGCATGGCTCGAAATGTTGGCGACATGGCTCGAAGTGTTGGCGGCATGGCTAGAAATAATGACGGCATGGCTCGAAATGTTGGCGATATGGCTCTAAGTGTTGGCGGCATCGCTAGAAGTGTTGGCGGCATGGCTCGAAATGTTGGCGGCATGGTACGAAATGTTGGCGGCATGGTTCGAAATGACGACGGCATGGCTCGAAATGTTGGCGGCATGGCTCGAAATGTTGGCGGCATGGCTCGAAATTTTGGCGGCATGGCTCGAAATGTTGGCGGCAAGGCTCGAAGTGTTGGTGGCATGGTTCGAAATGTTGGCGGCATGGCTCCAAGTGTTGACGGCATGGCTAGAAATGTTGGCGGCATGGCTAGAAATGTTGGCGGCATGGCTCGAAATGTTGGCGGCATGTCTCGAAATGTTGGCGGCATGGCTCGAAATGTTGGCGTCGTGGCTCAAAATTTTGGCTGCATGGCTCGAAATGTTGGCGGCATGGCTCGAAATTTTGGCGGCATGGCTCGAAATGTTGGCGGCATGGCTCCAAGTGTTGACGGCATGGCTAGAAATTTTGGCGGCATGGCTAGAAATGTTGGCGGCATGGCTCGAAATGTTGGCGGCATGTCTCGAAATTTTGGGGGCATGGCTCAAAATGTTGGCGGCATGGCTCTAAATGTTGGCGGCACGGCTCGAAATGTTGGCGGCATGGCTCAAAATTTTGGCTGCATGGCTCGAAATGTTGGCGGCATGGCTCGAAATTTTGGCGGCATGGCTCGAAATGTTGGCGGCATTGCTCGAAGTGTTGGCGGCATGGTTCGAAATGTTGGCGGCATGGCTCAAAGTGTTGACGGCATGGCTAGAAATGTTGGCGGCATGGCTAGAAATGTTGGCGGCATGGTTCGAAATGTTGGCGGCATGGCTCGAAATGTTGGCGGGATGGCTCGAAACGTTGGCGGCGTGGCTCCAAATGTTGGCGGCGTGGCTCAAAATGTTGGCGACATGGCTCGAAATGTTGGCGGCATGGCTCGAAATGTTGGCGGCTTTTTTCGAAATGTTGGCGGCATGGCTCGAAATGTTGGCGGCATGGCTCGAAATGTTGGCGGCATGGCTGGAAATGTTGGCGGCATGGCTCGAAATGTTGGCGGCATGGCTCGAAATGTTGGCGGCATGGCTCGAAATGGCGGCATGACTCAAAATGTTGGCGGCATGGCTCGAAGTGTTATCGGCATAGCTCGAAATGTTGGCGGCATGGCTCGAAATGTTGGCGGCATGACTCGAAATGTTGGCAGCATGGCTCGAAATGTTGGTGACATGGCTCGAAATGTTGGCGGCATGACTCGAAATGTTGGCGGCATGGCTCGAAATGATGGCGGCATGGCTCGAAATGTTGGCGGCATTGCCCGAAATGTTGGCGGCATGGCTCAAAATGTTGGCGGCATGGCTCGAAATGTTTGCGGCATAGCTCGAAATGTTGGCGGCATGGCTCGAAATGTTGGCGGCATGGCTCGAAATTTTGGCGGCATGGCTCGAAATGTTGGCGGCAAGGCTCGAAGTGTTGGTGGAATGGTTCGAAATGTTGGCGGCATGGCTCCAAGTGTTGACGGCATGGCTAGAAATGGCGGCATGGCTAGAAATGTTGGCGGCATGGCTCGAAATGTTGGCGGCATGTCTCGAAATGTTGGCGGCATTGCTCGAAGTGTTGGCGGCATGGCTCGAGGTGTTAGCGGAATGGCTCCAAGTGTTGACGGCATGGCTAGAAATGTTGGCGGCATGGCTAGAAATGTTGGCGGCATGGCTCGAAATGTTGGCGGCATGTCTCGAAATGTTGGCGGCATGGCTCGAAATGTTGGCGGCATGGCTCAAAATTTTGGCTGCATGGCTCGAAATGTTGGCGGCATGGCTCGAAGTGTTGGCGGCATGTCTCGAAATGTTGGCGGCATGGCTCGAAATGTTGGCGGCATGGCTCGAAATGTTGGCGGCATGGCTCAAAATTTTGGCTGCATGGCTCGAAATGTTGGCGGCATGGCTCGAAGTGTTGGCGGCATGTCTCGAAATGTTGACGGCATGGCTCGAAGTGTTGGCGGCATGGCTCGAGGTGTTAGCGGAATGGCTCCAAGTGTTGACGGCATGGCTAGAAATGTTGGCGGCATGGCTAGAAATGTTGGCGGCATGGCTCGAAATGTTGGCGGCATGTCTCGAAATGTTGGCGGCATGGCTCGAAGTGTTGGCGGCATGGCTCGAGGTGTTAGCGGAATGGCTCCAAGTGTTGACGGCATGGCTAGAAATTTTGGCGGCATGGCTACAAATGTTGGCGGCATGGCTCGAAATGTTGGCGGCATGGCTCAAAATTTTGGCTGCATGTCTCGAAATGTTGGCGGCATGGCTCGAAGTGTTGGCGGCATGGTTCGAAATGTTGGCGGCATGGATAGAAATGTTGGCGGCATGGCTATAAATGTTGGCGGCATGGCTCGAAATGTTGGCGGCATGGCTCGAAGTGTTGGCGGCATGGTTCGAAATGTTGGCGGCCTGGCTAGAAATGTTGGCGGCATGGCTATAAATGTTGGCGGCGTGGCTCGAAATGTTGGCGGCACGGCTCGAAATGTTGGCGGCATGGCTCCAAGTGTTGACGGCATGGCTAGAAATGTTGGCGGCATGGCTAAAAATGTTGGCGGCGTGGCTCGAAATGTTGGCGGCATGGCTCGAAATGTTGGCGGCACGGCTCGAAATGTTGGCGGCACGGCTCGAAATGTTGGCGGCATGGCTCGAAATTTTGGTTGCATGGCTCGAAATGTTGGCGGCATGGCTCGAAATTTTGGCGGCATGGCTCGAAATGTTGGCGGCAAGGCTCGAAGTGTTGGTGGCATGGTTCGAAATGTTGGCGGCATGGCTCCAAGTGTTGACGGCATGGCTAGAAATGTTGGCGGCATGGCTAGAAATGTTGGCGGCATTGCCCGAAATGTTGGCGGCATGGCTCAAAATTTTGGCTGCATGGCTCGAAATGTTGGCGGCATGGCTCGAAGTTTTGGCGGCATGGCTCGAAATGTTGGCGGCATGGCTCGAAGTGTTGGCGGCATGGTTCGAAATGTTGGCGGCATGGCTAGAAATGTTGGCGGCGTGGCTCGAAGTGTTGGTGGCATGGTTCGAAATGTTGGCGGCATGGCTCCAAGTGTTGACGGCATGGCTAGAAATGTTGGCGGCATGGCTATAAATGTTGGCGGCGTGGCTCGAAATGTTGGCGGCATGGCTCGAAATGTTGGCGGCACGGCTTGAAATGTTGGCGGCATGGCTCGAAATTTTGGTTGCATGGCTCGAAATGTTGGCGGGATGGCTCGAAATTTTGGCGGCATGGCTCGAAATGTTGGCGGCAAGGCTCGAAGTGTTGGTGGCATGGTTCGAAATGTTGGCGGCATGGCTCCAAGTGTTGACGGCATGGCTAGAAATGTTGGCGGCATGGCTAGAAATGTTGGCGGCATGGCTCGAAATGTTGGCGGCATGTCTCGAAATGTTGGCGGCATGGCTCGAAATGTTGGCGGTATGGCTCAAAATTTTGGCTGCATGGCTCGAAATGTTGGCGGCATGGCTCGAAATTTTGGCGGCATGGCTCGAAATGTTGGCGGCATGGCTCCAAGTGTTGACGGCATGGCTAGAAATTTTGGCGGCATGGCTAGAAATGTTGGCGGCATGGCTCGAAATGTTGGCGGCATGTCTCGTAATTTTGGCGGCATGGCTCAAAATGTTGGCGGCATGGCTCGAAATGTTGGCGGCACGCCTCGAAATGTTGGCGGCATGGCTCAAAATTTTGGCTGCATAGCTCGAAATGTTGGCGGCATGGCTCGAAATTTTGGCGGCATGGCTCGAAATGTTGGCGGCATGGCTCGAAGTGTTGGCGGCATGGTTCGAAATGTTGGCGGCATGGCTCAAAGTGTTGACGGCATGGCTAGAAATGTTGGCGGCATGGCTAGAAATGTTGGCGGCATGGTTCGAAATGTTGGCGGCATGGTTCGAAATGTTGGCGGCATGGCTCGAAATGTTGGCGGCATGGCTCGAAATTTTGGTTGCATGGCTCGAAATGTTGGCGGGATGGCTCGAAATTTTGGCGGCATGGCTCGAAATGTTGGCGGCAAGGCTCGAAGTGTTGGTGGCATGGTTCGAAATGTTGGCGGCATGGCTCCAAGTGTTGACGGCATGGCTAGAAATGTTGGCGGCATGGCTAGAAATGTTGGCGGCATGGCTCGAAATGTTGGCGGCATGTCTCGAAATGTTGGCGGCATGGCTCGAAATGTTGGCGTCATGGCTCAAAATTTTGGCTGCATGGCTCGAAATGTTGGCGGCATGGCTCGAAATTTTGGCGGCATGGCTCGAAATGTTGGCGGCATGGCTCCAAGTGTTGACGGCATGGCTAGAAATTTTGGCGGCATGGCTAGAAATGTTGGCGGCATGGCTCGAAATGTTGGCGGCATGTCTCGAAATTTTGGCGGCATGGCTCAAAATGTTGGCGGCATGGCTCGAAATGTTGGCGGCACGGCTCGAAATGTTGGCGGCATGGCTCAAAATTTTGGCTGCATGGCTCGAAATGTTGGCGGCATGGCTCGAAATTTTGGCGGCATGGCTCGAAATGTTGGCGGCATGGCTCGAAATGTTGGCGGGATGGCTCGAAACGTTGGCGGCGTGGCTCCAAATGTTGGCGGCGTGGCTCAAAATGTTGGCGACATGGCTCGAAATGTTGGCGGCATGGCTCGAAATGTTGGCGGCTTTTTTCGAAATGTTGGCGGCATGGCTCGAAATGTTGGCGGCATGGCTCGAAATGTTGGCGGCATGGCTGGAAATGTTGGCGGCATGGCTCGAAATGTTGGCGGCATGGCTCGAAATGTTGGCGGCATGGCTCGAAATGGCGGCATGACTCAAAATGTTGGCGGCATGGCTCGAAGTGTTATCGGCATAGCTCGAAATGTTGGCGGCATGGCTCGAAATGTTGGCGGCATGACTCGAAATGTTGGCAGCATGGCTCGAAATGTTGGTGACATTGCTCGAAATGTTGGCGGCATGACTCGAAATGTTGGCGGCATGGCTCGAAATGATGGCGGCATGGCTCGAAATGTTGGCGGCATTGCCCGAAATGTTGGCGGCATGGCTCAAAATGTTGGCGGCATGGCTCGAAATGTTTGCGGCATAGCTCGAAATGTTGGCGGCATGGCTCGAAATGTTGGCGGCATGGCTCGAAATTTTGGCGGCATGGCTCGAAATGTTGGCGGCAAGGCTCGAAGTGTTGGTGGCATGGTTCGAAATGTTGGCGGCATGGCTCCAAGTGTTGACGGCATGGCTAGAAATGGCGGCATGGCTAGAAATGTTGGCGGCATGGCTCGAAATGTTGGCGGCATGTCTCGAAATGTTGGCGGCATTGCTCGAAGTGTTGGCGGCATGGCTCGAGGTGTTAGCGGAATGGCTCCAAGTGTTGACGGCATGGCTAGAAATGTTGGCGGCATGGCTAGATATGTTGGCGGCATGGCTCGAAATGTTGGCGGCATGTCTCGAAATGTTGGCGGCATGGCTCGAAATGTTGGCGGCATGGCTCAAAATTTTGGCTGCATGGCTCGAAATGTTGGCGGCATGGCTCGAAGTGTTGGCGGCATGTCTCGAAATGTTGGCGGCATGGCTCGAAATGTTGGCGGCATGGCTCGAAATGTTGGCGGCATGGCTCAAAATTTTGGCTGCATGGCTCGAAATGTTGGCGGCATGGCTCGAAGTGTTGGCGGCATGTCTCGAAATGTTGGCGGCATGGCTCGAAGTGTTGGCGGCATGGCTCGAGGTGTTAGCGGAATGGCTCCAAGTGTTGACGGCATGGCTAGAAATGTTGGCGGCATGGCTAGAAATGTTGGCGGCATGGCTCGAAATGTTGGCGGCATGTCTCGAAATGTTGGCGGCATGGCTCGAAGTGTTGGCGGCATGGCTCGAGGTGTTAGCGGAATGGCTCCAAGTGTTGACGGCATGGCTAGAAATTTTGGCGGCATGGCTACAAATGTTGGCGGCATGGCTCGAAATGTTGGCGGCATGGCTCAAAATTTTGGCTGCATGGCTCGAAATGTTGGCGGCATGGCTCGAAGTGTTGGCGGCATGGTTCGAAATGTTGGCGGCATGGCTAGAAATGTTGGCGGCATGGCTATAAATGTTGGCGGCATGGCTCGAAATGTTGGCGGCATGGCTCGAAGTGTTGGCGGCATGGTTCGAAATGTTGGCGGCATGGCTAGAAATGTTGGCGGCATGGCTATAAATGTTGGCGGCGTGGCTCGAAATGTTGGCGGCACGGCTCGAAATGTTGGCGGCATGGCTCCAAGTGTTGACGGCATGGCTAGAAATGTTGGCGGCATGGCTATAAATGTTGGCGGCGTGGCTCGAAATGTTGGCGGCATGGCTCGAAATGTTGGCGGCACGGCTCGAAATGTTGGCGGCACGGCTCGAAATGTTGGCGGCATGGCTCGAAATTTTGGTTGCATGGCTCGAAATGTTGGCGGCATGGCTCGAAATTTTGGCGGCATGGCTC
Source organism: Agriotes lineatus (assembly GCA_940337035.1). Lineage (NCBI taxonomy): Eukaryota > Metazoa > Arthropoda > Insecta > Coleoptera > Elateridae > Agriotes > Agriotes lineatus. Next base: position 143,623,221 of record OW679200.1, read on the forward strand.
GAAATGTTGGCGGCAAGGCTCGAAGTGTTGGTGGCATGGTTCGAAATGTTGGCGGCATGGCTCCAAGTGTTGACGGCATGGCTAGAAATGTTGGCGGCATGGCTAGAAATGTTGGCGGCATTGCCCGAAATGTTGGCGGCATGGCTCAAAATTTTGGCTGCATGGCTCGAAATGTTGGCGGCATGGCTCGAAGTTTTGGCGGCATGGCTCGAAATGTTGGCGGCATGGCTCAAAGTGTTGACGGCATGGCTAGAAATGTTGGCGGCATGGCTAGAAATGTTGGCGGCATGGTTCGAAATGTTGGCGGCATGGCTCGAAATGTTGGCGGGATGGCTCGAAACGTTGGCGGCGTAGCTCCAAATGTTGGCGGCGTGGCTCAAAATGTTGGCGGCATGGCTAGAAATGTTGGCGGCATGGCTCGAAATGTTGGCGGCATGTCTCGAAATTTTGGCGGCATGGCTCAAAATGTTGGCGGCATGGCTCGAAATGTTGGCGGCACGGCTCGAAATGTTGGCGGCATGGCTCAAAATTTTGGCTGCATAGCTCGAAATGTTGGCGGCATGGCTCGAAATTTTGGCGGCATGGCTCGAAATGTTGGCGGCATGGCTCGAAGTGTTGGCGGCATGGTTCGAAATGTTGGCGGCATGGCTCAAAGTGTTGACGGCATGGCTAGAAATGTTGGCGGCATGGCTAGAAATGTTGGCGGCATGGTTCGAAATGTTGGCGGCATGGCTCGAAATGTTGGCGGGATGGCTCGAAACGTTGGCGGCGTAGCTCCAAATGTTGGCGGCGTGGCTCAAAATGTTGGCGACATGGCTCGAAATGTTTGTAGGCATGGCTCGAAATGTTGGCGGCTTTTTTCGAAATGTTGGCGGCATGGCTCGAAATGTTGGCGGCATGGCTCGAAATGTTGGCGGCATGGCTGGAAATGTTGGCGGCATGGCTCGAAATGTTGGCGGCATGGCTCGAAATGTTGGCGGCATGGCTCGAAATGGCGGCATGACTCAAAATGTTGGCGGCATGGCTCGAAGTGTTATCGGCATAGCTCGAAATGTTGGCGGCATGGCTCGAAATGTTGGCGGCATGGCTCGAAATGTTGGCGGCATGGCTCGAAATGTTGGTGACATGGCTCGAAATGTTGGCGGCATGACTCGAAATGTTGGCGGCATGGCTCGAAATAATGGCGGCATGGCTCGAAATGTTGGCGGCGTTGCCCGAAATGTTGGCGGCATGGCTCAAAATGTTGGCGGCATGGCTCGAAATGTTTGCGGCATAGCTCGAAATGTTGGCGGCATGGCTCGAAATGTTGGCGGCATGGCTCGAAATTTTGGCGGCATGGCTCGAAATGTTGGCGGCAAGGCTCGAAGTGTTGGTGGCATGGTTCGAAATGTTGGCGGCATGGCTCCAAATGTTGACGTCATGGCTAGAAATGTTGGCGGCATGGCTAGAAATGTTGGCGGCATGGCTCGAAATGTTTGCGGCATGTCTCGAAATGTTGGCGGCATGGCTCGAAGTGTTGGCGGCATGGCTCGAGGTGTTAGCGGAATGGCTCGAAATGTTGGCGGCATGGCTCAAAATGTTGGCGGCATGGCTTGAAATGTTGGCGGCATGGCTCGAAGTGTTGGCGGCATAGCTAGAAATAATGACGGCATGGCTCGAAATGTTGGCGATATGGCTCTAAGTGTTGGCGGCATCGCTAGAAGTGTTGGCGGCATGGCTCGAAATGTTGGCGGCATGGTACGAAATGTTGGCGGCATGGTTCGAAATGACGACGGCATGGCTCGAAATGTTGGCGACATGGCTCGAAGTGTTGGCGGCATGGCTAGAAGTGCTGGCGGCATGGCTCGAAATGTTTGCGGCATGGCTCGAAATGTTGGCGGCACGGCTCGAAATGTTGGCGGCATGGCTTGAAATTTTGGCTGCATGGCTCGAAATGTTGGCGGCATGGCTCGAAATGTTGGCGGCATGGCTCGAAGTGTTGGCGGCATGGCTCGAGGTGTTAGCGGAATGGCTCGAAATGTTGGCGGCATGGCTCAAAATGTTGGCGGCATGGCTTGAAATGTTGGCGGCATGGCTCGAAGTGTTGGCGGCATAGCTAGAAATAATGACGGCATGGCTCGAAATGTTGGCGATATGGCTCTAAGTGTTGGCGGCATGGCTAGAAGTGTTGGCGGCATGGCTCGAAATGTTGGCGGCATGGTACGAAATGTTGGCGGCATGGCTCGAAATGACGACGGCATGGCTCGAAATGTTGGCGACATGGCTCGAAGTGTTGGCGGCATGGCTAGAAGTGCTGGCGGCATGGCTCGAAATGTTTGCGGCATGGCTCGAAATGTTGGCGGCACGGCTCGAAATGTTGGCGGCATGGCTTGAAATTTTGGCTGCATGGCTCGAAATGTTGGCGGCGTGGCTCGAAATGTTGGCGGCATGGCTCGAAATGTTGGCGGCACGGCTCGAAATGTTGGCGGCATGGCTTGAAATTTTGGCTGCATGGCTCGAAATGTTGGCGGCATGGCTCGAAATTTTGGCGGCATGGCTCGAAATGTTGGCGGCAAGGCTCGAAGTGTTGGTGGCATGGTTCGAAATGTTGGCGGCATGGCTCCAAGTGTTGACGGCATGGCTAGAAATGTTGGCGGCATGGCTATAAATGTTGGCGGCGTGGCTCGAAATGTTGGCGGCATGGCTCGAAATGTTGGCGGCACGGCTCGAAATGTTGGCGGCATGGCTCGAAATTTTGGTTGCATGGCTCGAAATGTTGGCGGCATGGCTCGAAATTTTGGCGGCATGGCTAGAAATGTTGGCGGCAAGGCTCGAAGTGTTGGTGGCATGGTTCGAAATGTTGGCGGCATGGCTCCAAGTGTTGACGGCATGTCTAGAAATGTTGGCGGCATGGCTAGAAATGTTGGCGGCATGGCTCGAAATGTTGGCGGCATGTCTCGAAATGTTGGCGGCATGGCTCGAAGTGTTGGCGGCATGGCTCGAGGTGTTAGCGGAATGGCTCGAAATGTTGGCGGCATGGCTCAAAATGTTGGCGGCATGGCTTGAAATGTTGGCGGCATGGCTCGAAGTGTTGGCGGCATAGCTAGAAATAATGACGGCATGGCTCGAAATGTTGGCGATATGGCTCGAAGTGTTGGCGGCATGGCTAGAAGTGTTGGCGGCATGGTTCGAAATGTTGGCGGCATGGTACGAAATGTTGGCGGCATGGCTCGAAATGATGACGGCATGGCTCGAAATGTTGGCGACATGGCTCGAAGTGTTGGCGGCATGGCTAGAAGTGTTGGCGGCATGGCTCGAAATGATGGCGGCATGGCTCGAAGTGTTGGCGGCGTGGCTCGAAATGTTGGCGGCATGGCTCGAAATGTTGGCGTCACGGCTCGAAATGTTGGCGGCATGGCTCGAAATTTTGGCTGCATGGCTCGAAATGTTGGCGGCATGGCTTGAAATTTTGGCGGCATGGCTCGAAATGTTGGCGGCAAGGCTCGAAGTGTTGGTGGCATGGTTCGAAATGTTAACGGCATGGCTCCAAGTGTTGACGGCATGGCTAGAAATGTTGGCGGCATGGCTAGAAATGTTGGCGGCATGGTTCGAAATGTTGGCGGCATGGCTCGAAATGTTGGCGGGATGGCTCGAAACGTTGGCGGCGTGGCTATAAATGTTGGCGGCGTGGCTCAAAATGTTGGCGATATGGCTCGAAATGTTGGCGGCATGGCTCGAAATGTTGGCGGCTTTTTTCGAAATGTTGGCGGCATGGCTCGAAATGTAGGCGGCATGGTTGGAAATGTTGGCGGCATGGCTCGAAATGTTGGCGGCATGGCTCGAAATGTTGACGGCATGGCTCGAAATGTTGGCGGCATGGCTCCAAATGTTGGTGGCATGGCTCGAAACGTTGGCGGCGTGGCTATAAATGTTGGCGGCGTGGCTCAAAATGTTGGCGATATGGCTCGAAATTATGGCGGAATGGCTCGAAATGTTGGCGGCTTTTTTCGAAATGTTGGCGGCATGGCTCGAAATGTTGGCGGCATGGCTCGAAATGTTGGCGGCATGGCTGGAAATGTTGGCGGCATTGCTCGAAATGTTGGCGGCATGGCTCGAAATGTTGGCGGCATGGCTCGAAATGGCGGCATGACTCAAAATGTTGGCGGCATGGCTCGAAATGTTGGCGGGATGGCTCGAAACGTTGGCGGCGTGGCTATAAATGTTGGCGGCGTGGCTCAAAATGTTGGTGATATGGCTCGAAATGTTGGCGGCATGGCTCGAAATGTTGGCGGCTTTTTTCGAAATGTTGGCGGCATGGCTCGAAATGTTGGCGGTATGGCTCGAAATGTAGGCGGCATGGCTGGAAATGTTGGCGGCATGGCTCGAAATGTTGGCGGCATGGCTCGAAATGTTGACGGCATGGCTCGAAATGTTGGCGGCATGGCTCGAAATGTTGGCGGCATGGCTCGAAATGTTGGTGACATGGCTCGAAATGTTGGCGGCATGACTCGAAATGTTGGCGGCATGGCTCGAAATGATGGCGGCATGGCTCGAAATGTTGGCGGCATTGCCCGAAATGTTGGCGGCATGGCTCAAAATGTTGGCGGCATGGCTCGAAATGGTTGCGGCATAGCTCGAAATGTTGGCGGCATGGCTCGAAATGTTGGCTGCATGGCTCGAAATGTTGGCGGCATGGCTGGAAATGTTGGCGGCATGGCTCGAAATGTTGGCGGCATGGCTCCAAGTGTTGACGGCATGGTTCGAAATGTTGGCGGGATGGCTCGAAACGTTGGCGGCGTGGCTATAAATGTTGGCGGCGTGGCTCGAAATGTTGGCGGCATGGCTCGAAATGTTGGCGGCACGGCTCGAAATGTTGGCGGCATGGCTCGAAATTTTGGTTGCATGGCTCGAAATGTTGGCGGCATGGCTCGAAATTTTCGCGGCATGGCTCGAAATGTTGGCGGCAAGGCTCGAAGTGTTGGTGACATGGTTCGAAATGTTGGCGGCATGGCTCCAAGTGTTGACGGCATGGCTAGAAATGTTGGCGGCATGGCTAGAAATGTTGGCGGCATGGCTCGAAATGTTGGCGGCATGTCTCGAAATGTTGGCGGCATGGCTCGAAGTGTTGGCGGCATGGCTCGAGGTGTTAGCGGAATGGCTCGAAATGTTGGCGGCATGGCTCAAAATGTTGGCGGCATGGCTTGAAATGTTGGCGGCATGGCTCGAAGTGTTGGCGGCATAGCTAGAAATAATGACGGCATGGCTCGAAATGTTGGCGATATGCCTCGAAGTGTTGGCGGCATGGCTAGAAGTGTTGGCGGCATGGCTCGAAATGTTGGCGGCATGGTACGAAATGTTGGCGGCATTGCTCGAAATGATGACGGCAGGGCTCGAAATGTTGGCGACATGGCTCGAAGTGTTGGCGGCATGGCTAGAAGTGTTGGCGGCATGGCTCGAAATGTTGGCGGCATGGCTCGAAGTGTTGGCGGCGTGGCTCGAAATGTTGGCGGCATGGCTTGAAATGTTGGCGGCACGGCTCGAAATGTTGGCGGCATGGCTCGAAATTTTGGCTGCATGGCTCGAAATGTTGGCGGCATGGCTCGAAATTTTGGCGGCATGGCTCGAAATGTTGGCGGCATGGTTCGAAATGTTGGCGGCATGGCTCGAAATATTGGCGGGATGGCTCGAAACGTTGGCGGCTTGGCTCCAAGTGTTGACGGCATGGCTAGAAATGTTGGCGGCATGGCTAGAAATGTTGGCGGCATGGTTCGAAATGTTGGCGGCATGGCTCGAAATATTGGCGGGATGGCTCGAAACGTTGGCGGCTTGGCTATAAATGTTGGCGGCGTGGCTCAAAATGTTGGCGACATGGCTCGAAATGTTGGCGGCATGGCTCGAAATGTTGGCGGCTTTTTTCGAAATGTTGGCGGCATGGCTCGAAATGTTGGCGGTATGGCTCGAAATGTTGGCGTCATGGCTGGAAATGTTGGCGGCATGGCTCGAAATGTTGGCGGCATGGCTCGAAATGTTGACGGCATGGCTCGAAATGTTGGCGGCATGGCTCCAAATGTTGGTGGCATGGCTCCAAATGTTGGCGGCGTGGCTCCAAATGTTGGCGGCTTGGCTCGAAATGTTGGCGGCATGGCTCGAAATGTTGGCGGCATGGCTCAAAATGTTGGCGGCGTGGCTCGAAATGTTGGCGGCATGGCTCGAAATGTTGGCGGCATGGCTGGAAATGTTGACGGCATTGCTCGAAATGTTGGCGGCATGGCTCGAAATGTTGGCGGCATGGCTCGAAATGGCGGCATGACTCAAAATGTTGGCGGCATGGCTCGAAGTGTTATCGGCATAGCTCGAAATGTTGGCGGCATGGCTCGAAATGTTGGCGGCATGGCTCGAAATGTTGGCGGCATGGCTCGAAACGTTGGCGGCGTGGCTATAAATGTTGGCGGCGTGGCTCAAAATGTTGGCGATATGGCTCGAAATGTTGGCGGCATGGCTCGAAATGTTGGCGGCTTTTTTCGAAATGTTGGCGGCATGGCTCGAAATGTTGGCGGTATGGCTCGAAATGTAGGCGGCATGGCTGGAAATGTTGGCGGCATGGCTCGAAATGTTGGCGGCATGGCTCGAAATGTTGACGGCATGGCTCGAAATGTTGGCGGCATGGCTCGAAATGTTGGCGGCATGGCTCGAAATGTTGGTGACATGGCTCGAAATGTTGGCGGCATGACTCGAAATGTTGGCGGCATGGCTCGAAATAATGGCGGCATGGCTCGAAATGTTGGCGGCATTGCCCGAAATGTTGGCGGCATGGCTCAAAATGTTGGCGGCATGGCTCGAAATGTTTGCGGCATAGCTCGAAATGTTGGCGGCATGGCTCGAAATGTTGGCGGCATGGCTCGAAATGTTGGCGGCATGGCTGGAAATGTTGGCGGCATGGCTCGAAATGTTGGCGGCATGGCTCCAAGTGTTGACGGCATGGTTCGAAATGTTGGCGGGATGGCTCGAAACGTTGGCGGCGTGGCTATAATTGTTGGCGGCGTGGCTCGAAATGTTGGCGGCATGGCTCGAAATGTTGGCGGCACGGCTCGAAATGTTGGCCGCATGGCTCGAAATTTTGGTTGCATGGCTCGAAATGTTGGCGGCATGGCTCGAAATTTTCGCGGCATGGCTCGAAATGTTGGCGGCAAGGCTCGAAGTGTTGGTGACATGGTTCGAAATGTTGGCGGCATGGCTCCAAGTGTTGACGGCATGGCTAGAAATGTTGGCGGCATGGCTAGAAATGTTGGCGGCATGGCACGAAATGTTGGCGGCATGTCTCGAAATGTTGGCGGCATGGCTCGAAGTGTTGGCGGCATGGCTCGAGGTGTTAGCGGAATGGCTCGAAATGTTGGCGGCATGGCTCAAAATGTTGGCGGCATGGCTTGAAATGTTGGCGGCATGGCTCGAAGTGTTGGCGGCATAGCTAGAAATAATGACGGCATGGCTCGAAATGTTGGCGATATGGCTCGAAGTGTTGGCGGCATGGCTAGAAGTGTTGGCGGCATGGCTCGAAATGTTGGCGGCATGGTACGAAATGTTGGCGGCATTGCTCGAAATGATGACGGCAGGGCTCGAAATGTTGGCGACATGGCTCGAAGTGTTGGCGGCATGGCTAGAAGTGTTGGCGGCATGGCTCGAAATGTTGGCGGCATGGCTCGAAGTGTTGGCGGCGTGGCTCGAAATGTTGGCGGCATGGCTTGAAATGTTGGCGGCACGGCTCGAAATGTTGGCGGCATGGCTCGAAATTTTGGCTGCATGGCTCGAAATGTTGGCGGCATGGCTCGAAATTTTGGCGGCATGGCTCGAAATGTTGGCGGCAAGGCTCGAAGTGTTGGTGGCATGGTTCGAAATGTTGGCGGCATGGCTCCAAGTGTTGACGGCATGGCTAGAAATGTTGGCGGCATGGCTAGAAATGTTGGCGGCATGGTTCGAAATGTTGGCGGCATGGCTCGAAATATTGGCGGGATGGCTCGAAACGTTGGCGGCTTGGCTATAAATGTTGGCGGCGTGGCTCAAAATGTTGGCGACATGGCTCGAAATGTTGGCGGCATGGCTCGAAATGTTGGCGGCTTTTTTCGAAATGTTGGCGGCATGGCTCGAAATGTTGGCGGTATGGCTCGAAATGTTGGCGTCATGGCTGGAAATGTTGGCGGCATGGCTCGAAATGTTGGCGGCATGGCTCGAAATGTCGACGGCATTGCTCGAAATGTTGGCGGCATGGCTCCAAATGTTGGTGGCATGGCTCCAAATGTTGGCGGCGTGGCTCCAAATGTTGGCGGCTTGGCTCGAAATGTTGGCGGCATGGCTCGAAATGTTGGCGGCTTGGCTCAAAATGTTGGCGGCGTGGCTCGAAATGTTGGCGGCATGGCTCGAAATGTTGGCGGCATGGCTGGAAATGTTGACGGCATTGCTCGAAATGTTGGCGGCATGGCTCGAAATGTTGGCGGCATGGCTCGAAATGGCGGCATGACTCAAAATGTTGGCGGCATGGCTCGAAGTGTTATCGGCATAGCTCGAAATGTTGGCGGCATGGCTCGAAATGTTGGCGGCATGGCTCGAAATGTTGGCGGCATGGCTCGAAATGTTGGCGGCATGGCTGGAAATGTTGACGGCATATCTCGAAATGTTAGCGGCATGGCTCGAAATGTTGGCGGCACAGCTCCAAATGCTGCAGCATGGCTTGAAATGTTGGCGGCATGGCTTGAAATGTTGGCGGCATGGCTCGAAGTGTTGGCGGCATAGCTAGAAATAATGACGGCATGGCTCGAAATGTTGGCGATATGGCTCGAAGTGTTGGCGGCATGGCTAGAAGTGTTGGCGGCATGGCTCGAAATGTTGGCGGCATGGTACGAAATGTTGGCGGCATTGCTCGAAATGATGACGGCAGGGCTCGAAATGTTGGCGACATGGCTCGAAGTGTTGGCGGCATGGCTAGAAGTGTTGGCGGCATGGCTCGAAATTTTAGCGGCATGGCTCGAAGTGTTGGCGGCGTGGCTCGAAATGTTGGCGGCATGGCTCGAAATGTTGGCGGCACGGCTCGAAATGTTGGCGGCATGGCTCGAAATTTTGGCTGCATGGCTCGAAATGTTGGCGGCATGGCTCGAAATTTTGGCGGCATGGCTCGAAATGTTGGCGGCAAGGCTCGAAGTGTTGGTGGCATGGTTCGAAATGTTGGCGGCATGGCTCCAAGTGTTGACGGCATGGCTAGAAATGTTGGCGGCATGGCTAGAAATGTTGGCGGCATGGTTCGAAATGTTGGCGGCATGGCTCGAAATATTGGCGGGATGGCTCGAAACGTTGGCGGCGTGGCTATAAATGTTGGCGGCGTGGCTCTAAATGTTGGCGACATGGCTCGAAATGTTGGCGGCATGGCTCGAAATGTTGGCGGCTTTTTTCGAAATGTTGGCGGCATGGCTCGAAATGTTGGCGGTATGGCTCGAAATGTTGGCGTCATGGCTGGAAATGTTGGCGGCATGGCTCGAAATGTTGGCGGCATGGCTCGAAATGTTGACGGCATGGCTCGAAATGTTGGCGGCATGGCTCCAAATGTTGGTGGCATGGCTCCAAATGTTGGCGGCGTGGCTCCAAATGTTGGCGGCTTGGCTCGAAATGTTGGCGGCATGGCTCGAAATGTTGGCGGCATGGCTCAAAATGTTGGCGGCGTGGCTCGAAATGTTGGCGGCATGGCTCGAAATGTTGGCGGCATGGCTGGAAATGTTGGCGGCATTGCTCGAAATGTTGGCGGCATGGCTCGAAATGTTGGCGGCATGGCTCGAAATGGCGGCATGACTCAAAATGTTGGCGGCATGGCTCGAAGTGTTATCGGCATAGCTCGAAATGTTGGCGGCATGGCTCGAAATGTTGGCGGCATGGCTCGAAATGTTGGCGGCATGGCTCGAAATGTTGGCGGCATGGCTGGAAATGTTGACGGCATATCTCGAAATGTTAGCGGCATGGCTCGAAATGTTGGCGGCACAGCTCCAAATGCTGCAGCGTGGCTCGAAATGTTGGCGGCATGGCTCGAAATGTTGGCGGCATGGCTGGAAATGTTGGCAGCATGGCTCGAAATGTTGGCGGCATGGTACGAAATGTTGGCGGCATGGCTCGAAATGATGACGGCATGGCTCGAAATGTTGGCGATATGGCTCGAAGTGTTGGCGGCATGGCTAGAAGTGTTGGCTACATGGCTCGAAATGTTGGCGGCATGGTACGAAATGTTGGCGGCATGGCTCGAAATGATGACGGCATGGCTCGAAATGTTGGCGACATGGCTCGAAGTGTTGGCGGCATGGCTAGAAGTGTTGGCGGCATGGTACGAAATGTTGGCGGCATGGCTGGAAATGTTGGCGGCATGGCTCGAAATGTTGGCGGCATGGCTCGAAATGTTGACGGCATGGCTCGAAATGTTGGCGGCATGGCTCGAAACGTTGGCGGCGTGGCTATAAATGTTGGCGGCGTGGCTCAAAATGTTGGCGATATGGCTCGAAATGTTGGCGGAATGGCTCGAAATGTTGGCGGCTTTTTTCGAAATGTTGGCGGCATGGCTCGAAATGTTGGCGGCATGGCTCGAAATGTTGGCGGCATGGCTGGAAATGTTGGCGGCATTGCTCGAAATGTTGGCGGCATGGCTCGAAATGTTGGCGGCATGGCTCGAAATGGCGGCATGACTCAAAATGTTGGCGGCATGGCTCGAAATGTTGGCGGGATGGCTCGAAACGTTGGCGGCGTGGCTATAAATGTTGGCGGCGTGGCTCAAAATGTTGGCGATATGGCTCGAAATGTTGGCGGCATGGCTCGAAATGTTGGCGGCTTTTTTCGAAATGTTGGCGGCATGGCTCGAAATGTTGGCGGTATGGCTCGAAATGTAGGCGGCATGGCTGGAAATGTTGGCGGCATGGCTCGAAATGTTGGCGGCATGGCTCGAAATGTTGACGGCATGGCTCGAAATGTTGGCGGCATGGCTCGAAATGTTGGCGGCATGGCTCGAAATGTTGGTGACATGGCTCGAAATGTTGGCGGCATGACTCGAAATGTTGGCGGCATGGCTCGAAATGATGGCGGCATGGCTCGAAATGTTGGCGGCATTGCCCGAAATGTTGGCGGCATGGCTCAAAATGTTGGCGGCATGGCTCGAAATGTTTGCGGCATAGCTCGAAATGTTGGCGGCATGGCTCGAAATGTTGGCGGCATGGCTCGAAATGTTGGCGGCATGGCTGGAAATGTTGGCGGCATGGCTCGAAATGTTGGCGGCATGGCTCCAAGTGTTGACGGCATGGTTCGAAATGTTGGCGGGATGGCTCGAAACGTTGGCGGCGTGGCTATAAATGTTGGCGGCGTGGCTCGAAATGTTGGCGGCATGGCTCGAAATGTTGGCGGCACGGCTCGAAATGTTGGCGGCATGGCTCGAAATTTTGGTTGCATGGCTCGAAATGTTGGCGGCATGGCTCGAAATTTTCGCGGCATGGCTCGAAATGTTGGCGGCAAGGCTCGAAGTGTTGGTGACATGGTTCGAAATGTTGGCGGCATGGCTCCAAGTGTTGACGGCATGGCTAGAAATGTTGGCGGCATGGCTAGAAATGTTGGCGGCATGGCTCGAAATGTTGGCGGCATGTCTCGAAATGTTGGCGGCATGGCTCGAAGTGTTGGCGGCATGGCTCGAGGTGTTGGCGGCATAGCTAGAAATAATGACGGCATGGCTCGAAATGTTGGCGATATGGCTCGAAGTGTTGGCGGCATGGCTAGAAGTGTTGGCGGCATGGCTCGAAATGTTGGCGGCATGGTACGAAATGTTGGCGGCATTGCTCGAAATGATGACGGCAGGGCTCGAAATGTTGGCGACATGGCTCGAAGTGTTGGCGGCATGGCTAGAAGTGTTATCGGCATAGCTCGAAATGTTGGCGGCATGGCTCTAAATGTTGGCGGCATGGCTCGAAATGTTGGCGGCATGGCTCGAAATGTTGGTGACATGGCTCGAAATGTTGGCGGCATGACTCGAAATGTTGGCGGCATGGCTCGAAATAATGGCGGCATGGCTCGAAATGTTGGCGGCGTTGCCCGAAATGTTGGCGGCATGGCTCAAAATGTTGGCGGCATGGCTCGAAATGTTTGCGGCATAGCTCGAAATGTTGGCGGCATGGCTCGAAATGTTGGCGGCATGGCTCGAAATTTTGGCGGCATGGCTCGAAATGTTGGCGGCAAGGCTCGAAGTGTTGGTGGCATGGTTCGAAATGTTGGCGGCATGGCTCCAAGTGTTGACGTCATGGCTAGAAATGTTGGCGGCATGGCTAGAAATGTTGGCGGCATGGCTCGAAATGTTGGCGGCATGTCTCGAAATGTTGGCGGCATGGCTCGAAGTGTTGGCGGCATGGCTCGAGGTGTTAGCGGAATGGCTCGAAATGTTGGCGGCATGGCTCAAAATGTTGGCGGCATGGCTTGAAATGTTGGCGGCATGGCTCGAAGTGTTGGCGGCATAGCTAGAAATAATGACGGCATGGCTCGAAATGTTGGCGATATGGCTCTAAGTGTTGGCGGCATCGCTAGAAGTGTTGGCGGCATGGCTCGAAATGTTGGCGGCATGGTACGAAATGTTGGCGGCATGGTTCGAAATGACGACGGCATGGCTCGAAATGTTGGCGACATGGCTCGAAGTGTTGGCGGCATGGCTAGAAGTGCTGGCGGCATGGCTCGAAATGTTTGCGGCATGGCTCGAAATGTTGGCGGCACGGCTCGAAATGTTGGCGGCATGGCTTGAAATTTTGGCTGCATGGCTCGAAATGTTGGCGGCATGGCTCGAAATGTTGGCGGCATGGCTCGAAGTGTTGGCGGCATGGCTCGAGGTGTTAGCGGAATGGCTCGAAATGTTGGCGGCATGGCTCAAAATGTTGGCGGCATGGCTTGAAATGTTGGCGGCATGGCTCGAAGTGTTGGCGGCATAGCTAGAAATAATGACGGCATGGCTCGAAATGTTGGCGATATGGCTCTAAGTGTTGGCGGCATGGCTAGAAGTGTTGGCGGCATGGCTCGAAATGTTGGCGGCATGGTACGAAATGTTGGCGGCATGGCTCGAAATGACGACGGCATGGCTCGAAATGTTGGCGACATGGCTCGAAGTGTTGGCGGCATGGCTAGAAGTGCTGGCGGCATGGCTCGAAATGTTTGCGGCATGGCTCGAAATGTTGGCGGCACGGCTCGAAATGTTGGCGGCATGGCTTGAAATTTTGGCTGCATGGCTCGAAATGTTGGCGGCGTGGCTCGAAATGTTGGCGGCATGGCTCGAAATGTTGGCGGCACGGCTCGAAATGTTGGCGGCATGGCTTGAAATTTTGGCTGCATGGCTCGAAATGTTGGCGGCATGGCTCGAAATTTTGGCGGCATGGCTCGAAATGTTGGCGGCAAGGCTCGAAGTGTTGGTGGCATGGTTCGAAATGTTGGCGGCATGGCTCCAAGTGTTGACGGCATGGCTAGAAATGTTGGCGGCATGGCTATAAATGTTGGCGGCGTGGCTCGAAATGTTGGCGGCATGGCTCGAAATGTTGGCGGCACGGCTCGAAATGTTGGCGGCATGGCTCGAAATTTTGGTTGCATGGCTCGAAATGTTGGCGGCATGGCTCGAAATTTTGGCGGCATGGCTAGAAATGTTGGCGGCAAGGCTCGAAGTGTTGGTGGCATGGTTCGAAATGTTGGCGGCATGGCTCCAAGTGTTGACGGCATGTCTAGAAATGTTGGCGGCATGGCTAGAAATGTTGGCGGCATGGCTCGAAATGTTGGCGGCATGTCTCGAAATGTTGGCGGCATGGCTCGAAGTGTTGGCGGCATGGCTCGAGGTGTTAGCGGAATGGCTCGAAATGTTGGCGGCATGGCTCAAAATGTTGGCGGCATGGCTTGAAATGTTGGCGGCATGGCTCGAAGTGTTGGCGGCATAGCTAGAAATAATGACGGCATGGCTCGAAATGTTGGCGATATGGCTCGAAGTGTTGGCGGCATGGCTAGAAGTGTTGGCGGCATGGTTCGAAATGTTGGCGGCATGGTACGAAATGTTGGCGGCATGGCTCGAAATGATGACGGCATGGCTCGAAATGTTGGCGACATGGCTCGAAGTGTTGGCGGCATGGCTAGAAGTGTTGGCGGCATGGCTCGAAATGTTGGCGGCATGGCTCGAAGTGTTGGCGGCGTGGCTCGAAATGTTGGCGGCATGGCTCGAAATGTTGGCGTCACGGCTCGAAATGTTGGCGGCATGGCTCGAAATTTTGGCTGCATGGCTCGAAATGTTGGCGGCATGGCTTGAAATTTTGGCGGCATGGCTCGAAATGTTGGCGGCAAGGCTCGAAGTGTTGGTGGCATGGTTCGAAATGTTAACGGCATGGCTCCAAGTGTTGACGGCATGGCTAGAAATGTTGGCGGCATGGCTAGAAATGTTGGCGGCATGGTTCGAAATGTTGGCGGCATGGCTCGAAATGTTGGCGGGATGGCTCGAAACGTTGGCGGCGTGGCTATAAATGTTGGCGGCGTGGCTCAAAATGTTGGCGATATGGCTCGAAATGTTGGCGGCATGGCTCGAAATGTTGGCGGCTTTTTTCGAAATGTTGGCGGCATGGCTCGAAATGTAGGCGGCATGGTTGGAAATGTTGGCGGCATGGCTCGAAATGTTGGCGGCATGGCTCGAAATGTTGACGGCATGGCTCGAAATGTTGGCGGCATGGCTCCAAATGTTGGTGGCATGGCTCGAAACGTTGGCGGCGTGGCTATAAATGTTGGCGGCGTGGCTCAAAATGTTGGCGATATGGCTCGAAATTATGGCGGAATGGCTCGAAATGTTGGCGGCTTTTTTCGAAATGTTGGCGGCATGGCTCGAAATGTTGGCGGCATGGCTCGAAATGTTGGCGGCATGGCTGGAAATGTTGGCGGCATTGCTCGAAATGTTGGCGGCATGGCTCGAAATGTTGGCGGCATGGCTCGAAATGGCGGCATGACTCAAAATGTTGGCGGCATGGCTCGAAATGTTGGCGGGATGGCTCGAAACGTTGGCGGCGTGGCTATAAATGTTGGCGGCGTGGCTCAAAATGTTGGTGATATGGCTCGAAATGTTGGCGGCATGGCTCGAAATGTTGGCGGCTTTTTTCGAAATGTTGGCGGCATGGCTCGAAATGTTGGCGGTATGGCTCGAAATGTAGGCGGCATGGCTGGAAATGTTGGCGGCATGGCTCGAAATGTTGGCGGCATGGCTCGAAATGTTGACGGCATGGCTCGAAATGTTGGCGGCATGGCTCGAAATGTTGGTGACATGGCTCGAAATGTTGGCGGCATGACTCGAAATGTTGGCGGCATGGCTCGAAATGATGGCGGCATGGCTCGAAATGTTGGCGGCATTGCCCGAAATGTTGGCGGCATGGCTCAAAATGTTGGCGGCATGGCTCGAAATGGTTGCGGCATAGCTCGAAATGTTGCGGCATGGCTCGAAATGTTGGCTGCATGGCTCGAAATGTTGGCGGCATGGCTGGAAATGTTGGCGGCATGGCTCGAAATGTTGGCGGCATGGCTCCAAGTGTTGACGGCATGGTTCGAAATGTTGGCGGGATGGCTCGAAACGTTGGCGGCGTGGCTATAAATGTTGGCGGCGTGGCTCGAAATGTTGGCGGCATGGCTCGAAATGTTGGCGGCACGGCTCGAAATGTTGGCGGCATGGCTCGAAATTTTGGTTGCATGGCTCGATATGTTGGCGGCATGGCTCGAAATTTTCGCGGCATGGCTCGAAATGTTGGCGGCAAGGCTCGAAGTGTTGGTGACATGGTTCGAAATGTTGGCGGCATGGCTCCAAGTGTTGACGGCATGGCTAGAAATGTTGGCGGCATGGCTAGAAATGTTGGCGGCATGGCTCGAAATGTTGGCGGCATGTCTCGAAATGTGGCGGCATGGCTCGAAGTGTTGGCGGCATGGCTCGAGGTGTTAGCGGAATGGCTCGAAATGTTGGCGGCATGGCTCAAAATGTTGGCGGCATGGCTTGAATGTGGCGGCATGGCTCGAAGTGTTGGCGGCATAGCTAGAAATAATGACGGCATGGCTCGAAATGTTGGCGATATGCCTCGAAGTGTTGGCGGCATGGCTAGAAGTGTTGGCGGCATGGCTCGAAATGTTGGCGGCATGGTACGAAATGTTGGCTGCATTGCTCGAAATGATGACGCAGGGCTCGAAATGTTGGCGACATGGCTCGAAGTGTTGCGGCATGGCTAGAAGTGTTGGCGGCATGGCTCGAAATGTTGGCGGCATGGCTCGAAGTGTTGCGGCGTGGCTCGAAATGTTGGCGGCATGGCTTGAAATGTGGCGGCACGGCTCGAAATGTTGGCGGCATGGCTCGAAATTTTGGCTGCATGGCTCGAAATGTTGGCGGCATGGCTCGAAATTTTGGCGGCATGGCTCGAAATGTTGGCGGCATGGTTCGAAATGTTGGCGGCATGGCTCGAAATATTGGCGGGATGGCTCGAAACGTTGGCGGCTTGGCTCCAAGTGTTGACGGCATGGCTAGAAATGTTGGCGGCATGGCTAGAAATGTTGGCGGCATGGTTCGAAATGTTGGCGGCATGGCTCAAAATATTGGCGGGATGGCTCGAAACGTTGGCGGCTTGGCTATAAATGTTGGCGGCGTGGCTCAAAATGTTGGCGACATGGCTCGAAATGTTGGCGGCATGGCTCGAAATGTTGGCGGCTTTTTTCGAAATGTTGGCGGCATGGCTCGAAATGTTGGCGGTATGGCTCGAAATGTTGGCGTCATGGCTGGAAATGTTGGCGGCATGGCTCGAAATGTTGGCGGCATGGCTCGAAATGTTGACGGCATGGCTCGAAATGTTGGCGGCATGGCTCCAAATGTTGGTGGCATGGCTCCAAATGTTGGCGGCGTGGCTCCAAATGTTGGCGGCTTGGCTCGAAATGTTGGCGGCATGGCTCGAAATGTTGGCGGCATGGCTCAAAATGTTGGCGGCGTGGCTCGAAATGTTGGCGGCATGGCTCGAAATGTTGGCGGCATGGCTGGAAATGTTGACGGCATTGCTCGAAATGTTGGCGGCATGGCTCGAAATGTTGGCGGCATGGCTCGAAATGGCGGCATGACTCAAAATGTTGGCGGCATGGCTCGAAGTGTTATCGGCATAGCTCGAAATGTTGGCGGCATGGCTCGAAATGTTGGCGGCATGGCTCGAAATGTTGGCGGCATGGCTCGAAACGTTGGCGGCGTGGCTATAAATGTTGGCGGCGTGGCTCAAAATGTTGGCGATATGGCTCGAAATGTTGGCGGCATGGCTCGAAATGTTGGCGGCTTTTTTCGAAATGTTGGCGGCATGGCTCGAAATGTTGGCGGTATGGCTCGAAATGTAGGCGGCATGGCTGGAAATGTTGGCGGCATGGCTCGAAATGTTGGCGGCATGGCTCGAAATGTTGACGGCATGGCTCGAAATGTTGGCGGCATGGCTCGAAATGTTGGCGGCATGGCTCGAAATGTTGGTGACATGGCTCGAAATGTTGGCGGCATGACTCGAAATGTTGGCGGCATGGCTCGAAATAATGGCGGCATGGCTCGAAATGTTGGCGGCATTGCCCGAAATGTTGGCGGCATGGCTCAAAATGTTGGCGGCATGGCTCGAAATGTTTGCGGCATAGCTCGAAATGTTGGCGGCATGGCTCGAAATGTTGGCGGCATGGCTCGAAATGTTGGCGGCATGGCTGGAAATGTTGGCGGCATGGCTCGAAATGTTGGCGGCATGGCTCCAAGTGTTGACGGCATGGTTCGAAATGTTGGCGGGATGGCTCGAAACGTTGGCGGCGTGGCTATAAATGTTGGCGGCGTGGCTCGAAATGTTGGCGGCATGGCTCGAAATGTTGGCGGCACGGCTCGAAATGTTGGCCGCATGGCTCGAAATTTTGGTTGCATGGCTCGAAATGTTGGCGGCATGGCTCGAAATTTTCGCGGCATGGCTCGAAATGTTGGCGGCAAGGCTCGAAGTGTTGGTGACATGGTTCGAAATGTTGGCGGCATGGCTCCAAGTGTTGACGGCATGGCTAGAAATGTTGGCGGCATGGCTAGAAATGTTGGCGGCATGGCACGAAATGTTGGCGGCATGTCTCGAAATGTTGGCGGCATGGCTCGAAGTGTTGGCGGCATGGCTCGAGGTGTTAGCGGAATGGCTCGAAATGTTGGCGGCATGGCTCAAAATGTTGGCGGCATGGCTTGAAATGTTGGCGGCATGGCTCGAAGTGTTGGCGGCATAGCTAGAAATAATGACGGCATGGCTCGAAATGTTGGCGATATGGCTCGAAGTGTTGGCGGCATGGCTAGAAGTGTTGGCGGCATGGCTCGAAATGTTGGCGGCATGGTACGAAATGTTGGCGGCATTGCTCGAAATGATGACGTCAGGGCTCGAAATGTTGGCGACATGGCTCGAAGTGTTGGCGGCATGGCTAGAAGTGTTGGCGGCATGGCTCGAAATGTTGGCGGCATGGCTCGAAGTGTTGGCGGCGTGGCTCGAAATGTTGGCGGCATGGCTCGAAATTTTGGCTGCATGGCTCGAAATGTTGGCGGCATGGCTCGAAATTTTGGCGGCATGGCTCGAAATGTTAGCGGCAAGGCTCGAAGTGTTGGTGGCATGGTTCGAAATGTTGGCGGCATGGCTCCAAGTGTTGACGGCATGGCTAGAAATGTTGGCGGCATGGCTAGAAATGTTGGCGGCATGGTTCGAAATGTTGGCGGCATGGCTCGAAATATTGGCGGGATGGCTCGAAACGTTGGCGGCTTGGCTATAAATGTTGGCGGCGTGGCTCAAAATGTTGGCGACATGGCTCGAAATGTTGGCGGCATGGCTCGAAATGTTGGCGGCTTTTTTCGAAATGTTGGCGGCATGGCTCGAAATGTTGGCGGTATGGCTCGAAATGTTGGCGTCATGGCTGGAAATGTTGGCGGCATGGCTCGAAATGTTGGCGGCATGGCTCGAAATGTCGACGGCATTGCTCGAAATGTTGGCGGCATGGCTCCAAATGTTGGTGGCATGGCTCCAAATGTTGGCGGCGTGGCTCCAAATGTTGGCGGCTTGGCTCGAAATGTTGGCGGCATGGCTCGAAATGTTGGCGGCTTGGCTCAAAATGTTGGCGGCGTGGCTCGAAATGTTGGCGGCATGGCTCGAAATGTTGGCGGCATGGCTGGAAATGTTGACGGCATTGCTCGAAATGTTGGCGGCATGGCTCGAAATGTTGGCGGCATGGCTCGAAATGGCGGCATGACTCAAAATGTTGGCGGCATGGCTCGAAGTGTTATCGGCATAGCTCGAAATGTTGGCGGCATGGCTCGAAATGTTGGCGGCATGGCTCGAAATGTTGGCGGCATGGCTCGAAATGTTGGCGGCATGGCTGGAAATGTTGACGGCATATCTCGAAATGTTAGCGGCATGGCTCGAAATGTTGGCGGCACAGCTCCAAATGCTGCAGCATGGCTTGAAATGTTGGCGGCATGGCTTGAAATGTTGGCGGCATGGCTCGAAGTGTTGGCGGCATAGCTAGAAATAATGACGGCATGGCTCGAAATGTTGGCGATATGGCTCGAAGTGTTGGCGGCATGGCTAGAAGTGTTGGCGGCATGGCTCGAAATGTTGGCGGCATGGTACGAAATGTTGGCGGCATTGCTCGAAATGATGACGGCAGGGCTCGAAATGTTGGCGACATGGCTCGAAGTGTTGGCGGCATGGCTAGAAGTGTTGGCGGCATGGCTCGAAATCTTAGCGGCATGGCTCGAAGTGTTGGCGGCGTGGCTCGAAATGTTGGCGGCATGGCTCGAAATGTTGGCGGCACGGCTCGAAATGTTGGCGGCATGGCTCGAAATTTTGGCTGCATGGCTCGAAATGTTGGCGGCATGGCTCGAAATTTTGGCGGCATGGCTCGAAATGTTGGCGGCAAGGCTCGAAGTGTTGGTGGCATGGTTCGAAATGTTGGCGGCATGGCTCCAAGTGTTGACGGCATGGCTAGAAATGTTGGCGGCATGGCTAGAAATGTTGGCGGCATGGTTCGAAATGTTGGCGGCATGGCTCGAAATATTGGCGGGATGGCTCGAAACGTTGGCGGCGTGGCTATAAATGTTGGCGGCGTGGCTCTAAATGTTGGCGACATGGCTCGAAATGTTGGCGGCATGGCTCGAAATGTTGGCGGCTTTTTTCGAAATGTTGGCGGCATGGCTCGAAATGTTGGCGGTATGGCTCGAAATGTTGGCGTCATGGCTGGAAATGTTGGCGGCATGGCTCGAAATGTTGGCGGCATGGCTCGAAATGTTGACGGCATGGCTCGAAATGTTGGCGGCATGGCTCCAAATGTTGGTGGCATGGCTCCAAATGTTGGCGGCGTGGCTCCAAATGTTGGCGGCTTGGCTCGAAATGTTGGCGGCATGGCTCGAAATGTTGGCGGCATGGCTCAAAATGTTGGCGGCGTGGCTCGAAATGTTGGCGGCATGGCTCGAAATGTTGGCGGCATGGCTGGAAATGTTGGCGGCATTGCTCGAAATGTTGGCGGCATGGCTCGAAATGTTGGCGGCATGGCTCGAAATGGCGGCATGACTCAAAATGTTGGCGGCATGGCTCGAAGTGTTATCGGCATAGCTCGAAATGTTGGCGGCATGGCTCGAAATGTTGGCGGCATGGCTCGAAATGTTGGCGGCATGGCTCGAAATGTTGGCGGCATGGCTGGAAATGTTGACGGCATATCTCGAAATGTTAGCGGCATGGCTCGAAATGTTGGCGGCACAGCTCCAAATGCTGCAGCGTGGCTCGAAATGTTGGCGGCATGGCTCGAAATGTTGGCGGCATGGCTGGAAATGTTGGCAGCATGGCTCGAAATGTTGGCGGCATGGTACGAAATGTTGGCGGCATGGCTCGAAATGATGACGGCATGGCTCGAAATGTTGGCGATATGGCTCGAAGTGTTGGCGGCATGGCTAGAAGTGTTGGCTACATGGCTCGAAATGTTGGCGGCATGGTACGAAATGTTGGCGGCATGGCTCGAAATGATGACGGCATGGCTCGAAATGTTGGCGACATGGCTCGAAGTGTTGGCGGCATGGCTAGAAGTGTTGGCGGCATGGTACGAAATGTTGGCGGCATGGCTGGAAATGTTGGCGGCATGGCTCGAAATGTTGGCGGCATGGCTCGAAATGTTGACGGCATGGCTCGAAATGTTGGCGGCATGGCTCGAAATGTTGGCGGCATGGCTGGAAATGTTGGCGGCATTGCTCGAAATGTTGGCGGCATGGCTCGAAATGTTGGCGGCATGGCTCGAAATGGCGGCATGACTCAAAATGTTGGCGGCATGGCTCGAAATGTTGGCGGGATGGCTCGAAACGTTGGCGGCGTGGCTATAAATGTTGGCGGCGTGGCTCAAAATGTTGGCGATATGGCTCGAAATGTTGGCGGCATGGCTCGAAATGTTGGCGGCTTTTTTCGAAATGTTGGCGGCATGGCTCGAAATGTTGGCGGTATGGCTCGAAATGTAGGCGGCAT
Source organism: Agriotes lineatus (assembly GCA_940337035.1). Taxonomy (NCBI): domain Eukaryota; kingdom Metazoa; phylum Arthropoda; class Insecta; order Coleoptera; family Elateridae; genus Agriotes; species Agriotes lineatus. Next base: position 143,644,760 of record OW679200.1, read on the forward strand.
GGCTGGAAATGTTGGCGGCATGGCTCGAAATGTTGGCGGCATGGCTCGAAATGTTGACGGCATGGCTCGAAATGTTGGCGGCATGGCTCGAAATGTTGGCGGCATGGCTCGAAATGTTGGTGACATGGCTCGAAATGTTGGCGGCATGACTCGAAATGTTGGCGGCATGGCTCGAAATGATGGCGGCATGGCTCGAAATGTTGGCGGCATTGCCCGAAATGTTGGCGGCATGGCTCAAAATGTTGGCGGCATGGCTCGAAATGTTTGCGGCATAGCTCGAAATGTTGGCGGCATGGCTCGAAATGTTGGCGGCATGGCTCGAAATGTTGGCGGCATGGCTGGAAATGTTGGCGGCATGGCTCGAAATGTTGGCGGCATGGCTCCAAGTGTTGACGGCATGGTTCGAAATGTTGGCGGGATGGCTCGAAACGTTGGCGGCGTGGCTATAAATGTTGGCGGCGTGGCTCGAAATGTTGGCGGCATGGCTCGAAATGTTGGCGGCACGGCTCGAAATGTTGGCGGCATGGCTCGAAATTTTGGTTGCATGGCTCGAAATGTTGGCGGCATGGCTCGAAATTTTCGCGGCATGGCTCGAAATGTTGGCGGCAAGGCTCGAAGTGTTGGTGACATTGTTCGAAATGTTGGCGGCAAGGCTCCAAGTGTTGACGGCATGGCTAGAAATGTTGGCGGCATGGCTAGAAATGTTGGCGGCATGGCTCGAAATGTTGGCGGCATGTCTCGAAATGTTGGCGGCATGGCTCGAAGTGTTGGCGGCATGGCTCGAGGTGTTAGCGGAATGGCTCGAAATGTTGGCGGCATGGCTCAAAATGTTGGCGGCATGGCTTGAAATGTTGGCGGCATGGCTCGAAGTGTTGGCGGCATAGCTAGAAATAATGACGGCATGGCTCGAAATGTTGGCGATATGGCTCGAAGTGTTGGCGGCATGGCTAGAAGTGTTGGCGGCATGGCTCGAAATGTTGGCGGCATGGTACGAAATGTTGGCGGCATTGCTCGAAATGATGACGGCAGGGCTCGAAATGTTGGCGACATGGCTCGAAGTGTTGGCGGCATGGCTAGAAGTGTTGGCGGCATGGCTCGAAATGTTGGCGGCATGGCTCGAAGTGTTGGCGGCGTGGCTCGAAATGTTGGCGGCATGGCTTGAAATGTTGGCGGCACGGCTCGAAATGTTGGCGGCATGGCTCGAAATTTTGGCTGCATGGCTCGAAATGTTGGCGGCATGGCTCGAAATTTTGGCGGCATGGCTCGAAATGTTGGCGGCAAGGCTCGAAGTGTTGGTGGCATGGTTCGAAATGTTGGCGGCATGGCTCCAAGTGTTGACGGCATGGCTAGAAATGTTGGCGGCATGGCTAGAAATGTTGGCGGCATGGTTCGAAATGTTGGCGGCATGGCTCGAAATATTGGCGGGATGGCTCGAAACGTTGGCGGCTTGGCTATAAATGTTGGCGGCGTGGCTCAAAATGTTGGCGACATGGCTCGAAATGTTGGCGGCATGGCTCGAAATGTTGGCGGCTTTTTTCGAAATGTTGGCGGCATGGCTCGAAATGTTGGCGGTATGGCTCGAAATGTTGGCGTCATGGCTGGAAATGTTGGCGGCATGGCTCGAAATGTTGGCGGCATGGCTCGAAATGTTGACGGCATGGCTCGAAATGTTGGCGGCATGGCTCCAAATGTTGGTGGCATGGCTCCAAATGTTGGCGGCGTGGCTCCAAATGTTGGCGGCTTGGCTCGAAATGTTGGCGGCATGGCTCGAAATGTTGGCGGCATGGCTCAAAATGTTGGCGGCGTGGCTCGAAATGTTGGCGGCATGGCTCGAAATGTTGGCGGCATGGCTGGAAATGTTGACGGCATTGCTCGAAATGTTGGCGGCATGGCTCGAAATGTTGGCGGCATGGCTCGAAATGGCGGCATGACTCAAAATGTTGGCGGCATGGCTCGAAGTGTTATCGGCATAGCTCGAAATGTTGGCGGCATGGCTCGAAATGTTGGCGGCATGGCTCGAAATGTTGGCGGCATGGCTCGAAACGTTGGCGGCGTGGCTATAAATGTTGGCGGCGTGGCTCAAAATGTTGGCGATATGGCTCGAAATGTTGGCGGCATGGCTCGAAATGTTGGCGGCTTTTTTCGAAATGTTGGCGGCATGGCTCGAAATGTTGGCGGTATGGCTCGAAATGTAGGCGGCATGGCTGGAAATGTTGGCGGCATGGCTCGAAATGTTGGCGGCATGGCTCGAAATGTTGACGGCATGGCTCGAAATGTGTTCGGCATGGCTCGAAATGTTGGCGGCATGGCTCGAAATGTTGGTGACATGGCTCGAAATATTGGCGGCATGACTCGAAATGTTGGCGGCATGGCTCGAAATGATGGCGGCATGGGTCGAAATGTTGGCGGCATTGCCCGAAATGTTGGCGGCATGGCTCAAAATGTTGGCGGCATGGCTCGAAATGTTTGCGGCATAGCTCGAAATGTTGGCGGCATGGCTCGAAATGTTGGCGGCATGGCTCGAAATGTTGGCGGCATGGCTGGAAATGTTGGCGGCATGGCTCGAAATGTTGGCGGCATGGCTCCAAGTGTTGACGGCATGGTTCGAAATGTTGGCGGGATGGCTCGAAACGTTGGCGGCGTGGCTATAAATGTTGGCGGCGTGGCTCGAAATGTTGGCGGCATGGCTCGAAATGTTGGCGGCACGGCTCGAAATGTTGGCGGCATGGCTCGAAATTTTGGTTGCATGGCTCGAAATGTTGGCGGCATGGCTCGAAATTTTCGCGGCATGGCTCGAAATGTTGGCGGCAAGGCTCGAAGTGTAGGTGACATGGTTCGAAATGTTGGCGGCATGGCTCCAAGTGTTGACGGCATGGCTAGAAATGTTGGCGGCATGGCTAGAAATGTTGGCGGCATGGCTCGAAATGTTGGCGGCATGTCTCGAAATGTTGGCGGCATGGCTCGAAGTGTTGGCGGCATGGCTTGAGGTGTTAGCGGAATGGCTCGAAATGTTGGCGGCATGGCTCAAAATGTTGGCGGCATGGCTTGAAATGTTGGCGGCATGGCTCGAAGTGTTGGCGGCATAGCTAGAAATAATGACGGCATGGCTCGAAATGTTGGCGATATGGCTCGAAGTGTTGGCGGCATGGCTAGAAGTGTTGGCGGCATGGCTCGAAATGTTGGCGGCATGGTACGAAATGTTGGCGGCATTGCTCGAAATGATGACGGCAGGGCTCGAAATGTTGGCGACATGGCTCGAAGTGTTGGCGGCATGGCTAGAAGTGTTGGCGGCATGGCTAGAAATGTTGGCGGCATGGCTCGAAATGTTGGCGGCATGTCTCGAAATGTTGGCGGCATGGCTCGAAGTGTTGGCGGCATGGCTTGAGGTGTTAGCGGAATGGCTCGAAATGTTGGCGGCATGGCTCAAAATGTTGGCGGCATGGCTCGAAATGTTGGCGGCATGGCTCGAAGTGTTGGCGGCGTGGCTCGAAATGTTGGCGGCATGGCTTGAAATGTTGGCGGCACGGCTCGAAATGTTGGCGGCATGGCTCGAAATTTTGGCTGCATGGCTCGAAATGTTGGCGGCATGGCTCGAAATTTTGGCGGCATGGCTCGAAATGTTGGCGGCAAGGCTGGAAGTGTTGGTGGCATGGTTCGAAATGTTGGCGGCATGGCTCCAAGTGTTGACGGCATGGCTAGAAATGTTGGCGGCATGGCTAGAAATGTTGGCGGCATGGTTCGAAATGTTGGCGGCATGGCTCGAAATATTGGCGGGATGGCTCGAAACGTTGGCGGCTTGGCTATAAATGTTGGCGGCGTGGCTCAAAATGTTGGCGACATGGCTCGAAATGTTGGCGGCATGGCTCGAAATGTTGGCGGCTTTTTTCGAAATGTTGGCGGCATGGCTCGAAATGTTGGCGGTATGGCTCGAAATGTTGGCGTCATGGCTGGAAATATTGGCGGCATGGCTCGAAATGTTGGCGGCATGGCTCGAAATGTTGACGGCATGGCTCGAAATGTTGGCGGCATGGCTCCAAATGTTGGTGGCATGGCTCCAAATGTTGGCGGCGTGGCTCCAAATGTTGGCGGCTTGGCTCGAAATGTTGGCGGCATGGCTCGAAATGTTGGCGGCATGGCTCAAAATGTTGGCGGCGTGGCTCGAAATGTTGGCGGCATGGCTCGAAATGTTGGCGGCATGGCTGGAAATGTTGACGGCATTGCTCGAAATGTTGGCGGCATGGCTCGAAATGTTGGCGGCATGGCTCGAAATGGCGGCATGACTCAAAATGTTGGCGGCATGGCTCGAAGTGTTATCGGCATAGCTCGAAATGTTGGCGGCATGGCTCGAAATGTTGGCGGCATGGCTCGAAATGTTGGCGGCATGGCTCGAAACGTTGGCGGCATGGCTGGAAATGTTGACGGCATATCTCGAAATGTTAGCGGCATGGCTCGAAATGTTGGCGGCACAGCTCCAAATGCTGCAGCATGGCTTGAAATGTTGGCGGCATGGCTCGAAGTGTTGGCGGCATAGCTAGAAATAATGACGGCATGGCTCGAAATGTTGGCGATATGGCTCGAAGTGTTGGCGGCATGGCTAGAAGTGTTGGCGGCATGGCTCGAAATGTTGGCGGCATGGTACGAAATGTTGGCGGCATTGCTCGAAATGATGACGGCAGGGCTCGAAATGTTGGCGACATGGCTCGAAGTGTTGGCGGCATGGCTAGAAGTGTTGGCGGCATGGCTCGAAATTTTAGCGGCATGGCTCGAAGTGTTGGCGGCGTGGCTCGAAATGTTGGCGGCATGGCTCGAAATGTTGGCGGCACGGCTCGAAATGTTGGCGGCATGGCTCCAAGTGTTGACGGCGTGGCTCGAAATGTTGGCGGCATGGCTCGAAATGTTGGCGGCATGGCTCGAAATTTTGGCGGCATGGCTCGAAATGTTGGCGGCAAGGCTCGAAGTGTTGGTGGCATGGTTCGAAATGTTGGCGGCATGGCTCCAAGTGTTGACGGCATGGCTAGAAATGTTGGCGGCATGGCTAGAAATGTTGGCGGCATGGTTCGAAATGTTGGCGGCACGGCTCGAAATGTTGGCGGCATGGCTCGAAATTTTGGTTGCATGGCTCGAAATGTTGGCGGCATGGCTCGAAATTTTCGCGGCATGGCTCGAAATGTTGGCGGCAAGGCTCGAAGTGTAGGTGACATGGTTCGAAATGTTGGCGGCATGGCTCCAAGTGTTGACGGCATGGCTAGAAATGTTGGCGGCATGGCTAGAAATGTTGGCGGCATGGCTCGAAATGTTGGCGGCATGTCTCGAAATGTTGGCGGCATGGCTCGAAGTGTTGGCGGCATGGCTTGAGGTGTTAGCGGAATGGCTCGAAATGTTGGCGGCATGGCTCAAAATGTTGGCGGCATGGCTTGAAATGTTGGCGGCATGGCTCGAAGTGTTGGCGGCATAGCTAGAAATAATGACGGCATGGCTCGAAATGTTGGCGATATGGCTCGAAGTGTTGGCGGCATGGCTAGAAGTGTTGGCGGCATGGCTCGAAATGTTGGCGGCATGGTACGAAATGTTGGCGGCATTGCTCGAAATGATGACGGCAGGGCTCGAAATGTTGGCGACATGGCTCGAAGTGTTGGCGGCATGGCTAGAAGTGTTGGCGGCATGGCTCGAAATGTTGGCGGCATGGCTCGAAGTGTTGGCGGCGTGGCTCGAAATGTTGGCGGCATGGCTTGAAATGTTGGCGGCACGGCTCGAAATGTTGGCGGCATGGCTCGAAATTTTGGCTGCATGGCTCGAAATGTTGGCGGCATGGCTCGAAATTTTGGCGGCATGGCTCGAAATGTTGGCGGCAAGGCTGGAAGTGTTGGTGGCATGGTTCGAAATGTTGGCGGCATGGCTCCAAGTGTTGACGGCATGGCTAGAAATGTTGGCGGCATGGCTAGAAATGTTGGCGGCATGGTTCGAAATGTTGGCGGCATGGCTCGAAATATTGGCGGGATGGCTCGAAACGTTGGCGGCTTGGCTATAAATGTTGGCGGCGTGGCTCAAAATGTTGGCGACATGGCTCGAAATGTTGGCGGCATGGCTCGAAATGTTGGCGGCTTTTTTCGAAATGTTGGCGGCATGGCTCGAAATGTTGGCGGTATGGCTCGAAATGTTGGCGTCATGGCTGGAAATATTGGCGGCATGGCTCGAAATGTTGGCGGCATGGCTCGAAATGTTGACGGCATGGCTCGAAATGTTGGCGGCATGGCTCCAAATGTTGGTGGCATGGCTCCAAATGTTGGCGGCGTGGCTCCAAATGTTGGCGGCTTGGCTCGAAATGTTGGCGGCATGGCTCGAAATGTTGGCGGCATGGCTCAAAATGTTGGCGGCGTGGCTCGAAATGTTGGCGGCATGGCTCGAAATGTTGGCGGCATGGCTGGAAATGTTGACGGCATTGCTCGAAATGTTGGCGGCATGGCTCGAAATGTTGGCGGCATGGCTCGAAATGGCGGCATGACTCAAAATGTTGGCGGCATGGCTCGAAGTGTTATCGGCATAGCTCGAAATGTTGGCGGCATGGCTCGAAATGTTGGCGGCATGGCTCGAAATGTTGGCGGCATGGCTCGAAACGTTGGCGGCATGGCTGGAAATGTTGACGGCATATCTCGAAATGTTAGCGGCATGGCTCGAAATGTTGGCGGCACAGCTCCAAATGCTGCAGCATGGCTTGAAATGTTGGCGGCATGGCTCGAAGTGTTGGCGGCATAGCTAGAAATAATGACGGCATGGCTCGAAATGTTGGCGATATGGCTCGAAGTGTTGGCGGCATGGCTAGAAGTGTTGGCGGCATGGCTCGAAATGTTGGCGGCATGGTACGAAATGTTGGCGGCATTGCTCGAAATGATGACGGCAGGGCTCGAAATGTTGGCGACATGGCTCGAAGTGTTGGCGGCATGGCTAGAAGTGTTGGCGGCATGGCTCGAAATTTTAGCGGCATGGCTCGAAGTGTTGGCGGCGTGGCTCGAAATGTTGGCGGCATGGCTCGAAATGTTGGCGGCACGGCTCGAAATGTTGGCGGCATGGCTCCAAGTGTTGACGGCGTGGCTCGAAATGTTGGCGGCATGGCTCGAAATGTTGGCGGCATGGCTCGAAATTTTGGCGGCATGGCTCGAAATGTTGGCGGCAAGGCTCGAAGTGTTGGTGGCATGGTTCGAAATGTTGGCGGCATGGCTCCAAGTGTTGACGGCATGGCTAGAAATGTTGGCGGCATGGCTAGAAATGTTGGCGGCATGGTTCGAAATGTTGGCGGCATGGCTCGAAATATTGGCGGGATGGCTCGAAACGTTGGCGGCGTGGCTATAAATGTTGGCGGCGTGGCTCAAAATGTTGGCGACATGGCTCGAAATGTTGGCGGCATGGCTCGAAATGTTGGCGGCTTTTTTCGAAATGTTGGCGGCATGGCTCGAAATGTTGGCGGTATGGCTCGAAATGTTGGCGTCATGGCTGGAAATGTTGGCGGCATGGCTCGAAATGTTGGCGGCATGGCTCGAAATGTTGACGGCATGGCTCGAAATGTTGGCGGCATGGCTCCAACTGTTGGTGGCATGGCTCCAAATGTTGGCGGCGTGGCTCCAAATGTTGGCGGCTTGGCTCGAAATGTTGGCGGCATGGCTCGAAATGTTGGCGGCATGGCTCAAAATGTTGGCGGCGTGGCTCGAAATGTTGGCGGCATGGCTCGAAATGTTGGCGGCATGGCTGGAAATGTTGGCGGCATTGCTCGAAATGTTGGCGGCATGGCTCGAAATGTTGGCGGCATGGCTCGAAGTGTTATCGGCATAGCTCGAAATGTTGGCGGCATGGCTCGAAATGTTGGCGGCATGGCTCGAAATGTTGGCGGCATGGCTCGAAATGTTGGCGGCATGGCTGGAAATGTTGACGGCATATCTCGAAATGTTAGCGGCATGGCTCGAAATGTTGGCGGCACAGCTCCAAATGCTGCAGCGTGGCTCGAAATGTTGGCGGCATGGCTCGAAATGTTGGCGGCATGGCTGGAAATGTTGGCAGCATGGCTCGAAATGTTGGCGGCATGGTACGAAATGTTGGCGGCATGGCTCGAAATGATGACGGCATGGCTCGAAATGTTGGCGATATGGCTCGAAGTGTTGGCGGCATGGCTAGAAGTGTTGGCTACATGGCTCGAAATGTTGGCGGCATGGTACGAAATGTTGGCGGCATGGCTCGAAATGATGACGGCATGGCTCGAAATGTTGGCGACATGGCTCGAAGTGTTGGCGGCATGGCTAGAAGTGTTGGCGGCATGGTTTGAAATGTTGACGGCATGGCTCGAAATGTTGGCGGCATGGCTCAAAATTTTGGCTGCATGGCTCGAAATGTTGGCGGCATGGCTCGAAATTTTGGCGGCATGGCTCGAAATGTTGGCGGCATGGCTCGAAGTGTTGGCGGCATGGTTTGAAATGTTGGCGGCATGGCTCAAAGTGTTGACGGCATGGCTAGAAATGTTGGCGGCATGGCTAGAAATGTTGGCGGCATGGTTCGAAATGTTGGCGGCATGGCTCGAAATGTCGGCGGGATGGCTCGAAACGTTGGCGGCGTGGCTCCAAATGTTGGCGGCGTGGCTCAAAATGTTGGCGACATGGCTCGAAATGTTGGCGGCATGGCTCGAAATGTTGGCGGCTTTTTTCGAAATGTTGGCGGCATGGCTCGAAATGTTGGCGGCATGGCTCGAAATGTTGGCGGCATGGCTGGAAATGTTGGCGGCATGGCTCGAAATGTTGGCGGCATGGCTCGAAATGGCGGCATGACTCAAAGTGTTGGCGGCATGGCTCGAAGTGTTGGCGGCATAGCTCGAAATGTTGGCGGCATGGCTCGAAATGTTGGCGGCATGGCTCGAAATGTTGGCGGCATGGTTCGAAATGTTGGTGGCATGGCTCGAAATGTTGGCGGCATGACTCGAAATGTTGGCGGCATGGCTCGAAATGATGGCGGAATGGTACGAAATGTTGGCGGCATGGCTCAAAATGATGACGGCATGGCTCGAAATGTTGGCGACATGGCTCGAAGTGTTGGCGGCATGGCTAGAAGTGTTGGCGGCATGGCTCGAAATGTTGGCGGCATGGCTCGAAGTGTTGGCGGCGTAGCTCGAAATGTTGGCCGCATGTCTCGAAATGTTGGCGGCATGGCTCGAAGTGTTGGCGGCATGGCTCGAAATGTAGTGGCATGGCTCAAAATGTTGGCGGCATGGCTCGAAATGTTGGCGGCATGGCTCGAAATGTTGGCGGCATGTCTCGAAATGTTGGCGGCATGGCTCGAAGTGTTGGCGGCATGGCTCGAGATGTTAGCGGAATGGCTCGAAATGTTGCCGGCATGGCTCAAAATGTTGGCGGCATGGCTTGAAATGTTGGCAGCATGGCTCGAAGTGTTGGCGGCATAGCTAGAAATGATGACGGCATATCTCGAAATGTTGGCGATATGGCTCGAAGTGTTGGCGGCATGGCTAGAAGTGTTGGCGGCATGGCTCGAAATGTTGGCGGCATGGTACGAAATGTTGGCGGCATGGCTCGAAATGATGACGGCATGGCTCGAAATGTTGGCGACATGGCTCGAAGTGTTGGCGGCATTGCTAGAAGTGTTGGCGGCATGGCTCGAAATGTTGGCGGCATGGCTCAAAATGTTGGCGGCATGGCTTGAAATGTTGGCAGCATGGCTCGAAGTGTTGGCGGCATAGCTAGAAATGATGACGGCATATCTCGAAATGTTGGCGATATGGCTCGAAGTGTTGGCGGCATGGCTAGAAGTGTTGGCGGCATGGCTCGAAATGTTGGCGGCATGGTACGAAATGTTGGCGGCATGGCTCGAAATGATGACGGCATGGCTCGAAATGTTGGCGGCATGGCTCGAAATGTTGGCGGCACGGCTCGAAATGTTGGCGGCATGGCTCGAAATTTTGGCTGCATGGCTCGAAATGTTGGCGGCATGGCTCGAAATTTTGGCGGCATGGCTCGAAATGTTGGCGGCATGGCTCGAAATGTTGACGGCATATCTCGAAATGTTAGCGGCATGGCTCGAAATGTTGGCGGCACAGCTCCAAATGCTGCAGCATGGCTTGAAATGTTGGCGGCATGGCTCGAAGTGTTGGCGGCATAGCTAGAAATAATGACGGCATGGCTCGAAATGTTGGCGATATGGCTCGAAGTGTTGGCGGCATGGCTAGAAGTGTTGGCGGCATGGCTCGAAATGTTGGCGGCATGGTACGAAATGTTGGCGGCATTGCTCGAAATGATGACGGCAGGGCTCGAAATGTTGGCGACATGGCTCGAAGTGTTGGCGGCATGGCTAGAAGTGTTGGCGGCATGGCTCGAAATTTTAGCGGCATGGCTCGAAGTGTTGGCGGCGTGGCTCGAAATGTTGGCGGCATGGCTCGAAATGTTGGCGGCACGGCTCGAAATGTTGGCGGCATGGCTCCAAGTGTTGACGGCGTGGCTCGAAATGTTGGCGGCATGGCTCGAAATGTTGGCGGCATGGCTCGAAATTTTGGCGGCATGGCTCGAAATGTTGGCGGCAAGGCTCGAAGTGTTGGTGGCATGGTTCGAAATGTTGGCGGCATGGCTCCAAGTGTTGACGGCATGGCTAGAAATGTTGGCGGCATGGCTAGAAATGTTGGCGGCATGGTTCGAAATGTTGGCGGCACGGCTCGAAATGTTGGCGGCATGGCTCGAAATTTTGGTTGCATGGCTCGAAATGTTGGCGGCATGGCTCGAAATTTTCGCGGCATGGCTCGAAATGTTGGCGGCAAGGCTCGAAGTGTAGGTGACATGGTTCGAAATTTTCGCGGCATGGCTCGAAATGTTGGCGGCAAGGCTCGAAGTGTAGGTGACATGGTTCGAAATGTTGGCGGCATGGCTCCAAGTGTTGACGGCATGGCTAGAAATGTTGGCGGCATGGCTAGAAATGTTGGCGGCATGGCTCGAAATGTTGGCGGCATGTCTCGAAATGTTGGCGGCATGGCTCGAAGTGTTGGCGGCATGGCTTGAGGTGTTAGCGGAATGGCTCGAAATGTTGGCGGCATGGCTCAAAATGTTGGCGGCATGGCTTGAAATGTTGGCGGCATGGCTCGAAGTGTTGGCGGCATAGCTAGAAATAATGACGGCATGGCTCGAAATGTTGGCGATATGGCTCGAAGTGTTGGCGGCATGGCTAGAAGTGTTGGCGGCATGGCTCGAAATGTTGGCGGCATGGTACGAAATGTTGGCGGCATTGCTCGAAATGATGACGGCAGGGCTCGAAATGTTGGCGACATGGCTCGAAGTGTTGGCGGCATGGCTAGAAGTGTTGGCGGCATGGCTCGAAATGTTGGCGGCATGGCTCGAAGTGTTGGCGGCGTGGCTCGAAATGTTGGCGGCATGGCTTGAAATGTTGGCGGCACGGCTCGAAATGTTGGCGGCATGGCTCGAAATTTTGGCTGCATGGCTCGAAATGTTGGCGACATGGCTCGAAATTTTGGCGGCATGGCTCGAAATGTTGGCGGCAAGGCTGGAAGTGTTGGTGGCATGGTTCGAAATGTTGGCGGCATGGCTCCAAGTGTTGACGGCATGGCTAGAAATGTTGGCGGCATGGCTAGAAATGTTGGCGGCATGGTTCGAAATGTTGGCGGCATGGCTCGAAATATTGGCGGGATGGCTCGAAACGTTGGCGGCTTGGCTATAAATGTTGGCGGCGTGGCTCAAAATGTTGGCGACATGGCTCGAAATGTTGGCGGCATGGCTCGAAATGTTGGCGGCTTTTTTCGAAATGTTGGCGGCATGGCTCGAAATGTTGGCGGTATGGCTCGAAATGTTGGCGTCATGGCTGGAAATATTGGCGGCATGGCTCGAAATGTTGGCGGCATGGCTCGAAATGTTGACGGCATGGCTCGAAATGTTGGCGGCATGGCTCCAAATGTTGGTGGCATGGCTCCAAATGTTGGCGGCGTGGCTCCAAATGTTGGCGGCTTGGCTCGAAATGTTGGCGGCATGGCTCGAAATGTTGGCGGCATGGCTCAAAATGTTGGCGGCGTGGCTCGAAATGTTGGCGGCATGGCTCGAAATGTTGGCGGCATGGCTGGAAATGTTGACGGCATTGCTCGAAATGTTGGCGGCATGGCTCGAAATGTTGGCGGCATGGCTCGAAATGGCGGCATGACTCAAAATGTTGGCGGCATGGCTCGAAGTGTTATCGGCATAGCTCGAAATGTTGGCGGCATGGCTCGAAATGTTGGCGGCATGGCTCGAAATGTTGGCGGCATGGCTCGAAACGTTGGCGGCATGGCTGGAAATGTTGACGGCATATCTCGAAATGTTAGCGGCATGGCTCGAAATGTTGGCGGCACAGCTCCAAATGCTGCAGCATGGCTTGAAATGTTGGCGGCATGGCTCGAAGTGTTGGCGGCATAGCTAGAAATAATGACGGCATGGCTCGAAATGTTGGCGATATGGCTCGAAGTGTTGGCGGCATGGCTAGAAGTGTTGGCGGCATGGCTCGAAATGTTGGCGGCATGGTACGAAATGTTGGCGGCATTGCTCGAAATGATGACGGCAGGGCTCGAAATGTTGGCGACATGGCTCGAAGTGTTGGCGGCATGGCTAGAAGTGTTGGCGGCATGGCTCGAAATTTTAGCGGCATGGCTCGAAGTGTTGGCGGCGTGGCTCGAAATGTTGGCGGCATGGCTCGAAATGTTGGCGGCACGGCTCGAAATGTTGGCGGCATGGCTCCAAGTGTTGACGGCGTGGCTCGAAATGTTGGCGGCATGGCTCGAAATGTTGGCGGCATGGCTCGAAATTTTGGCGGCATGGCTCGAAATGTTGGCGGCAAGGCTCGAAGTGTTGGTGGCATGGTTCGAAATGTTGGCGGCATGGCTCCAAGTGTTGACGGCATGGCTAGAAATGTTGGCGGCATGGCTAGAAATGTTGGCGGCATGGTTCGAAATGTTGGCGGCATGGCTCGAAATATTGGCGGGATGGCTCGAAATGTTGGCGGCATGGCTCGAAATGTTGGCGGCTTTTTTCGAAATGTTGGCGGCATGGCTCGAAATGTTGGCGGTATGGCTCGAAATGTTGGCGTCATGGCTGGAAATGTTGGCGGCATGGCTCGAAATGTTGGCGGCATGGCTCGAAATGTTGACGGCATGGCTCGAAATGTTGGCGGCATGGCTCCAACTGTTGGTGGCATGGCTCCAAATGTTGGCGGCGTGGCTCCAAATGTTGGCGGCTTGGCTCGAAATGTTGGCGGCATGGCTCGAAATGTTGGCGGCATGGCTCAAAATGTTGGCGGCGTGGCTCGAAATGTTGGCGGCATGGCTCGAAATGTTGGCGGCATGGCTGGAAATGTTGGCGGCATTGCTCGAAATGTTGGCGGCATGGCTCGAAATGTTGGCGGCATGGCTCGAAGTGTTATCGGCATAGCTCGAAATGTTGGCGGCATGGCTCGAAATGTTGGCGGCATGGCTCGAAATGTTGGCGGCATGGCTCGAAATGTTGGCGGCATGGCTGGAAATGTTGACGGCATATCTCGAAATGTTAGCGGCATGGCTCGAAATGTTGGCGGCACAGCTCCAAATGCTGCAGCGTGGCTCGAAATGTTGGCGGCATGGCTCGAAATGTTGGCGGCATGGCTGGAAATGTTGGCAGCATGGCTCGAAATGTTGGCGGCATGGTACGAAATGTTGGCGGCATGGCTCGAAATGATGACGGCATGGCTCGAAATGTTGGCGATATGGCTCGAAGTGTTGGCGGCATGGCTAGAAGTGTTGGCTACATGGCTCGAAATGTTGGCGGCATGGTACGAAATGTTGGCGGCATGGCTCGAAATGATGACGGCATGGCTCGAAATGTTGGCGACATGGCTCGAAGTGTTGGCGGCATGGCTAGAAGTGTTGGCGGCATGGTTTGAAATGTTGACGGCATGGCTCGAAATGTTGGCGGCATGGCTCAAAATTTTGGCTGCATGGCTCGAAATGTTGGCGGCATGGCTCGAAATTTTGGCGGCATGGCTCGAAATGTTGGCGGCATGGCTCGAAGTGTTGGCGGCATGGTTTGAAATGTTGGCGGCATGGCTCAAAGTGTTGACGGCATGGCTAGAAATGTTGGCGGCATGGCTAGAAATGTTGGCGGCATGGTTCGAAATGTTGGCGGCATGGCTCGAAATGTCGGCGGGATGGCTCGAAACGTTGGCGGCGTGGCTCCAAATGTTGGCGGCGTGGCTCAAAATGTTGGCGACATGGCTCGAAATGTTGGCGGCATGGCTCGAAATGTTGGCGGCTTTTTTCGAAATGTTGGCGGCATGGCTCGAAATGTTGGCGGCATGGCTCGAAATGTTGGCGGCATGGCTGGAAATGTTGGCGGCATGGCTCGAAATGTTGGCGGCATGGCTCGAAATGGCGGCATGACTCAAAGTGTTGGCGGCATGGCTCGAAGTGTTGGCGGCATAGCTCGAAATGTTGGCGGCATGGCTCGAAATGTTGGCGGCATGGCTCGAAATGTTGGCGGCATGGTTCGAAATGTTGGTGGCATGGCTCGAAATGTTGGCGGCATGACTCGAAATGTTGGCGGCATGGCTCGAAATGATGGCGGAATGGTACGAAATGTTGGCGGCATGGCTCAAAATGATGACGGCATGGCTCGAAATGTTGGCGACATGGCTCGAAGTGTTGGCGGCATGGCTAGAAGTGTTGGCGGCATGGCTCGAAATGTTGGCGGCATGGCTCGAAGTGTTGGCGGCGTAGCTCGAAATGTTGGCCGCATGTCTCGAAATGTTGGCGGCATGGCTCGAAGTGTTGGCGGCATGGCTCGAAATGTAGTGGCATGGCTCAAAATGTTGGCGGCATGGCTCGAAATGTTGGCGGCATGGCTCGAAATGTTGGCGGCATGTCTCGAAATGTTGGCGGCATGGCTCGAAGTGTTGGCGGCATGGCTCGAGATGTTAGCGGAATGGCTCGAAATGTTGGCGGCATGGCTCAAAATGTTGGCGGCATGGCTTGAAATGTTGGCAGCATGGCTCGAAGTGTTGGCGGCATAGCTAGAAATGATGACGGCATATCTCGAAATGTTGGCGATATGGCTCGAAGTGTTGGCGGCATGGCTAGAAGTGTTGGCGGCATGGCTCGAAATGTTGGCGGCATGGTACGAAATGTTGGCGGCATGGCTCGAAATGATGACGGCATGGCTCGAAATGTTGGCGACATGGCTCGAAGTGTTGGCGGCATTGCTAGAAGTGTTGGCGGCATGGCTCGAAATGTTGGCGGCATGGCTCAAAATGTTGGCGGCATGGCTTGAAATGTTGGCAGCATGGCTCGAAGTGTTGGCGGCATAGCTAGAAATGATGACGGCATATCTCGAAATGTTGGCGATATGGCTCGAAGTGTTGGCGGCATGGCTAGAAGTGTTGGCGGCATGGCTCGAAATGTTGGCGGCATGGTACGAAATGTTGGCGGCATGGCTCGAAATGATGACGGCATGGCTCGAAATGTTGGCGGCATGGCTCGAAATGTTGGCGGCACGGCTCGAAATGTTGGCGGCATGGCTCGAAATTTTGGCTGCATGGCTCGAAATGTTGGCGGCATGGCTCGAAATTTTGGCGGCATGGCTCGAAATGTTGGCGGCATGGCTCGAAATGTTGGCGGCATGGCTCCAAGTGTTGACGGCATGGCTAGAAATGTTGGCGGCATGGCTAGAAATGTTGGCGGCATGGTTTGAAATGTTGGCGGCATGGCTCGAAATATTGGCGGGATGGCTCGAAACGTTGGCGGCGTGGCTATAAATGTTGGCGGCGTGGCTCAAAATGTTGGCGACATGGCTCGAAATGTTGGCGGCATGGCTCGAAATGTTGGCGGCTTTTTTCGAAATGTTGGCGGCATGGCTCGAAATGTTGGCGGTATGGCTCGAAATGTTGGCGTCATGGCTGGAAATGTTGGCGGCATGGCTCGAAATGTTGGCGGCATGGCTCGAAATGTTGACGGCATGGCTCGAAATGTTGGCGGCATGGCTCCAAATGTTGGTGGCATGGCTCCAAATGTTGGCGGCGTGGCTCCAAATGTTGGCGGCTTGGCTCGAAATGTTGGCGGCATGGCTCGAAATGTTGGCGGCATGGCTCAAAATGTTGGCGGCGTGGCTCGAAATGTTGGCGGCATGGCTCGAAATGTTGGCGGCATGGCTGGAAATGTTGGCGGCATTGCTCGAAATGTTGGCGGCATGGCTCGAAATGTTGGCGGCATGGCTCGAAATGGCGGCAAGACTCAAAATGTTGGCGGCATGGCTCGAAGTGTTATCGGCATAGCTCGAAATGTTGGCGGCATGGCTCGAAATGTTGGCGGCATGGCTCGAAATGTTGTCGGCATGGCTCGAAATGTTGGCGGCATGGCTGGAAATGTTGACGGCATATCTCGAAATGTTAGCGGCATGGCTCGAAATGTTGGCGGCACAGCTCCAAATGCTGCAGCGTGGCTCGAAATGTTGGCGGCATGGCTCGAAATGTTGGCGGCATGGCTGGAAATGTTGGCAGCATGGCTCGAAATGTTGGCGGCATGGTACGAAATGTTGGCGGCATGGCTCGAAATGATGACGGCATGGCTCGAAATGTTGGCGATATGGCTCGAAGTGTTGGCGGCATGGCTAGAAGTGTTGGCTACATGGCTCGAAATGTTGGCGGCATGGTACGAAATGTTGGCGGCATGGCTCGAAATGATGACGGCATGGCTCGAAATGTTGGCGACATGGCTCGAAGTGTTGGCGGCATGGCTAGAAGTGTTGGCGGCATGGCTTGAAATGTTGACGGCATGGCTCGAAATGTTGGCGGCATGGCTCAAAATTTTGGCTGCATGGCTCGAAATGTTGGCGGCATGGCTCGAAATTTTGGCGGCATGGCTCGAAATGTTGGCGGCATGGCTCGAAGTGTTGGCGGCATGGTTCGAAATGTTGGCGGCATGGCTCAAAGTGTTGACGGCATGGCTAGAAATGTTGGCGGCATGGCTAGAAATGTTGGCGGCATGGTTCGAAATGTTGGCGGCATGGCTCGAAATGTTGGCGGGATGGCTCGAAACGTTGGCGGCGTGGCTCCAAATGTTGGCGGCGTGGCTCAAAATGTTGGCGACATGGCTCGAAATGTTGGCGGCATGGCTCGAAATGTTGGCGGCTTTTTTCGAAATGTTGGCGGCATGGCTCGAAATGTTGGCGGCATGGCTCGAAATGTTGGCGGCATGGCTGGAAATGTTGGCGGCATGGCTCGAAATGTTGGCGGCATGGCTCGAAATGGCGGCATGACTCAAAATGTTGGCGGCATGGCTCGAAGTGTTGGCGGCATAGCTCGAAATGTTGGCGGCATGGCTCGAAATGTTGGCGGCATGGCTCGAAATGTTGGCGGCATGGCTCGAAATGTTGGTGGCATGGCTCGAAATGTTGGCGGCATGACTCGAAATGTTGGCGGCATGGCTCGAAATGATGGCGGAATGGTACGAAATGTTGGCGGCATGGCTCAAAATGATGACGGCATGGCTCGAAATGTTGGCGACATGGCTCGAAGTGTTGGCGGCATGGCTAGAAGTGTTGGCGGCATGGCTCGAAATGTTGGCGGCAAGGCTCGAAGTGTTGGCGGCGTAGCTCGAAATGTTGGCGGCATGTCTCGAAATGTTGGCGGCATGGCTCGAAGTGTTGGCGGCATGGCTCGAAATGTAGTGGCATGGCTCAAAATGTTGGCGGCATGGCTCGAAATGTTGGCGGCATGGCTCGAATTGTTGGCGGCATGGCTCGAGATGTTAGCGGAATGGCTCGAAATGTTGGCGGCATGGCTCAAAATGTTGGCGGCATGGCACGAAATGTGGCGGCATGTCTCGAAATGTTGGCGGCATGGCTCGAAGTGTTGGCGGCATGGTTCGAGATGTTAGCGGAATGGCTCGAAATGTTGGCGGCATGGCTCAAAATGTTGGCGGCATGGCTTGAAATGTTGACAGCATGGCTCGAAGTGTTGGCGGCATAGCTAGAAATGATGACGGCATGGCTCGAAATGTTGGCGGCATAGTACGAAATGTTGGCGGCATGGCTTGAAATGTTGGCGATATGGCTCGAAGTGTTGGCGGCATGGCTAGAAGTGTTGGCGGCATGGCTCGAAATGTTGGCGGCATGGTACGAAATGTTGGCGGCATGGCTCGAAATGATGACGGCATGGCTCGAAATGTTGGCGACATGGCTCGAAGTGTTGGCGGCATGGCTAGAAGTGTTGGCGGCATGGCTCGAAATTTTGGCTGCATGGCTCCAAATGTTGGCGGCATGGCTCGAAATGATGACGGCATGGCTCGAAATGTTGGCGACATGGCTCGAAGTGTTGGCGGCATGGCTAGAAGTGTTGGCGGCATGGCTCGAAATTTTGGCGGCATGGCTCGAAATGTTGGCGGCAAGGCTCGAAGTGTTGGCGGCATGGTTCGAAATGTTGGCGGCATGGCTCCAAGTGTTGACGGCATGGCTCAAAATGTTGGCGGCATGGCTTGAAATGTTGGCGATATGGCTCGAAGTGTTGGCGGCATGGCTAGAAGTGTTGGCGGCATGGATCGAAATGTTGGCGGCATGGTACGAAATGTTGGCGGCATGGCTCGAAATGATGACGGCATGGCTCGAAATGTTGGCGACATGGCTCGAAGTGTTGGCGGCATGGCTAGAAGTGTTGGCGGCATGGCTCGAAATGTTGGCGGCATGGCTCGAAATTTTGGCTGCATGGCTCGAAATGTTGGCGGCATGGCTCGAAATTTTGGCGGCATGGCTCGAAATGTTGGCGGCAAGGCTCGAAGTGTTGGCGGCATGGTTCGAAATGTTGGCGGCATGGCTCCAAGTGTTGACGGCATGGCTAGAAATATTGGCGGCATGGCTAGAAATGTTGGCGGCATGGTTCGAAATGTTGGCGGCATGGCTCGAAATGTTGGCGGGATGGCTCAAAACGTTGGCGGCGTGGCTATAAATGTTGGCGGCGTGGCTCAAAATGTTGGCGACATGGCTCGAAATGTTGGCGGCATGGCTCGAAATGTTGGCGGCTTTTTTCGAAATGTTGGCGGCATGGCTCGAAATGTTGGCGGCATGGCTCGAAATGTTGGCGGCATGGCTCGAAGTGTTATCGGCATAGCTCGAAATGTTGGCGGCATGGCTCGAAATGTTGGCGGCATGGCTCGAAATGTTGGTGACATGGCTCGAAATGTTGGCGGCATGACTCGAAATGTTGGCGACATGGCTCGAAATGATGGCGGCATGGCTCGAAATGTTGGCGGCATTGCCCGAAATGTTGGCGGCATGGCTCAAAATGTTGGCGGCATGGATCGAAATGTTTGCGGCATAGCTCGAAATTTGGCGGCATGGCTCGAAATGTAGGCGGCATGGCTCGAAATGTTGGCGGCATGGCTGGAAATGTTGGCGGCATGGCTCGAAATGTTGGCGGCATGGCTCGAAATTTTGGCGGCGTGGCACGAAATGTTGGCGGCCTGGCTCGAAATGTTGGCGGCATGGCTCGAGGTGTTGGCGTCATGGCTCGTAATGTTGGCGGCATGGCTCGAAATGTTGGCGGCATGGCTGGAAGTGTTGGCGGCATGGCTCAAAATGTTGGCGGCATGGTTCGAAATGTTGGTAGCGTGGTACGAAATGTTGGCGGCATGGCTCGAATTGTTGGCGGCAAGGCTCGAAATGTTGGCGGCATGGCTAAAAATGTTGGCGGCATGGTTCAAAATGTTGGCGGCATGGCTCGAAATGTTGGCGGCATAGGTCGAAATGTTGGCGGCATGTCTCGAAATGTTGGCGGCATGACTCAAAGTGATGGCGGCATGGCTCGAGGTGTTAGCGGAATGGCTCGAAATGTTGGCGGCATGGCTCAAAATGTTGGCGGCATGGCTTGAAATGTTGGCGGCATGGCTCAAAGTGTTGGTGGCATAGCTATAAATGTTAGCGGCATGGCTCAAAATGTTGTCGTCATGGCTCGAAATGTTGGCGGCATGGCTCGATATGTTGGCGGCATGGCTCGAAATGTTGGCGGCATGGCTCTAAATGTTGGCGGCATGGCTCGTAATGTTGGTGGCATGGCTCGAAATGTTGGCGGCATAGCTGGAAATGTTGGCGGCATGGCTCAAAGTGTTGGTGGCATAGCTATAAATGTTAGCGGCATGGCTCAAAATGTTGTCGTCATGGCTCGAAATGTTGGCGGCATGGCTCGATATGTTGGCGGCATGGCTCGAAATGTTGGCGGCATGGCTCTAAATGTTGACGGCATGGCTCGAAATGTTGGCGGCATGGCTCGGAATGTTGGCGGCATAGCTGGAAATGTTGGCGGCATGGTTCGAAATGTTGGCGGCATGGCTCGAAATATTGACGGCATGGCTCGAAATGTTTGCGGCATGGCTCGAAGTGTTGGCGCCATGGCTCGAAATGTTGGCGATATGGCTCGAAGTGTTGGCGGCATGGCTAGAAGTGTTGGCGGCATGGCTCGAAATGTTGGCGGCATGGTACGAAATGTTGGCGGCATGGCTCGAAATGATGACGGCATGGCTCGAAATGTTGGCGACATGGCTCGAAGTGTTGGCGGCATTGCTAGAAGTGTTGGCGGCATGGCTCGAAATGTTGGCGGCATGGCTCAAAATATTGGCGGCATGGCTTGAAATGTTGGCAGCATGGCTCGAAGTGTTGGCGGCATAGCTAGAAATGATGACGGCATATCTCGAAATGTTGGCGATATGGCTCGAAGTGTTGGCGGCATGGCTAGAAGTGTTGGCGGCATGGCTCGAAATGTTGGCGGCATGGTACGAAATGTTGGCGGCATGGCTCGAAATGATGACGGCATGGCTCGAAATGTTGGCGGCATGGCTCGAAATGTTGGCGGCACGGCTCGAAATGTTGGCGGCATGGCTCGAAATTTTGGCTGCATGGCTCGAAATGTTGGCGGCATGGCTCGAAATTTTGGCGGCATGGCTCGAAATGTTGGCGGCATGGCTCGAAATGTTGGCGGCATGGCTCCAAGTGTTGACGGCATGGCTAGAAATGTTGGCGGCATGGCTAGAAATGTTGGCGGCATGGTTTGAAATGTTGGCGGCATGGCTCGAAATATTGGCGGGATGGCTCGAAACGTTGGCGGCGTGGCTATAAATGTTGGCGGCGTGGCTCAAAATGTTGGCGACATGGCTCGAAATGTTGGCGGCATGGCTCGAAATGTTGGCGGCTTTTTTCGAAATGTTGGCGGCATGGCTCGAAATGTTGGCGGTATGGCTCGAAATGTTGGCGTCATGGCTGGAAATGTTGGCGGCATGGCTCGAAATGTTGGCGGCATGGCTCGAAATGTTGACGGCATGGCTCGAAATGTTGGCGGCATGGCTCCAAATGTTGGTGGCATGGCTCCAAATGTTGGCGGCGTGGCTCCAAATGTTGGCGGCTTGGCTCGAAATGTTGGCGGCATGGCTCGAAATGTTGGCGGCATGGCTCAAAATGTTGGCGGCGTGGCTCGAAATGTTGGCGGCATGGCTCGAAATGTTGGCGGCATGGCTGGAAATGTTGGCGGCATTGCTCGAAATGTTGGCGGCATGGCTCGAAATGTTGGCGGCATGGCTCGAAATGGCGGCAAGACTCAAAATGTTGGCGGCATGGCTCGAAGTGTTATCGGCATAGCTCGAAATGTTGGCGGCATGGCTCGAAATGTTGGCGGCATGGCTCGAAGTGTTATCGGCATAGCTCGAAATGTTGGCGGCATGGCTCGAAGTGTTATCGGCATAGCTCGAAATGTTGGCGGCATGGCTCGAAATGTTGGCGGCATGGCTCGAAATGTTGGTGACATGGCTCGAAATGTTGGCGGCATGACTCGAAATGTTGGCGACATGGCTCGAAATGATGGCGGCATGGCTCGAAATGTTGGCGGCATTGCCCGAAATGTTGGCGGCATGGCTCAAAATGTTGGCGGCATGGATCGAAATGTTTGCGGCATAGCTCGAAATTTGGCGGCATGGCTCGAAATGTAGGCGGCATGGCTCGAAATGTTGGCGGCATGGCTGGAAATGTTGGCGGCATGGCTCGAAATGTTGGCGGCATGGCTCGAAATTTTGGCGGCGTGGCACGAAATGTTGGCGGCCTGGCTCGAAATGTTGGCGGCATGGCTCGAGGTGTTGGCGTCATGGCTCGTAATGTTGGCGGCATGGCTCGAAATGTTGGCGGCATGGCTGGAAGTGTTGGCGGCATGGCTCAAAATGTTGGCGGCATGGTTCGAAATGTTGGTAGCGTGGTACGAAATGTTGGCGGCATGGCTCGAATTGTTGGCGGCAAGGCTCGAAATGTTGGCGGCATGGCTCGAAATGTTGGCGGCATGGTTCAAAATGTTGGCGGCATGGCTCGAAATGTTGGCGGCATAGGTCGAAATGTTGGCGGCATGTCTCGAAATGTTGGCGGCATGACTCAAAGTGATGGCGGCATGGCTCGAGGTGTTAGCGGAATGGCTCGAAATGTTGGCGGCATGGCTCAAAATGTTGGCGGCATGGCTTGAAATGTTGGCGGCATGGCTCAAAGTGTTGGTGGCATAGCTATAAATGTTAGCGGCATGGCTCAAAATGTTGTCGTCATGGCTCGAAATGTTGGCGGCATGGCTCGATATGTTGGCGGCATGGCTCGAAATGTTGGCGGCATGGCTCTAAATGTTGGCGGCATGGCTCGTAATGTTGGTGGCATGGCTCGAAATGTTGGCGGCATAGCTGGAAATGTTGGCGGCATGGCTCAAAGTGTTGGTGGCATAGCTATAAATGTTAGCGGCATGGCTCAAAATGTTGTCGTCATGGCTCGAAATGTTGGCGGCATGGCTCGATATGTTGGCGGCATGGCTCGAAATGTTGGCGGCATGGCTCTAAATGTTGACGGCATGGCTCGAAATGTTGGCGGCATGGCTCGGAATGTTGGCGGCATAGCTGGAAATGTTGGCGGCATGGTTCGAAATGTTGGCGGCATGGCTCGAAATATTGACGGCATGGCTCGAAATGTTTGCGGCATGGCTCGAAGTGTTGGCGCCATGGCTCGAAATGTTGGCGATATGGCTCGAAGTGTTGGCGGCATGGCTAGAAGTGTTGGCGGCATGGCTCGAAATGTTGGCGGCATGGTACGAAATGTTGGCGGCATGGCTCGAAATGATGACGGCATGGCTCGAAATGTTGGCGACATGGCTCGAAGTGTTGGCGGCATTGCTAGAAGTGTTGGCGGCATGGCTCGAAATGTTGGCGGCATGGCTCAAAATGTTGGCGGCATGGCTTGAAATGTTGGCAGCATGGCTCGAAGTGTTGGCGGCATAGCTAGAAATGATGACGGCATATCTCGAAATGTTGGCGATATGGCTCGAAGTGTTGGCGGCATGGCTAGAAGTGTTGGCGGCATGGCTCGAAATGTTGGCGGCATGGTACGAAATGTTGGCGGCATGGCTCGAAATGATGACGGCATGGCTCGAAATGTTGGCGGCATGGCTCGAAATGTTGGCGGCACGGCTCGAAATGTTGGCGGCATGGCTCGAAATTTTGGCTGCATGGCTCGAAATGTTGGCGGCATGGCTCGAAATTTTGGCGGCATGGCTCGAAATGTTGGCGGCATGGCTCGAAATGTTGGCGGCATGGCTCCAAGTGTTGACGGCATGGCTAGAAATGTTGGCGGCATGGCTAGAAATGTTGGCGGCATGGTTTGAAATGTTGGCGGCATGGCTCGAAATATTGGCGGGATGGCTCGAAACGTTGGCGGCGTGGCTATAAATGTTGGCGGCGTGGCTCAAAATGTTGGCGACATGGCTCGAAATGTTGGCGGCATGGCTCGAAATGTTGGCGGCTTTTTTCGAAATGTTGGCGGCATGGCTCGAAATGTTGGCGGTATGGCTCGAAATGTTGGCGTCATGGCTGGAAATGTTGGCGGCATGGCTCGAAATGTTGGCGGCATGGCTCGAAATGTTGACGGCATGGCTCGAAATGTTGGCGGCATGGCTCCAAATGTTGGTGGCATGGCTCCAAATGTTGGCGGCGTGGCTCCAAATGTTGGCGGCTTGGCTCGAAATGTTGGCGGCATGGCTCGAAATGTTGGCGGCATGGCTCAAAATGTTGGCGGCGTGGCTCGAAATGTTGGCGGCATGGCTCGAAATGTTGGCGGCATGGCTGGAAATGTTGGCGGCATTGCTCGAAATGTTGGCGGCATGGCTCGAAATGTTGGCGGCATGGCTCGAAATGGCGGCAAGACTCAAAATGTTGGCGGCATGGCTCGAAGTGTTATCGGCATAGCTCGAAATGTTGGCGGCATGGCTCGAAATGTTGGCGGCATGGCTCGAAATGTTGTCGGCATGGCTCGAAATGTTGGCGGCATGGCTGGAAATGTTGACGGCATATCTCGAAATGTTAGCGGCATGGCTCGAAATGTTGGCGGCACAGCTCCAAATGCTGCAGCGTGGCTCGAAATGTTGGCGGCATGGCTCGAAATGTTGGCGGCATGGCTGGAAATGTTGGCAGCATGGCTCGAAATGTTGGCGGCATGGTACGAAATGTTGGCGGCATGGCTCGAAATGATGACGGCATGGCTCGAAATGTTGGCGATATGGCTCGAAGTGTTGGCGGCATGGCTAGAAGTGTTGGCTACATGGCTCGAAATGTTGGCGGCATGGTACGAAATGTTGGCGGCATGGCTCGAAATGATGACGGCATGGCTCGAAATGTTGGCGACATGGCTCGAAGTGTTGGCGGCATGGCTAGAAGTGTTGGCGGCATGGCTTGAAATGTTGACGGCATGGCTCGAAATGTTGGCGGCATGGCTCAAAATTTTGGCTGCATGGCTCGAAATGTTGGCGGCATGGCTCGAAATTTTGGCGGCATGGCTCGAAATGTTGGCGGCATGGCTCGAAGTGTTGGCGGCATGGTTCGAAATGTTGGCGGCATGGCTCAAAGTGTTGACGGCATGGCTAGAAATGTTGGCGGCATGGCTAGAAATGTTGGCGGCATGGTTCGAAATGTTGGCGGCATGGCTCGAAATGTTGGCGGGATGGCTCGAAACGTTGGCGGCGTGGCTCCAAATGTTGGCGGCGTGGCTCAAAATGTTGGCGACATGGCTCGAAATGTTGGCGGCATGGCTCGAAATGTTGGCGGCTTTTTTCGAAATGTTGGCGGCATGGCTCGAAATGTTGGCGGCATGGCTCGAAATGTTGGCGGCATGGCTGGAAATGTTGGCGGCATGGCTCGAAATGTTGGCGGCATGGCTCGAAATGGCGGCATGACTCAAAATGTTGGCGGCATGGCTCGAAGTGTTGGCGGCATAGCTCGAAATGTTGGCGGCATGGCTCGAAATGTTGGCGGCATGGCTCGAAATGTTGGCGGCATGGCTCGAAATGTTGGTGGCATGGCTCGAAATGTTGGCGGCATGACTCGAAATGTTGGCGGCATGGCTCGAAATGATGGCGGAATGGTACGAAATGTTGGCGGCATGGCTCAAAATGATGACGGCATGGCTCGAAATGTTGGCGACATGGCTCGAAGTGTTGGCGGCATGGCTAGAAGTGTTGGCGGCATGGCTCGAAATGTTGGCGGCAAGGCTCGAAGTGTTGGCGGCGTAGCTCGAAATGTTGGCGGCATGTCTCGAAATGTTGGCGGCATGGCTCGAAGTGTTGGCGGCATGGCTCGAAATGTAGTGGCATGGCTCAAAATGTTGGCGGCATGGCTCGAAATGTTGGCGGCATGGCTCGAATTGTTGGCGGCATGGCTCGAGATGTTAGCGGAATGGCTCGAAATGTTGGCGGCATGGCTCAAAATGTTGGCGGCATGGCACGAAATGTGGCGGCATGTCTCGAAATGTTGGCGGCATGGCTCGAAGTGTTGGCGGCATGGCTCGAGATGTTAGCGGAATGGCTCGAAATGTTGGCGGCATGGCTCAAAATGTTGGCGGCATGGCTTGAAATGTTGACAGCATGGCTCGAAGTGTTGGCGGCATAGCTAGAAATGATGACGGCATGGCTCGAAATGTTGGCGGCATAGTACGAAATGTTG
This sequence comes from Agriotes lineatus, assembly GCA_940337035.1. Taxonomy (NCBI): domain Eukaryota; kingdom Metazoa; phylum Arthropoda; class Insecta; order Coleoptera; family Elateridae; genus Agriotes; species Agriotes lineatus. Next base: position 143,670,786 of record OW679200.1, read on the forward strand.
GCGGCATGGCTTGAAATGTTGGCGATATGGCTCGAAGTGTTGGCGGCATGGCTAGAAGTGTTGGCGGCATGGCTCGAAATGTTGGCGGCATGGTACGAAATGTTGGCGGCATGGCTCGAAATGATGACGGCATGGCTCGAAATGTTGGCGACATGGCTCGAAGTGTTGGCGGCATGGCTAGAAGTGTTGGCGGCATGGCTCGAAATTTTGGCTGCATGGCTCCAAATGTTGGCGGCATGGCTCGAAATTTTGGCGGCATGGCTCGAAATGTTGGCGGCAAGGCTCGAAGTGTTGGCGGCATGGTTCGAAATGTTGGCGGCATGGCTCCAAGTGTTGACGGCATGGCTCAAAATGTTGGCGGCATGGCTTGAAATGTTGGCGATATGGCTCGAAGTGTTGGCGGCATGGCTAGAAGTGTTGGCGGCATGGATCGAAATGTTGGCGGCATGGTACGAAATGTTGGCGGCATGGCTCGAAATGATGACGGCATGGCTCGAAATGTTGGCGACATGGCTCGAAGTGTTGGCGGCATGGCTAGAAGTGTTGGCGGCATGGCTCGAAATGTTGGCGGCATGGCTCGAAATTTTGGCTGCATGGCTCGAAATGTTGGCGGCATGGCTCGAAATTTTGGCGGCATGGCTCGAAATGTTGGCGGCAAGGCTCGAAGTGTTGGCGGCATGGTTCGAAATGTTGGCGGCATGGCTCCAAGTGTTGACGGCATGGCTAGAAATATTGGCGGCATGGCTAGAAATGTTGGCGGCATGGTTCGAAATGTTGGCGGCATGGCTCGAAATGTTGGCGGGATGGCTCAAAACGTTGGCGGCGTGGCTATAAATGTTGGCGGCGTGGCTCAAAATGTTGGCGACATGGCTCGAAATGTTGGCGGCATGGCTCGAAATGTTGGCGGCTTTTTTCGAAATGTTGGCGGCATGGCTCGAAATGTTGGCGGCATGGCTCGAAATGTTGGCGGCATGGCTCGAAGTGTTATCGGCATAGCTCGAAATGTTGGCGGCATGGCTCGAAATGTTGGCGGCATGGCTCGAAATGTTGGTGACATGGCTCGAAATGTTGGCGGCATGACTCGAAATGTTGGCGACATGGCTCGAAATGATGGCGGCATGGCTCGAAATGTTGGCGGCATTGCCCGAAATGTTGGCGGCATGGCTCAAAATGTTGGCGGCATGGATCGAAATGTTTGCGGCATAGCTCGAAATTTGGCGGCATGGCTCGAAATGTAGGCGGCATGGCTCGAAATGTTGGCGGCATGGCTGGAAATGTTGGCGGCATGGCTCGAAATGTTGGCGGCATGGCTCGAAATTTTGGCGGCGTGGCACGAAATGTTGGCGGCCTGGCTCGAAATGTTGGCGGCATGGCTCGAGGTGTTGGCGTCATGGCTCGTAATGTTGGCGGCATGGCTCGAAATGTTGGCGGCATGGCTGGAAGTGTTGGCGGCATGGCTCAAAATGTTGGCGGCATGGTTCGAAATGTTGGTAGCGTGGTACGAAATGTTGGCGGCATGGCTCGAATTGTTGGCGGCAAGGCTCGAAATGTTGGCGGCATGGCTCGAAATGTTGGCGGCATGGTTCAAAATGTTGGCGGCATGGCTCGAAATGTTGGCGGCATAGGTCGAAATGTTGGCGGCATGTCTCGAAATGTTGGCGGCATGACTCAAAGTGATGGCGGCATGGCTCGAGGTGTTAGCGGAATGGCTCGAAATGTTGGCGGCATGGCTCAAAATGTTGGCGGCAAGGCTTGAAATGTTGGCGGCATGGCTCAAAGTGTTGGTGGCATAGCTATAAATGTTAGCGGCATGGCTCAAAATGTTGTCGTCATGGCTCGAAATGTTGGCGGCATGGCTCGATATGTTGGCGGCATGGCTCGAAATGTTGGCGGCATGGCTCTAAATGTTGGCGGCATGGCTCGTAATGTTGGTGGCATGGCTCGAAATGTTGGCGGCATAGCTGGAAATGTTGGCGGCATGGCTCGAAATGTTGACGGCATGGCTCGAAATGTTTGCGGCATGGCTCGAAATGTTGGCGCCATGGCTCGAAATGTTGGCGTCATGGCTCGAAATGTTTTCGGCGTGGCTCGAAATGTTGGCGGCATGGCTCGAAATGTTGGCGGCATAGCTGGAAATGTTGGCGGCATAGCTCGAAATGTTGACGGCATGGCTCGAAATGTTGGCGGCATGGCTCGGAATGTTGGCGGCATAGCTGGAAATGTTGGCGGCATGGTTCGAAATGTTGGCGGCATGGCTCGAAATATTGACGGCATGGCTCGAAATGTTTGCGGCATGGCTCGAAGTGTTGGCGCCATGGCTCGAAATGTTGGCGGCATGGCTCGAAATTTTGGCGGCGTGGCTTTAAATGTTATCGGCATGGCTCGAAATGTTGGCGGCATGGCTCGAAATGTTGGCGTCATGGCTCGAAATCTTGGCGGCATGGCTCTAAATGTTGGCCGCATGGCTCCAAATGTTGGCGGCATGACTCGAAATGTTAACGGCATGGCACGAAATGTTGGCGGCATGGCTCCAAATGTTGGCGGCATGACTAGAAATGTTGGCGGCATGGCTCGAAATATTAGCGGCAATGCTCGAAATGTTAGCGGCATGGATCGAAATGTTGGCGGCATAGCGCGACGTGTTGGCGGCATGGCTCCAAATGTTGGCGGCATGGCTCCAAATGTTGGCGGCGAGGCTCGAAATGTTGGCGGCATGGCTCGATATGTTGGCGGCATGGCTCGAAATGTTGGCGGCATGGCTCTAAATGTTGGCGGCATGGCTCGAAATGTTGGTGGCATGGCTCGAAATGTTGGCGGCATAGCTGGAAATGTTGGCGGCATGGCTCGAAATGTTGACGGCATGGCTCGAAATGTTTGCGGCATGGCTCGAAATGTTGGCGCCATGGCTCGAAATGTTGGCGTCATGGCTCGAAATGTTTTCGGCGTGGCTCGAAATGTTGGCGGCATGGCTCGAAATGTTGGCGGCATAGCTGGAAATGTTGGCGGCATAGCTCGAAATGTTGACGGCATGGCTCGAAATGTTGGCGGCATGGCTCGGAATGTTGGCGGCATAGCTGGAAATGTTGGCGGCATGGTTCGAAATGTTGGCGGCATGGCTCGAAATATTGACGGCATGGCTCGAAATGTTTGCGGCATGGCTCGAAGTGTTGGCGCCATGGCTCGAAATGTTGGCGGCATGGCTCGAAATTTTGGCGGCGTGGCTTTAAATGTTATCGGCATGGCTCGAAATGTTGGCGGCATGGCTCGAAATGTTGGCGTCATGGCTCGAAATCTTGGCGGCATGGCTCTAAATGTTGGCCGCATGGCTCCAAATGTTGGCGGCATGACTCGAAATGTTAACGGCATGGCTCGAAATGTTGGCGGCATGGCTCCAAATGTTGGCGGCATGACTAGAAATGTTGGCGGCATGGCTCGAAATATTAGCGGCAATGCTCGAAATGTTAGCGGCATGGATCGAAATGTTGGCGGCATAGCGCGACGTGTTGGCGGCATGGCTCCAAATGTTGGCGGCGTGGCTCCAAATGTTGGCGGTTTGGCTCGAAATGTTGGCGGCATGGCTCGAAATGTTGGCAGCATGGCTCGAAATGTTGGCGGCATGGTACGAAATGTTGGCGGCATGGCTCAAAATGATGACGGCATGGCTCGAAATGTTGGCGGCATGGCTCAAAATGTTGGCGGCGTGGTTTGAAATGTTGGCGGCATGGCTCGAAATGTTGGCGGCATGGCTCGAAATGTTGGCGGCATGGCTGGAAATGTTGACGGCATGGCTCGAAATGTTAGCGGCATGGCTCGAAATGTTGGCGGCATGGCTCCAAATGTTGGCGGCATGGCTCGAAATGTTGGCGTCATAGCTCCAAATGTTGCAGGGTGGCTCGAAATGTTGGCGGCATGGCTCGAAATGTTGGCGGCATGGCTCGAAATGTTGGCAGCATGGCTCGAAATGTTGGCGGCATGGTACGAAATGTTGGCGGCATGGCTCAAAATGATGACGGCATGGCTCGAAATGTTGGCGACATGGCTCGAAGTGTTGGCGGCATGGCTAGAAGTGTTGGCGGCATGGCTCGAAATGTTGGCGGCATGGCTCGAAGTGTTGGCGGCGTGGCTCGAAATGTTGGCGGCATGGCTCGAAATGTTGGCGGCGCGGCTCGAAATGTTGGCGGCATGGCTCGAAATTTTGGCTGCATGGCTCGAAATGTTGGCGGCATGGCTCGAAGCGTTGGCGTCATGGTTCGAAACGTTGGCGCCATGGCTCGAAATGTTGGCGTCATGACTCGAAATGTTGGCGGCATAGCTGGAAATGTTGGCGGCATGGCTCGAAATGTTGGCGGCATAGCTGGAAATGTTGGCGGCATGGCTCGAAATGTTGACGGCATGACTCGAAATGTTGGCGGCATGGCTCGAAATGATGGCGGCATGGCTCGAAATGTTGGCGGCATTGCCCGAAATGTTGGCGACATGGCTCAAAATGTTGGCGGCATGGCTCGAAATGTTGGCGGCATAGCTCGAAATGTTGGCGGCATGGCTCGAAATGTTGGCGGCATGGCTCGAAATGTTGGCGGCATGGCTGGAAATGTTGGCGGCATGGTTCGAAATGTTGGCGGCATGGCTCGAAATGTTGGCGGCGTGGCACGAAATGTTGGCGGCCTGGCTCGAAATGGTGGCGGCATGGCTCGAGGTGTTGGCGTCATGGCTCGAAATGTTGGCGGCATGGCTCGAAATGTTGGCGGCATGGCTGGAAGTGTTGGCGGCATGGCTCAAAATGTTGGCGGCATGGCTCGTAATGTTGGCAGCGTGGCACGAAATGTTGGCGGCATGGCTCGAAATGTTGGCGGCAAGGCTCGAAATGTTGGCGGCATGGCTCGAAATGTTGGCGGCATGTCTCAAAATGTTGGCGGCATGGCTCGAAGTGTTGGCGGCATGGCTCGAGGTGTTAGCGGAATGGCTCGAAATGTTGGTGGCATGGCTCAAAATGTTGGCGGCATGGCTCGTAATGTTGGCAGCGTGGCACGAAATGTTGGCGGCATGGCTCAAAATGTCGGCGGCCTGGCTCGAAATGTTGGCGGCATGGCTCGAAATGTTGGCGGCATGTCTCAAAATGTTGGCGGCATGGCTCGAAGTGTTGGCGGCATGGCTCGAGGTGTTAGCGGAATGGCTCGAAATGTTGGTGGCATGGCTCAAAATGTTGGCGGCATGGCTTGAAATGTTGGCGGCATGGCTCGAAGTGTTGGCGGCATAGCTAGAAATGATGACGGCATGGCTCGAAATGTTGGCGATATGGCTCGAAGTGTTGGCGGCATGGCTTGAAGTGTTGGCGGCATGGCTCGAAATGTTGGCGGCATGGTACGAAATGTTGGCGGCATGGCTCGAAATGATGACGACATGGCTCGCAAAGTTGGCGACATGGCTCGAAGTGTTGGCGGCATGGCTAGAAGTGTTGGCGGCATGGCTCGAAATGTTGGCGGCATGGCTCGAAGTGTTGGCGGCGTGGATCGAAATGTTGGCGGCATGGCTCGAAATGTTGGCGGCACGGCTCGAAATGTTGGCGACATGGCTCGAAATCTTGGCTGCATGGCTCGAAATGTTGGCAGCATGGCTCGAAATTTTGGCGACATGGCTCGAAATGTTGGCGGCAAGGCTCGAAGTGTTGGCGGCATGGTTCGAAATGTTGGCGGCATGGCTCGAAATGTTGGCGGCAAGGCTCGAAATGTTGGCAGCATGGCTCGAAATGTTGGCGGCATGGCTCAAAATGTTGGCGGCATGGCTCGAAATGTTGGCGGCAAGGCTCGAAGTGTTGGCGGCATGGTTCGAAATGTTGGCGGCATGGCTCGAAATGTTGGCGGCATGGCTCCAAATGTTGGCGGCATGACTAGAAATGTTGGCGGCATGGCTCGAAATATTAGCGGCAATGCTCGAAATGTTAGCGGCATGGATCGAAATGTTGGCGGCATAGCGCGACGTGTTGGCGCCATGGCTCGAAATGTTGGCGGCATGGCTCGAAATTTTGGCGGCGTGGCTTTAAATGTTATCGGCATGGCTCGAAATGTTGGCGGCATGGCTCGAAATGTTGGCGTCATGGCTCGAAATCTTGGCGGCATGGCTCTAAATGTTGGCCGCATGGCTCCAAATGTTGGCGGCATGACTCGAAATGTTAACGGCATGGCTCGAAATGTTGGCGGCATGGCTCCAAATGTTGGCGGCATGACTAGAAATGTTGGCGGCATGGCTCGAAATATTAGCGGCAATGCTCGAAATGTTAGCGGCATGGATCGAAATGTTGGCGGCATAGCGCGACGTGTTGGCGGCATGGCTCCAAATGTTGGCGGCATGGCTCCAAATGTTGGCGGCGTGGCTCCAAATGTTGGCGGTTTGGCTCGAAATGTTGGCGGCATGGCTCGAAATGTTGGCAGCATGGCTCGAAATGTTGGCGGCATGGTACGAAATGTTGGCGGCATGGCTCAAAATGATGACGGCATGGCTCGAAATGTTGGCGGCATGGCTCAAAATGTTGGCGGCGTGGTTTGAAATGTTGGCGGCATGGCTCGAAATGTTGGCGGCATGGCTCGAAATGTTGGCGGCATGGCTGGAAATGTTGACGGCATGGCTCGAAATGTTAGCGGCATGGCTCGAAATGTTGGCGGCATGGCTCCAAATGTTGGCGGCATGGCTCGAAATGTTGGCGTCATAGCTCCAAATGTTGCAGGGTGGCTCGAAATGTTGGCGGCATGGCTCGAAATGTTGGCGGCATGGCTCGAAATGTTGGCAGCATGGCTCGAAATGTTGGCGGCATGGTACGAAATGTTGGCGGCATGGCTCAAAATGATGACGGCATGGCTCGAAATGTTGGCGACATGGCTCGAAGTGTTGGCGGCATGGCTAGAAGTGTTGGCGGCATGGCTCGAAATGTTGGCGGCATGGCTCGAAGTGTTGGCGGCGTGGCTCGAAATGTTGGCGGCATGGCTCGAAATGTTGGCGGCGCGGCTCGAAATGTTGGCGGCATGGCTCGAAATTTTGGCTGCATGGCTCGAAATGTTGGCGGCATGGCTCGAAGCGTTGGCGGCATGGTTCGAAACGTTGGCGCCATGGCTCGAAATGTTGGCGTCATTACTCGAAATGTTGGCGGCATAGCTGGAAATGTTGGCGGCATGGCTCGAAATGTTGGCGGCTAGCTGGAAATGTTGGCGGCATGGCTCGAAATGTTGACGGCATGACTCGAAATGTTGGCGGCATGGCTCGAAATGATGGCGGCATGGCTCGAAATGTTGGCGGCATTGCCCGAAATGTTGGCGACATGGCTCAAAATGTTGGCGGCATGGCTCGAAATGTTGGCGGCATAGCTCGAAATGTTGGCGGCATGGCTCGAAATGTTGGCGGCATGGCTCGAAATGTTGGCGGCATGGCTGGAAATGTTGGCGGCATGGTTCGAAATGTTGGCGGCATGGCTCGAAATGTTGGCGGCGTGGCACGAAATGTTGGCGGCCTGGCTCGAAATGGTGGCGGCATGGCTCGAGGTGTTGGCGTCATGGCTCGAAATGTTGGCGGCATGGCTCGAAATGTTGGCGGCATGGCTGGAAGTGTTGGCGGCATGGCTCAAAATGTTGGCGGCATGGCTCGTAATGTTGGCAGCGTGGCACGAAATGTTGGCGGCATGGCTCGAAATGTTGGCGGCAAGGCTCGAAATGTTGGCGGCATGGCTCGAAATGTTGGCGGCATGGCTCAAAATGTCGGCGGCCTGGCTCGAAATGTTGGCGGCATGGCTCGAAATGTTGGCGGCATGTCTCAAAATGTTGGCGGCATGGCTCGAAGTGTTGGCGGCATGGCTCGAGGTGTTAGCGGAATGGCTCGAAATGTTGGTGGCATGGCTCAAAATGTTGGCGGCACGGCTCGAAATGTTGGCGACATGGCTCGAAATCTTGGCTGCATGGCTCGAAATGTTGGCAGCATGGCTCGAAATTTTGGCGACATGGCTCGAAATGTTGGCGGCAAGGCTCGAAGTGTTGGCGGCATGGTTCGAAATGTTGGCGGCATGGCTCGAAATGTTGGCGGCAAGGCTCGAAATGTTGGCAGCATGGCTCGAAATGTTGGCGGCATGGCTCAAAATGTTGGCGGCATGGCTCGAAATGTTGGCGGCAAGGCTCGAAGTGTTGGCGGCATGGTTCGAAATGTTGGCGGCATGGCTCGAAATGTTGGCGGCATGGCTCCAAATGTTGGCGGCATGACTAGAAATGTTGGCGGCATGGCTCGAAATATTAGCGGCAATGCTCGAAATGTTAGCGGCATGGATCGAAATGTTGGCGGCATAGCGCGACGTGTTGGCGCCATGGCTCGAAATGTTGGCAACATGGCTCGAAATTTTGGCGGCGTGGCTTTAAATGTTATCGGCATGGCTCGAAATGTTGGCGGCATGGCTCGAAATGTTGGCGTCATGGCTCGAAATCTTGGCGGCATGGCTCTAAATGTTGGCCGCATGGCTCCAAATGTTGGCGGCATGACTCGAAATGTTAACGGCATGGCTCGAAATGTTGGCGGCATGGCTCCAAATGTTGGCGGCATGACTAGAAATGTTGGCGGCATGGCTCGAAATATTAGCGGCAATGCTCGAAATGTTAGCGGCATGGATCGAAATGTTGGCGGCATAGCGCGACGTGTTGGCGGCATGGCTCCAAATGTTGGCGGCATGGCTCCAAATGTTGGCGGCGTGGCTCCAAATGTTGGCGGTTTGGCTCGAAATGTTGGCGGCATGGCTCGAAATGTTGGCAGCATGGCTCGAAATGTTGGCGGCATGGTACGAAATGTTGGCGGCATGGCTCAAAATGATGACGGCATGGCTCGAAATGTTGGCGGCATGGCTCAAAATGTTGGCGGCGTGGTTTGAAATGTTGGCGGCATGGCTCGAAATGTTGGCGGCATGGCTCGAAATGTTGGCGGCATGGCTGGAAATGTTGACGGCATGGCTCGAAATGTTAGCGGCATGGCTCGAAATGTTGGCGGCATGGCTCCAAATGTTGGCGGCATGGCTCGAAATGTTGGCGTCATAGCTCCAAATGTTGCAGGGTGGCTCGAAATGTTGGCGGCATGGCTCGAAATGTTGGCGGCATGGCTCGAAATGTTGGCAGCATGGCTCGAAATGTTGGCGGCATGGTACGAAATGTTGGCGGCATGGCTCAAAATGATGACGGCATGGCTCGAAATGTTGGTGACATGGCTCGAAGTGTTGGCGGCATGGCTAGAAGTGTTGGCGGCATGGCTCGAAATGTTGGCGGCATGGCTCGAAGTGTTGGCGGCGTGGCTCGAAATGTTGGCGGCATGGCTCGAAATGTTGGCGGCGCGGCTCGAAATGTTGGCGGCATGGCTCGAAATTTTGGCTGCATGGCTCGAAATGTTGGCGGCATGGCTCGAAGCGTTGGCGGCATGGTTCGAAACGTTGGCGCCATGGCTCGAAATGTTGGCGTCATGACTCGAAATGTTGGCGGCATAGCTGGAAATGTTGGCGGCATGGCTCGAAATGTTGGCGGCATAGCTGGAAATGTTGGCGGCATGGCTCGAAATGTTGACGGCATGACTCGAAATGTTGGCGGCATGGCTCGAAATGATGGCGGCATGGCTCGAAATGTTGGCGGCATTGCCCGAAATGTTGGCGACATGGCTCAAAATGTTGGCGGCATGGCTCGAAATGTTGGCGGCATAGCTCGAAATGTTGGCGGCATGGCTCGAAATGTTGGCGGCATGGCTCGAAATGTTGGCGGCATGGCTGGAAATGTTGGCGGCCTGGCTCGAAATGGTGGCGGCATGGCTCGAGGTGTTGGCGTCATGGCTCGAAATGTTGGCGGCATGGCTCGAAATGTTGGCGGCATGGCTGGAAGTGTTGGCGGCATGGCTCAAAATGTTGGCGGCATGGCTCGTAATGTTGGCAGCGTGGCACGAAATGTTGGCGGCATGGCTCGAAATGTTGGCGGCAAGGCTCGAAATGTTGGCGGCATGGCTCGAAATGTTGGCGGCATGGCTCAAAATGTCGGCGGCCTGGCTCGAAATGTTGGCGGCATGGTTCGAAATGTTGGCGGCATGTCTCAAAATGTTGGCGGCATGGCTCGAAGTGTTGGCGGCATGGCTCGAGGTGTTAGCGGAATGGCTCGAAATGTTGGTGGCATGGCTCAAAATGTTGGCGGCATGGCTTGAAATGTTGGCGGCATGGCTCGAAGTGTTGGCGGCATAGCTAGAAATGATGACGGCATGGCTCGAAATGTTGGCGATATGGCTCGAAGTGTTGGCGGCATGGCTTGAAGTGTTGGCGGCATGGCTCGAAATGTTGGCGGCATGGTACGAAATGTTGGCGGCATGGCTCGAAATGATGACGACATGGCTCGCAAAGTTGGCGACATGGCTCGAAGTGTTGGCGGCATGGCTAGAAGTGTTGGCGGCATGGCTCGAAATGTTGGCGGCATGGCTCGAAGTGTTGGCGGCGTGGATCGAAATGTTGGCGGCATGGCTCGAAATGTTGGCGGCACGGCTCGAAATGTTGGCGACATGGCTCGAAATCTTGGCTGCATGGCTCGAAATGTTGGCAGCATGGCTCGAAATTTTGGCGACATGGCTCGAAATGTTGGCGGCAAGGCTCGAAGTGTTGGCGGCATGGTTCGAAATGTTGGCGGCATGGCTCGAAATGTTGGCGGCAAGGCTCGAAATGTTGGCAGCATGGCTCGAAATGTTGGCGGCATGGCTCGAAATGTTGGCGGCAAGGCTCGAAGTGTTGGCGGCAAGGCTCGAAGTGTTGGCGGCATGGTTCGAAATGTTGGCGGCATGGCTCGAAATGTTGGCGGCATGGCTCCAAATGTTGGCGGCATGACTAGAAATGTTGGCGGCATGGCTCGAAATATTAGCGGCAATGCTCGAAATGTTAGCGGCATGGATCGAAATGTTGGCGGCATAGCGCGACGTGTTGGCGGCATGGCTCCAAATGTTGGCGGCATGGCTCCAAATGTTGGCGGCGTGGCTCCAAATGTTGGCGGTTTGGCTCGAAATGTTGGCGGCATGGCTCGAAATGTTGGCGGCATGGCTCAAAATGTTGGCGGCGTGGTTCGAAATGTTGGCGGCATGGCTCGAAATGTTGGCGGCATGGCTCGAAATGTTGGCGGCATGGCTGGAAATGTTGACGGCATGGCTCGAAATGTTAGCGGCATGGCTCGAAATGTTGGCGGCATGGCTCCAAATGTTGGCGGCATGGCTCGAAATGTTGGCGTCATAGCTCCAAATGTTGCATGGTGGCTCGAAATGTTGGCGGCATGGCTCGAAATGTTGGCAGCATGGCTCGAAATGTTGGCGGCATGGTACGAAATGTTGGCGGCATGGCTCAAAATGATGACGGCATGGCTCGAAATGTTGGCGACATGGCTCGAAGTGTTGGCGGCATGGCTAGAAGTGTTGGCGGCATGGCTCGAAATGTTGGCGGCATGGCTCGAAGTGTTGGCGGCGTGGCTCGAAATGTTGGCGGCATGGCTCGAAATGTTGGCGGCGCGGCTGGAAATGTTGGCGGCATGGCTCGAAATTTTGGCTGCATGGCTCGAAATGTTGGCGGCATGGCTCGAAGCGTTGGCGGCATGGTTCGAAACGTTGGCGCCATGGCTCGAAATGTTGGCGTCATGACTCGAAATGTTTTCGGCGTGGCTCGAAATGTTGGCGGCATGGCTCCAAATATTGACGGCGTGGCTCCAAATGTTGGCGGTTTGGCTCGAAATGTTGGCGGCATGGCTCGAAATGTTGGCGGCATGGCTCAAAATGTTGGCGGCGTGGTTCGAAATGTTATCGGCATGGCTCGAAATGTTGGCGGCATGGCTCGAAATGTTGGCGGCATGGCTGGAAATGTTGACGGCATTGCTCGAAATGTTAGCGGCATGGCTCGAAATGTTGGCGGCATGGCTCCAAATGTTGGCGCCATGGCTCGAAATGTTGGCGTCATAGCTCCAAATGTTGCAGGGTGGCTCGAAATGTTGGCGGCATGGCTCGAAATGTTGGCGGCATGGCTCGAAATGTTGGCAGCATGGCTCGAAATGTTGGCGGCATGGTACGAAATGTTGGCGGCATGGTTCAAAATGATGACGGCATTGCTCGAAATGTTGGCGACATGGCTCGAAGTGTTGGCGGCATGGCTAGAAGTGTTGGCGGCATGGCTCGAAATGTTGGCGGCATGGCTCGAAGTGTTGGCGGCGTGGCTCGAAATGTTGGCGGCATGGCTCGAAATGTTGGCGGCGCGGCTCGAAATGTTGGCGGCATGGCTCGAAATTTTGGCTGCATGGCTCGAAATGTTGGCGGCATGGCTCGAAGCGTTGGCGGCATGGTTCGAAACGTTGGCGCCATGGCTCGAAATGTTGGCGTCATGACTCGAAATGTTTTCGGCGTGGCTCGAAATGTTGGCGGCATGGCTCGAAATGTTGGCGGCAAAGCTGGAAATGTTGGCGGCATGGCTCGAAATGTTGACGGCATGACTCGAAATGTTGGCGGCATGGCTCGAAATGATGGCGGCATGGCTCGAAATGTTGGCGGCATTGCCCGAAATGTTGGCGACATGGCTCAAAATGTTGGCGGCATGGCTCGAAATGTTGGCGGCATAGCTCGAAATGTTGGCGGCATGTCTCGAAATGTTGGCGGCATGGCTCGAAATGTTGGCGGCATGGCTGGAAATGTTGGCGGCATGGTTCGAAATGTTGGCGGCATGGCTCGAAATGTTGGCGGCGTGGCACGAAATGTTGGCGGCATGTCTCAAAATGTTGGCGGCATGGCTCGAGGTGTTGGCGTCATGGCTCGAAATGTTGGCGGCATGGCTCGAAATGTTGGAGGCATGGCTGGAAGTGTTGGCGGCATGGCTCAAAATGTTGGCGGCATGGCTCGTAATGTTGGCAGCGTGGCACGAAATGTTGGCGGCATGGCTCGAAATGTTGGCGGCAAGACTCGAAATGTTGGCGGCATGGCTCGAAATGTTGGCGGCATGGCTCAAAATGTCGGCGGCCTGGCTCGAAATGTTGGCGGCATGGCTGGAAATGTTGGCGGCATGGTTCGAAATGTTGGCGGCATGGCTCGAAATGTTGGCGGCGTGGCACGAAATGTTGGCGGCATGTCTCAAAATGTTGGCGGCATGGCTCGAGGTGTTGGCGTCATGGCTCGAAATGTTGGCGGCATGGCTCGAAATGTTGGAGGCATGGCTGGAAGTGTTGGCGGCATGGCTCAAAATGTTGGCGGCATGGCTCGTAATGTTGGCAGCGTGGCACGAAATGTTGGCGGCATGGCTCGAAATGTTGGCGGCAAGACTCGAAATGTTGGCGGCATGGCTCGAAATGTTGGCGGCATGGCTCAAAATGTCGGCGGCCTGGCTCGAAATGTTGGCGGCATGGCTCGAAATGTTGGCGGCATGTCTCAAAATGTTGGCGGCATGGCTCGAAGTGTTGGCGGCATGGCTCGAGGTGTTAGCGGAATGGCTCGAAATGTTGGTGGCATGGCTCAAAATGTTGGCGGCATGGCTTGAAATGTTGGCGGCATGGCTCGAAGTGTTGGCGGCATAGCTAGAAATGATGACGGCATGGCTCGAAATGTTGGCGATATGGCTCGAAGTGTTGGCGGCATGGCTTGAAGTGTTGGCGGCATGGCTCGAAATGTTGGCGGCATGGTACGAAATGTTGGCGGCATGGCTCGAAATGATGACGACATGGCTCGCAAAGTTGGCGACATGGCTCGAAGTGTTGGCGGCATGGCTAGAAGTGTTGGCGGCATGGCTCGAAATGTTGGCGGCATGGCTCGAAGTGTTGGCGGCGTGGATCGAAATGTTGGCGGCATGGCTCGAAATGTTGGCGGCACGGCTCAAAATGTTGGCGCCATGGCTTGAAATGTTGGCGGCATGGCTCGAAGTGTTGGCGGCATAGCTAGAAATGATGACGGCATGGCTCGAAATGTTGGCGATATGGCTCGAAGTGTTGGCGGCATGGCTTGAAGTGTTGGCGGCATGGCTCGAAATGTTGGCGGCATGGTACGAAATGTGGGCGGCATGGCTCGAAATGATGACGACATGGCTCGCAAAGTTGGCGACATGGCTCGAAGTGTTGGCGGCATGGCTAGAAGTGTTGGCGGCATGGCTCGAAATGTTGGCGGCATGGCTCGAAGTGTTGGCGGCGTGGATCGAAATGTTGGCGACATGGCTCGAAATGTTGGCGGCACGGCTCGAAATGTTGGCGGCATGGCTCGAAATCTTGGCTGCATGGCTCGAAATGTTGGCAGCATGGCTCGAAATTTTGGCGGCATGGCTCGAAATGTTGGCGGCAAGGCTCGAAGTGTTGGCGGCATGGTTCGAAATGTTGGCGGCATGGCTCGAAATGTTGGCGGCAAGGCTCGAAATGTTGGCGGCATGGCTCGAAATGTTGGCGGCATGGCTCGAAATGTTGGCGGCAAGGCTCGAAGTGTTGGCGGCATGGTTCGAAATGTTGGCGGCATGGCTCGAAATGTTGGCGGCAAGGCTCGAAATATTGGCGGCGTGGCTTTAAATGTTATCGGCATGGCTCGAAATGTTGGAGGCATGGCTCGAAATGTTGGCGTCATGGCTCGAAATCTTGGCGGCATGGCTCTAAATGTTGGCCGCATGGCTCCAAATTTTGGCGGCATGACTCGAAATGTTGACGGCATGGCTCGAAATGTTGGCGGCATGGCTCCAAATGTTGGCGGCATGACTAGAAATGTTGGCGGCATGGCTCGAAATATTAGCGGCAATGCTCGAAATGTTAGCAGCATGAATCGAAATGTTGGCGGCATAGCGCGACGTGTTGGCGGCATGGCTCCAAATGTTGGCGGCATGGCTCCAAATGTTGGCGGCGTGGCTCCAAATGTTGGCGGTTTGGCTCGAAATGTTGGCGGCATGGCTCGAAATGTTGGCGGCATGGCTCAAAATGTTGGCGGCGTGGTTCGAAATGTTGGCCGCATGGCTCGAAATGTTGGCGGCATGGCTCGAAATGTTGGCGGCATGGCTGGAAATGTTGACGGCATGGCTCGAAATGTTAGCGGCATGGCTCGAAATGTTGGCGGCATGGCTCCAAATGTTGGCGGCATGGCTCGAAATGTTGGCGTCATAGCTCCAAATGTTGCAGGGTGGCTCGAAATGTTGGCGCCATGGCTCGAAATGTTGGCGGCATGGCTCGAAATGTTGGCAGCATGGCTCGAAATGTTGGCGGCATTGTACGAAATGTTGGCGGCATGGCTCAAAATGATGACGGCATGGCTCGAAATGTTGGCGACATGGCTCGAAGTGTTGGCGGCTAGGCTAAAAGTGTTGGCGGCATGGCTCGAAATGTTGGCGGCATGGCTCGAAGTGTTGGCGGCGTGGCTCGAAATGTTGGCGGCATGGCTCGAAATGTTGGCGGCGCGGCTCGAAATGTTGGCGGCATGGCTCGAAATTTTGGCTGCATGGCTCGAAATGTTGGCGGCATGGCTCGAAGCGTTGGCGACATGGCTCGAAGTGTTGGCGGCATGGCTAGAAGTGTTGGCGGCATGGCTCGAAATGTTGGCGGCGCGGCTCGAAATGTTGGCGGCATGGCTCGAAATTTTGGCTGCAGGGCTCAAAATGATGACGGCATGGCTCGAAATGTTGGCGACATGGCTCGAAGTGTTGGCGGCATGGCTAGAAGTGTTGGCGGCATGGCTCGAAATGTTGGCGGCATGGCTCGAAGTGTTGGCGGCGTGGCTCGAAATGTTGGCGTCATGACTCGAAATGTTTTCGGCGTGGCTCGAAATGTTGGCGGCATGGCTCGAAATGTTGGCGGCATAGCTGGAAATGTTGGCGGCATGGCTCGAAATGTTGACGGCATGACTCGAAATGTTGGCGGCATGGCTCGAAATGATGGCGGCATGGCTCGAAATGTTGGCGGCATTGCTCGAAATGATGGCGGCATGGCTCGAAATGTTGGCGGCATTGCCCGAAATGTTGGCGACATGGCTCAAAATGTTTGGCGGCATGGCTCGAAATGTTGGCGGCATAGCTCGAAATGTTGGCGGCATGGCTCGAAATGTTGGCGGCATGGCTCGAAATGTTGGCGTCATGACTCGAAATGTTTTCGGCGTGGCTCGAAATGTTGGCGGCATGGCTCCAAATGTTGGCGGCGTGGCTCCAAATGTTGGCGGTTTGGCTCGAAATGTTGGCGGCATGGCTCGAAATGTTGGCGGCATGGCTCAAAATGTTGGCGGCGTGGTTCGAAATGTTGGCGGCATGGCTCGAAATGTTGGCGGCATGGCTCGAAATGTTGGCGGCATGGCTGGAAATGTTGACGGCATGGCTCGAAATGTTAGCGGCATGGCTCGAAATGTTGGCGGCATGGCTCCAAATGTTGGCGGCATTGCTCGAAATGTTGGCGTCATAGCTCCAAATGTTGCAGGGTGGCTCGAAATGTTGGCGGCATGGCTCGAAGTGTTGGCGGCATAGCTAGAAATGATGACGGCATGGCTCGAAATGGTGGAGATATGGCTCGAAGTGTTGGCGGCATGGCTTGAAGTGTTGGCGGCATGGCTCGAAATGTTGGCGGCAAGGTACGAAATGTTGGCGGCATGGCTCGAAATGATGACGACATGGCTCGCAAAGTTGGCGACATGGCTCGAAGTGTTGGCGGCATGGCTAGAAGTGTTGGCGGCATGGCTCGAAATGTTGGCGGCATGGCTCGAAGTGTTGGCGGCGTGGATCGAAATGTTGGCGACATGGCTCGAAATGTTGGCGGCACGGCTCGAAATGTTGGCGGCATGGCTCGAAATCTTGGCTGCATGGCTCGAAATGTTGGCGGCATTGCTCGAAATGATGGCGGCATGGCTCGAAATGTTGGCGGCATTGCCCGAAATGTTGGCGACATGGCTCAAAATGTTTGGCGGCATGGCTCGAAATGTTGGCGGCATAGCTCGAAATGTTGGCGGCATGGCTCGAAATGTTGGCGGCATGGCTCGAAATGTTGGCGTCATGACTCGAAATGTTTTCGGCGTGGCTCGAAATGTTGGCGGCATGGCTCCAAATG
Organism: Agriotes lineatus; assembly: GCA_940337035.1. Taxonomy (NCBI): domain Eukaryota; kingdom Metazoa; phylum Arthropoda; class Insecta; order Coleoptera; family Elateridae; genus Agriotes; species Agriotes lineatus. Next base: position 143,687,828 of record OW679200.1, read on the forward strand.
TTGGCGGCGTGGCTCCAAATGTTGGCGGTTTGGCTCGAAATGTTGGCGGCATGGCTCGAAATGTTGGCGGCATGGCTCAAAATGTTGGCGGCGTGGTTCGAAATGTTGGCGGCATGGCTCGAAATGTTGGCGGCATGGCTCGAAATGTTGGCGGCATGGCTGGAAATGTTGACGGCATGGCTCGAAATGTTAGCGGCATGGCTCGAAATGTTGGCGGCATGGCTCCAAATGTTGGCGGCATTGCTCGAAATGTTGGCGTCATAGCTCCAAATGTTGCAGGGTGGCTCGAAATGTTGGCGGCATGGCTCGAAGTGTTGGCGGCATAGCTAGAAATGATGACGGCATGGCTCGAAATGTTGGCGATATGGCTCGAAGTGTTGGCGGCATGGCTTGAAGTGTTGGCGGCATGGCTCGAAATGTTGGCGGCAAGGTACGAAATGTTGGCGGCATGGCTCGAAATGATGACGACATGGCTCGCAAAGTTGGCGACATGGCTCGAAGTGTTGGCGGCATGGCTAGAAGTGTTGGCGGCATGGCTCGAAATGTTGGCGGCATGGCTCGAAGTGTTGGCGGCGTGGATCGAAATGTTGGCGACATGGCTCGAAATGTTGGCGGCACGGCTCGAAATGTTGGCGGCATGGCTCGAAATCTTGGCTGCATGGCTCGAAATGTTGGCAGCATGACTAGAAATTTTGGCGGCATGGCTCGAAATGTTGGCGGCAAGGCTCGAAGTGTTGGCGGCATGGTTCGAAATGTTGGCGGCATGGCTCGAAATGTTGGCGGCATGGCTCGAGATGTTGGCGTCATGACTCGAAATGTTTTCGGCGTGGCTCGAAATGTTGGCGGCATGGCTCCAAATGTTGGCGGCATGGTTCGAGATGTTGGCGTCATGACTCGAAATGTTTTCGGCGTGGCTCGAAATGTTGGCGGCATGGCTCCAAATGTTGGCGGCGTGGCTCCAAATGTTGGCGGTTTGGCTCGAAATGTTGGCGGCATGGCTCGAAATGTTGGCGGCATGGCTCAAAATGTTGGCGGCGTGGTTCGAAATGTTGGCGGCATGGCTCGAAATGTTGGCGGCATGGCTCGAAATGTTGGCGGCATGGCTGGAAATGTTGACGGCATGGCTCGAAATGTTAGCGGCATGGCTCGAAATGTTGGCGGCATGGCTCCAAATGTTGGCGGCATGGCTCGAAATGTTGGCGTCATAGCTCCAAATGTTGCAGGGTGGCTCGAAATGTTGGCGGCATGGCTCGAAATGTTGGCGGCATGGCTCGAAATGTTGGCAGCATGGCTCGAAATGTTGGCGGCATGGTACGAAATGTTGGCGGCATGGCTCAAAATGATGACGGCATGGCTCGAAATGTTGGCGACATGGCTCGAAGTGTTGGCGGCATGGCTAGAAGTGTTGGCGGCATGGCTCGAAATGTTGGCGGCATGGCTCGAAGTGTTGGCGGCGTGGCTCGAAATGTTGGCGGCATGGCTCGAAATGTTGGCGGCGCGGCTCGAAATGTTGGCGGCATGGCTCGAAATTTTGGCTGCATGGCTCGAAATGTTGGCGGCATGGCTCGAAGCGTTGGCGGCATGGTTCGAAACGTTGGCGCCATGGCTCGAAATGTTGGCGTCATGACTCGAAATGTTTTCGGCGTGGCTCGAAATGTTGGCGGCATGGCTCGAAATGTTGGCGGCATAGCTGGAAATGTTGGCGGCATGGCTCGAAATGTTGACGGCATGACTCGAAATGTTGGCGGCATGGCTCGAAATGATGGCGGCATGGCTCGAAATGTTGGCGGCATTGCTCGAAATGTTGGCGACATGGCTCAAAATGTTGGCGGAATGGCTCGAAATGTTGGCGGCATAGCTCGAAATGTTGGCGGCATGGCTCGAAATGTTGGCGGCATGGCTCGAAATGTTGGCGGCATGGCTGGAAATGTTGGCGGCATGGTTCGAAATGTTGGCGGCATGGCTCGAAATGTTGGCGGCGTGGCACGAAATGTTGGCGTCATGGCTCGAAATGTTGGCGGCATGGCTCGAAATGTTGGCGGCATGGCTGGAAGTGTTGGCGGCATGGCTCAAAATGTTGGCGGCATGGCTCGTAATGTTGGCAGCGTGGCACGAAATGTTGGCGGCATGGCTCGAAATGTTGGCGGCAAGGCTCGAAATGTTGGCGGCATGGCTCGAAATGTTGGCGGCATGGCTCAAAATGTCGGCGGCCTGGTTCGAAATGGCGGCATGGCTCGAAATGTTGGCGGCATGTCTCAAAATGTTGGCGGCATGGCTCGAAGTGTTGGCGGCATGGCTCGAGGTGTTAGCGGAATGGCTCGAAATGTTGGTGGCATGGCTCAAAATGTTGGCGGCATGGCTTGAAATGTTGGCGGCATGGCTCGAAGTGTTGGCGGCATAGCTAGAAATGATGACGGCATGGCTCGAAATGTTGGCGATATGGCTCGAAGTGTTGGCGGCATGGCTTGAAGTGTTGGCGGCATGGCTCGAAATGTTGGCGGCATGGTACGAAATGTTGGCGGCATGGCTCGAAATGATGACGACATGGCTCGCAAAGTTGGCGACATGGCTCGAAGTGTTGGCGGCATGGCTAGAAGTGTTGGCGGCATGGCTCGAAATGTTGGCGGCATGGCTCGAAGTGTTGGCGGCGTGGATCGAAATGTTGGCGGCATGGCTCGAAATGTTGGCGGCACGGCTCGAAATGTTGGCGGCATGGCTCGAAATCTTGGCTGCATGGCTCGAAATGTTGGCAGCATGGCTCGAAATTTTGGCGGCATGGCTCGAAATGTTGGCGGCAAGGCTCGAAGTGTTGGCGGCATGGTTCGAAATGTTGGCGGCATGGCTCGAAATGTTGGCGGCAAGGCTCGAAATGTTGGCGGCATGGCTCGAAATGTTGGCGGCATGGCTCAAAATGTTGGCGGCATGGCTCGAAATGTTGGCGGCAAGGCTCGAAGTGTTGGCGGCATGGTTCGAAATGTTGGCGGCATGGCTCGAAATGTTGGCGGCAAGGCTCGAAATGTTGGCGGCGTGGCTTTAAATGTTATCGGCATGGCTCGAAATGTTGGAGGCATGGCTCGAAATGTTGGCGTCATGGCTCGAAATCTTGGCGGCATGGCTCTAAATGTTGGCGACATGGCTCGAAGTGTTGGCGGCATGGCTAGAAGTGTTGGCGGCATGGCTCGAAATGTTGGCGGCATGGCTCGAAGTGTTGGCGGCGTGGCTCGAAATGTTGGCGGCATGGCTCGAAATGTTGGCGGCGCGGCTCGAAATGTTGGCGGCATGGCTCGAAATTTTGGCTGCATGGCTCGAAATGTTGGCGGCATGGCTCGAAGCGTTGGCGGCATGGTTCGAAACGTTGGCGCCATGGCTCGAAATGTTGGCGTCATGACTCGAAATGTTGGCGGCATGGCTCGAAATGTTGGCGGCATAGCTGGAAATGTTGGCGGCATGGCTCGAAATGTTGACGGCATGACTCGAAATGTTGGCGGCATGGCTCGAAATGATATCGGCATGGCTCGAAATGTTGGCGGCATTGCCCGAAATGTTGGCGACATGGCTCAAAATGTTGGCGGCATGGCTCGAAATGTTGGCGGCATAGCTCGAAATGTTGGCGGCATGGCTCGAAATGTTGGCGGCATGGCTCGAAATGTTGGCGGCATGGCTGGAAATGTTGGCGGCATGGTTCGAAATGTTGGCGGCATGGCTCGAAATGTTGGCGGCGTGGCACGAAATGTTGGCGGCCTGGCTCGAAATGGTGGCGGCATGGCTCGAGGTGTTGGCGTCATGGCTCGAAATGTTGGCGGCATGGCTCGAAATGTTGGCGGCATGGCTGGAAGTGTTGGCGGCATGGCTCAAAATGTTGGCGGCATGGCTCGTAATGTTGGCAGCGTGGCACGAAATGTTGGCGGCATGGCTCGAAATGTTGGCGGCAAGGCTCGAAATGTTGGCGGCATGGCTCGAAATGTTGGCGGCATGGCTCAAAATGTCGGCGGCCTGGCTCGAAATGTTGGCGGCATGGCTCGAAATGTTGGCGTCATGTCTCAAAATGTTGGCGGAATGGCTCGAAGTGTTGGCGGCATGGCTCGAGGTGTTAGCGGAATGGCTCGAAATGTTGGTGGCATGGCTCAAAATGTTGGCGGCATGGCTTGAAATGTTGGCGGCATGGCTCGAAGTGTTGGCGGCATAGCTAGAAATGATGACGGCATGGCTCGAAATGTTGGCGATATGGCTCGAAGTGTTGGCGGCATGGCTTGAAGTGTTGGCGGCATGGCTCGAAATGTTGGCGGCATGGTACGAAATGTTGGCGGCATGGCTCGAAATGATGACGACATGGCTCGCAAAGTTGGCGACATGGCTCGAAGTGTTGGCGGCATGGCTAGAAGTGTTGGCGGCATGGCTCGAAATGTTGGCGGCATGGCTCGAAGTGTTGGCGGCGTGGATCGAAATGTTGGCGGCATGGCTCGAAATGTTGGCGGCACGGCTCGAAATGTTGGCGACATGGCTCGAAATCTTGGCTGCATGGCTCGAAATGTTGGCAGCATGGCTCGAAATTTTGGCGACATGGCTCGAAATGTTGGCGGCAAGGCTCGAAGTGTTGGCGGCATGGTTCGAAATGTTGGCGGCATGGCTCGAAATGTTGGCGGCAAGGCTCGAAATGTTGGCAGCATGGCTCGAAATGTTGGCGGCATGGCTCAAAATGTTGGCGGCATGGCTCGAAATGTTGGCGGCAAGGCTCGAAGTGTTGGCGGCATGGTTCGAAATGTTGGCGGCATGGCTCGAAATGTTGGCGGCATGGCTCCAAATGTTGGCGGCATGACTAGAAATGTTGGCGGCATGGCTCGAAATATTAGCGGCAATGCTCGAAATGTTAGCGGCATGGATCGAAATGTTGGCGGCATAGCGCGACGTGTTGGCGGCATGGCTCCAAATGTTGGCGGCATGGCTCCAAATGTTGGCGGCGTGGCTCCAAATGTTGGCGGTTTGGCTCGAAATGTTGGCGGCATGGCTCGAAATGTTGGCGGCATGGCTCAAAATGTTGGCGGCGTGGTTCGAAATGTTGGCGGCATGGCTCGAAATGTTGGCGGCATGGCTCGAAATGTTGGCGGCATGGCTGGAAATGTTGACGGCATGGCTCGAAATGTTAGCGGCATGGCTCGAAATGTTGGCGGCATGGCTCCAAATGTTGGCGGCATGGCTCGAAATGTTGGCGTCATAGCTCCAAATGTTGCAGGGTGGCTCGAAATGTTGGCGGCATGGCTCGAAATGTTGGCAGCATGGCTCGAAATGTTGGCGGCATGGTACGAAATGTTGGCGGCATGGCTCAAAATGATGACGGCATGGCTCGAAATGTTGGCGACATGGCTCGAAGTGTTGGCGGCATGGCTAGAAGTGTTGGCGGCATGGCTCGAAATGTTGGCGGCATGGCTCGAAGTGTTGGCGGCGTGGCTCGAAATGTTGGCGGCATGGCTCGAAATGTTGGCGGCGCGGCTCGAAATGTTGGCGGAGTGGCTCGAAATTTTGGCTGCATGGCTCGAAATGTTGGCGGCATGGCTCGAAGCGTTGGCGGCATGGTTCGAAACGTTGGCGCCATGGCTCGAAATGTTGGCGTCATGACTCGAAATGTTTTCGGCGTGGCTCGAAATGTTGGCGGCATGGCTCCAAATATTGACGGCGTGGCTCCAAATGTTGGCGGTTTGGCTCGAAATGTTGGCGGCATGGCTCGAAATGTTGGCGGCATGGCTCAAAATGTTGGCGGCGTGGTTCGAAATGTTGGCGGCATGGCTCGAAATGTTGGCGGCATGGCTCGAAATGTTGGCGGCATGGCTGGAAATGTTGACGGCATTGCTCGAAATGTTAGCGGCATGGCTCGAAATGTTGGCGGCATGGCTCCAAATGTTGGCGCCATGGCTCGAAATGTTGGCGTCATAGCTCCAAATGTTGCAGGGTGGCTCGAAATGTTGGCGGCATGGCTCGAAATGTTGGCGGCATGGCTCGAAATGTTGGCAGCATGGCTCGAAATGTTGGCGGCATGGTACGAAATGTTGGCGGCATGGCTCAAAATGATGACGGCATTGCTCGAAATGTTGGCGACATGGCTCGAAGTGTTGGCGGCATGGCTAGAAGTGTTGGCGGCATGGCTCGAAATGTTGGCGGCATGGCTCGAAGTGTTGGCGGCGTGGCTCGAAATGTTGGCGGCATGGCTCGAAATGTTGGCGGCGCGGCTCGAAATGTTGGCGGCATGGCTCGAAATTTTGGCTGCATGGCTCGAAATGTTGGCGGCATGGCTCGAAGCGTTGGCGGCATGGTTCGAAACGTTGGCGCCATGGCTCGAAATGTTGGCGTCATGACTCGAAATGTTTTCGGCGTGGCTCGAAATGTTGGCGGCATGGCTCGAAATGTTGGCGGCAAAGCTGGAAATGTTGGCGGCATGGCTCGAAATGTTGACGGCATGACTCGAAATGTTGGCGGCATGGCTCGAAATGATGGCGGCATGGCTCGAAATGTTGGCGGCATTGCCCGAAATGTTGGCGACATGGCTCAAAATGTTGGCGGCATGGCTCGAAATGTTGGCGGCATAGCTCGAAATGTTGGCGGCATGGCTCGAAATGTTGGCGGCATGGCTCGAAATGTTGGCGGCATGGCTGGAAATGTTGGCGGCATGGTTCGAAATGTTGGCGGCATGGCTCGAAATGTTGGCGGCGTGGCACGAAATGTTGGCGGCATGTCTCAAAATGTTGGCGGCATGGCTCGAGGTGTTGGCGTCATGGCTCGAAATGTTGGCGGCATGGCTCGAAATGTTGGAGGCATGGCTGGAAGTGTTGGCGGCATGGCTCAAAATGTTGGCGGCATGGCTCGTAATGTTGGCAGCGTGGCACGAAATGTTGGCGGCATGGCTCGAAATGTTGGCGGCAAGACTCGAAATGTTGGCGGCATGGCTCGAAATGTTGGCGGCATGGCTCAAAATGTCGGCGGCCTGGCTCGAAATGTTGGCGGCATGGCTGGAAATTTTGGCGGCATGGTTCGAAATGTTGGCGGCATGGCTCGAAATGTTGGCAGCGTGGCACGAAATGTTGGCGGCATGTCTCAAAATGTTGGCGGCATGGCTCGAGGTGTTGGCGTCATGGCTCGAAATGTTGGCGGCATGGCTCGAAATGTTGGAGGCATGGCTGGAAGTGTTGGCGGCATGGCTCAAAATGTTGGCGGCATGGCTCGTAATGTTGGCAGCGTGGCACGAAATGTTGGCGGCATTGCTCGAAATGTTGGCGACATGGCTCGAAATGTTGGCGGCATGGCTCAAAATGATGACGGCATTGCTCGAAATGTTGGCGACATGGCTCGAAGTGTTGGCGGCATGGCTAGAAGTGTTGGCGGCATGGCTCGAAATGTTGGCGGCATGGCTCGAAGTGTTGGCGGCGTGGCTCGAAATGTTGGCGGCATGGCTCGAAATGTTGGCGGCGCGGCTCGAAATGTTGGCGGCATGGCTCGAAATTTTGGCTGCATGGCTCGAAATGTTGGCGGCATGGCTCGAAGCGTTGGCGGCATGGTTCGAAACGTTGGCGCCATGGCTCGAAATGTTGGCGTCATGACTCGAAATGTTTTCGGCGTGGCTCGAAATGTTGGCGGCATGGCTCGAAATGTTGGCGGCAAAGCTGGAAATGTTGGCGGCATGGCTCGAAATGTTGACGGCATGACTCGAAATGTTGGCGGCATGGCTCGAAATGATGGCGGCATGGCTCGAAATGTTGGCGGCATTGCCCGAAATGTTGGCGACATGGCTCAAAATGTTGGCGGCATGGCTCGAAATGTTGGCGGCATAGCTCGAAATGTTGGCGGCATGGCTCGAAATGTTGGCGGCATGGCTCGAAATGTTGGCGGCATGGCTGGAAATGTTGGCGGCATGGTTCGAAATGTTGGCGGCATGGCTCGAAATGTTGGAGGCATGGCTCAAAATGTTGGCGGCATGGCTCGTAATGTTGGCAGCGTGGCACGAAATGTTGGCGGCATGGCTCGAAATGTTGGCGGCAAGACTCGAAATGTTGGCGGCATGGCTCGAAATGTTGGCGGCATGGCTCAAAATGTCGGCGGCCTGGCTCGAAATGTTGGCGGCATGGCTGGAAATTTTGGCGGCATGGTTCGAAATGTTGGCGGCATGGCTCGAAATGTTGGCGGCGTGGCACGAAATGTTGGCGGCATGTCTCAAAATGTTGGCGGCATGGCTCGAGGTGTTGGCGTCATGGCTCGAAATGTTGGCGGCATGGCTCGAAATGTTGGAGGCATGGCTGGAAGTGTTGGCGGCATGGCTCAAAATGTTGGCGGCATGGCTCGTAATGTTGGCAGCGTGGCACGAAATGTTGGCGGCATGGCTCGAAATGTTGGCGGCAAGACTCGAAATGTTGGCGGCATGGCTCGAAATGTTGGCGGCATGGCTCAAAATGTCGGCGGCCTGGCTCGAAATGTTGGCGGCATGGCTCGAAATGTTGGCGGCATGTCTCAAAATGTTGGCGGCATGGCTCGAAGTGTTGGCGGCATGGCTCGAGGTGTTAGCGGAATGGCTCGAAATGTTGATGGCATGGCTCAAAATGTTGGCGGCATGGCTCGAAATGTTGGCGGCAAGACTCGAAATGTTGGCGGCATGGCTCGAAATGTTGGCGGCATGGCTCAAAATGTCGGCGGCCTGGCTCGAAATGTTGGCGGCATGGCTGGAAATTTTGGCGGCATGGTTCGAAATGTTGGCGGCATGGCTCGAAATGTTGGCGGCGTGGCACGAAATGTTGGCGGCATGTCTCAAAATGTTGGCGGCATGGCTCGAGGTGTTGGCGTCATGGCTCGAAATGTTGGCGGCATGGCTCGAAATGTTGGAGGCATGGCTGGAAGTGTTGGCGGCATGGCTCAAAATGTTGGCGGCATGGCTCGTAATGTTGGCAGCGTGGCACGAAATGTTGGCGGCATTGCTCGAAATGTTGGCGACATGGCTCGAAATGTTGGCGGCATGGCTCAAAATGATGACGGCATTGCTCGAAATGTTGGCGACATGGCTCGAAGTGTTGGCGGCATGGCTAGAAGTGTTGGCGGCATGGCTCGAAATGTTGGCGGCATGGCTCGAAGTGTTGGCGGCGTGGCTCGAAATGTTGGCGGCATGGCTCGAAATGTTGGCGGCGCGGCTCGAAATGTTGGCGGCATGGCTCGAAATTTTGGCTGCATGGCTCGAAATGTTGGCGGCATGGCTCGAAGCGTTGGCGGCATGGTTCGAAACGTTGGCGCCATGGCTCGAAATGTTGGCGTCATGACTCGAAATGTTTTCGGCGTGGCTCGAAATGTTGGCGGCATGGCTCGAAATGTTGGCGGCAAAGCTGGAAATGTTGGCGGCATGGCTCGAAATGTTGACGGCATGACTCGAAATGTTGGCGGCATGGCTCGAAATGATGGCGGCATGGCTCGAAATGTTGGCGGCATTGCCCGAAATGTTGGCGACATGGCTCAAAATGTTGGCGGCATGGCTCGAAATGTTGGCGGCATAGCTCGAAATGTTGGCGGCATGGCTCGAAATGTTGGCGGCATGGCTCGAAATGTTGGCGGCATGGCTGGAAATGTTGGCGGCATGGTTCGAAATGTTGGCGGCATGGCTCGAAATGTTGGAGGCATGGCTGGAAGTGTTGGCGGCATGGCTCAAAATGTTGGCGGCATGGCTCGTAATGTTGGCAGCGTGGCACGAAATGTTGGCGGCATGGCTCGAAATGTTGGCGGCAAGACTCGAAATGTTGGCGGCATGGCTCGAAATGTTGGCGGCATGGCTCAAAATGTCGGCGGCCTGGCTCGAAATGTTGGCGGCATGGCTGGAAATTTTGGCGGCATGGTTCGAAATGTTGGCGGCATGGCTCGAAATGTTGGCGGCGTGGCACGAAATGTTGGCGGCATGTCTCAAAATGTTGGCGGCATGGCTCGAGGTGTTGGCGTCATGGCTCGAAATGTTGGCGGCATGGCTCGAAATGTTGGAGGCATGGCTGGAAGTGTTGGCGGCATGGCTCAAAATGTTGGCGGCATGGCTCGTAATGTTGGCAGCGTGGCACGAAATGTTGGCGGCATGGCTCGAAATGTTGGCGGCAAGACTCGAAATGTTGGCGGCATGGCTCGAAATGTTGGCGGCATGGCTCAAAATGTCGGCGGCCTGGCTCGAAATGTTGGCGGCATGGCTCGAAATGTTGGCGGCATGTCTCAAAATGTTGGCGGCATGGCTCGAAGTGTTGGCGGCATGGCTCGAGGTGTTAGCGGAATGGCTCGAAATGTTGATGGCATGGCTCAAAATGTTGGCGGCATGGCTTGAAATGTTGGCGGCATGGCTCGAAGTGTTGGCGGCATAGCTAGAAATGATGACGGCATGGCTCGAAATGTTGGCGATATGGCTCGAAGTGTTGGCGGCATGGCTTGAAGTGTTGGCGGCATGGCTCGAAATGTTGGCGGCATGGTACGAAATGTTGGCGGCATGGCTCGAAATGATGACGACATGGCTCGCAAAGTTGGCGACATGGCTCGAAGTGTTGGCGGCATGGCTAGAAGTGTTGGCGGCATGGCTCGAAATGTTGGCGGCATGGCTCGAAGTGTTGGCGGCGTGGATCGAAATGTTGGCGGCATGGCTCGAAATGTTGGCGGCACGGCTCAAAATGTTGGCGCCATGGCTTGAAATGTTGGCGGCATGGCTCGAAGTGTTGGCGGCATAGCTAGAAATGATGACGGCATGGCTCGAAATGTTGGCGATATGGCTCGAAGTGTTGGCGGCATGGCTTGAAGTGTTGGCGGCATGGCTCGAAATGTTGGCGGCATGGTACGAAATGTTGGCGGCATGGCTCGAAATGATGACGACATGGCTCGCAAAGTTGGCGACATGGCTCGAAGTGTTGGCGGCATGGCTAGAAGTGTTGGCGGCATGGCTCGAAATGTTGGCGGCATGGCTCGAAGTGTTGGCGGCGTGGATCGAAATGTTGGCGACATGGCTCGAAATGTTGGCGGCACGGCTCGAAATCTTGGCGGCATGGCTCGAAATCTTGGCTGCATGGCTCGAAATGTTGGCAGCATGGCTCGAAATTTTGGCGGCATGGCTCGAAATGTTGGCGGCAAGGCTCGAAATGTTGGCGGCATGGCTCGAAATGTTGGCGGCATGGCTCGAAATGTTGGCGGCAAGGCTCGAAGTGTTGGCGGCATGGTTCGAAATGTTGGCGGCATGGCTCGAAATGTTGGCGGCAAGGCTCGAAATGTTGGCGGCATGGCTCGAAATGTTGGCGGCATGGCTCGAAATGTTGGCGGCAAGGCTCGAAGTGTTGGCGGCATGGTTCGAAATGTTGGCGGCATGGCTCGAAATGTTGGCGGCAAGGCTCGAAATATTGGCGGCGTGGCTTTAAATGTTATCGGCATGGCTCGAAATGTTGGAGGCATGGCTCGAAATGTTGGCGTCATGGCTCGAAATCTTGGCGGCATGGCTCTAAATGTTGGCCGCATGGCTCCAAATTTTGGCGGCATGACTCGAAATGTTGACGGCATGGCTCGAAATGTTGGCGGCATGGCTCCAAATGTTGGCGGCATGACTAGAAATGTTGGCGGCATGGCTCGAAATATTAGCGGCAATGCTCGAAATGTTAGCAGCATGGATCGAAATGTTGGCGGCATAGCGCGACGTGTTGGCGGCATGGCTCCAAATGTTGGCGGCATGGCTCCAAATGTTGGCGGCGTGGCTCCAAATGTTGGCGGTTTGGCTCGAAATGTTGGCGGCATGGCTCGAAATGTTGGCGGCATGGCTCAAAATGTTGGCGGCGTGGTTCGAAATGTTGGCCGCATGGCTCGAAATGTTGGCGGCATGGCTCGAAATGTTGGCGGCATGGCTGGAAATGTTGACGGCATGGCTCGAAATGTTAGCGGCATGGCTCGAAATGTTGGCGGCATGGCTCCAAATGTTGGCGGCATGGCTCGAAATGTTGGCGTCATAGCTCCAAATGTTGCAGGGTGGCTCGAAATGTTGGCGCCATGGCTCGAAATGTTGGCGCCATGGCTCGAAATGTTGGCAGCATGGCTCGAAATGTTGGCGGCATTGTACGAAATGTTGGCGGCATGGCTCAAAATGATGACGGCATGGCTCGAAATGTTGGCGACATGGCTCGAAGTGTTGGCGGCTAGGCTAGAAGTGTTGGCGGCATGGCTCGAAATGTTGGCGGCATGGCTCGAAGTGTTGGCGGCGTGGCTCGAAATGTTGGCGGCATGGCTCGAAATGTTGGCGGCGCGGCTCGAAATGTTGGCGGCATGGCTCGAAATTTTGGCTGCATGGCTCGAAATGTTGGCGGCATGGCTCGAAGCGTTGGCGACATGGCTCGAAGTGTTGGCGGCATGGCTAGAAGTGTTGGCGGCATGGCTCGAAATGTTGGCGGCGCGGCTCGAAATGTTGGCGGCATGGCTCGAAATTTTGGCTGCATGGCTCAAAATGATGACGGCATGGCTCGAAATGTTGGCGACATGGCTCGAAGTGTTGGCGGCATGGCTAGAAGTGTTGGCGGCATGGCTCGAAATGTTGGCGGCATGGCTCGAAGTGTTGGCGGCGTGGCTCGAAATGTTGGCGTCATGACTCGAAATGTTTTCGGCGTGGCTCAAAATGTTGGCGGCATGGCTCGAAATGTTGGCGGCATAGCTGGAAATGTTGGCGGCATGGCTCGAAATGTTGACGGCATGACTCGAAATGTTGGCGGCATGGCTCGAAATGATGGCGGCATGGCTCGAAATGTTGGCGGCATTGCCCGAAATGTTGGCGACATGGCTCAAAATGTTTGGCGGCATGGCTCGAAATGTTGGCGGCATAGCTCGAAATGTTGGCGGCATGGCTCGAAATGTTGGCGGCATGGCTCGAAATGTTGGCGTCATGACTCGAAATGTTTTCGGCGTGGCTCGAAATGTTGGCGGCATGGCTCCAAATGTTGGCGGCGTGGCTCCAAATGTTGGCGGTTTGGCTCGAAATGTTGGCGGCATGGCTCGAAATGTTGGCGGCATGGCTCAAAATGTTGGCGGCGTGGTTCGAAATGTTGGCGGCATGGCTCGAAATGTTGGCGGCATGGCTCGAAATGTTGGCGGCATGGCTGGAAATGTTGACGGCATGGCTCGAAATGTTAGCGGCATGGCTCGAAATGTTGGCGGCATGGCTCCAAATTTTGGCGGCATTGCTCGAAATGTTGGCGGCATGGCTCGAAATGTTGGCGGCATGGCTGGAAATGTTGACGGCATGGCTCGAAATGTTGATGGCATGGCTCAAAATGTTGGCGGCATGGCTTGAAATGTTGGCGGCATGGCTCGAAGTGTTGGCGGCATGGCTCAAAATGTTGGCGGCGTGGTTCGAAATGTTGGCGGCATGGCTGGAAATGTTGACGGCATGGCTCGAAATGTTGATGGCATGGCTCAAAATGTTGGCGGCATGGCTTGAAATGTTGGCGGCATGGCTCGAAGTGTTGACGGCATGGCTCGAAATGTTGATGGCATGGCTCAAAATGTTGGCGGCATGGCTCGAAATGTTGGCGGCATGGCTCGAAATGTTGGCGGCATGGCTCAAAATGTTGGCGGCGTGGTTCGAAATGTTGGCGGCATGGCTCGAAATGTTGGCGGCATGGCTCGAAATGTTGGCGGCATGGCTGGAAATGTTGACGGCATGGCTCGAAATGTTGATGGCATGGCTCAAAATGTTGGCGGCATGGCTTGAAATGTTGGCGGCATGGCTCGAAGTGTTGGCGGCATAGCTAGAAATGATGACGGCATGGCTCGAAATGTTGGCGATATGGCTCGAAGTGTTGGCGGCATGGCTTGAAGTGTTGGCGGCATGGCTCGAAATGTTGGCGGCATGGTACGAAATGTTGGCGGCATGGCTCGAAATGATGACGACATGGCTCGCAAAGTTGGCGACATGGCTCGAAGTGTTGGCGGCATGGCTAGAAGTGTTGGCGGCATGGCTCGAAATGTTGGCGGCATGGCTCGAAGTGTTGGCGGCGTGGATCGAAATGTTGGCGGCATGGCTCGAAATGTTGGCGGCACGGCTCAAAATGTTGGCGCCATGGCTTGAAATGTTGGCGGCATGGCTCGAAGTGTTGGCGGCATAGCTAGAAATGATGACGGCATGGCTCGAAATGTTGGCGATATGGCTCGAAGTGTTGGCGGCATGGCTTGAAGTGTTGGCGGCATGGCTCGAAATGTTGGCGGCATGGTACGAAATGTTGGCGGCATGGCTCGAAATGATGACGACATGGCTCGCAAAGTTGGCGACATGGCTCGAAGTGTTGGCGGCATGGCTAGAAGTGTTGGCGGCATGGCTCGAAATGTTGGCGGCATGGCTCGAAGTGTTGGCGGCGTGGATCGAAATGTTGGCGACATGGCTCGAAATGTTGGCGGCACGGCTCGAAATGTTGGCGGCATGGCTCGAAATCTTGGCTGCATGGCTCGAAATGTTGGCAGCATGGCTCGAAATTTTGGCGGCATGGCTCGAAATGTTGGCGGCAAGGCTCGAAATGTTGGCGGCATGGTTCGAAATGTTGGCGGCATGGCTCGAAATGTTGGCGGCAAGGCTCGAAGTGTTGGCGGCATGGTTCGAAATGTTGGCGGCATGGCTCGAAATGTTGGCGGCAAGGCTCGAAATGTTGGCGGCATGGCTCGAAATGTTGGCGGCATGGCTCGAAATGTTGGCGGCAAGGCTCGAAGTGTTGGCGGCATGGTTCGAAATGTTGGCGGCATGGCTCGAAATGTTGGCGGCAAGGCTCGAAATATTGGCGGCGTGGCTTTAAATGTTATCGGCATGGCTCGAAATGTTGGAGGCATGGCTCGAAATGTTGGCGTCATGGCTCGAAATCTTGGCGGCATGGCTCTAAATGTTGGCCGCATGGCTCCAAATTTTGGCGGCATGACTCGAAATGTTGACGGCATGGCTCGAAATGTTGGCGGCATGGCTCCAAATGTTGGCGGCATGACTAGAAATGTTGGCGGCATGGCTCGAAATATTAGCGGCAATGCTCGAAATGTTAGCAGCATGGATCGAAATGTTGGCGGCATAGCGCGACGTGTTGGCGGCATGGCTCCAAATGTTGGCGGCATGGCTCCAAATGTTGGCGGCGAGGCTCCAATGTTGGCGGTTTGGCTCGAAATGTTGGCGGCATGGCTCGAAATGTTGGCGGCATGGCTCAAAATGTTGGCGGCGTGGTTCGAAATGTTGGCCGCATGGCTCGAAATGTTGGCGGCATGGCTCGAAATGTTGGCGGCATGGCTGGAAATGTTGACGGCATGGCTCGAAATGTTAGCGGCATGGCTCGAAATGTTGGCGGCATGGCTCCAAATGTTGGCGGCATGGCTCGAAATGTTGGCGTCATAGCTCCAAATGTTGCAGGGTGGCTCGAAATGTTGGCGCCATGGCTCGAAATGTTGGCGCCATGGCTCGAAATGTTGGCAGCATGGCTCGAAATGTTGGCGGCATTGTACGAAATGTTGGCGGCATGGCTCAAAATGATGACGGCATGGCTCGAAATGTTGGCGACATGGCTCGAAGTGTTGGCGGCTAGGCTAGAAGTGTTGGCGGCATGGCTCGAAATGTTGGCGGCATGGCTCGAAGTGTTGGCGGCGTGGCTCGAAATGTTGGCGGCATGGCTCGAAATGTTGGCGGCGCGGCTCGAAATGTTGGCGGCATGGCTCGAAATTTTGGCTGCATGGCTCGAAATGTTGGCGGCATGGCTCGAAGCGTTGGCGACATGGCTCGAAGTGTTGGCGGCATGGCTAGAAGTGTTGGCGGCATGGCTCGAAATGTTGGCGGCGCGGCTCGAAATGTTGGCGGCATGGCTCGAAATTTTGGCTGCATGGCTCAAAATGATGACGGCATGGCTCGAAATGTTGGCGACATGGCTCGAAGTGTTGGCGGCATGGCTAGAAGTGTTGGCGGCATGGCTCGAAATGTTGGCGGCATGGCTCGAAGTGTTGGCGGCGTGGCTCGAAATGTTGGCGTCATGACTCGAAATGTTTTCGGCGTGGCTCGAAATGTTGGCGGCATGGCTCGAAATGTTGGCGGCATAGCTGGAAATGTTGGCGGCATGGCTCGAAATGTTGACGGCATGACTCGAAATGTTGGCGGCATGGCTCGAAATGATGGCGGCATGGCTCGAAATGTTGGCGGCATTGCCCGAAATGTTGGCGACATGGCTCAAAATGTTTGGCGGCATGGCTCGAAATGTTGGCGGCATAGCTCGAAATGTTGGCGGCATGGCTCGAAATGTTGGCGGCATGGCTCGAAATGTTGGCGTCATGACTCGAAATGTTTTCGGCGTGGCTCGAAATGTTGGCGGCATGGCTCCAAATGTTGGCGGCGTGGCTCCAAATGTTGGCGGTTTGGCTCGAAATGTTAGCGGCATGGCTCGAAATGTTGGCGGCATGGCTCAAAATGTTGGCGGCGTGGTTCGAAATGTTGGCGGCATGGCTCGAAATGTTGGCGGCATGGCTCGAAATGTTGGCGGCATGGCTGGAAATGTTGACGGCATGGCTCGAAATGTTAGCGGCATGGCTCGAAATGTTGGCGGCATGGCTCCAAATTTTGGCGGCATTGCTCGAAATGTTGGCGTCATAGCTCCAAATGTTGCAGGGTGGCTCGAAATGTTGGCGGCATGGCTCGAAGTGTTGGCGGCATAGCTAGAAATGATGACGGCATGGCTCGAAATCTTGGCGATATGGCTCGAAGTGTTGGCGGCATGGCTTGAAGTGTTGGCGGCATGGCTCGAAATGTTGGCGGCAAGGTACGAAATGCTGGCGGCATGGCTCGAAATGATGACGACATGGCTCGCAAAGTTGGCGACATGGCTCGAAGTGTTGGCGGCATGGCTAGAAGTGTTGGCGGCATGGCTCGAAATGTTGGCGGCATGGCTCGAAGTGTTGGCGGCGTGGATCGAAATGTTGGCGACATGGCTCGAAATGTTGGCGGCACGGCTCGAAATGTTGGCGGCATGGCTCGAAATCTTGGCTGCATGGCTCGAAATGTTGGCAGCATGACTAGAAATTTTGGCGGCATGGCTCGAAATGTTGGCGGCAAGGCTCGAAGTGTTGGCGGCATGGTTCGAAATGTTGGCGGCATGGCTCGAAATGTTGGCGGCATGGCTCGAGATGTTGGCGTCATGACTCGAAATGTTTTCGGCGTGGCTCGAAATGTTGGCGGCATGGCTCCAAATGTTGGCGGCATGGTTCGAGATGTTGGCGTCATGACTCGAAATGTTTTCGGCGTGGCTCGAAATGTTGGCGGCATGGCTCCAAATGTTGGCGGCTTGGCTCCAAATGTTGGCGGTTTGGCTCGAAATGTTGGCGGCATGGCTCGAAATGTTGGCGGCATGGCTCAAAATGTTGGCGGCGTGGTTCGAAATGTTGGCGGCATGGCTCGAAATGTTGGCGGCATGGCTCGAAATGTTGGCGGCATGGCTGGAAATGTTGACGGCATGGCTCGAAATGTTAGCGGCATGGCTCGAAATGTTGGCGGCATGGCTCGTAATGTTGGCAGCGTGGCACGAAATGTTGGCGGCATGGCTCGAAATGTTGGCGGCAAGACTCGAAATGTTGGCGGCATGGCTCGAAATGTTGGCGGCATGGCTCAAAATGTCGGCGGCCTGGCTCGAAATGTTGGCGGCATGGCTGGAAATTTTGGCGGCATGGTTCGAAATGTTGGCGGCATGGCTCGAAATGTTGGCGGCGTGGCACGAAATGTTGGCGGCATGTCTCAAAATGTTGGCGGCATGGCTCGAGGTGTTGGCGTCATGGCTCGAAATGTTGGCGGCATGGCTCGAAATGTTGGAGGCATGGCTGGAAGTGTTGGCGGCATGGCTCAAAATGTTGGCGGCATGGCTCGTAATGTTGGCAGCGTGGCACGAAATGTTGGCGGCATGGCTCGAAATGTTGGCGGCAAGACTCGAAATGTTGGCGGCATGGCTCGAAATGTTGGCGGCATGGCTCAAAATGTCGGCGGCCTGGCTCGAAATGTTGGCGGCATGGCTCGAAATGTTGGCGGCATGTCTCAAAATGTTGGCGGCATGGCTCGAAGTGTTGGCGGCATGGCTCGAGGTGTTAGCGGAATGGCTCGAAATGTTGATGGCATGGCTCAAAATGTTGGCGGCATGGCTTGAAATGTTGGCGGCATGGCTCGAAGTGTTGGCGGCATAGCTAGAAATGATGACGGCATGGCTCGAAATGTTGGCGATATGGCTCGAAGTGTTGGCGGCATGGCTTGAAGTGTTGGCGGCATGGCTCGAAATGTTGGCGGCATGGTACGAAATGTTGGCGGCATGGCTCGAAATGATGACGACATGGCTCGCAAAGTTGGCGACATGGCTCGAAGTGTTGGCGGCATGGCTAGAAGTGTTGGCGGCATGGCTCGAAATGTTGGCGGCATGGCTCGAAGTGTTGGCGGCGTGGATCGAAATGTTGGCGGCATGGCTCGAAATGTTGGCGGCACGGCTCAAAATGTTGGCGCCATGGCTTGAAATGTTGGCGGCATGGCTCGAAGTGTTGGCGGCATAGCTAGAAATGATGACGGCATGGCTCGAAATGTTGGCGATATGGCTCGAAGTGTTGGCGGCATGGCTTGAAGTGTTGGCGGCATGGCTCGAAATGTTGGCGGCATGGTACGAAATGTTGGCGGCATGGCTCGAAATGATGACGACATGGCTCGCAAAGTTGGCGACATGGCTCGAAGTGTTGGCGGCATGGCTAGAAGTGTTGGCGGCATGGCTCGAAATGTTGGCGGCATGGCTCGAAGTGTTGGCGGCGTGGATCGAAATGTTGGCGACATGGCTCGAAATGTTGGTGGCACGGCTCGAAATGTTGGCGGCATGGCTCGAAATCTTGGCTGCATGGCTCGAAATGTTGGCAGCATGGCTCGAAATTTTGGCGGCATGGCTCGAAATGTTGGCGGCAAGGCTCGAAATGTTGGCGGCATGGCTCGAAATGTTGGCGGCATGGCTCGAAATGTTGGCGGCAAGGCTCGAAGTGTTGGCGGCATGGTTCGAAATGTTGGCGGCATGGCTCGAAATGTTGGCGGCAAGGCTCGAAATGTTGGCGGCATGGCTCGAAATGTTGGCGGCATGGCTCGAAATGTTGGCGGCAAGGCTCGAAGTGTTGGCGGCATGGTTCGAAATGTTGGCGGCATGGCTCGAAATGTTGGCGGCAAGGCTCGAAATATTGGCGGCGTGGCTTTAAATGTTATCGGCATGGCTCGAAATGTTGGAGGCATGGCTCGAAATGTTGGCGTCATGGCTCGAAATCTTGGCGGCATGGCTCTAAATGTTGGCCGCATGGCTCCAAATTTTGGCGGCATGACTCGAAATGTTGACGGCATGGCTCGAAATGTTGGCGGCATGGCTCCAAATGTTGGCGGCATGACTAGAAATGTTGGCGGCATGGCTCGAAATATTAGCGGCAATGCTCGAAATGTTAGCAGCATGGATCGAAATGTTGGCGGCATAGCGCGACGTGTTGGCGGCATGGCTCCAAATGTTGGCGGCATGGCTCCAAATGTTGGCGGCGTGGCTCCAAATGTTGGCGGTTTGGCTCGAAATGTTGGCGGCATGGCTCGAAATGTTGGCGGCATGGCTCAAAATGTTGGCGGCGTGGTTCGAAATGTTGGCCGCATGGCTCGAAATGTTGGCGGCATGGCTCGAAATGTTGGCGGCATGGCTGGAAATGTTGACGGCATGGCTCGAAATGTTAGCGGCATGGCTCGAAATGTTGGCGGCATGGCTCCAAATGTTGGCGGCATGGCTCGAAATGTTGGCGTCATAGCTCCAAATGTTGCAGGGTGGCTCGAAATGTTGGCGCCATGGCTCGAAATGTTGGCGCCATGGCTCGAAATGTTGGCAGCATGGCTCGAAATGTTGGCGGCATTGTACGAAATGTTGGCGGCATGGCTCAAAATGATGACGGCATGGCTCGAAATGTTGGCGACATGGCTCGAAGTGTTGGCGGCTAGGCTAGAAGTGTTGGCGGCATGGCTCGAAATGTTGGCGGCATGGCTCGAAGTGTTGGCGGCGTGGCTCGAAATGTTGGCGGCATGGCTCGAAATGTTGGCGGCGCGGCTCGAAATGTTGGCGGCATGGCTCGAAATTTTGGCTGCATGGCTCGAAATGTTGGCGGCATGGCTCGAAGCGTTGGCGACATGGCTCGAAGTGTTGGCGGCATGGCTAGAAGTGTTGGCGGCATGGTTCGAAATGTTGGCGGCGCGGCTCGAAATGTTGGCGGCATGGCTCGAAATTTTGGCTGCATGGCTCAAAATGATGACGGCATGGCTCGAAATGTTGGCGACATGGCTCGAAGTGTTGGCGGCATGGCTAGAAGTGTTGGCGGCATGGCTCGAAATGTTGGCGGCATGGCTCGAAGTGTTGGCGGCGTGGCTCGAAATGTTGGCGTCATGACTCGAAATGTTTTCGGCGTGGCTCGAAATGTTGGCGGCATGGCTCGAAATGTTGGCGGCATAGCTGGAAATGTTGGCGGCATGGCTCGAAATGTTGACGGCATGACTCGAAATGTTGGCGGCATGGCTCGAAATGATGGCGGCATGGCTCGAAATGTTGGCGGCATTGCCCGAAATGTTGGCGACATGGCTCAAAATGTTTGGCGGCATGGCTCGAAATGTTGGCGGCATAGCTCGAAATGTTGGCGGCATGGCTCGAAATGTTGGCGGCATGGCTCGAAATGTTGGCGTCATGACTCGAAATGTTTTCGGCGTGGCTCGAAATGTTGGCGGCATGGCTCCAAATGTTGGCGGCGTGGCTCCAAATGTTGGCGGTTTGGCTCGAAATGTTGGCGGCATGGCTCGAAATGTTGGCGGCATGGCTCAAAATGTTGGCGGCGTGGTTCGAAATGTTGGCGGCATGGCTCGAAATGTTGGCGGCATGGCTCGAAATGTTGGCGGCATGGCTGGAAATGTTGACGGCATGGCTCGAAATGTTAGCGGCATGGCTCGAAATGTTGGCGGCATGGCTCCAAATTTTGGCGGCATTGCTCGAAATGTTGGCGTCATAGCTCCAAATGTTGCAGGGTGGCTCGAAATGTTGGCGGCATGGCTCGAAGTGTTGGCGGCATAGCTAGAAATGATGACGGCATGGCTCGAAATCTTGGCGATATGGCTCGAAGTGTTGGCGGCATGGCTTGAAGTGTTGGCGGCATGGCTCGAAATGTTGGCGGCAAGGTACGAAATGTTGGCGGCATGGCTCGAAATGATGACGACATGGCTCGCAAAGTTGGCGACATGGCTCGAAGTGTTGGCGGCATGGCTAGAAGTGTTGGCGGCATGGCTCGAAATGTTGGCGGCATGGCTCGAAGTGTTGGCGGCGTGGATCGAAATGTTGGCGACATGGCTCGAAATGTTGGCGGCACGGCTCGAAATGTTGGCGGCATGGCTCGAAATCTTGGCTGCATGGCTCGAAATGTTGGCAGCATGACTAGAAATTTTGGCGGCATGGCTCGAAATGTTGGCGGCAAGGCTCGAAGTGTTGGCGGCATGGTTCGAAATGTTGGCGGCATGGCTCGAAATGTTGGCGGCATGGCTCGAGATGTTGGCGTCATGACTCGAAATGTTTTCGGCGTGGCTCGAAATGTTGGCGGCATGGCTCCAAATGTTGGCGGCATGGTTCGAGATGTTGGCGTCATGACTCGAAATGTTTTCGGCGTGGCTCGAAATGTTGGCGGCATGGCTCCAAATGTTGGCGGCGTGGCTCCAAATGTTGGCGGTTTGGCTCGAAATGTTGGCGGCATGGCTCGAAATGTTGGCGGCATGGCTCAAAATGTTGGCGGCGTGGTTCGAAATGTTGGCGGCATGGCTCGAAATGTTGGCGGCATGGCTCGAAATGTTGGCGGCATGGCTGGAAATGTTGACGGCATGGCTCGAAATGTTAGCGGCATGGCTCGAAATGTTGGCGGCATGGCTCCAAATGTTGGCGGCATGGCTCGAAATGTTGGCGTCATAGCTCCAAATGTTGCAGGGTGGCTCGAAATGTTGGCGGCATGGCTCGAAATGTTGGCGGCATGGCTCGAAATGTTGGCAGCATGGCTCGAAATGTTGGCGGCATGGTACGAAATGTTGGCGGCATGGCTCAAAATGATGACGGCATGGCTCGAAATGTTGGCGACATGGCTCGAAGTGTTGGCGGCATGGCTAGAAGTGTTGGCGGCATGGCTCGAAATGTTGGCGGCATGGCTCGAAGTGTTGGCGGCGTGGCTCGAAATGTTGGCGGCATGGCTCGAAATGTTGGCGGCGCGGCTCGAAATGTTGGCGGCATGGCTCGAAATTTTGGCTGCATGGCTCGAAATGTTGGCGGCATGGCTCGAAGCGTTGGCGGCATGGTTCGAAACGTTGGCGCCATGGCTCGAAATGTTGGCGTCATGACTCGAAATGTTTTCGGCGTGGCTCGAAATGTTGGCGGCATGGCTCGAAATGTTGGCGGCATAGCTGGAAATGTTGGCGGCATGGCTCGAAATGTTGACGGCATGACTCGAAATGTTGGCGGCATGGCTCGAAATGATGGCGGCATGGCTCGAAATGTTGGCGGCATTGCCCGAAATGTTGGCGACATGGCTCAAAATGTTGGCGGAATGGCTCGAAATGTTGGCGGCATAGCTCGAAATGTTGGCGGCATGGCTCGAAATGTTGGCGGCATGGCTCGAAATGTTGGCGGCATGGCTGGAAATGTTGGCGGCATGGTTCGAAATGTTGGCGGCATGGCTCGAAATGTTGGCGGCGTGGCACGAAATGTTGGCGTCATGGCTCGAAATGTTGGCGGCATGGCTCGAAATGTTGGCGGCATGGCTGGAAGTGTTGGCGGCATGGCTCAAAATGTTGGCGGCATGGCTCGTAATGTTGGCAGCGTGGCACGAAATGTTGGCGGCATGGCTCGAAATGTTGGCGGCAAGGCTCGAAATGTTGGCGGCATGGCTCGAAATGTTGGCGGCATGGCTCAAAATGTCGGCGGCCTGGTTCGAAATGGCGGCATGGCTCGAAATGTTGGCGGCATGTCTCAAAATGTTGGCGGCATGGCTCGAAGTGTTGGCGGCATGGCTCGAGGTGTTAGCGGAATGGCTCGAAATGTTGGTGGCATGGCTCAAAATGTTGGCGGCATGGCTTGAAATGTTGGCGGCATGGCTCGAAGTGTTGGCGGCATAGCTAGAAATGATGACGGCATGGCTCGAAATGTTGGCGATATGGCTCGAAGTGTTGGCGGCATGGCTTGAAGTGTTGGCGGCATGGCTCGAAATGTTGGCGGCATGGTACGAAATGTTGGCGGCATGGCTCGAAATGATGACGACATGGCTCGCAAAGTTGGCGACATGGCTCGAAGTGTTGGCGGCATGGCTAGAAGTGTTGGCGGCATGGCTCGAAATGTTGCCGGCATGGCTCGAAGTGTTGGCGGCGTGGATCGAAATGTTGGCGGCATGGCTCGAAATGTTGGCGGCACGGCTCGAAATGTTGGCGGCATGGCTCGAAATCTTGGCTGCATGGCTCGAAATGTTGGCAGCATGGCTCGAAATTTTGGCGGCATGGCTCGAAATGTTGGCGGCAAGGCTCGAAGTGTTGGCGGCATGGTTCGAAATGTTGGCGGCATGGCTCGAAATGTTGGCGGCAAGGCTCGAAATGTTGGCGGCATGGCTCGAAATGTTGGCGGCATGGCTCAAAATGTTGGCGGCATGGCTCGAAATGTTGGCGGCAAGGCTCGAAGTGTTGGCGGCATGGTTCGAAATGTTGGCGGCATGGCTCGAAATGTTGGCGGCAAGGCTCGAAATGTTGGCGGCGTGGCTTTAAATGTTATCGGCATGGCTCGAAATGTTGGAGGCATGGCTCGAAATGTTGGCGTCATGGCTCGAAATCTTGGCGGCATGGCTCTAAATGTTGGCCGCATGGCTCCAAATGTTGGCGGCATGACTCGAAATGTTGACGGCATGGCTCGAAATGTTGGCGGCATGGCTCCAAATGTTGGCGGCATGACTAGAAATGTTGGCGGCAATGCTCGAAATGTTAGCGGCATGGATCGAAATGTTGGCGGCATAGCGCGACGTGTTGGCGGCATGGCTCCAAATGTTGGCGGCATGGCTCCAAATGTTGGCGGCGTGGCTCCAAATGTTGGCGGTTTGGCTCGAAATGTTGGCGGCATTGCTCGAAATGTTGGCGGCATGGCTCAAAATGTTGGCGGCGTGGTTCGAAATGTTGGCGGCATGGCTCGAAATGTTAGCGGCATGGCTCGAAATGTTGGCGGCATAGCTCGAAATGTTGGCGGCATGGCTCGAAATGTTGGCGGCATGGCTCGAAATGTTGGCGGCATGGCTGGAAATGTTGGCGGCATGGTTCGAAATGTTGGCGGCATGGCTCGAAATGTTGGCGGCGTGGCTCGAAATGTTGGCGGCATGGCTCGAAATGTTGGCAGCATGGCTCGAAATGTTGGCGGCATTGTACGAAATGTTGGCGGCATGGCTCAAAATGATGACGGCATGGCTCGAAATGTTGGCGACATGGCTCGAAGTGTTGGCGGCTAGGCTAGAAGTGTTGGCGGCATGGCTCGAAATGTTGGCGGCATGGCTCGAAGTGTTGGCGGCGTGGCTCGAAATGTTGGCGGCATGGCTCGAAATGTTGGCGGCGCGGCTCGAAATGTTGGCGGCATGGCTCGAAATTTTGGCGGCATTGTACGAAATGTTGGCGGCATGGCTCAAAATGATGACGGCATGGCTCGAAATGTTGCAGGGTGGCTCGAAATGTTGGCGCCATGGCTCGAAATGTTGGCGGCATGGCTCGAAATGTTGGCAGCATGGCTCGAAATGTTGGCGGCATTGTACGAAATGTTGGCGGCATGGCTCAAAATGATGACGGCATGGCTCGAAATGTTGGCGACATGGCTCGAAGTGTTGGCGGCTAGGCTAGAAGTGTTGGCGGCATGGCTCGAAATGTTGGCGGCATGGCTCGAAGTGTTGGCGGCGTGGCTCGAAATGTTGGCGGCATGGCTCGAAATGTTGGCGGCGCGGCTCGAAATGTTGGCGGCATGGCTCGAAATTTTGGCTGCATGGCTCGAAATGTTGGCGGCATGGCTCGAAGCGTTGGCGACATGGCTCGAAGTTTTGGCGGCATGGCTAGAAGTGTTGGCGGCATGGCTCGAAATGTTGGCGGCGCGGCTCGAAATGTTGGCGGCATGGCTCGAAATTTTGGCTGCATGGCTCAAAATGATGACGGCATGGCTCGAAATGTTGGCGACATGGCTCGAAGTGTTGGCGGCATGGCTAGAAGTGTTGGCGGCATGGCTCGAAATGTTGGCGGCATGGCTCGAAGTGTTGGCGGCGTGGCTCGAAATGTTGGCGTCATGACTCGAAATGTTTTCGGCGTGGCTCGAAATGTTGGCGGCATGGCTCGAAATGTTGGCGGCATAGCTGGAAATGTTGGCGGCATGGCTCGAAATGTTGACGGCATGACTCGAAATGTTGGCGGCATGGCTCGAAATGATGGCGGCATGGCTCGAAATGTTGGCGGCATTGCCCGAAATGTTGGCGACATGGCTCAAAATGTTTGGCGGCATGGCTCGAAATGTTGGCGGCATAGCTCGAAATGTTGGCGGCATGGCTCGAAATGTTGGCGGCATGGCTCGAAATGTTGGCGTCATGACTCGAAATGTTTTCGGCGTGGCTCGAAATGTTGGCGGCATGGCTCCAAATGTTGGCGGCGTGGCTCCAAATGTTGGCGGTTTGGCTCGAAATGTTGGCGGCATGGCTCGAAATGTTGGCGGCATGGCTCAAAATGTTGGCGGCGTGGTTCGAAATGTTGGCGGCATGGCTCGAAATGTTGGCGGCATGGCTCGAAATGTTGGCGGCATGGCTGGAAATGTTGACGGCATGGCTCGAAATGTTAGCGGCATGGCTCGAAATGTTGGCGGCATGGCTCCAAATGTTGGCGGCATTGCTCGAAATGTTGGCGTCATAGCTCCAAATGTTGCAGGGTGGCTCGAAATGTTGGCGGCATGGCTCGAAGTGTTGGCGGCATAGCTAGAAATGATGACGGCATGGCTCGAAATGTTGGCGATATGGCTCGAAGTGTTGGCGGCATGGCTTGAAGTGTTGGCGGCATGGCTCGAAATGTTGGCGGCAAGGTACGAAATGTTGGCGGCATGGCTCGAAATGATGACGACATGGCTCGCAAAGTTGGCGACATGGCTCGAAGTGTTGGCGGCATGGCTAGAAGTGTTGGCGGCATGGCTCGAAATGTTGGCGGCATGGCTCGAAGTGTTGGCGGCGTGGATCGAAATGTTGGCGACATGGCTCGAAATGTTGGCGGCACGGCTCGAAATGTTGGCGGCATGGCTCGAAATCTTGGCTGCATGGCTCGAAATGTTGGCAGCATGACTAGAAATTTTGGCGGCATGGCTCGAAATGTTGGCGGCAAGGCTCGAAGTGTTGGCGGCATGGTTCGAAATGTTGGCGGCATGGCTCGAAATGTTGGCGGCATGGCTCGAGATGTTGGCGTCATGACTCGAAATGTTTTCGGCGTGGCTCGAAATGTTGGCGGCATGGCTCCAAATGTTGGCGGCATGGTTCGAGATGTTGGCGTCATGACTTGAAATGTTTTCGGCGTGGCTCGAAATGTTGGCGGCATGGCTCCAAATGTTGGCGGCGTGGCTCCAAATGTTGGCGGTTTGGCTGGAAATGTTGACGGCATGGCTCGAAATGTTGGCGGCATGGCTCGAAATGTTGGCGGCATGGCTCCAAATGTTGGCGGCATGGCTCGAAATGTTGGCGTCATAGCTCCAAATGTTGCAGGGTGGCTCGAAATGTTGGCGGCATGGCTCGAAATGTTGGCGGCATGGCTCGAAATGTTGGCAGCATGGCTCGAAATGTTGGCGGCATGGTACGAAATGTTGGCGGCATGGCTCAAAATGATGACGGCATGGCTCGAAATGTTGGCGACATGGCTCGAAGTGTTGGCGGCATGGCTAGAAGTGTTGGCGGCATGGCTCGAAATGTTGGCGGCATGGCTCGAAGTGTTGGCGGCGTGGCTCGAAATGTTGGCGGCGTGGCTCGAAATGTTGGCGGCATGGCTCGAAATGTTGGCGGCGCGGCTCGAAATGTTGGCGGCATGGCTCGAAATTTTGGCTGCATGGCTCGAAATGTTGGCGGCATGGCTCGAAGCGTTGGCGGCATGGTTCGAAACGTTAGCGCCATGGCTCGAAATGTTGTCGTCATGACTCGAAATGTTTTCGGCGTGGCTCGAAATGTTGGCGGCATGGCTCGAAATGTTGGCGGCATAGCTGGAAATGTTGGCGGCATGGCTCGAAATGTTGACGGCATGACTCGAAATGTTGGCGGCATGGCTCGAAATGATGGCGGCATGGCTCGAAATGTTGGCGGCATTGCCCGAAATGTTGGCGACATGGCTCAAAATGTTGGCGGAATGGCTCGAAATGTTGGCGGCATAGCTCGAAATGTTGGCGGCATGGCTCGAAATGTTGGCGGCATGGCTCGAAATGTTGGCGGCATGGCTCAAAATGTCGGCGGCCTGGTTCGAAATGGCGGCATGGCTCGAAATGTTGGCGGCATGTCTCAAAATGTTGGCGGCATGGCTCGAAGTGTTGGCGGCATGGCTCGAGGTGTTAGCGGAATGGCTCGAAATGTTGGTGGCATGGCTCAAAATGTTGGCGGCATGGCTTGAAATGTTGGCGGCATGGCTCGAAGTGTTGGCGGCATAGCTAGAAATGATGACGGCATGGCTCGAAATGTTGGCGATATGGCTCGAAGTGTTGGCGGCATGGCTTGAAGTGTTGGCGGCATGGCTCGAAATGTTGGCGGCATGGTACGAAATGTTGGCGGCATGGCTCGAAATGATGACGACATGGCTCGCAAAGTTGGCGACATGGCTCGAAGTGTTGGCGGCATGGCTAGAAGTGTTGGCGGCATGGCTCGAAATGTTGGCGGCATGGCTCGAAGTGTTGGCGGCGTGGATCGAAATGTTGGCGGCATGGCTCGAAATGTTGGCGGCACGGCTCGAAATGTTGGCGGCATGGCTCGAAATCTTGGCTGCATGGCTCGAAATGTTGGCAGCATGGCTCGAAATTTTGGCGGCATGGCTCGAAATGTTGGCGGCAAGGCTCGAAGTGTTGGCGGCATGGTTCGAAATGTTGGCGGCATGGCTCGAAATGTTGGCGGCAAGGCTCGAAATGTTGGCGGCATGGCTCGAAATGTTGGCGGCATGGCTCAAAATGTTGGCGGCATGGCTCGAAATGTTGGCGGCAAGGCTCGAAGTGTTGGCGGCATGGTTCGAAATGTTGGCGGCATGGCTCGAAATGTTGGCGGCAAGGCTCGAAATGTTGGCGGCGTGGCTTTAAATGTTATCGGCATGGCTCGAAATGTTGGAGGCATGGCTCGAAATGTTGGCGTCATGGCTCGAAATCTTGGCGGCATGGCTCTAAATGTTGGCCGCATGGCTCCAAATGTTGGCGGCATGACTCGAAATGTTGACGGCATGGCTCGAAATGTTGGCGGCATGGCTCCAAATGTTGGCGGCATGACTAGAAATGTTGGCGGCAATGCTCGAAATGTTAGCGGCATGGATCGAAATGTTGGCGGCATAGCGCGACGTGTTGGCGGCATGGCTCCAAATGTTGGCGGCATGGCTCCAAATGTTGGCGGCGTGGCTCCAAATGTTGGCGGTTTGGCTCGAAATGTTGGCGGCATTGCTCGAAATGTTGGCGGCATGGCTCAAAATGTTGGCGGCGTGGTTCGAAATGTTGGCGGCATGGCTCGAAATGTTAGCGGCATGGCTCGAAATGTTGGCGGCATAGCTCGAAATGTTGGCGGCATGGCTCGAAATGTTGGCGGCATGGCTCGAAATGTTGGCGGCATGGCTGGAAATGTTGGCGGCATGGTTCGAAATGTTGGCGGCATGGCTCGAAATTTTGGCGGCGTGGCACGAAATGTTGGCGGCCTGGCTCGAAATGTTGGCGGCATGGCTCGAGGTGTTGGCGTCATGGCTCGAAATGTTGGCGGCATGGCTCGAAATGTTGGCGGCATGGCTGGAAGTGTTGGCGGCATGGCTCAAAATGTTGGCGGCATGGCTCGTAATGTTGGCAGCGTGGCACGAAATGTTGGCGGCATGGCTCGAAATGTTGGCGGCAAGGCTCGAAATGTTGGCGGCATGGCTCGAAATGTTGGCGGCATGGCTCAAAATGTCGGCGGCCTGGCTCGAAATGTTGGCGGCATGGCTCGAAATGTTGGCGGCATGTCTCAAAATGTTGGCGGCATGGCTCGAAGTGTTGGCGGCATGGCTCGAGGTGTTAGCGGAATGGCTCGAAATGTTGGTGGCATGGCTCAAAATGTTGGCGGCATGGCTCGAAATGTTGGCGACATGGCTCGAAATGATGGCGGCATGGCTCGAAATGTTGGCGGCATTGCCCGAAATGTTGGCGGCATGGCTCAAAATGTTGGCGGCACGACTCGAAATGTTGGCGACATGGCTCGAAATGATGGCGGCATGGCTCGAAATGTTGGCGGCATTGCCCGAAATGTTGGCGGCATGGCTCAAAATGTTGGCGTCATGGATCGAAATGTTTGCGGCATAGCTCGAAATGTTGGCGGCATGGCTCGAAATGTAGGCGGCATGGCTCGAAATGTTGGCGGCATGGCTGGAAATGTTGGCGGCATGGCTCGAAATGTTGGCGGCATGGCTCGGAATGTTGGCGGCGTGGCACGAAATGTTGGCGGCCTGGCTCGAAATGTTGGCGGCATGGCTCGAGGTGTTGGCGTCATGGCTCGAAATGTTGGCGGCATGGCTCGAAATGTTGGCGGCATGGCTGGAAGTGTTGGCGGCATGGCTCAAAATGTTGGCGGCAAGGTTCGAAATGTTGGTAGCGTGGTACGAAATGTTGGCGGCATGGCTCGAAATGTTGGCGGCAAGGCTCGATATGTTGGCGGCATGGCTCGAAATGTTGGCGGCATGGTTCAAAATGTTGGCGGCATGGCTCGAAATGTTGGCGGCATAGGTCGAAATGTTGGCGGCATGTCTCGAAATGTTGGCGGCATGACTCAAAGTGATGGCGGCATGGCTCGAGGTGTTTGCGGAATGGCTCGAAATGTTGGCGGCATGGCTCAAAATGTTGGCGGCATGGCTTGAAATGTTGGCGGCATGGCTCAAAGTGTTGGCGGCATAGCTATAAATGTTAGCGGCATGGCTCGAAATGTTGGCGTCATGGCTCGAAATGTTGGCGGCATGGCTCGATATGTTGGCGGCATGGCTCGAAATGTTGGCGGCATGGCTCTAAATGTTGGCGGCATGGCTCGAAATGTTGGTGACATGGCTCGAAATGTTGGCGGCATAGCTGGAAATGTTGGCGGCATGGCTCGAAATGTTGACGGCATGGCTCGAAATGTTTGCGGCATGGCTCGAAATGTTGGCGCCATGGCTCGAAATGTTGGCGTCATGGCTCGAAATGTTTTCGGCGTGGCTCGAAATGTTGGCGGCATGGCTCGAAATGTTGGCGGCATAGCTGGAAATGTTGGCGGCATAGCTCGAAATGTTGACGGCATGGCTCGAAATGATGGCGGCATGGCTCGGAATGTTGGCGGCATAGCTGGAAATGTTGGCGGCATGGTTCGAAATGTTGGCGGCATGGCTCGAAATATTGACGGCATGGCTCGAAATGTTTGCGGCATGGCTCGAAATGTTGGCGCCATGGCTCGAAATGTTGGCGGCATGGCTCGAAATTTTGGCGGCGTGGCTTTAAATGTTATCGGCATGGCTCGAAATGTTGGCGCCATGGCTCGAAATGTTGGCGTCATGGCTCGAAATCTTGGCGGCATGGCTCGAAATGATGACGAAATGGCTCGCAAAGTTGGCGACATGGCTCGAAGTGTTGGCGGCATGGCTAGAAGTGTTGGCGGCATGGTTCGAAATGTTGGCGGCATGGATCGAAGTGTTGGCGGCGTGGATCGAAATGTTGGCGGCATAGCTCGAAATGTTGACGGCATGGCTCGAAATGTTGGCGATATGGCTCGAAGTGTTGGCGGCATGGCTTGAAGTGTTGGCGGCATGGCTCGAAATGTTGGCGGCATGGTACGAAATGTTGGCGGCATGGCTCGAAATGATGACGACATGGCTCGCAAAGTTGGCGACATGGCTCGAAGTGTTGGCGGCATGGCTAGAAGTGTTGGCGGCATGGCTCGAAATGTTGGCGGCATGGCTCGAAGTGTTGGCGGCGTGGATCGAAATGTTGGCGGCATGGCTCGAAATGTTGGCGGCACGGCTCAAAATGTTGGCGCCATGGCTTGAAATGTTGGCGGCATGGCTCGAAGTGTTGGCGGCATAGCTAGAAATGATGACGGCATGGCTCGAAATGTTGGCGATATGGCTCGAAGTGTTGGCGGCATGGCTTGAAGTGTTGGCGGCATGGCTCGAAATGTTGGCGGCATGGTACGAAATGTTGGCGGCATGGCTCGAAATGATGACGACATGGCTCGCAAAGTTGGCGACATGGCTCGAAGTGTTGGCGGCATGGCTAGAAGTGTTGGCGGCATGGCTCGAAATGTTGGCGGCATGGCTCGAAGTGTTGGCGGCGTGGATCGAAATGTTGGCGACATGGCTCGAAATGTTGGCGGCACGGCTCGAAATGTTGGCGGCATGGCTCGAAATCTTGGCTGCATGGCTCGAAATGTTGGCAGCATGGCTCGAAATTTTGGCGGCATGGCTCGAAATGTTGGCGGCAAGGCTCGAAGTGTTGGCGGCATGGTTCGAAATGTTGGCGGCATGGCTCGAAATGTTGGCGGCAAGGCTCGAAATGTTGGCGGCATGGCTCGAAATGTTGGCGGCATGGCTCAAAATGTTGGCGGCATGGCTCGAAATGTTGGCGGCAAGGCTCGAAGTGTTGGCGGCATGGTTCGAAATGTTGGCGGCATGGCTCGAAATGTTGGCGGCAAGGCTCGAAATGTTGGCGGCGTGGCTTTAAATGTTATCGGCATGGCTCGAAATGTTGGAGGCATGGCTCGAAATGTTGGCGTCATGGCTCGAAATCTTGGCGGCATGGCTCTAAATGTTGGCCGCATGGCTCCAAATGTTGGCGGCATGACTCGAAATGTTGACGGCATGGCTCGAAATGTTGGCGGCATGGCTCCAAATGTTGGCGGCATGACTAGAAATGTTGGCGGCATGGCTCGAAATATTAGCGGCAATGCTCGAAATGTTAGCGGCATGGATCGAAATGTTGGCGGCATAGCGCGACGTGTTGGCGGCATGGCTCCAAATGTTGGCGGCATGGCTCCAAATGTTGGCGGCGTGGCTCCAAATGTTGGCGGTTTGGCTCGAAATGTTGGCGGCATGGCTCGAAATGTTGGCGGCATGGCTCAAAATGTTGGCGGCGTGGTTCGAAATGTTGGCCGCATGGTTCGAAATGTTGGCGGCATGGCTCGAAATGTTGGCGGCATGGCTGGAAATGTTGATGGCATGGCTCGAAATGTTAGCGGCATGGCTCGAAATGTTGGCGGCATGGCTCCAAATGTTGGTGGCATGGCTCGAAATGTTGGCGTCATAGCTCCAAATGTTGCAGGGTGGCTCGAAATGTTGGCGCCATGGCTCGAAATGTTGGCGGCATGGCTCGAAATGTTGGCAGCATGGCTCGAAATGTTGGCGGCATTGTACGAAATGTTGGCGGCATGGCTCAAAATGATGACGGCATGGCTCGAAATGTTGGCGACATGGCTCGAAGTGTTGGCGGCATGGCTAGAAGTGTTGGCGGCATGGCTCGAAATGTTGGCGGCATGGCTCGAACTGTTGGCGGCGTGGCTCGAAATGTTGGCGGCATGGCTCGAAATGTTGGCGGCGCGGCTCGAAATGTTGGCGGCATGGCTCGAAATTTTGGCTGCATGGCTCGAAATGTTGGCGGCATGGCTCGAAGCGTTGGCGGCATGGTTCGAAACGTTGGCGCCATGGCTCGAAATGTTGGCGTCATGACTCGAAATGTTTTCGGCGTGGCTCGAAATGTTGGCGGCATGGCTCGAAATGTTGGCGGCATAGCTGGAAATGTTGGCGGCATGGCTCGAAATGTTGACGGCATGACTCGAAATGTTGGCGGCATGGCTCGAAATGATGGCGGCATGGCTCGAAATGTTGGCGGCATTGCCCGAAATGTTGGCGACTTGGCTCAAAATGTTGGCGGCATGGCTCGAAATGTTGGCGGCATAGCTCGAAATGTTGGCGGCATGGCTCGAAATGTTGGCGGCATGGCTCGAAATGTTGGCGTCATGACTCGAAATGTTTTCGGCGTGGCTCGAAATGTTGGCGGCATGGCTCCAAATGTTGGCGGCGTGGCTCCAAATGTTGGCGGTTTGGCTCGAAATGTTGGCGGCATGGCTCGAAATGTTGGCGGCATGGCTCAAAATGTTGGCGGCGTGGTTCGAAATGTTGGCGGCATGGCTCGAAATGTTGGCGGCATGGCTCGAAATGTTGGCGGCATGGCTGGAAATGTTGACGGCATGGCTCGAAATGTTAGCGGCATGGCTCGAAATGTTGGCGGCATGGCTCCAAATGTTGGCGGCATGGCTCGAAATGTTGGCGTCATAGCTCCAAATGTTGCAGGGTGGCTCGAAATGTTGGCGGCATGGCTCGAAGTGTTGGCGGCATAGCTAGAAATGATGACGGCATGGCTCGAAATGTTGGCGATATGGCTCGAAGTGTTGGCGGCATGGCTTGAAGTGTTGGCGGCATGGCTCGAAATGTTGGCGGCAAGGTACGAAATGTTGGCGGCATGGCTCGAAATGATGACGACATGGCTCGCAAAGTTGGCGACATGGCTCGAAGTGTTAGCGGCATGGCTAGAAGTGTTGGCGGCATGGCTCGAAATGTTGGCGGCATGGCTCGAAGTGTTGGCGGCGTGGATCGAAATGTTGGCGACATGGCTCGACATGTTGGCGGCACGGCTCGAAATGTTGGCGGCATGGCTCGAAATCTTGGCTGCATGGCTCGAAATGTTGGCAGCATGGCTCGAAATTTTGGCGGCATGGCTCGAAATGTTGGCGGCAAGGCTCGAAGTGTTGGCGGCATGGTTCGAAATGTTGGCGGCATGGCTCGAAATGTTGGCGGCAAGGCTCGAAATGTTGGCGGCATGGCTCGAAATGTTGGCGGCATGGCTCAAAATGTTGGCGGCATGGTTCGAAATGTTGGCGGCATGGCTCGAAATGTTGGCGGCAAGGCTCGAAATGTTGGCGGCGTGGCTTTAAATGTTATCGGCATGGCTCGAAATGTTGGAGGCATGGCTCGAAATGTTGGCGTCATGGCTCGAAATCTTGGCGGCATGACTCGAAATGTTGACGGCATGGCTCGAAATGTTGGCGGCATGGCTCCAAATGTTGGCGGCATGTCTAGAAATGTTGGCGGCATGGCTCGAAATATTAGCGGCAATGCTCGAAATGTTAGCGGCATGGCTCCAAATGTTGGCGGCGTGGCTCCAAATGTTGGCGGTTTGGCTCGAAATGTTGGCGGCATTGCTC
The DNA here is from genome assembly GCA_940337035.1 of Agriotes lineatus. Classification (NCBI taxonomy): domain Eukaryota; kingdom Metazoa; phylum Arthropoda; class Insecta; order Coleoptera; family Elateridae; genus Agriotes; species Agriotes lineatus. The sequence continues at coordinate 143,722,346 of OW679200.1, forward strand.
GAAATGTTGGCGGCATGGCTCAAAATGTTGGCGGCGTGGTACGAAATGTTGGCAGCATGGCTCGAAATGTTGGCGGCATTGTACGAAATGTTGGCGGCATGGCTCAAAATGATGACGGCATGGCTCGAAATGTTGGCGGCATTGTACGAAATGTTGGCGGCATGGCTCAAAATGATGACGGCATGGCTCGAAATGTTGGCGACATGGCTCGAAATGTTGGCGGCGCGGCTCGAAATGTAGGCGGCATGGCTCGAAGTGTTGGCGGCGTGGCTCGAAATGTTGGCGGCATGGCTCGAAATGTTGGCGGCGCGGCTCGAAATGTTGGCGGCATGGCTCGAAATGTTGGCGGCGCGGCTCGAAATGTTGGCGGCATGGCTCGAAATGTTGGCGGCATGGCTCGAAATGTTGGCAGCATGGCTCGAAATGTTGGCGGCATTGTACGAAATGTTGGCGGCATGGCTCAAAATGATGACGGCATGGCTCGAAATGTTGGCGACATGGCTCCAAATGTTGGCGGCATGGCTCGAAATGTTGGCGTCATAGCTCCAAATGTTGCAGGGTGGCTCGAAATGTTGGCGGCATGGCTCGAAATGTTGGCGGCATGGCTCGAAATGTTGGCAGCATGGCTCGAAATGTTGGCGGCATGGTACGAAATGTTGGCGGCATGGCTCAAAATGATGACGGCATGGCTCGAAATGTTGGCGACATGGCTCGAAGTGTTGGCTACATGGCTAGAAGTGTTGGCGGCATGGCTCGAAATGTTGGCGGCATGGCTCGAAGAGTTGGCGGCGTGGCTCGAAATGTTGGCGGCATGGCTCGAAATGTTGGCGGCGCGGCTCGAAATGTTGGCGGCATGGCTCGAAATTTTGGCTGCATGGCTCGAAATGTTGGCGGCATGGCTCGAAGCGTTGGCGGCATGGTTCGAAACGTTGGCGCCATGGCTCCAAAATGTTGGCGTCATGACTCGAAATGTTTTCGGCGTGGCTCGAAATGTTGGCGGCATGGCTCGAAATGTTGGCGGCATAGCTGGAAATGTTGGCGGCATGGCTCGAAATGTTGACGGCATGACTCGAAATGTTGGCGGCATGGCTCGAAATGATGGCGGCATGGCTCGAAATGTTGGCGGCATCGCCCGAAATGTTGGCGACATGGCTCAAAATGTTGGCGGCATGGCTCGAAATGTTGGCGGCATGGCTCGAGATGTTGGCGTCATGACTCGAAATGTTTTCGGCGTGGCTCGAAATGTTGGCGGCATGGCTCCAAATGTTGGCGGCGTGGCTCCAAATGTTGGCGGTTTGGCTCGAAATGTTGGCGGCATGGCTCGAAATGTTGGCGGCATGGCTCAAAATGTTGGCGGCGTGGTTCGAAATGTTGGCGGCATGGCTCGAAATGTTGGCGGCATGGCTGGAAATGTTGACGGCATGGCTCGAAATGTTAGCGGCATGGCTCGAAATGTTGGCGGCATGGCTCCAAATGTTGGCGGCATGGCTCGAAATGTTGGCGTCATAGCTCCAAATGTTGCAGGGTGGCTCGAAATGTTGGCGGCATGGCTCGAAATGTTGGCGGCATGGCTCGAAATGTTGGCAGCATGGCTCGAAATGTTGGCGGCATGGTACGAAATGTTGGCGGCATGGCTCAAAATGATGACGGCATGGCTCGAAATGTTGGCGACATGGCTCGAAGTGTTGGCTACATGGCTAGAAGTGTTGGCGGCATGGCTCGAAATGTTGGCGGCATGGCTCGAAGTGTTGGCGGCGTGGCTCGAAATGTTGGCGGCATGGCTCGAAATGTTGGCGGCGCGGCTCGAAATGTTGGCGGCATGGCTCGAAATTTTGGCTGCATGGCTCGAAATGTTGGCGGCATGGCTCGAAGCGTTGGCGGCATGTTTCGAAACGTTGGCGCCATGGCTCGAAATGTTGGCGTCATGACACGAAATGTTTTCGGCGTGGATCGAAATGTTGGCGGCATGGCTCGAAATGTTGGCGGCATAGCTGGAAATGTTGGCGGCATGGCTCGAAATGTTGACGGCATGACTCGAAATGTTGGCGGCATGGCTCGAAATGATGGCGGCATGGCTCGAAATGTTGGCGGCATTGCCCGAAATGTTGGCGACATGGTTCAAAATGTTGGCGGCATGGCTCGAAATGTTGGCGGCATGGCTCGAAATGTTGGCGGCATGGCTCGAAATGTTGGCGGCATGGCTGGAAATGTTGGCGGCATGGTTCGAAATGTTGGCGGCATGGCTCGAAATGTTGGCGGCGTGGCACGAAATGTTGGCGTCATGGCTCGAAATGTTGGCGGCATGGCTCGAAATGTTGGCGGCATGGCTGCAAGTGTTGGCGGCATGGCTCAAAATGTTGGCGGCATGGCTCGTAATGTTGGCAGCGTGGCACGAAATGTTGGCGGCATGGCTCGAAATGTTGGCGGCAAGGCCCGAAATGTTGGCGGCATGGCTCGAAATGTTGGCGGCATGGCTCAAAATGTCGGCGGCCTGGCTCGAAATGTTGGCGGCATGGCTCGAAATGTTGGCGGCATGTCTCAAAATGTTGGCGGCATGGCTCGAAGTGTTGGCGGCATGGCTCGAGGTGTTAGCGGAATGGCTCGAAATGTTGGTGGCATGGCTCAAAATGTTGGCGGCATGGCTTCAAATGTTGGCGGCATGGCTCGAAGTGTTGGCGGCATAGCTAGAAATGATGACGGCATGGCTCGAAATGTTGGCGATATGGCTCGAAGTGTTGGCGGCATGGCTTGAAGTGTTGGCGGCATGGCTCGAAATGTTGGCGGCATGGTACGAAATGTTGGCGGCATGGCTCGAAATGATGACGACATGGCTCGCAAAGTTGGCGACATGGCTCGAAGTGTTGGCGGCATGGCTAGAAGTGTTGGCGGCATGGCTCGAAATGTTGGCGGCATGGCTCGAAGTGTTGGCGGCGTGGATCGAAATGTTGGCGGCATGGCTCAAAATGTTGGCGGCACGGCTCGAAATGCTGGCGGCATGGCTCGAAATCTTGGCTGCATGGCTCGAAATGTTGGCAGCATGGCTCGAAATTTTGGCGGCATGGCTCGAAATGTTGGCGGCAAGGCTCGAAGTGTTGGCGGCATGGTTCGAAATGTTGGCGGCATGGCTCGAAATGTTGGCGGCAAGGCTCGAAATGTTGGCGGCATGGCTCGAAATGTTGGCGGCATGGCTCAAAATGTTGGCGGCATGGCTCGAAATGTTGGCGGCAAGGCTCGAAGTGTTGGCGGCATGGCTCGAAATGTTGGCGGCAAGGCTCGAAATGTTGGCGGCGTGGCTTTAAATGTTATCGGCATGGCTCGAAATGTTGGAGGCATGGCTCGAAATGTTGGCGTCATGGCTCGAAATCTTGGCGGCATGGCTCTAAATGTTGGCCGCATGGCTCCAAATGTTGGCGGCATGGCTCCAAATGTTGGCGGCATGACTAGAAATGTTGGCGGCAATGCTCGAAATGTTAGCGGCATGGATCGAAATGTTGGCGGTTTGGCTCGAAATGTTGGCGGCATGGCTCGAAATGTTGGCGGCATGGCTCAAAATGTTGGCGGCGTGGTTCGAAATGTTGGCGGCATGGCTCGAAATGTTAGCGGCATGGCTCGAAATGTTGGCGGCATAGCTCGAAATGTTGGCGGCATGGCTCGAAATGTTGGCGGCATGGCTCGAAATGTTGGCGGCGTGGCTCCAAATGTTGGCGGTTTGGCTCGAAATGTTGGCGGCATGGCTCGAAATGTTGGCGGCATGGCTCAAAATGTTGGCGGCATGGTTCGAAATGTTGGCGGCATGGCTCGAAATGTTAGCGGCATGGCTCGAAATGTTGGCGGCATAGCTCGAAATGTTGGCGGCATGGCTCGAAATGTTGGCGGCATGGCTCGAAATGTTGGCGGCATGGCTGGAAATGTTGGCGGCATGGTTCGAAATGTTGGCGGCATGGCTCGAAATGTTGGCGGCGTGGCACGAAATGTTGGCGGCCTGGCTCGAAATGTTGGCGGCATGGCTCGAAATGTTGGCGGCATGGCTCAAAATGGTGGCGGCGTGGTTCGAAATGTTGGCGGCATGGCTCGAAATGTTAGCGGCGTGGCTCCAAATGTTGGCGGTTTGGCTCGAAATGTTGGCGGCATGGCTCGAAATGTTGGCGGCATGGCTCAAAATGTTGGCGGCGTGGCTCCAAATGTTGGCGGTTTGGCTCGAAATGTTGGCGGCATGGCTCGAAATGTTGGCGGCATGGCTCAAAATGTTGGCGGCGTGGTTCGAAATGTTGGCGGCATGGCTCGAAATGTTAGCGGCATGGCTCGAAATGTTGGCGGCATAGCTCGAAATGTTGGCGGCATGGCTCGAAATGTTGGCGGCATGGCTCGAAATGTTGGCGGCATGGCTCCAAATGTTGGCGGCGTGGCTCCAAATGTTGGCGGTTTGGCTCGAAATGTTGGCGGCATGGCTCCAAATGTTGGCGGTTTGGCTCGAAATGTTGGCGGCATGGCTCGAAATGTTGGCGGCATGGCTCAAAATGTTGGCGGCGTGGTTCGAAATGTTGGCGGCATGGCTCGAAATGTTAGCGGCATGGCTCGAAATGTTGGCGGCATGGCTCGAAATGTTGGCGGCATGGCTCGAAATGTTGGCGGCATGGCTGGAAATGTTGGCGGCATGGTTCGAAATGTTGGCGGCATGGCTCGAAATGTTGGCGGCGTGGCACGAAATGTTGGCGGCCTGGCTCGAAATGTTGGCGGCATGGCTCGAGGTGTTGGCGTCATGGCTCGAAATGTTGGCGGCATGGCTCGAAATGTTGGCGGTTTGGCTCGAAATGTTGGCGGCATGGCTCGAAATGTTGGCGGCATGGCTCAAAATGTTGGCGGCGTGGTTCGAAATGTTGGCGGCATGGCTCGAAATGTTAGCGGCATGGCTCGAAATGTTGGCGGCATAGCTCGAAATGTTGGCGGCATGGCTCGAAATGTTGGCGGCATGGCTCGAAATGTTGGCGGCATGGCTGGAAATGTTGGCGGCATGGTTCGAAATGTTGGCGGCATGGCTCGAAATGTTGGCGGCGTGGCACGAAATGTTGGCGGCATGGCTCCAAATGTTGGCGGCGTGGCTCCAAATGTTGGCGGTTTGGCTCGAAATGTTGGCGGCATGGCTCGAAATGTTGGCGGCATGGCTCAAAATGTTGGCGGCGTGGTTCGAAATGTTGGCGGCATGGCTCGAAATGTTAGCGGCATGGCTCGAAATGTTGGCGGCATAGCTCGAAATGTTGGCGGCATGGCTCGAAATGTTGGCGGCATGGCTCGAAATGTTGGCGGCATGGCTGGAAATGTTGGCGGCATGGTTCGAAATGTTGGCGGCATGGCTCGAAATGTTGGCGGCGTGGCACGAAATGTTGGCGGCCTGGCTCGAAATGTTGGCGGCATGGCTCGAGGTGTTGGCGTCATGGCTCGAAATGTTGGCGGCATGGCTCGAAATGTTGGCGGCATGGCTGGAAGTGTTGGCGGCATGGCTCAAAATGTTGGCGGCATGGCTCGTAATGTTGGCAGCGTGGCACGAAATGTTGGCGGCATGGCTCGAAATGTTGGCGGCAAGGCTCGAAATGTTGGCGGCATGGCTCGAAATGTTGGCGGCATGGCTCAAAATGTCGGCGGCCTGGCTCGAAATGTTGGCGGCATGGCTCGAAATGTTGGCGGCATGTCTCAAAATGTTGGCGGCATGGCTCGAAGTGTTGGCGGCATGGCTCGAGGTGTTAGCGGAATGGCTCGAAATGTTGGTGGCATGGCTCAAAATGTTGGCGGCATGGCTCGAAATGTTGGCGGCATGGCTCGTAATGTTGGCAGCGTGGCACGAAATGTTGGCGGCATGGCTCGAAATGTTGGCGGCAAGGCTCGAAATGTTGGCGGCATGGCTCGTAATGTTGGCAGCGTGGCACGAAATGTTGGCGGCATGGCTCGAAATGTTGGCGGCAAGGCTCGAAATGTTGGCGGCAAGGCTCGAAATGTTGGCGGCATGGCTCGAAATGTTGGCGGCATGGCTCAAAATGTTGGCGGCATGGCTCGAAATGTTGGCGGCATGGCTCGTAATGTTGGCAGCGTGGCACGAAATGTTGGCGGCATGGCTGGAAGTGTTGGCGGCATGGCTCAAAATGTTGGCGGCATGGCTCGTAATGTTGGCAGCGTGGCACGAAATGTTGGCGGCATGGCTCGAAATGTTGGCGGCAAGGCTCGAAATGTTGGCGGCATGGCTCGAAATGTTGGCGGCATGGCTCAAAATGTCGGCGGCCTGGCTCGAAATGTTGGCGGCATGGCTCGAAATGTTGGCGGCATGTCTCAAAATGTTGGCGGCATGGCTCGAAGTGTTGGCGGCATGGCTCGAGGTGTTAGCGGAATGGCTCGAAATGTTGGTGGCATGGCTCAAAATGTTGGCGGCATGGCTCGAAATGTTAGCGACATGGCTCGAAATGATGGCGGCATGGCTCGAAATGTTGGCGGCATTGCCCGAAATGTTGGCGGCATGGCTCAAAATGTTGGCGGCATGACTCGAAATGTTGGCGACATGGCTCGAAATGATGGCGGCATGGCTCGAAATGTTGGCGGCATTGCCCGAAATGTTGGCGGCATGGCTCAAAATGTTGGCGGCATGGATCGAAATGTTTGCGGCATAGCTCGAAATGTTGGCGGCATGGCTCGAAATGTAGGCGGCATGGCTCGAAATGTTGGCGGCATGGCTGGAAATGTTGGCGGCATGGCTCGAAATGTTGGCGGCATGGCTCGAAATGTTGGCGGCGTGGCACGAAATGTTGGCGGCCTGGCTCGAAATGTTGGCGGCATGGCTCGAGGTGTTGGCGTCATGGCTCGAAATGTTGGCGGCATGGCTCGAAATGTTGGCGGCATGGCTGGAAGTGTTGGCGGCATGGCTCAAAATGTTGGCGGCATGGTTCGAAATGTTGGTAGCGTGGTACGAAATGTTGGCGGCATGGCTCGAAATGTTGGCGGCAAGGCTCGAAATGTTGGCGGCATGGCTCGAAATGTTGGCGGCATGGTTCAAAATGTTGGCGGCATGGCTCGAAATGTTGGCGGCATAGGTCGAAATGTTGGCGGCATGTCTCGAAATGTTGGCGGCATGACTCAAAGTGATGGCGGCATGGCTCGAGGTGTTAGCTGAATGGCTCGAAATGTTGGCGGCATGGCTCAAATTGTTGGCGGCATGGCTTGAAATGTTGGCGGCATGGCTCAAAGTGTTGGCGGCATAGCTATAAATGTTAGCGGCATGGCTCGAGATGTTGGCGTCATGGCTCGAAATGTTGGCGGCATGGCTCGATATGTTGGCGGCATGGCTCGAAATGTTGGCGGCATGGCTCTAAATGTTGGCGGCATGGCTCGAAATGTTGGTGGCATGGCTCGAAATGTTGGCGGCATAGCTGGAAATGTTGGCGGCATGGCTCGAAATGTTGACGGCATGGCTCGAAATGTTTGCGGCATGGCTCGGAATGTTGGCGGCATAGCTGGAAATGTTGGCGGCATGGTTCGAAATGTTGGCGGCATGGCTCGAAATATTGACGGCATGGCTCGAAATGTTTGCGGCATGGCTCGAAATGTTGGCGGCATGGCTCGATATGTTGGCGCCATGGCTCGAAATGTTGGCGTCATGGCTCGAAATGTTTTCGGCGTGGCTCGAAATGTTGGCGGCATGGCTCGAAATGTTGGCGGCATAGCTGGAAATGTTGGCGGCATAGCTCGAAATGTTGACGGCATGGCTCGAAATGTTGGCGGCATGGCTCGGAATGTTGGCGGCATAGCTGGAAATGTTGGCGGCATGGTTCGAAATGTTGGCGGCATGGCTCGAAATATTGACGGCATGGCTCGAAATGTTTGCGGCATGGCTCGAAATGTTGGCGCCATGGCTCGAAATGTTGGCGGCATGGCTCGAAATTTTGGCGGCGTGGCTTTAAATGTTATCGGCATGGCTCGAAATGTTGGCGGCATGGCTCGAAATGTTGGCGTCATGGCTCGAAATCTTGGCGGCATGGCTCTAAATGTTGGCCGCATGGCTCCAAATGTTGGCGGCATCACTCGAAATGTTAACGGCATGGCTCGAAATGTTGGCGGCATGGCTCCAAATGTTGGCGGCATGACTAGAAATGTTGGCGGCATGGCTCGAAATATTAGCGGCAATGCTCGAAATGTTAGCGGCATGGATCGAAATGTTGGCGGCATAGCGCGACGTGTTGGCGGCATGGCTCCAAATGTTGGCGGCATGGCTCCAAATGTTGGCGGCGTGGCTCCAAATGTTGGCGGTTTGGCTCGAAATGTTGGCGGCATGGCTCGAAATGTTGGCGGCATGGCTCAAAATGTTGGCGGTGTGGTTCGAAATGTTGGCGGCATGGCTCGAAATGTTGGCGGCATGGCTCGAAATGTTGGCGGCATGGCTGGAAATGTTGACGGCATGGCTCGAAATGTTAGCGGCATGGCTCGAAATGTTGGCGGCATGGCTCCAAATGTTGGCGGCATGGCTCGAAATGTTGGCGTCATAGCTCCAAATGTTGCAGGGTGGCTCGAAATGTTGGCGGCATGGCTCGAAATGTTGGCGGCATGGCTCGAAATGTTGGCAGCATGGCTCGAAATGTTGGCGGCATGGTACGAAATGTTGGCGGCATGGCTCAAAATGATGACGGCATGGCTCGAAATGTTGGCGACATGGCTCGAAGTGTTGGCGGCATGGCTAGAAGTGTTGGCGGCATGGCTCGAAATGTTGGCGGCATCGCTCGAAGTGTTGGCGGCGTGGCTCGAAATGTTGGCGGCATGGCTCGAAATGTTGGCGGCGCGGCTCGAAATGTGGCGGCATGGCTCGAAATTTTGGCTGCATGGCTCGAAATGTTGGCGGCATGGCTCGAAGCGTTGGCGGCATGGTTCGAAACGTTGGCGCCATGGCTCGAAATGTTGGCGTCATGACTCGAAATGTTTTCGGCGTGGCTCGAAATGTTGGCGGCATGGCTCGAAATGTTGGCGGCATAGCTGGAAATGTTGGCGGCATGGCTCGAAATGTTGACGGCATGACTAGAAATGTTGGCGGCATGGCTCGAAATGATGGCGGCATGGCTCGAAATGTTGGCGGCATTGCCCGAAATGTTGGCGACATGGCTCAAAATGTTGGCGGCATGTCTCGAAATGTTGGCGGCATAGCTCGAAATGTTGGCGGCATGGCTCGAAATGTTGGCGGCATGGTTCGAAATGTTGGCGGCATGGCGCCAACATTTTGAGCCATGTCGCCAACATTTCGGGCAATGCCGCCAACATTTCGAGCCATGCCGCCATCATTTCGAGCCATGCCGCCAACATTTCGAGTCATGCCGTCAACATTTCGAGCCATGCCGCCAACATTTCCAGCTATGCCGCCAACATTTCGAGCCTAGCCGCCAACATTTCGAGCCACGCCGAAAACATTTCGAGTCATGACGCCAACATTTCGAGCCATGGCGCCAACGTTTCGAACCATGCCGCCACCGCTTCGAGCCATGCCGCCAACATTTCGAGCCATGCAGCCAAAATTTCGAGCCATGCCGCCAACATTTCGAGCCGCGCCGCCAACATTTCGAGCCATGCCGCCAACATTTCGAGCCACGCCGCCAACACTTCGAGCCATGCCGCCAACATTTCGAGCCATGCCGCCAACACTTCTAGCCATGCCGCCAACACTTCGAGCCATGTCGCCAACATTTCGAGCAATGCCGTCATCATTTTGAGCCATGCCGCCAACATTTCGTACCATGCCGCCAACATTTCGAGCCATGCTGCCAACATTTCGAGCCATGCCGCCAACATTTCGAGCCATGCCGCCAACATTTCGAGCCACCCTGCAACATTTGGAGCTATGACGCCAACATTTCGAGCCATGCCGCCAACATTTGGAGCCATGCCGCCAACATTTCGAGCCATGCCGCTAACATTTCGAGCCATGCCGTCAACATTTCCAGCCATGCCGCCAACATTTCGAGCCATGCCGCCAACATTTCGAGCCATGCCGCCAACATTTCGAACCACGCCGCCAACATTTTGAGCCATGCCGCCAACATTTCGAGCCATGCCGCCAACATTTCGAGCCAAACCGCCAACATTTGGAGCCACGCCGCCAATATTTGGAGCCATGCCGCCAACATTTCGAGCCACGCCGAAAACATTTCGAGTCATGACGCCAACATTTCGAGCCATGGCGCCAACGTTTCGAACCATGCCGCCAACGCTTCGAGCCATGCCGCCAACATTTCGAGCCATGCAGCCAAAATTTCGAGAAATGCCGCCAACATTTCGAGCCGCGCCGCCAACATTTCGAGCCATGCCGCCAACATTTCGAGCCACGCCGCCAACACTTCGAGCCATGCCGCCAACATTTCGAGCCATGCCGCCAACACTTCTAGCCATGCCGCCAACACTTCGAGCCATGTCGCCAACATTTCGAGCCATGCCGTCACCATTTTGAGCCATGCCGCCAACATTTCGTACCATGCCGCCAACATTTCGAGCCATGCTGCCAACATTTCGAGCCATGCCGCCAACATTTCGAGCCATGCCGCCAACATTTCGAGCCACCCTGCAACATTTGGAGCTATGACGCCAACATTTCGAGCCATGCCGCCAACATTTGGAGCCATGCCGCCAACATTTCGAGCCATGCCGCTAACATTTCGAGCCATGCCGTCAACATTTCCAGCCATGCCGCCAACATTCCGAGCCATGCCGCCAACATTTCGAGCCATGCCGCCAACATTTCGAACCACGCCGCCAACATTTTGAGCCATGCCGCCAACATTTCGAGCCATGCCGCCAACATTTCGAGCCAAACCGCCAACATTTGGAGCCACGCCGCCAACATTTGGAGCCATGCCGCCAACATTTGGAGCCATGCCGCCAACACGTCGCGCTATGCCGCCAACATTTCGATCCATGCCGCTAACATTTCGAGCATTGCCGCTAATATTTCGAGCCATGCCGCCAACATTTCTAGTCATGCCGCCAACATTTCGAGCCATGCCGCCAACACTTCGAGCCATGCCGCCAACATTTCGAGCCATGCCGCCAACACTTCTAGCCATGCCGCCAACACTTCGAGCCATGTCGCCAACATTTCGAGCCATGCCGTCATCATTTTGAGCCATGCCGCCAACACTTCGAGCCATGCCGCCAACATTTCGAGCCATGCCGCCAACACTTCTAGCCATGCCGCCAACACTTCGAGCCATGTCGCCAACATTTCGAGCCATGCCGTCATCATTTTGAGCCATGCCGCCAACATTTCGTACCATGCCGCCAACATTTCGAGCCATGCTGCCAACATTTCGAGCCATGCCGCCAACATTTCGAGCCATGCCGCCAACATTTCGAGCCATGCCGCCAACATTTCGAGCCACGCCGCCAACACTTCGAGCCATGCCGCCAACATTTCGAGCCATGCCGCCAACACTTCTAGCCATGCCGCCAACACTTCGAGCCATGTCGCCAACATTTCGAGCCATGCCGTCATCATTTTGAGCCATGCCGCCAACATTTCGTACCATGCCGCCAACATTTCGAGCTATGCTGCCAACATTTCGAGCCATGCCGCCAACATTTCGAGCCATGCCGCCAACATTTCGAGCCACCCTGCAACATTTGGAGCTATGACGCCAACATTTCGAGCCATGCCGCCAACATTTGGAGCCATGCCGCCAACATTTCGAGCCATGCCGCTAACATTTCGAGCCATGCCGTCAACATTTCCAGCCATGCCGCCAACATTTCGAGCCATGCCGCCAACATTTCGAGCCATGCCGCCAACATTTCGAACCACGCCGCCAACATTTTGAGCCATGCCGCCAACATTTCGAGCCATGCCGCCAACATTTCGAGCCAAACCGCCAACATTTGGAGCCACGCCGCCAACATTTGGAGCCATGCCGCCAACATTTGGAGCCATGCCGCCAACACGTCGCGCTATGCCGCCAACATTTCGATCCATGCCGCTAACATTTCGAGCATTGCCGCCAACATTTCGAGCCATGCCGCCAACATTTCGAACCATGCCGCCAACACTTCGAGCCTTGCCGCCAACATTTCGAGCCATGCCGCCAACATTTTGAGCCATGCCGCCAACATTTCGAGCCATGCCGCCAACATTTCGAGCCTTGCCGCCAACATTTCGAGCCATGCCGCCAACATTTCGAACCATGCCGCCAACACTTCGAGCCTTGCCGCCAACATTTCGAGCCATGTCGCCAAAATTTCGAGCCATGCTGCCAACATTTCGAGCCATGCAGCCAAGATTTCGAGCCATGCCGCCAACATTTCGAGCCGTGCCGCCAACATTTCGAGCCATACCGCCAACATTTCGATCCACGCCGCCAACACTTCGAGCCATGCCGCCAACATTTCGAGCCATGCCCCCAACACTTCTAGCCATGCCGCCAACACTTCGAGCCATGTCGCCAACTTTGCGAGCCATGTCGTCATCATTTCGAGCCATGCCGCCAACATTTCGTACCATGCCGCCAACATTTCGAGCCATGCCGCCAACACTTCAAACCATGCCACCAACACTTCGAGCCATATCGCCAACATTTCGAGCCATGCCGTCATCATTTCTAGCTATGCCGCCAACACTTCGAGCCATGCCGCCAACATTTCAAGCCATGCCGCCAACACTTCGAGCCATGTCGCCAACTTTGCGAGCCATGTCGTCATCATTTCGAGCCATGCCGCCAACATTTCGTACCATGCCGCCAACATTTCGAGCCATGCCGCCAACACTTCAAACCATGCCGCCAACACTTCGAGCCATATCGCCAACATTTCGAGCCATGCCGTCATCATTTCTAGCTATGCCGCCAACACTTCGAGCCATGCCGCCAACATTTCGAGCCATGCCGCCAACATTTCGAGCCAGGCCGCCGACATTTTGAGCCATGCCGCCAACATTTCGAGCCATGCCGCCAACATTTCGAGCCTTGCCGCCAACATTTCGAGCCATGCCGCCAACATTTCGTGCCACGCTGCCAACATTACGAGCCATGCCGCCAACATTTTGAGCCATGCCGCCAACACTTCCAGCCATGCCGCCAACATTTCGAGCCATGCCGCCAACATTTCGAGCCATGACGCCAACACCTCGAGCCATGCCGCCAACATTTGGAGCCAGTCCGCCAACATTTCGTGCCACGCCGCCAACATTTCGAGCCATGCCGCCAACACTTCGAACCATGCCGCCAACATTTCCAGCCATGCCGCCAACATTTCGAGCCATGCCGCCAACATTTCGAGCCATGCCGCCAACATTTCGAGCTATGCCGCCAACATTTCGAGCCATGCCGCCAACATTTTGAGCCATGTCGCCAACATTTCGGGCAATGCCGCCAACATTTCGAGCCATGCCGCCATCTTTTCGGGCCATGCCGCCAACATTTCTAGTCATGCCGTCAACATTTCGAGCCATGCCGCCAACATTTCCAGCTATGCCGCCAACATTTCGAGCCATGCCGCCAACATTTCGAGCCACGCCGAAAACATTTCGAGTCATGACGCCAACATTTCGAGCCATGGCGCCAACGTTTCGAACCATGCCGCCAACGCTTCGAGCCATGCCGCCAACATTTCGAGCCATGCAGCCAAAATTTCGAGCCATGCCGCCACATTTCGAGCCGCGCCGCCAACATTTCGAGCCATGCCGCCAACATTTCGAGCCACGCCGCCAACACTTCGAGCCATGCCGCCAACATTTCGAGCCATGCCGCCAACACTTCTAGCCATGCCGCCAACACTTCGAGCCATGTCGCCAACATTTCGAGCCATGCCGTCATCATTTTGAGCCATGCCGCCAACATTTCGTACCATGCCGCCAACATTTCGAGCCATGCTGCCAACATTTCGAGCCATGCCGCCAACATTTCGAGCCATGCCGCCAACATTTCGAGCCACCCTGCAACATTTGGAGCTATGACGCCAACATTTCGAGCCATGCCGCCAACATTTGGAGCCATGCCGCCAACATTTCGAGCCATGCCGCTAACATTTCGAGCCATGCCGTCAACATTTCCAGCCATGCCGCCAACATTTCGAGCCATGCCGCCAACATTTCGAGCCATGCCGCCAGCATTTCGAACCACACCGCCAACATTTTGAGCCATGCCGCCAACATTTCGAGCCATGCCGCCAACATTTCGAGCCAAACCGCCAACATTTGGAGCCACGCCGCCAACATTTGGAGCCATGCCGCCAACATTTGGAGCCATGCCGCCAACACGTCGCGCTATGCCGCCAACATTTCGATCCATGCCGCTAACATTTCGAGCATTGCCGCTAATATTTCGAGCCATGCCGCCAACATTTCTAGTCATGCCGCCAACATTTGGAGCCATGCCGCCAACATTTCGAGCCATGCCGTTAACATTTCGAGTGATGCCGCCAACATTTGGAGCCATGCGGCCAACATTTAGAGCCATGCCGCCAAGATTTCGAGCCATGACGCCAACATTTCGAGCCATGCCGCCAACATTTCGAGCCATGCCGATAACATTTAAAGCCACGCCGCCAAAATTTCGAGCCATGCCGCCAACATTTCGAGCCATGGCGCCAACATTTCGAGCCATGCCGCAAACATTTCGAGCCATGCCGTCAATATTTCGAGCCATGCCGCCAACATTTCGAACCATGCCGCCAACATTTCCAGCTATGCCGCCAACATTCCGAGCCATGCCGCCAACATTTCGAGCCATGCCGTCAACATTTCGAGCTATGCCGCCAACATTTCCAGCTATGCCGCCAACATTTCGAGCCATGCCGCCAACATTTCGAGCCACGCCGAAAACATTTCGAGCCATGACGCCAACATTTCGAGCCATGGCGCCAACATTTCGAGCCATGCCGCAAACATTTCGAGCCATGCCGTCAACATTTCGAGCCATGCCGCCAACATTTCCAGCTATGCCGCCAACATTTCGAGCCATGCCACCAACATTTCGAGCCATGCCGCCAACATTTAGAGCCATGCCGCCAACATTTCGAGCCATGCCGCCAACATATCGAGCCATGCCGCCAACATTTCGAGCCATGACGCCAACATTTCGAGCCATGCCGCTAACATTTATAGCTATGCCGCCAACACTTTGAGCCATGCCGCCAACATTTCAAGCCATGCCGCCAACATTTTGAGCCATGCCCCAACATTTCGAGCCATTCCGCTAACACCTCGAGCCATGCCGCCATCACTTTGAGTCATGCCGCCAACATTTCGAGACATGCCGCCAACATTTCGACCTATGCCGCCAACATTTCGAGCCATGCCGCCAACATTTTGAACCATGCCGCCAACATTTCGAGCCATGCCGCCAACATTTCGAGCCTTGCCGCCAACATTTCGAACCATGCCGCCAACATTTCGTACCACGCTACCAACATTTCGAACCATGCCGCCAACATTTTGAGCCATGCCGCCAACACTTCCAGCCATGCCGCCAACATTTCGAGCCATGCCGCCAACATTTCGAGCCATGACGCCAACACCTCGAGCCATGCCGCCAACATTTCGAGCCAGGCCGCCAACATTTCGTGCCACGCCGCCAACATTTCGAGCCATGCCGCCAACATTTCGAGCCATGCCGCCAACATTTCCAGCCATGCCGCCAACATTTCGAGCCATGCCGCCTACATTTCGAGCCATGCCGCCAACATTTCGAGCTATGCCGCAAACATTTCGATCCATGCCGCCAACATTTTGAGCCATGCCGCCAACATTTCGGGCAATGCCGCCAACATTTCGAGCCATGCCGCCATCATTTCGAGCCATGTCGCCAACATTTCGAGTCATGCCGCCAACATTTTGAGCCATGCCGCCAACATTTCGGGCAATGCCGCCAACATTTCGAGCCATGCCGCCATCATTTCGAGCCATGTCGCTAACATTTCGAGCCATGCCGCCAACATTTTGAGCCATGCCACCAACATTTCGAGCCATTCCGCTAACACCTCGAGCCATGCCGCCAACACTTCGAGCCATGCCGCCAACATTTTGAGACATGCCGCCAACATTTCGAGCCATGCCGCCAACATTTCGAGCCAGGCCGCCGACATTTTGAGCCATGCCGCCAACATTTCGAGCCATGCCGCCAACATTTCGAGCCTTGCCGCCAACATTTCGAGCCATGCCGCCAACATTTCGTGCCACGCTGCCAACATTACGAGCCATGCCGCCAACATTTTCAGCCATGCCGCCAACACTTCCAGCCATGCCGCCAACATTTCGAGCCATGCCGCCAACATTTCGAGCCATGACGCCAACACCTCGAGCCATGCCGCCAACATTTCGAGCCAGGCCGCCAACATTTCGTGCCAGCCGCCAACATTTCGAGCCATGCCGCCAACATTTCGAACCATGCCGCCAACATTTCCAGACATGCCGCCAACATTTCGAGCCATGCCGCCAACATTTCGAGCCATGCCGCCAACATTTCGAGCTATGCCGCCAACATTTCGAGCCATGCCGCTAACATTTCGAGCCATGCCGCCAACATTTCGAACCACGCCGCCAACATTTTGAGCCATGCCGCCAACATTTCGAGCCATGCCGCCAACATTTCGAGCCAAACCGCCAACATTTGGAGCCACGCCGCCAACATTTGGAGCCATGCCGCCAACATTTGGAGCCATGCCGCCAACACGTCGCGCTATGCCGCCAACATCTCGATCCATGCCGCTAACATTTCGAGCATTGCCGCCAACATTTCTAGTCATGCCGCCAACATTTGGAGCCATGCCGCCAACATTTGGAGCCATGCGGCCAACATTTAGAGCCATGCCGCCAAGATTTCGAGCCATGACGCCAACATTTCGAGCCATGCCTCCAACATTTCGAGCCATGCCGATAACATTTAAAGCCACGCCGCCAACATTTCGAGCCTTGCCGCCAACATTTCGAGCCATGCCGCCAACATTTCGAACCATGCCGCCAACACTTCGAGCCTTGCCGCCAACATTTCGAGCCATGCCGCCAACATTTTGAGCCATGCCGCCAACATTTCGAGCCATGCCGCCAACATTTCGAGCCATGCCGCCAACATTTCGAGCCATGCCGCCAACATTTCGAACCATGCCGCCAACACTTCGAGCCTTGCCGCCAACATTTCGAGCCATGCCGCCAAAATTTCGAGCCATGCTGCCAACATTTCGAGCCATGCAGCCAAGATTTCGAGCCATGCCGCCAGCATTTCGAGCCGTGCCGCCAACATTTCGAGCCATGCCGCCAACATTTCGATCCACGCCGCCAACACTTCGAGCCATGCCGCCAACATTTCGAGCCATGCCGCCAACACTTCTAGCCATGCCGCCAACACTTCGAGCCATGTCGCCAACTTTGCGAGCCATGTCGTCATCATTTCGGGCCATGCCGCCAACATTTCGTACCATGCCGCCAACATTTCGAGCCATGCCGCCAACACTTCAAGCCATGCCGCCAACTCTTCGAGCCATATCGCCAACATTTCGAGCCATGCCGTCATCATTTCTAGCTATGCCGCCAACACTTCGAGCCATGCCGCCAACATTTCAAGCCATGCCGCCAACATTTTGAGCCATGCCACCAACATTTAGAGCCATTCCGCTAACACCTCGAGCCATGCCGCCAACACTTCGAGCCATGCCGCCAACATTTTGAGACATGCCGCCAACATTTCGAGCCATGCCGCCAACATTTCGAGCCAGGCCGCCGACATTTTGAGCCATGCCGCCAACATTTCGAGCCATGGCGCCAACATTTCGGGCCTTGCCGCCAACATTTCGAGCCATGCCGCCAACACTTCGTGCCACGCTGCCAACATTACGAGCCATGCCGCCAACATTTTGAGCCATGCCGCCAACACTTCCAGCCATGCCGCCAACATTTCGAGCCATGCCGCCAACATTTCGAGCCATGACGCCAACATTTCGTGCCACGCCGCCAACATTTCGAGCCATGCCGCCAACATTTCGAACCATGCCGCCAACATTTCCAGCCATGCCGCCAACATTTCGAGCCATGCCGCCAACATTTCGAGCCATGCCGCCAACATTTCGAGCTATGCCGCCAACATTTCGAGCCATGCCGCCAACATTTTGAGCCATGTCGCCCACATTTCGGGCAATGCCGCCAACATTTCGAGCCATGCCGCCATCATTTCGAGCCATGCCGCCAACATTTCGAGTCATGCCGTCAACATTTCGAGCCATGCCGCCAACATTTCCAGCTATGCCGCCAACATTTCGAGCCATGCCGCCAACATTTCGAGCCACGCCGAAAACATTTCGAGTCATGACGCCAACATTTCGAGCCATGGCGCCAACGTTTCGAACCATGCCGCCAACGCTTCGAGCCATGCCGCCAACATTTCGAGCCATGCAGCCAAAATTTCGAGCCATGCCGCCAACATTTCGAGCCGCGCCGCCAACATTTCGAGCCATGCCGCCAACATTTCGAGCCACGCCGCCAACACTTCGAGCCATGCCGCCAACATTTCGAGCCATGCCGCCAACACTTCTAGCCATGCCGCCAACACTTCGAGCCATGTCGCCAACATTTCGAACCATGCCGTCATCATTTTGAGCCATGCCGCCAACATTTAGAGCCATGCCGCCAACATTTCGAGCCATGCCGCCAACATATCGAGCCATGCCGCCAACATTTCGAGCCATGACGCCAACATTTCGAGCCATGCCGCTAACATTTATAGCTATGCCGCCAACACTTTGAGCCATGCCGCCAACATTTCAAGCCATGCCGCCAACATTTTGAGCCATGCCGCCAACATTTAGAGCCATGCCGCCAACATTTCGAGCCATGCCGCCAACATATCGAGCCATGCCGCCAACATTTCGAGCCATGACGCCAACATTTCGAGCCATGCCGCTAACATTTATAGCTATGCCGCCAACACTTTGAGCCATGCCGCCAACATTTCAAGCCATGCCGCCAACATTTTGAGCCATGCCCCAACATTTCGAGCCATTCCGCTAACACCTCGAGCCATGCCGCCATCACTTTGAGTCATGCCGCCAACATTTCGAGACATGCCGCCAACATTTCGACCTATGCCGCCAACATTTCGAGCCATGCCGCCAACATTTTGAACCATGCCGCCAACATTTCGAGCCATGCCGCCAACATTTCGAGCCTTGCCGCCAACATTTCGAACCATGCCGCCAACATTTCGTACCACGCTACCAACATTTCGAACCATGCCGCCAACATTTTGAGCCATGCCGCCAACACTTCCAGCCATGCCGCCAACATTTCGAGCCATGCCGCCAACATTTCGAGCCATGACGCCAACACCTCGAGCCATGCCGCCAACATTTCGAGCCAGGCCGCCAACATTTCGTGCCACGCCGCCAACATTTCGAGCCATGCCGCCAACATTTCGAGCCATGCCGCCAACATTTCCAGCCATGCCGCCAACATTTCGAGCCATGCCGCCTACATTTCGAGCCATGCCGCCAACATTTCGAGCTATGCCGCAAACATTTCGATCCATGCCGCCAACATTTTGAGCCATGCCGCCAACATTTCGGGCAATGCCGCCAACATTTCGAGCCATGCCGCCATCATTTCGAGCCATGTCGCCAACATTTCGAGTCATGCCGCCAACATTTTGAGCCATGCCGCCAACATTTCGGGCAATGCCGCCAACATTTCGAGCCATGCCGCCATCATTTCGAGCCATGTCGCTAACATTTCGAGCCATGCCGCCAACATTTTGAGCCATGCCACCAACATTTCGAGCCATTCCGCTAACACCTCGAGCCATGCCGCCAACACTTCGAGCCATGCCGCCAACATTTTGAGACATGCCGCCAACATTTCGAGCCATGCCGCCAACATTTCGAGCCAGGCCGCCGACATTTTGAGCCATGCCGCCAACATTTCGAGCCATGCCGCCAACATTTCGAGCCTTGCCGCCAACATTTCGAGCCATGCCGCCAACATTTCGTGCCACGCTGCCAACATTACGAGCCATGCCGCCAACATTTTGAGCCATGCCGCCAACACTTCCAGCCATGCCGCCAACATTTCGAGCCATGCCGCCAACATTTCGAGCCATGACGCCAACACCTCGAGCCATGCCGCCAACATTTCGAGCCAGGCCGCCAACATTTCGTGCCAGCCGCCAACATTTCGAGCCATGCCGCCAACATTTCGAACCATGCCGCCAACATTTCCAGACATGCCGCCAACATTTCGAGCCATGCCGCCAACATTTCGAGCCATGCCGCCAACATTTCGAGCTATGCCGCCAACATTTCGAGCCATGCCGCTAACATTTCGAGCCATGCCGCCAACATTTCGAACCACGCCGCCAACATTTTGAGCCATGCCGCCAACATTTCGAGCCATGCCGCCAACATTTCGAGCCAAACCGCCAACATTTGGAGCCACGCCGCCAACATTTGGAGCCATGCCGCCAACATTTGGAGCCATGCCGCCAACACGTCGCGCTATGCCGCCAACATCTCGATCCATGCCGCTAACATTTCGAGCATTGCCGCCAACATTTCTAGTCATGCCGCCAACATTTGGAGCCATGCCGCCAACATTTGGAGCCATGCGGCCAACATTTAGAGCCATGCCGCCAAGATTTCGAGCCATGACGCCAACATTTCGAGCCATGCCTCCAACATTTCGAGCCATGCCGATAACATTTAAAGCCACGCCGCCAACATTTCGAGCCTTGCCGCCAACATTTCGAGCCATGCCGCCAACATTTCGAACCATGCCGCCAACACTTCGAGCCTTGCCGCCAACATTTCGAGCCATGCCGCCAACATTTTGAGCCATGCCGCCAACATTTCGAGCCATGCCGCCAACATTTCGAGCCATGCCGCCAACATTTCGAGCCATGCCGCCAACATTTCGAACCATGCCGCCAACACTTCGAGCCTTGCCGCCAACATTTCGAGCCATGCCGCCAAAATTTCGAGCCATGCTGCCAACATTTCGAGCCATGCAGCCAAGATTTCGAGCCATGCCGCCAGCATTTCGAGCCGTGCCGCCAACATTTCGAGCCATGCCGCCAACATTTCGATCCACGCCGCCAACACTTCGAGCCATGCCGCCAACATTTCGAGCCATGCCGCCAACACTTCTAGCCATGCCGCCAACACTTCGAGCCATGTCGCCAACTTTGCGAGCCATGTCGTCATCATTTCGGGCCATGCCGCCAACATTTCGTACCATGCCGCCAACATTTCGAGCCATGCCGCCAACACTTCAAGCCATGCCGCCAACTCTTCGAGCCATATCGCCAACATTTCGAGCCATGCCGTCATCATTTCTAGCTATGCCGCCAACACTTCGAGCCATGCCGCCAACATTTCAAGCCATGCCGCCAACATTTTGAGCCATGCCACCAACATTTAGAGCCATTCCGCTAACACCTCGAGCCATGCCGCCAACACTTCGAGCCATGCCGCCAACATTTTGAGACATGCCGCCAACATTTCGAGCCATGCCGCCAACATTTCGAGCCAGGCCGCCGACATTTTGAGCCATGCCGCCAACATTTCGAGCCATGGCGCCAACATTTCGGGCCTTGCCGCCAACATTTCGAGCCATGCCGCCAACACTTCGTGCCACGCTGCCAACATTACGAGCCATGCCGCCAACATTTTGAGCCATGCCGCCAACACTTCCAGCCATGCCGCCAACATTTCGAGCCATGCCGCCAACATTTCGAGCCATGACGCCAACATTTCGTGCCACGCCGCCAACATTTCGAGCCATGCCGCCAACATTTCGAACCATGCCGCCAACATTTCCAGCCATGCCGCCAACATTTCGAGCCATGCCGCCAACATTTCGAGCCATGCCGCCAACATTTCGAGCTATGCCGCCAACATTTCGAGCCATGCCGCCAACATTTTGAGCCATGTCGCCCACATTTCGGGCAATGCCGCCAACATTTCGAGCCATGCCGCCATCATTTCGAGCCATGCCGCCAACATTTCGAGTCATGCCGTCAACATTTCGAGCCATGCCGCCAACATTTCCAGCTATGCCGCCAACATTTCGAGCCATGCCGCCAACATTTCGAGCCACGCCGAAAACATTTCGAGTCATGACGCCAACATTTCGAGCCATGGCGCCAACGTTTCGAACCATGCCGCCAACGCTTCGAGCCATGCCGCCAACATTTCGAGCCATGCAGCCAAAATTTCGAGCCATGCCGCCAACATTTCGAGCCGCGCCGCCAACATTTCGAGCCATGCCGCCAACATTTCGAGCCACGCCGCCAACACTTCGAGCCATGCCGCCAACATTTCGAGCCATGCCGCCAACACTTCTAGCCATGCCGCCAACACTTCGAGCCATGTCGCCAACATTTCGAACCATGCCGTCATCATTTTGAGCCATGCCGCCAACATTTCGTACCATGCCGCCAACATTTCGAGCCATGCTGCCAACATTTCGAGCCATGCCGCCAACATTTCGAGCCATGCCGCCAACATTTCGAGCCACCCTGCAACATTTGGAGCTATGACGCCAACATTTCGAGCCATGCCGCCAACATTTGGAGCCATGCCGCCAACATTTCGAGCCATGCCGCTAACATTTCGAGCCATGCCGTCAACATTTCCAGCCATGCCGCCAAAATTTCGAGCCATGCCGCCAACATTTCGAACCACGCCGCCAACATTTTGAGCCATGCCGCCAACATTTCGAGCCATGCCGCCAACATTTCGAGCCAAACCGCCAACATTTGGAGCCACGCCGCCAACATTTGGAGCCATGCCGCCAACATTTCGAGCCATGCCGCCAACATTTTGAGCCATGTCGCCAACATTTCGGGCAATGCCGCCAACATTTCGAGCCATGCCGCCATCATTTCGAGCCATGCCGCCAACATTTCGAGTCATGCCGTCAACATTTCGAGCCATGCCGCCAACATTTCCAGCTATGCCGCCAACATTTCGAGCCATGCCGCCAACATTTCGAGCCACGCCGAAAACATTTCGAGTCATGACGCCAACATTTTGGAGCCATGGCGCCAACGTTTTGAACCATGCCGCCAACGCTTCGAGCCATGCCGCCAACATTTCGAGCCATGCAGCCAAAATTTCGAGCCATGCCGCCAACATTTCGAGCCGCGCCGCCAACATTTCGAGCCATGCCGCCAACATTTCGAGCCACGCCGCCAACACTTCGAGCCATGCCGCCAACATTTCGAGCCATGCCGCCAACACTTCTAGCCATGCCGCCAACACTTCGAGCCATGTCGCCAACATTTCGAGCCATGCCGTCATCATTTTGAGCCATGCCGCCAACATTTCGTACAATGCCGCCAACATTTCGAGCCATGCTGCCAACATTTCGAGCCATGCCGCCAACATTTCGAGCCATGGCGCCAACATTTCGAGCCACCCTGCAACATTTGGAGCTATGACGCCAACATTTCGAGCCATGCCGCCAACATTTGGAGCCATGCCGCCAACATTTCGAGCCATGCCGCTAACATTTCGAGCCATGCCGTCAACATTTCCAGCCATGCCGCCAACATTTCGAGCCATGCCGCCAACATTTCGAGCCATGCCGCCAACATTTCGAACCACGCCGCCAACATTTTGAGCCATGCCGCCAACATTTCGAGCCATTCCGCCAACATTTCGAGCCAAACCGCCAACATTTGGAGCCACGCCGCCAACATTTGGAGCCACGCCGCTAACATTTCGAGCATTGCCGCTAATATTTCGAGCCATGCCGCCAACATTTCGAGCCATGGCGCCAACATTTCGAGCCACCCTGCAACATTTGGAGCTATGACGCCAACATTTCGAGCCATGCCGCCAACATTTGGAGCCATGCCGCCAACATTTCGAGCCATGCCGCTAACATTTCGAGCCATGCCGTCAACATTTCCAGCCATGCCGCCAACATTTCGAGCCATGCCGCCAACATTTCGAGCCATGCCGCCAACATTTCGAGCCATGCCGTCAACATTTCGAGTCATGCCGCCAAGATTTCGAGCCATGACGCCAACATTTCGAGCCATGCCTCAAACATTTCGAGCCATGCCGGTAACATTTAAAGCCACGCCGCCAACATTTCGAGCCTTGCCGCCAACATTTCGAGCCATGCCGCCAACATTTCGAACCATGCCGCCAACACTTCGAGCCTTGCCGCCAACATTTCGAGCCATGCCGCCAACATTTTGAGCCATGCCGCCAACATTTCGAGCCATGCCGCCAACATTTCGAGCCTTGCCGCCAACATTTCGAGCCATGCCGCCAACATTTCGAACCATGCCGCCAACACTTCGAGCCTTGCCGCCAACATTTCGAGCCATGCCGCCAAAATTTCGAGCCATGCTGCCAACATTTCGAGCCATGCAGCCAAGATTTCGAGCCATGCCGCCAACATTTCGAGCCGTGCCGCCAACATTTCGAGCCATGTCGCCAACATTTCGATCCACGCCGCCAACACTTCGAGCCATGCCGCCAACATTTCGAGCCATGCCGCCAACACTTCTAGCCATGCCGCCAACACTTCGAGCCATGTCGCTAACTTTGCGAGCCATGTCGTCATCATTTCGAGCCATGCCGCCAACATTTCGTACCTTGCCGCCAACATTTCGAGCCATGCCGCCAACACTTCAAGCCATGCCGCCAACACTTCGAGCCATATCGCCAACATTTCGAGCCATGCCGTCATCATTTCTAGCTATGCCGCCAACACTTCGAGCCATGCCGCCAACATTTCGAGCCACCCTGCAACATTTGGAGCTATGACGCCAACATTTCGAGCCATGCCGCCAACATTTGGAGCCATGCCGCCAACATTTCGAGCCATGCCGCTAACATTTCGAGCCATGCCGTCAACATTTCCAGCCATGCCGCCAACATTTCGAGCCATGCCGCCAACATTTCGAGCCATGCCGCCAACATTTCGAACCACGCCGCCAACATTTTGAGCCATGCCGCCAACATTTCGAGCCATGCCGCCAACATTTCGAGCCAAACCGCCAACATTTGGAGCCACGCCGCCAACATTTGGAGCCATGCCGCCAACATTTCGAGCCACGCCGAAAACATTTCGAGTCATGACGCCAACATTTCGAGCCATGCCGCCAACATTTCGAGCCATGCCGCCAACATTTCGAGCTATGCCGCCAACATTTCGAGCCATGCCGCCAACACTTTGAGCCATGTCGCCAACATTTCGGGCAATGCCGCCAACATTTCGAGCCATGCCGCCATCATTTCGAGCCATGCCGCCAACATTTCGAGTCATGCCGTCAACATTTCGAGCCATGCCGCCAACATTTCCAGCTATGCCGCCAACATTTCGAGCCATGCCGCCAACATTTCGAGCCACGCCGAAAACATTTCGAGTCATGACGCCAACATTTCGAGCCATGGCGCCAACGTTTCGAACCATGCCGCCAACGCTTCGAGCCATGCCGCCAACATTTCGAGCCATGCAGCCAAAATTTCGAGCCATGCCGCCAACATTTCGAGCCGCGCCGCCAACATTTCGAGCCATGCCGCCAACATTTCGAGCCACGCCGCCAACACTTCGAGCCATGCCGCCAACATTTCGAGCCATGCCGCCAACACTTCTAGCCATGCCGCCAACACTTCGAGCCATGTCGCCAACATTTCGAGCCATGCCGTCATCATTTTGAGCCATGCCGCCAACATTTCGTACAATGCCGCCAACATTTCGAGCCATGCTGCCAACATTTCGAGCCATGCCGCCAACATTTCGAGCCATGGCGCCAACATTTCGAGCCACCCTGCAACATTTGGAGCTATGACGCCAACATTTCGAGCCATGCCGCCAACATTTGGAGCCATGCCGCCAACATTTCGAGCCATGCCGCTAACATTTCGAGCCATGCCATCAACATTTCCAGCCATGCCGCCAACATTTCGAGCCATGCCGCCAACATTTCGAGCCATGCGGCCAACATTTCGAACCACGCCGCCAACATTTTGAGCCATGCCGCCAACATTTCGAGCCATGCCGCCAACATTTCGAGCCAAACCGCCAACATTTGGAGCCACGCCGCCAACATTTGGAGCCATGCCGCCAACATTTGGAGCCATGCCGCCAACACGTCGCGCTATGCCGCCAACATTTCGATCCATGCCGCTAACATTTCGAGCATTGCCGCTAATATTTCGAGCCATGCCGCCAACATTTCTAGTCATGCCGCCAACATTTGGAGCCATGCCGCCAACATTTCGAACCATGCCGTCAACATTTCGAGTCATGCCGCCAACATTTGGAGCCATGCGGCCAACATTTAGAGCCATGCCGCCAAGATTTCGAGCCATGACGCCAACATTTCGAGCCATGCCTCCAACATTTCGAGCCATGCCGATAACATTTAAAGCCACGCCGCCAACATTTCGAGCCTTGCCGCCAACATTTCGAGCCATGCCGCCAACATTTCGAACCATGCCGCCAACACTTCGAGCCTTGCCGCCAACATTTCGAGCCATGCCGCCAACATTTTGAGCCATGCCGCCAACATTTCGAGCCATGCCGCCAACATTTCGAGCCTTGCCGCCAACATTTCGAGCCATGCCGCCAACATTTCGAACCATGCCGCCAACACTTCGAGCCTTGCCGCCAACATTTCGAGCCATGCCGCCAAAATTTTGAGCCATGCTGCCAACATTTCGAGCCATGCAGCCAAGATTTCGAGCCATGCCGCCAACATTTCGAGCCGTGCCGCCAACATTTCGAGCCATGTCGCCAACATTTCGATCCACGCCGCCAACACTTCGAGCCATGCCGCCAACATTTCGAGCCATGCCGCCAACACTTCTAGCCATGCCGCCAACACTTCCAGCCATGTCGCCAACTTTGCGAGCCATGTCGTCATCATTTCGAGCCATGCCGCCAACACTTCAAGCCATGCCATGGCGTCATAGCTCCAAATGTTGCAGGGTGGCTCGAAATGTTGGCGGCATGGCTCGAAATGTTTTCGGCATGGCTCGAAATGTTGGCAGCATGGCTCGAAATGTTGGCGGCATGGTACGAAATGTTGGCGGCATGGCTCAAAATGATGACGGCATGGCTCGAAATGTTGGCGACATGGCTCGAAGTGTTGGCGGCATGGCTAGAAGTGTTGGCGGCATGGCTCGAAATGTTGGCGGCATGGCTCGAAGTGTTGGCGGCGTGGCTCGAAATGTTGGCGGCATGGCTCGAAATGTTGGCGGCGCGGCTCGAAATGTTGGCGGCATTTCTCGAAATTTTGGCTGCATGGCTCGAAATGTTGGCGGCATGGCTCGAAGCGTTGGCGGCATGGTTCGAAACGTTGGCGCCATGGCTCGAAATGTTGGCGTCATGACTCGAAATGTTTTCGGCGTGGCTCGAAATGTTGGCGGCATGGCTCCAAATATTGGCGGCGTGGCTCCAAATGTTGGCGGTTTGGCTCGAAATGTTGGCGGCATGGCTCGAAATGTTGGCGGCATGGCTCAAAATGTTGGCGGCGTGGTTCGAAATGTTGGCGGCATGGCTCGAAATGTTGGCGGCATGGCTCGAAATGTTGGCGGCATGGCTGGAAATGTTGACGGCATGGCTCGAAATGTTAGCGGCATGGCTCGAAATGTTGGCGGCATGGCTCCAAATGTTGGCGGCATGGCTCGAAATGTTGGCGTCATAGCTCCAAATGTTGCAGGGTGGCTCGAAATGTTGGCGGCATGGCTCGAAATGTTGGCGGCATGGCTCGAAATGTTGGCAGCATGGCTCGAAATGTTGGCGGCATGGTACGAAATGTTGGCGGCATGGCACAAAATGATGACGGCATTGCTCGAAATGTTGGCGACATGGCTCGAAGTGTTGGCGGCATGGCTAGAAGTGTTGGCGGCATGGCTCGAAATGTTGGCGGCATGGCTCGAAGTGTTGGCGGCGTGGCTCGAAATGTTGGCGGCATGGCTCGAAATGTTGGCGGCGCGGCTCGAAATGTTGGCGGCATGGCTCGAAATTTTGGCTGCATGGCTCGAAATGTTGGCGGCATGGCTCGAAGAGTTGGCGGCATGGTTCGAAACGTTGGCGCCATGGCTCGAAATGTTGGCGTCATGACTCGAAATGTTTTCGGCGTGGCTCGAAATGTTGGCGGCTAGGCTCGAAATGTTGGCGGCATAGCTGGAAATGTTGGCGGCATGGCTCGAAATGTTGACGGCATGACTCGAAATGTTGGCGGCATGGCTCGAAATGATGGCGGCATGGCTCGAAATGTTGGCGGCATTGCCCGAAATGTTGGCGACATGGCTCAAAATGTTGGCGGCATGGCTCGAAATGTTGGCGGCATAGCTCGAAATGTTGGCGGCATGGCTCGAAATGTTGGCGGCATGGCTCGAAATGTTGGCGGCATGGCTGGAAATATTGGCGGCATGGTTCGAAATGTTGGCGGCATGGCTCGAAATGTTGGCGGCGTGGCACGAAATGTTGGCGGCCTGGCTCGAAATGTTGGCGGCATGGCTCGAGGTGTTGGCGTCATGGCTCGAAATGTTGGCGGCATGGCTCGAAATGTTGGCGGCATGGCTGGAAGTGTTGGCGGCATGGCTCAAAATGTTGGCGGCATGGCTCGTAATGTTGGCAGCGTGGCACGAAATGTTGGCGGCATGGCTCGAAATGTTGGCGGCAAGGCTCGAAATGTTGGCGGCATGGCTCGAAATGTTGGCGGCATGGCTCAAAATGTCGGCGGCCTGGCTCGAAATGTTGGCGGCATGGCTCGAAATGTTGGCGGCATGTCTCAAAATGTTGGCGGCATGGCTCGAAGTGTTGGCGGCATGGCTCGAGGTGTTAGCGGAATGGCTCGAAATGTTGGTGGCATGGCTCAAAATGTTGGCGGCATGGCTTGAAATGTTGGCGGCATGGCTCGAAGTGTTGGCGGCATAGCTAGAAATGATGACGGCATGGCTCGAAATGTTGGCGATATGGCTCGAAGTGTTGGCGGCATGGCTTGAAGTGTTGGCGGCATGGCTCGAAATGTTGGCGGCATGGTACGAAATGTTGGCGGCATGGCTCGAAATGATGACGACATGGCTCGCAAAGTTGGCGACATGGCTCGAAGTGTTGGCGGCATGGCTAGAAGTGTTGGCGGCATGGCTCGAAATGTTGGCGGCATGGCTCGAAGTGTTGCCAACAAGCGTGGCTTTAAATGTTATCGGCATGGCTCGAAATGTTGGAGGCATGGCTCGAAATGTTGGCGTCATGGCTCGAAATGTTGGCGGCATGGCTCAAAATGTTGGCGGCGTGGTTCGAAATGTTGGCGGCATGGCTCAAAATGTTGGCGGCGTGGTTCGAAATGTTGGCAGCATGGCTCGAAATTTTGGCGGCATGGCTCGAAATGTTGGCGGCAAGGCTCGAAGTGTTGGCGGCATGGCTCGAAATGTTGGCGGCAAGGCTCGAAGTGTTGGCGGCATGGTTCGAAATGTTGGCGGCATGGCTCGAAATGTTGGCGGCAAGGCTCGAAATGTTGGCGGCATGGCTCGAAATGTTGGCGGCATGGCTCAAAATGTTGGCGGCATGGCTCGAAATGTTGGCAGCATGGCTCGAAATTTTGGCGGCATGGCTCGAAATGTTGGCGGCAAGGCTCGAAGTGTTGGCGGCATGGCTCGAAGTGTTGGCGGCATAGCTAGAAATGATGACGGCATGGCTCGAAATGTTGGCGATATGGCTCGAAGTGTTGGCGGCATGGCTAGAAGTGTTGGCGGCATGGCTCGAAATGTTGGCGGCATGGCTCGAAGTGTTGCCAACACTTTGAGCCTTGCCGCCAACATTTCGAGCCATGCCGCCAACATTTTGAGCCATGCCGCCAACATTTCGAGCCATGCCGCCAACATTTCGAGCCTTGCCGCCAACATTTCGAGCCATGCCGCCAACATTTCGAACCATGCCGCCAACACTTCGAGCCTTGCCGCCAACATTTCGAGCCATGCCGCCAAAATTTCGAGCCATGCTGCCAACATTTCGAGCCATGCAGCCAAGATTTCGAGCCATGCCGCCAACATTTCGAGCCGTGCCGCCAACATTTCGAGCCATGTCGCCAACATTTCGATCCACGCCGCCAACACTTCGAGCCATGCCGCCAACATTTCGAGCCATGCCGCCAACACTTCTAGCCATGCCGCCAACACTTCGAGCCATGTCGCCAACTTTGCGAGCCATGTCGTCATCATTTCGAGCCATGCCGCCAACATTTCGTACCATGCCGCCAACATTTCGAGCCATGCCGCCAACACTTCAAGCCATGCCATGGCGTCATAGCTCCAAATGTTGCAGGGTGGCTCGAAATGTTGGCGGCATGGCTCGAAATGTTGGCGGCATGGCTCGAAATGTTGGCAGCATGGCTCGAAATGTTGGCGGCATGGTACGAAATGTTGGCGGCATGGCTCAAAATGATGACGGCATGGCTCGAAATGTTGGCGACATGGCTCGAAGTGTTGGCGGCATGGCTAGAAGTGTTGGCGGCATGGCTCGAAATGTTGGCGGCATGGCTCGAAGTGTTGGCGGCGTGGCTCGAAATGTTGGCGGCATGGCTCGAAATGTTGGCGGCGCGGCTCGAAATGTTGGCGGCATTTCTCGAAATTTTGGCTGCATGGCTCGAAATGTTGGCGGCATGGCTCGAAGCGTTGGCGGCATGGTTCGAAACGTTGGCGCCATGGCTCGAAATGTTGGCGTCATGACTCGAAATGTTTTCGGCGTGGCTCGAAATGTTGGCGGCATGGCTCCAAATATTGGCGGCGTGGCTCTAAATGTTGGCGGTTTGGCTCGAAATGTTGGCGGCATGGCTCGAAATGTTGGCGGCATGGCTCAAAATGTTCGCGGCGTGGTTCGAAATGTTGGCGGCATGGCTCGAAATGTTGGCGGCATGGCTCGAAATGTTGGCGGCATGGCTCAAAATGTTGGCGGCATGGCTCGAAATGTTGGCGGCAAGGCTCGAAGTGTTGGCAACACTTCGAGCCATGCCGCCAACATTTCGAGCCATGCCGATAACATTTAAAGCCACGCCGCCAACATTTCGAGCCTTGCCGCCAACATTTCGAGCCATGCCGCCAACATTTCGAACCATGCCGCCAACACTTCGAGCCTTGCCGCCAACATTTCGAGCCATGCCGCCAACATTTTGAGCCATGCCGCCAACATTTCGAGCCATGCCGCCAACATTTGGAGCCATGCCGATAACATTTAGAGCCACGCCGCCAACATTTCGAGCCTTGCCGCCAACATTTCGAGCCATGCCGCCAACATTTCGAGCCATGCCGCCAACATTTGGAGCCATGCCGATAACATTTAAAGCCACGCCGCCAACATTTCGAGCCTTGCCGCCAACTTTGCGAGCCATGTCGTCATCATTTCGAGCCATGCCGCCAACATTTCGAGCCATGCCGATAACATTTAAAGCCACGCCGCCAACAATTCGAGCCTTGCCGCCAACATTTCGAGCCATGCCGCCAACATTTCGAACCATGCCGCCAACACTTCGAGCCTTGCCGCCAACATTTCGAGCCATGCCGCCAACATTTTGAGCCATGCCGCCAACATTTCGAGCCATGCCGCCAACATTTGGAGCCATGCCGCCAACATTTCGAGCCATGCCGCTAACATTTCGAGCCATGCCATCAACATTTCCAGCCATGCCGCCAACATTTCGAGCCATGCCGCCAACATTTGGAGCCATGCCGCCAACATTTCGAGCCATGCCGCTAACATTTCGAGCCATGCCGTCAACATTTCCAGCCATGCCGCCAAAATTTCGAGCCATGCCGCCAACATTTCGAACCACGCCGCCAACATTTTGAGCCATGCCGCCAACATTTCGAGCCATGCCGCCAACATTTCGAGCCAAACCGCCAACATTTGGAGCCACGCCGCCAACATTTGGAGCCATGCCGCCAACATTTCGAGCCATGCCGCCAACATTTTGAGCCATGTCGCCAACATTTCGGGCAATGCCGCCAACATTTCGAGCCATGCCGCCATCAATTCGAGCCATGCCGCCAACATTTCGAGTCATGCCGTCAACATTTCGAGCCATGCCGCCAACATTTCCAGCTATGCCGCCAACATTTCGAGCCATGCCGCCAACATTTCGAGCCACGCCGAAAACATTTCGAGTCATGACGCCAACATTTTGGAGCCATGGCGCCAACGTTTCGAACCATGCCGCCAACGCTTCGAGCCATGCCGCCAACATTTCGAGCCATGCAGCCAAAATTTCGAGCCATGCCGCCAACATTTCGAGCCGCGCCGCCAACATTTCGAGCCATGCCGCCAACATTTCGAGCCACGCCGCCAACACTTCGAGCCATGCCGCCAACATTTCGAGCCATGCCGCCAACACTTCTAGCCATGCCGCCAACACTTCGAGCCATGTCGCCAACATTTCGAACCATGCCGTCATCATTTTGTGCCATGCCGCCAACATTTCGTACAATGCCGCCAACATTTCGAGCCATGCTGCCAACATTTCGAGCCATGCCGCCAACATTTCGAGCCATGGCGCCAACATTTCGAGCCACCCTGCAACATTTGGAGCTATGACGCCAACATTTCGAGCCATGCCGCCAACATTTGGAGCCATGCCGCCAACATTTCGAGCCATGCCGCTAACATTTCGAGCCATGCCGTCAACATTTCCAGCCATGCCGCCAACATTTCGAGCCATGCCGCCAACATTTCGAGCCATGCCGCCAACATTTCGAACCACGCCGCCAAAATTTTGAGCCATGCCGCCAACATTTCGAGCCATGCCGCCAACATTTCGAGCCAAACCGCCAACATTTGGAGCCACGCCGCCAACATTTGGAGCCACGCCGCTAACATTTCGAGCATTGCCGCTAATATTTCGAGCCATGCCGCCAACATTTCGAGCCATGGCGCCAACATTTCGAGCCACCCTGCAACATTTGGAGCTATGACGCCAACATTTCGAGCCATGCCGCCAACATTTGGAGCCATGCCGCCAACATTTCGAGCCATGCCGCTAACATTTCGAGCCATGCCGTCAACATTTCCAGCCATGCCGCCAACATTTCGAGCCATGCCGCCAACATTTCGAGCCATGCCGCCAACATTTCGAACCACGCCGCCAACATTTTGAGCCATGCCGCCAACATTTCGAGCCATGCCGCCAACATTTCGAGCCATGCCGTCAACATTTCGAGCCATGCCGTCATCATTTCGAACCACGCCGCCAACATTTTGAGCCATGCCGCCAACATTTCGAGCCATGCCGCCAACATTTCGAGCCATGCCGCTAACATTTCGAGCCATGCCGTCAACATTTCGAGCCATGCCGCCAACATTTCGAACCACGCCGCCAACATTTTGAGCCATGCCGCTAACATTTCGAGCCATGCCGCCAACATTTCGAGCCATGCCGCCAACATTTCGAACCACGCCGCCAACATTTTGAGCCATGCCGCCAACATTTCGAGCCATGCCACCAACATTTCGAGCCATGCCGCTAACATTTCGAGCCATGCCGTCAACATTTCCAGCCATGCCGCCAACATTTCGAGCCATGCCGCCAACATTTCGAGCCATGCCGCCAACATTTCGAACCACGCCGCCAAAATTTTGAGCCATGCCGCCAACATTTCGAGCCATGCCGCCAACATTTCGAGCCAAACCGCCAACATTTGGAGCCACGCCGCCAACATTTGGAGCCACGCCGCTAACATTTCGAGCATTGCCGCTAATATTTCGAGCCATGCCGCCAACATTTCTAGTCATGCCGCCAACATTTGGAGCCATGCCGCCAACATTTCGAGCCATGCCGTCAACATTTCGAGTCATGCCGCCAAGATTTCGAGCCATGACGCCAACATTTCGAGCCATGCCTCCAACATTTCGAGCCATGCCGATAACATTTAAAGCCACGCCGCCAACATTTCGAGCCTTGCCGCCAACATTTCGAGCCATGCCGCCAACATTTCGAACCATGCCGCCAACACTTCGAGCCTTGCCGCCAACATTTCGAGCCATGCCGCCAACATTTTGAGCCATGCCGCCAACATTTCGAGCCATGCCGCCAACATTTCGAGCCTTGCCGCCAACATTTCGAGCCATGCCGCCAACATTTCGAACCATGCCGCCAACACTTCGAGCCTTGCCGCCAACATTTCGAGCCATGCCGCCAAAATTTCGAGCCATGCTGCCAACATTTCGAGCCATGCAGCCAAGATTTCGAGCCATGCCGCCAACATTTCGAGCCGTGCCGCCAACATTTCAAGCCATGTCGCCAACATTTCGATCCACGCCGCCAACACTTCGAGCCATGCCGCCAACATTTCGAGCCATGCCGCCAACACTTCTAGCCATGCCGCCAACACTTCGAGCCATGTCGCTAACTTTGCGAGCCATGTCGTCATCATTTCGAGCCATGCCGCCAACATTTCGTACCTTGCCGCCAACATTTCGAGCCATGCCGCCAACACTTCAAGCCATGCCGCCAACACTTCGAGCCATATCGCCAACATTTCGAGCCATGCCGTCATCATTTCTAGCTATGCCGCCAACACTTCGAGCCATGCCGCCAACATTTCGAGCCACCCTGCAACATTTGGAGCTATGACGCCAACATTTCGAGCCATGCCGCCAACATTTGGAGCCATGCCGCCAACATTTCGAGCCATGCCGCTAACATTTCGAGCCATGCCGTCAACATTTCCAGCCATGCCGCCAACATTTCGAGCCATGCCGCCAACAT
Organism: Agriotes lineatus; assembly: GCA_940337035.1. Classification (NCBI taxonomy): domain Eukaryota; kingdom Metazoa; phylum Arthropoda; class Insecta; order Coleoptera; family Elateridae; genus Agriotes; species Agriotes lineatus. The sequence goes on from OW679200.1 coordinate 143,757,052, forward strand.
TTCGAGCCATGCCGCCAACATTTCGAACCACGCCGCCAACATTTTGAGCCATGCCGCCAACATTTCGAGCCATGCCGCCAACATTTCGAGCCAAACCGCCAACATTTGGAGCCACGCCGCCAACATTTGGAGCCATGCCGCCAACATTTCGAGCCACGCCGAAAACATTTCGAGTCATGACGCCAACATTTCGAGCCATGCCGCCAACATTTCGAGCCATGCCGCCAACATTTCGAGCTATGCCGCCAACATTTCGAGCCATGCCGCCAACATTTTGAGCCATGTCGCCAACATTTCGGGCAATGCCGCCAACATTTCGAGCCATGCCGCCATCATTTCGAGCCATGCCGCCAACATTTCGAGTCATGCCGTCAACATTTCGAGCCATGCCGCCAACATTTCCAGCTATGCCGCCAACATTTCGAGCCATGCCGCCAACATTTCGAGCCACGCCGAAAACATTTCGAGTCATGACGCCAACATTTCGAGCCATGGCGCCAACGTTTCGAACCATGCCGCCAACGCTTCGAGCCATGCCGCCAACATTTCGAGCCATGCAGCCAAAATTTCGAGCCATGCCGCCAACATTTCGAGCCGCGCCGCCAACATTTCGAGCCATGCCGCCAACATTTCGAGCCACGCCGCCAACACTTCGAGCCATGCCGCCAACATTTCGAGCCATGCCGCCAACACTTCTAGCCATGCCGCCAACACTTCGAGCCATGTCGCCAACATTTCGAGCCATGCCGTCATCATTTTGAGCCATGCCGCCAACATTTCGTACAATGCCGCCAACATTTCGAGCCATGCTGCCAACATTTCGAGCCATGCCGCCAACATTTCGAGCCATGGCGCCAACATTTCGAGCCACCCTGCAACATTTGGAGCTATGACGCCAACATTTCGAGCCATGCCGCCAACATTTGGAGCCATGCCGCCAACATTTCGAGCCATGCCGCTAACATTTCGAGCCATGCCATCAACATTTCCAGCCATGCCGCCAACATTTCGAGCCATGCCGCCAACATTTCGAGCCATGCGGCCAACATTTCGAACCACGCCGCCAACATTTTGAGCCATGCCGCCAACATTTCGAGCCATGCCGCCAACATTTCGAGCCAAACCGCCAACATTTGGAGCCACGCCGCCAACATTTGGAGCCATGCCGCCAACATTTGGAGCCATGCCGCCAACACGTCGCGCTATGCCGCCAACATTTCGATCCATGCCGCTAACATTTCGAGCATTGCCGCTAATATTTCGAGCCATGCCGCCAACATTTCTAGTCATGCCGCCAACATTTGGAGCCATGCCGCCAACATTTCGAGCCATGCCGTCAACATTTCGAGTCATGCCGCCAACATTTGGAGCCATGCGGCCAACATTTAGAGCCATGCCGCCAAGATTTCGAGCCATGACGCCAACATTTCGAGCCATGCCTCCAACATTTCGAGCCATGCCGATAACATTTAAAGCCACGCCGCCAACATTTCGAGCCTTGCCGCCAACATTTCGAGCCATGCCGCCAACATTTCGAACCATGCCGCCAACACTTCGAGCCTTGCCGCCAACATTTCGAGCCATGCCACCAACATTTTGAGCCATGCCGCCAACATTTCGAGCCATGCCGCCAACATTTCGAGCCTTGCCGCCAACATTTCGAGCCATGCCGCCAACATTTCGAACCATGCCGCCAACACTTCGAGCCTTGCCGCCAACATTTCGAGCCATGCCGCCAAAATTTCGAGCCATGCTGCCAACATTTCGAGCCATGCAGCCAAGATTTCGAGCCATGCCGCCAACATTTCGAGCCGTGCCGCCAACATTTCGAGCCATGTCGCCAACATTTCGATCCACGCCGCCAACACTTCGAGCCATGCCACCAACATTTCGAGCCATGCCGCCAACACTTCTAGCCATGCCGCCAACACTTCGAGCCAAGTCGCCAACTTTGCGAGCCATGTCGTCATCATTTCGAGCCATGCCGCCAACACTTCAAGCCATGCCATGGCGTCATAGCTCCAAATGTTGCAGGGTGGCTCGAAATGTTGGCGGCATGGCTCGAAATGTTTTCGGCATGGCTCGAAATGTTGGCAGCATGGCTCGAAATGTTGGCGGCATGGTACGAAATGTTGGCGGCATGGCTCAAAATGATGACGGCATGGCTCGAAATGTTGGCGAAATGGCTCGAAGTGTTGGCGGCATGGCTAGAAGTGTTGGCGGCATGGCTCGAAATGTTGGCGGCATGGCTCGAAGTGTTGGCGGCGTGGCTCGAAATGTTGGCGGCATGGCTCGAAATGTTGGCGGCGCGGCTCGAAATGTTGGCGGCATTTCTCGAAATTTTGGCTGCATGGCTCGAAATGTTGGCGGCATGGCTCGAAGCGTTGGCGGCATGGTTCGAAACGTTGGCGCCATGGCTCGAAATGTTGGCGTCATGACTCGAAATGTTTTCGGCGTGGCTCGAAATGTTGGCGGCATGGCTCCAAATATTGGCGGCGTGGCTCCAAATGTTGGCGGTTTGGCTCGAAATGTTGGCGGCATGGCTCGAAATGTTGGCGGCATGGCTGGAAATGTTGACGGCATGGCTCGAAATGTTAGCGGCATGGCTCGAAATGTTGGCGGCATGGCTCCAAATGTTGGCGGCATGGCTCGAAATGTTGGCGTCATAGCTCCAAATGTTGCAGGGTGGCTCGTAATGTTGGCGGCATGGCTCGAAATGTTGGCGGCATGGCTCGAAATGTTGGCAGCATGGCTCGAAATGTTGGCGGCATGGTACGAAATGTTGGCGGCATGGCTCAAAATGATGACGGCATTGCTCGAAATGTTGGCGACATGGCTCGAAGTGTTGGCGGCATGGCTAGAAGTGTTGGCGGCATGGCTCGAAATGTTGGCGGCATGGCTCGAAGTGTTGGCGGCGTGGCTCGAAATGTTGGCGGCATGGCTCGAAATGTTGGCGGCGCGGCTCGAAATGTTGGCGGCATGGCTCGAAGTTTTGGCTGCATGGCTCGAAATGTTGGCGGCATGGCTCGAAGAGTTGGCGGCATGGTTCGAAACGTTGGCGCCATGGCTCGAAATGTTGGCGTCATGACTCGAAATGTTTTCGGCGTGGCTCGAAATGTTGGCGGCTAGGCTCGAAATGTTGGCGGCATAGCTGGAAATGTTGGCGGCATGGCTCGAAATGTTGACGGCATGACTCGAAATGTTGGCGGCATGGCTCGAAATGATGGCGGCATGGCTCGAAATGTTGGCGGCATTGCCCGAAATGTTGGCGACATGGCTCAAAATGTTGGCGGCATGGCTCGAAATGTTGGCAGCATAGCTCGAAATGTTGGCGGCATGGCTCGAAATGTTGGCGGCATGGCTCGAAATGTTGGCGGCATGGCTGGAAATGTTGGCGGCATGGTTCGAAATGTTGGCGGCATGGCTCGAAATGTTGGCGGCGTGGCACGAAATGTTGGCGGCCTGGCTCGAAATGTTGGCGGCATGGCTCGAGGTGTTGGCGTCATGGCTCGAAATGTTGGCGGCATGGCTCGAAATGTTGGCGGCATGGCTGGAAGTGTTGGCGGCATGGCTCAAAATGTTGGCGGCATGGCTCGTAATGTTGGCAGCGTGGCACGAAATGTTGGCGGCATGGCTCGAAATGTTGGCGGCAAGGCTCGAAATGTTGGCGACATGGCTCGAAATGTTGGCGGCATGGCTCAAAATGTCGGCGGCCTGGCTCGAAATGTTGGCGGCATGGCTCGAAATGTTGGCGGCATGTCTCAAAATGTTGGCGGCATGGCTCGAAGTGTTGGCGGCATGGCTCGAGGTGTTAGCGGAATGGCTCGAAATGTTGGTGGCATGGCTCAAAATGTTGGCGGCATGGCTTGAAATGTTGGCGGCATGGCTCGAAGTGTTGGCGGCATAGCTAGAAATGATGACGGCATGGCTCGAAATGTTGGCGATATGGCTCGAAGTGTTGGCGGCATGGCTTGAAGTGTTGGCGGCATGGCTCGAAATGTTGGCGGCATGGTACGAAATGTTGGCGGCATGGCTCGAAATGATGACGACATGGCTCGCAAAGTTGGCGACATGGCTCGAAGTGTTGGCGGCATGGCTAGAAGTGTTGGCGGCATGGCTCGAAATGTTGGCGGCATGGCTCGAAGTGTTGCCAACAAGCGTGGCTTTAAATGTTATCGGCATGGCTCGAAATGTTGGAGGCATGGCTCGAAATGTTGGCGTCATGGCTCGAAATGTTGGAGGCATGGCTCAAAATGTTGGCGGCGTGGTTCGAAATGTTGGCGGCAAGGCTCGAAATGTTGGCGGCATGGCTCGAAATCTTGGCTGCATGGCTCGAAATGTTGGCAGCATGGCTCGAAATTTTGGCGGCATGGCTCGAAATGTTGGCGGCAAGGCTCGAAGTGTTGGCGGCATGGCTCGAAATGTTGGCGGCAAGGCTCGAAGTGTTGGCGGCATGGTTCGAAATGTTGGCGGCATGGCTCGAAATGTTGGCGGCAAGGCTCGAAATGTTGGCGGCATGGCTCGAAATGTTGGCGGCATGGCTCAAAATGTTGGCGGCATGGCTCGAAATGTTGGCAGCATGGCTCGAAATTTTGGCGGCATGGCTCGAAATGTTGGCGGCAAGGCTCGAAGTGTTGGCGGCATGGCTCGAAGTGTTGGCGGCATAGCTAGAAATGATGACGGCATGGCTCGAAATGTTGGCGATATGGCTCGAAGTGTTGGCGGCATGGCTAGAAGTGTTGGCGGCATGGCTCGAAATGTTGGCGGCATGGCTCGAAGTGTTGCCAACACTTCGAGCCTTGCCGCCAACATTTCGAGCCATGCCGCCAACATTTTGAGCCATGCCGCCAACATTTCGAGCCATGCCGCCAACATTTCGAGCCTTGCCGCCAACATTTCGAGCCATGCCGCCAACATTTCGAACCATGCCGCCAACACTTCGAGCCTTGCCGCCAACATTTCGAGCCATGCCGCCAAAATTTCGAGCCATGCTGCCAACATTTCGAGCCATGCAGCCAAGATTTCGAGCCATGCCGCCAACATTTCGAGCCGTGCCGCCAACATTTCGAGCCATGTCGCCAACATTTCGATCCACGCCGCCAACACTTCGAGCCATGCCGCCAACATTTCGAGCCATGCCGCCAACACTTCTAGCCATGCCGCCAACACTTCGAGCCATGTCGCCAACTTTGCGAGCCATGTCGTCATCATTTCGAGCCATGCCGCCAACATTTCGTACCATGTAGCCAACATTTCGAGCCATGCCGCCAACACTTCAAGCCATGCCATGGCGTCATAGCTCCAAATGTTGCAGGGTGGCTCGAAATGTTGGCGGCATGGCTCGAAATGTTGGCGGCATGGCTCGAAATGTTGGCAGCATGGCTCGAAATGTTGGCGGCATGGTACGAAATGTTGGCGGCATGGCTCAAAATGATGACGGCATGGCTCGAAATGTTGGCGACATGGCTCGAAGTGTTGGCGGCATGGCTAGAAGTGTTGGCGGCATGGCTCGAAATGTTGGCGGCATGGCTCGAAGTGTTGGCGGCGTGGCTCGAAATGTTGGCGGCATGGCTCGAAATGTTGGCGGCGCGGCTCGAAATGTTGGCGGCATTTCTCGAAATTTTGGCTGCATGGCTCGAAATGTTGGCGGCATGGCTCGAAGCGTTGGCGGCATGGTTCGAAACGTTGGCGCCATGGCTCGAAATGTTGGCGTCATGACTCGAAATGTTTTCGGCGTGGCTCGAAATGTTGGCGGCATGGCTCCAAATATTGGCGGCGTGGCTCCAAATGTTGGCGGTTTGGCTCGAAATGTTGGCGGCATGGCTCGAAATGTTGGCGGCATGGCTCAAAATGTTGGCGGCGTGGTTCGAAATGTTGGCGGCATGGCTCGAAATGTTGGCGGCATGGCTCGAAATGTTGGCGGCATGGCTGGAAATGTTGACGGCATGGCTCGAAATGTTAGCGGCATGGCTCGAAATGTTGGCGGCATGGCTCCAAATGTTGGCGGCATGGCTCGAAATGTTGGCGTCATAGCTCCAAATGTTGCAGGGTGGCTCGAAATGTTGGCGGCATGGCTCGAAATGTTGGCGGCATGGCTCGAAATGTTGGCAGCATGGCTCGAAATGTTGGAGGCATGGTACGAAATGTTGGCGGCATGGCTCCAAATGTTGGCGGCATGGCTCGAAATGTTGGCGTCATAGCTCCAAATGTTGCAGGGTGGCTCGAAATGTTGGCGGCATGGCTCGAAATGTTGGCGGCATGGCTCGAAATGTTGGCAGCATGGCTCGAAATGTTGGAGGCATGGTACGAAATGTTGGCGGCATGGCTCAAAATGATGACGGCATTGCTCGAAATGTTGGCGACATGGCTCGAAGTGTTGGCGGCATGGCTAGAAGTGTTGGCGGCATGGCTCGAAATGTTGGCGGCATGGCTCGAAGTGTTGGCGGCGTGGCTCGAAATGTTGGCGGCATGGCTCGAAATGTTGGCGGCGCGGCTCGAAATGTTGGCGGCATGGCTCGAAATTTTGGCTGCATGGCTCGAAATGTTGGCGGCATGGCTCGAAGCGTTGGCGGCATGGTTCGAAACGTTGGCGCCATGGCTCGAAATGTTGGCGTCATGACTCGAAATGTTTTCGGCGTGGCTCGAAATGTTGGCGGCTAGGCTCGAAATGTTGGCGGCATAGCTGGAAATGTTGGCGGCATGGCTCGAAATGTTGACGGCATGATTCGAAATGTTGGCGGCATGGCTCGAAATGATGGCGGCATGGCTCGAAATGTTGGCGGCATTGCCCGAAATGTTGGCGACATGTCTCAAAATGTTGGCGGCATGGCTCGAAATGTTGGCGGCATGGCTCGAAATGTTGGCGGCATGGCTGGAAATGTTGGCGGCATGGTTCGAAATGTTGGCGGCATGGCTCGAAATGTTGGCGGCGTGGCACGAAATGTTGGCGGCCTGGCTCGAAATGTTGGCGGCATGGCTCGAGGTGTTGGCGTCATGGCTCGAAATGTTGGCGGCATGGCTCGAAATGTTGGCGGCATGGCTGGAAGTGTTGGCGGCATGGCTCAAAATGTTGGCGGCATGGCTCGTAATGTTGGCAGCGTGGCACGAAATGTTGGCGGCATGGCTCGAAATGTTGGCGGCAAGGCTCGAAATGTTGGCGGCATGGCTCGAAATGTTGGCGGCATGGCTCAAAATGTCGGCGGCCTGGCTCGAAATGTTGGCGGCATGGCTCGAAATGTTGGCGGCATGTCTCAAAATGTTGGCGGCATGGCTCGAAGTGTTGGCGGCATGGCTCGAGGTGTTAGCGGAATGGCTCGAAATGTTGGTGGCATGGCTCAAAATGTTGGCGGCATGGCTTGAAATGTTGGCGGCATGGCTCGAAGTGTTGGCGGCATAGCTAGAAATGATGACGGCATGGCTCGAAATGTTGGCGATATGGCTCGAAGTGTTGGCGGCATGGCTTGAAGTGTTGGCGGCATGGCTCGAAATGTTGGCGGCATGGTACGAAATGTTGGCGGCATGGCTCGAAATGATGACGACATGGCTCGCAAAGTTGGCGACATGGCTCGAAGTGTTGGCGGCATGGCTAGAAGTGTTGGCGGCATGGCTCGAAATGTTGGCGGCATGGCTCGAAGTGTTGGCGGCGTGGATCGAAATTTTGGCGGCATGGCTCGAAATTTTGGCGGCACGGCTCGAAATGTTGGCGGCATGGCTCGAAATCTTGGCTGCATGGCTCGAAATGTTGGCAGCATGGCTCGAAATTTTGGCGGCATGGCTCGAAATGTTGGCGGCAAGGCTCGAAGTGTTGGCGGCATGGTTCGAAATGTTGGCGGCATGGCTCGAAATGTTGGCGGCAAGGCTCGAAATGTTGGCGGCATGGCTCGAAATGTTGGCGGCATGGCTCAAAATGTTGGCGGCATGGCTCGAAATGTTGGCGGCAAGGCTCGAAGTGTTGGCGGCATGGTTCGAAATGTTGGCGGCATGGCTCGAAATGTTGGCGGCAAGGCTCGAAATGTTGGCGGCGTGGCTTTAAATGTTATCGGCATGGCTCGAAATGTTGGAGGCATGGCTCGAAATGTTGGCGTCATGGCTCGAAATCTTGGCGGCATGGCTCTAAATGTTGGCCGCATGGCTCCAAATGTTGGCGGCATGACTCGAAATGTTGACGGCATGGCTCGAAATGTTGGCGGCATGGCTCCAAATGTTGGCGGCATGACTAGAAATGTTGGCGGCATGGCTCGAAATATTAGCGGCAATGCTCGAAATGTTAGCGGCATGGATCGAAATGTTGGCGGCATAGCGCGACGTGTTGGCGGCATGGCTCCAAATGTTGGCGGCATGGCTCCAAATGTTGGCGGCGTGGCTCCAAATGTTGGCGGTTTGGCTCGAAATGTTGGCGGCATGGCTCGAAATGTTGGCGGCATGGCTCAAAATGTTGGCGGCGTGGTTCGAAATGTTGGCGGCATGGCTCGAAATGTTGGCGGCATGGCTCGAAATGTTGGCGGCATGGCTGGAAATGTTGACGGCATGGCTCGAAATGTTAGCGGCATGGCTCGAAATGTTGGCGGCATGGCTCCAAATGTTGGCGGCATGGCTCGAAATGTTGGCGTCATAGCTCCAAATGTTGCAGGGTGGCTCGAAATGTTGGCGCCATGGCTCGAAATGTTGGCGGCATGGCTCGAAATGTTGGCAGCATGGCTCGAAATGTTGGCGGCATTGTACGAAATGTTGGCGGCATGGCTCAAAATGATGACGGCATGGCTCGAAATGTTGGCGACATGGCTCGAAGTGTTGGCGGCATGGCTAGAAGTGTTGGCGGCATGGCTCGAAATGTTGGCGGCATGGCTCGAAGTGTTGGCGGCGTGGCTCGAAATGTTGGCGGCATGGCTCGAAATGTTGGCGGCGCGGCTCGAAATGTTGGCGGCATGGCTCGAAATTTTGGCTGCATGGCTCGAAATGTTGGCGGCATGGCTCGAAGCGTTGGCGGCATGGTTCGAAACGTTGGCGCCATGGCTCGAAATGTTGGCGTCATGACTCGAAATGTTTTCGGCGTGGCTCGAAATGTTGGCGGCATGGCTCGAAATGTTGGCGGCATAGCTGGAAATGTTGGCGGCATGGCTCGAAATGTTGACGGCATGACTCGAAATGTTGGCGGCATGGCTCGAAATGATGGCGTCATGGCTCGAAATGTTGGCGGCATTGCCCGAAATGTTGGCGACATGGCTCAAAATGTTGGCGGCATGGCTCGAAATGTTGGCGGCATAGCTCGAAATGTTGGCGGCATGGCTCGAAATGTTGGCGGCATGGCTCGAAATGTTGGCGTCATGACTCGAAATGTTTTCGGCGTGGCTCGAAATGTTGGCGGCATGGCTCCAAATGTTGGCGGCGTGGCTCCAAATGTTGGCGGTTTGGCTCGAAATGTTGGCGGCATGGCTCGAAATGTTGGCGGCATGGCTCAAAATGTTGGCGGCGTGGTTCGAAATGTTGGCGGCATGGCTCGAAATGTTGGCGGCATGGCTCGAAATGTTGGCGGCATGGCTGGAAATGTTGACGGCATGGCTCGAAATGTTAGCGGCATGGCTCGAAATGTTGGCGGCATGGCTCCAAATGTTGGCGGCATGGCTCGAAATGTTGGCGTCATAGCTCCAAATGTTGCAGGGTGTCTCGAAATGTTGGCGGCATGGCTCGAAAAGTTGGCGGCATGGCTCGAAATGTTGGCAGCATGGCTCGAAATGTTGGCGGCATGGTACGAAATGTTGGCGGCATGGCTCAAAATGATGACGGCATGGCTCGAAATGTTGGCGACATGGCTCGAAGTGTTGGCGGCATGGCTAGAAGTGTTGGCGGCATGGCTCGAAATATTGGCGGCATGGCTCGAAGTGTTGGCGGCGTGGCTCGAAATGTTGGCGGCATGGCTCGAAATGTTGGCGGCGCGGCTCGAAATGTTGGCGGCATGGCTCGAAATTTTGGCTGCATGGCTCGAAATGTTGGCGGCATGGCTCGTAGCGTTGGCGGCATGGTTCGAAACGTTGGCGCCATGGCTCGAAATGTTGGCGTCATGACTCGAAATGTTTTCGGCGTGGCTCGAAATGTTGGCGGCATGGCTCGAAATGTTGGCGGCATAGCTGGAAATGTTGGCGGCATGGCTCGAAATGTTGACGGCATGACTCGAAATGTTGGCGGCATGGCTCGAAATGATGGCGGCATGGCTCGAAATGTTGGCGGCATTGCCCGAAATGTTGGCGACATGGCTCGAAATGTTGGCGGCATAGCTCGAAATGTTGGCGGCATGGCTCGAAATGTTGGCGGCATGGCTCGAAATGTTGGCGGCATGGCTGGAAATGTTGGCGGCATGGTTCGAAATGTTGGCGGCATGGCTCGAAATGTTGGCGGCGTGGCACGAAATGTTGGCGTCATGGCTCGAAATGTTGGCGGCATGGCTCGAAATGTTGGCGGCATGGCTGGAAGTGTTGGCGGCATGGCTCAAAATGTTGGCGGCATGGCTCGTAATGTTGGCAGCGTGGCACGAAATGTTGGCGGCATGGCTCGAAATGTTGGCGGCAAGGCTCGAAATGTTGGCGGCATGGCTCGAAATGTTGGCGGCATGGCTCAAAATGTCGGCGGCCTGGCTCGAAATGTTGGCGGCATGGCTCGAAATGTTGGCGGCATGTCTCAAAATGTTGGCGGCATGGCTCGAAGTGTTGGCGGCATGGCTCGAGGTGTTAGCGGAATGGCTCGAAATGTTGGTGGCATGGCTCAAAATGTTGGCGGCATGGCTTGAAATGTTGGTGGCATGGCTCGAAGTGTTAGCGGCATAGCTAGAAATGATGACGGCATGGCTCGAAATGTTGGCGATATGGCTCGAAGTGTTGGCGGCATGGCTTGAAGTGTTGGCGGCATGGCTCGAAATGTTGGCGGCATGGTACGAAATGTTGGCGGCATGGCTCGAAATGATGACGACATGGCTCGCAAAGTTGGCGACATGGCTCGAAGTGTTGGCGGCATGGCTAGAAGTGTTGGCGGCATGGCTCGAAATGTTGGCGGCATGGCTCGAAGTGTTGGCGGCGTGGATCGAAATGTTGGCGGCATGGCTCGAAATGTTGGCGGCACGGCTCGAAATGTTGGCGGCATGGCTCGAAATCTTGGCTGCATGGCTCGAAATGTTGGCAGCATGGCTCGAAATTTTGGCGGCATGGCTCGAAATGTTGGCGGCAAGGCTCGAAGTGTTGGCGGCATGGTTCGAAATGTTGGCGGCATGGCTCGAAATGTTGGCGGCAAGGCTCGAAATGTTGGCGGCATGGCTCGAAATGTTGGCGGCATGGCTCAAAATGTTGGCGGCATGGCTCGAAATGTTGGCGGCAAGGCTCGAAGTGTTGGCGGCATGGTTCGAAATGTTGGCGGCATGGCTCGAAATGTTGGCGGCAAGGCTCGAAATGTTGGCGGCGTGGCTTTAAATATTATCGGCATGGCTCGAAATGTTGGAGGCATGGCTCGAAATGTTGGCGTCATGGCTCGAAATCTTGGCGGCATGGCTCTAAATGTTGGAGGCATGGCTCGAAATGGCGTCATGGCTCGAAATCTTGGCGGCATGGCTCTAAATGTTGGCCGCATGGCTCCAAATGTTGGCGGCATGACTCGAAATGTTGGCGGCATGGCTCCAAATGTTGGCGGCATGACTAGAAATGTTGGCGGCAATGCTCGAAATGTTAGCGGCATGGATCGAAATGTTGGCGGCATAGCGCGACGTGTTGGCGGCATGGCTCCAAATGTTGGCGGCATGGCTCCAAATGTTGGCGGCGTGGCTCCAAATGTTGGCGGTTTGGCTCGAAATGTTGGCGGCACGGCTCTAAATGTTGGCGGCATGGCTCAAAATGTTGGCGGCGTGGTTCGAAATGTTGGCGGCATGGCTCGAAATGTTAGCGGCATGGCTCGAAATGTTAGCGGCATGGATCGAAATGTTGGCGGCATAGCGCGACGTGTTGGCGGCATGGCTCCAAATGTTGGCGGCATGGCTCCAAATGTTGGCGGCGTGGATCCAAATGTTGGCGGTTTGGCTCGAAATGTTGGCGGCATGGCTCGAAATGTTGGCGGCATGGCTCAAAATGTTGGCGGCGTGGTTCGAAATGTTGGCGGCATGGCTCGAAATGTTGGCGGCATGGCTGGAAATGTTGACGGCATGGCTCGAAATGTTAGCGGCATGGCTCAAAATGTTGGCGGCGTGGTTCGAAATGTTGGCGGCATGGCTCGAAATGTTGGCGGCATGGCTCGAAATGTTGGCGGCATGGCTGGAAATGTTGACGGCGTGGTTCGAAATGTTGGCGGCATGGCTCGAAATGTTGGCGGCATGGCTCGAAATGTTGGCGGCATGGCTCAAAATGTTGGCGGCGGGGTTCGAAATGTTGGCGGCATGGCTCGAAATGTTGGCGGCATGGCTCGAAATGTTGGCGGCATGGCTGGAAATGTTGACGGCATGGCTCGAAATGTTAGCGGCATGGCTCGAAATGTTGGCGGCATGGCTCCAAATGTTGGCGGCATGGCTCGAAATGTTGGCGTCATAGCTCCAAATGTTGCAGGGTGGCTCGAAATGTTGGCGCCATGGCTCGAAATGTTGGCGGCATGGCTCGAAATGTTGGCAGCATGGCTCGAAATGTTGGCGGCATGGTACGAAATGTTGGCGGCATGGCTCAAAATGATGACGGCATGGCTCGAAATGTTGGCGACATGGCTCGAAGTGTTGGCGGCATGGCTAGAAGTGTTGGCGGCATGGCTCGAAATGTTGGCGGCATGGCTCGAAGTGTTGGCGGCGTGGCTCGAAATGTTGGCGGCATGGCTCGAAATGTTGGCGGCGCGGCTCGAAATGTTGGCGGCATGGCTCGAAATTTTGGCTGCATGGCTCGAAATGTTGGCGGCATGGCTCGAAGCGTTGGTGGCATGGTTCGAAACGTTGGCGCCATGGCTCGAAATGTTGGCGTCATGACTCGAAATGTTTTCGGCGTGGCTCGAAATGTTGGCGGCATGGCTCGAAATGTTGGCGGCATAGCTGGAAATGTTGGCGGCATGGCTCGAAATGTTGACGGCATGACTCGAAATGTTAGCGGCATGGTTCGAAATGATGGCGGCATGGCTCGAAATGTTGGCGGCATTGCCCGAAATGTTGGCGACATGGCTCAAAATGTTGGCGGCATGGCTCGAAATGTTGGCGGCATAGCTCGAAATGTTGGCGGCATGGCTCGAAATGTTGGCGGCATGGCTCGAAATGTTGGCGGCATGGCTGGAAATGTTGGCGGCATGGTTCGAAATGTTGGCGGCATGGCTCGAAATGTTGGCGGCGTGGCACGAAATGTTGGCGGCCTGGCTCGAAATGTTGGCGGCATGGCTCGAGGTGTTGGCGTCATGGCTCGAAATGTTGGCGGCATGGCTCGAAATGTTGGCGGCATGGCTGGAAGTGTTGGCGGCATGGCTCAAAATGTTGGCGGCATGGCTCGTAATGTTGGCAGCGTGGCACGAAATGTTGGCGGCATGGCTCGAAATGTTGGCGGCAAGGCTCGAAATGTTGGCGGCATGGCTCGAAATGTTGGCGGCATGGCTCAAAATGTCGGCGGCCTGGCTCGAAATGTTGGCGGCATGGCTCGAAATGTTGGCGGCATGTCTCAAAATGTTGGCGGCATGGCTCGAAGTGTTGGCGGCATGGCTCGAGGTGTTAGCGGAATGGCTCGAAATGTTGGCGGCATGGCTAGAAGTGTTGGCGGCATGGCTCGAAATGTTGGCGGCATGGCTCGAAGTGTTGGCGGCGTGGATCGAAATGTTGGCGGCATGGCTCGAAATGTTGGCGGCACGGCTCGAAATGTTGGCGGCATGGCTCGAAATCTTGGCTGCATGGCTCGAAATGTTCGCGGCATGGCTCGAAATTTTGGCGGCATGGCTCGAAATGTTGGCGGCAAGGCTCGAAGTGTTGGCGGCATGGTTCGAAATGTTGGCGGCATGGCTCGAAATGTTGGCGGCAAGGCTCGAAATGTTGGCGGCATGGCTCGAAATGTTGGCGGCATGGCTCAAAATGTTGGCGGCATGGCTCGAAATTTTGGCGGCAAGGCTCGAAAAGTTGGCGGCATGGCTCGAAATGTTGGCGGCATGGCTCAAAATGTTGGCGGCATGGCTCGAGATGTTGGCGGCATGGCTCGAAATGTTGGCGGCATGTCTCGAAATGTTGGCGGCATGGCTCGAAGTGTTGGTGGCATGGCTCGAGATGTTAGCGGAATGGCTCGAAATGTTGACGGCATGGCTCAAAATGTTGGCGGCATGGCTTGAAATGTTGGCGGCATGGCTCGAAGTGTTGGCGGCATAGCTAGAAATGATGACGGCATGGCTCGAAATGTTGGCGATTTGGCTCGAAGTGTTGGCGGCATGGCTAGAAGTGTTGGCGGCACGGCTCGAAATGTTGGCGGCATGGTACGAAATGTTGGCGGCATGGCTCGAAATGATGACGGCATGGCTCGAAATGTTGGCGACATGGCTCGAAGTGTTGGCGGCATGGCTAAAAGTGTTGGCGGCATGGCTCGAAATGTTGGCGGCATGGCTCGAAGTGTTGGCGGCGTGGCTCGAAATGTTGGCGGCATGGCTCGAAATTTTGGCTGCATGGCTCGAAATGTTGGCGGCATGGCTCGAAATGTTGGCGGCATGGCTCCAAGTGTTGACGGCATGGCTAGAAATGTTGGCGGCATAGCTAGAAATGTTGGCGGCATGGTTCGAAATGTTGGCGGCATGGCTCGAAATGTTGGCGGGATGGCTCAAAACGTTGGCGGCGTGGCTATAAATGTTGGCGGCGTGGCTCAAAATGTTGGCGACATGGCTCGAAATGTTGGCGGCATGGCTCGAAATGTTGGCGGCTTTTTTCGAAATGTTGGCGGCATGGCTCGAAATGTTGGCGGCAAGGCTCGAAATGATGACGGCATGGCTCGAAATGGTGGCGACATGGCTCGAAGTGTTGGCTGCATGGCTCGAAATATTGGCGGCATGGCTCGAAATTTTGGCTGCATGGCTCGAAGTGTTGGCGGCATGGCTAGAAGTGTTGGCGGCATGGCTCGAAATGTTGGCGGCATGGTTCGAAGTGTTGGCGGCGTGGCTCGAAATGTTGGCGGCATGGCTCGAAATGTTGGCGGCATGGCTCCAAGTGTTGACGGCATGGCTAGAAATGTTGGCGGCATGTCTATAAATGTTGGCGGCATGTCTCGAAATGTTGGCGGCATAGCTGGAAATGTTGGCGGCATGGCTCGAAATGTTGACGGCATGACTCGAAATGTTGGCGGCATGGCTCGAAATGATGGCGGCATGGCTCGAAATTTTGGCAGCATTGCCCGAAATGTTGGCGACATGGCTCAAAATGTTGGCGGCATGGCTCGATATGTTGGCGGCATAGCTCGGAATGTTGGCGGCATGGCTCGAAATGTTGGCGGCATGGCTCGAAATGTTGGCGGCATGGCTGGAAATGTTGGCGGCATGGTTCGAAATGTTGGCGGCATGGCTCGAAATGTTGGCGGCGTGGCACGAAATGTTGGCGGCCTGGCTCGAAATGTTGGCGGCATGGCTCGAGGTGTTGGCGTCATGGCTCGAAATGTTGGCGGCATGGCTCGAAATGTTGGCGGCATGGCTGGAAGTGTTGGCGGCATGGCTCAAAATGTTGGCGGCATGGCTCGTAATGTTGGCAGCGTGGCACGAAATGTTGGCGGCATGGCTCGAAATGTTGGCGGCAAGGCTCGAAATGTTGGCGGCATGGCTCGAAATGTTGGCGGCATGGCTCAAAATGTCGGCGGCCTGGCTCGAAATGTTGGCGGCATGGCTCGAAATGTTGGCGGCATGTCTCAAAATGTTGGCGGCATGGCTCGAAGTGTTGGCGGCATGGCTCGAGGTGTTAGCGGAATGGCTCGAAATGTTGGTGGCATGGCTCAAAATGTTGGCGGCATGGCTTGAAATGTTGGCGGCATGGCTCGAAGTGTTGGCGGCATAGCTAGAAATGATGACGGCATGGCTCGAAATGTTGGCGATATGGCTCGAAGTGTTGGCGGCATGGCTTGAAGTGTTGGCGGCATGGCTCGAAATGTTGGCGGCATGGTACGAAATGTTGGCGGCATGGCTCGAAATGATGTGGACATGGCTCGCAAAGTTGGCGACATGGCTCGAAGTGTTGGCGGCATGGCTAGAAGTGTTGGCGGCATGGCTCGAAATGTTGGCGGCATGGCTCGAAGTGTTGGCGGCATGGCTCGAAATGTTGGCGGCATGGCTCCAAATGTTGGTGGCATGGCTCCAAATGTTGGCGGCATGGCTCCAAATGTTGGTGGCATGGCTCCAAATGTTGTCGGCTTGGCTCGAAATGTTGACGGCATGGCTCGAAATGTTGGCGGCATGGCTCCAAATGTTGGTGGCATGGCTCCAAATGTTGGCGGCGTGGCTCCAAATGTTGGCGGCTTGGCTCGAAATGTTGGCGGCATTTCTCGAAATGTTGGCGGCATGGCTCAAAATGTTGGCGGCGTGGCTCGAAATGTTGGCGGCATGGCTCAAAATGTTGGCGGCATGGCTGGAAATGTTGGCGGCATTGCTCGAAATGTTGGCGGCATGGCTCGAAATGTTGGCGGCATGGCTCGAAATGGCGGCATGACTCAAAATGTTGGCGGCATGGCTCGAAGTGTTATCGGCATAGCTCGAAATGTTGGCGGCAAGGCTCGAAATGTTGACGGCATGGCTCGAAATGTTGGCGGCATGGCTGGAAATGTTGACGGCATGGCTCGAAATGTTAGCGGCATGGCTCGAAATGTAGGCGGCTTGGCTCGAAATGTTGGCGGCTTGGCTCCAAATGTTGGTGGCATGGCTCCAAATGTTGGCGGCTTGGCTCGAAATGTTGGCGGCATGGCTCCAAATGTTGGCGGCGTGGCTCCAAATGTTGGCGGCTTGGCTCGAAATGTTGGCGGCATGGCTCGAAATGTTGGCGGCATGGCTCCAAATGTTGGTGGCATGGCTCCAAATGTTGGCGGCGTGGCTCCAAATGTTGGCGGCGTGGCTCCAAATGTTGGCGGCTTGGCTCGAAATGTTGGCGGCATGGTTCGAAATGTTGGCGGCATGGCTCCAAATGTTGGTGGCATGGCTCCAAATGTTGGCGGCGTGGCTCCAAATGTTGGCGGCTTGGCTCGAAATGTTGGCGGCATGGCTCGAAATGTTGGCGGCATGGCTCCAAATGTTGGTGGCATGGCTCCAAATGTTGGCGGCGTGGCTCCAAATGTTGGCGGCTTGGCTCGAAATGTTGGCGGCATGGCTCGAAATGTTGGCGGCATGGCTCCAAATGTTGGTGGCATGGCTCCAAATGTTGGCGGCGTGGCTCCAAATGTTGGCGGCTTGGCTCGAAATGTTGGCGGCATGGCTCGAAATGTTGGCGGCATGGCTCCAAATGTTGGTGGCATGGCTCCAAATGTTGACGGCATGGCTCCAAATGTTGGCGGCGTGGCTCCAAATGTTGGCGGCTTGCCTCGAAATGTTGGCGGCATGGCTCGAAATGTTGGCGGCATGGCTCCAAATGTTGGTGGCATGGCTCCAAATGTTGGCGGCGTGGCTCCAAATGTTGGCGGCTTGGCTCGAAATGTTGGCGGCATGGCTCGAAATGTTGGCGGCATGGCTCCAAATGTTGGTGGCATGGCTCCAAATGTTGGCGGCGTGGCTCCAAATGTTGGCGGCTTGGCTCGAAATGTTGACGGCATGGCTCGAAATGTTGGCGGCATGGCTCCAAATGTTGGTGGCATGGCTCCAAATGTTGGCGGCGTGGCTCCAAATGTTGGCGGCTTGGCTCGAAATGTTGGCGGCATGGCTCGAAATGTTGGCGGCATGGCTCAAAATGTTGGCGGCGTGGCTCGAAATGTTGGCGGCATGGCTCGAAATGTTGGCGGCATGTCTCAAAATGTTGGCGGCATGGCTCGAAGTGTTGGCGGCATGGCTCGAGGTGTTAGCGGAATGGCTCGAAATGTTGGTGGCATGGCTCAAAATGTTGGCGGCATGGCTTGAAATGTTGGCGGCATGGCTCGAAGTGTTGGCGGCATAGCTAGAAATGATGACGGCATGGCTCGAAATGTTGGCGATATGGCTCGAAGTGTTGGCGGCATGGCTTGAAGTGTTGGCGGCATGGCTCGAAATGTTGGCGGCATGGTACGAAATGTTGGCGGCATGGCTCGAAATGATGTGGACATGGCTCGCAAAGTTGGCGACATGGCTCGAAGTGTTGGCGGCATGGCTAGAAGTGTTGGCGGCATGGCTCGAAATGTTGGCGGCATGGCTCGAAGTGTTGGCGGCATGGCTCGAAATGTTGGCGGCATGGCTCCAAATGTTGGTGGCATGGCTCCAAATGTTGGCGGCATGGCTCCAAATGTTGGTGGCATGGCTCCAAATGTTGTCGGCTTGGCTCGAAATGTTGACGGCATGGCTCGAAATGTTGGCGGCATGGCTCCAAATGTTGGTGGCATGGCTCCAAATGTTGGCGGCGTGGCTCCAAATGTTGGCGGCTTGGCTCGAAATGTTGGCGGCATTTCTCGAAATGTTGGCGGCATGGCTCAAAATGTTGGCGGCGTGGCTCGAAATGTTGGCGGCATGGCTCAAAATGTTGGCGGCATGGCTGGAAATGTTGGCGGCATTGCTCGAAATGTTGGCGGCATGGCTCGAAATGTTGGCGGCATGGCTCGAAATGGCGGCATGACTCAAAATGTTGGCGGCATGGCTCGAAGTGTTATCGGCATAGCTCGAAATGTTGGCGGCAAGGCTCGAAATGTTGACGGCATGGCTCGAAATGTTGGCGGCATGGCTGGAAATGTTGACGGCATGGCTCGAAATGTTAGCGGCATGGCTCGAAATGTAGGCGGCTTGGCTCGAAATGTTGGCGGCTTGGCTCCAAATGTTGGTGGCATGGCTCCAAATGTTGGCGGCTTGGCTCGAAATGTTGGCGGCATGGCTCCAAATGTTGGCGGCGTGGCTCCAAA
Source organism: Agriotes lineatus (assembly GCA_940337035.1). Classification (NCBI taxonomy): domain Eukaryota; kingdom Metazoa; phylum Arthropoda; class Insecta; order Coleoptera; family Elateridae; genus Agriotes; species Agriotes lineatus. Next base: position 143,776,056 of record OW679200.1, read on the forward strand.
TGTTGGCGGCTTGGCTCGAAATGTTGGCGGCATGGCTCGAAATGTTGGCGGCATGGCTCCAAATGTTGGTGGCATGGCTCCAAATGTTGGCGGCGTGGCTCCAAATGTTGGCGGCGTGGCTCCAAATGTTGGCGGCTTGGCTCGAAATGTTGGCGGCATGGTTCGAAATGTTGGCGGCATGGCTCCAAATGTTGGTGGCATGGCTCCAAATGTTGGCGGCGTGGCTCCAAATGTTGGCGGCTTGGCTCGAAATGTTGGCGGCATGGCTCGAAATGTTGGCGGCATGGCTCCAAATGTTGGTGGCATGGCTCCAAATGTTGGCGGTGTGGCTCCAAATGTTGGCGGCTTGGCTCGAAATGTTGGCGGCATGGCTCGAAATGTTGGCGGCATGGCTCCAAATGTTGGTGGCATGGCTCCAAATGTTGGCGGCGTGGCTCCAAATGTTGGCGGCTTGGCTCGAAATGTTGGCGGCATGGCTCGAAATGTTGGCGGCATGGCTCCAAATGTTGGTGGCATGGCTCCAAATGTTGACGGCATGGCTCCAAATGTTGGCGGCGTGGCTCCAAATGTTGGCGGCTTGCCTCGAAATGTTGGCGGCATGGCTCGAAATGTTGGCGGCATGGCTCCAAATGTTGGTGGCATGGCTCCAAATGTTGGCGGCGTGGCTCCAAATGTTGGCGGCTTGGCTCGAAATGTTGGCGGCATGGCTCGAAATGTTGGCGGCATGGCTCCAAATGTTGGTGGCATGGCTCCAAATGTTGGCGGCGTGGCTCCAAATGTTGGCGGCTTGGCTCGAAATGTTGACGGCATGGCTCGAAATGTTGGCGGCATGGCTCCAAATGTTGGTGGCATGGCTCCAAATGTTGGCGGCGTGGCTCCAAATGTTGGCGGCTTGGCTCGAAATGTTGGCGGCATGGCTCGAAATGTTGGCGGCATGGCTCAAAATGTTGGCGGCGTGGCTCGAAATGTTGGCGGCATGGCTCGAAATGTTGGCGGCATGGATGGAAATTTTGGCGGCATTGCTCGAAATATTGGCGGCATGGCTCGAAATGTTGGCGGCATGGCTCGAAATGGCGGCATGACTCAAAATGTTGGCGGCATGGCTCGAAGTGTTATCGGCATAGCTCGAAATGTTGGCGGCATGGCTCGAAATGTTGGCGGCATGGCTCGAAATGTTGGCGGCATGGCTGGAAATGTTGACGGCATGGCTCGAAATGTTAGCGGCATGGCTCGAAATGTTGGCGGCTTGGCTCGAAATGTTGGCGGCTTGGCTCCAAATGTTGGTGGCATGGCTCCAAATGTTGGCGGCGTGGCTCCAAATGTTGGCGGCTTGGCTCGAAATGTTGGCGGCATGGCTCGAAATGTTGGCGGCATGGCTCCAAATGTTGGTGGCATGGCTCCAAATGTTGGCGGCGTGGCTCCAAATGTTGGCGGCTTGGCTCGAAATGTTGGCGGCATGGCTCGAAATGTTGGCGGCATGGCTCCAAATGTTGGTGGCATGGCTCCAAATGTTGGCGGCGTGGCTCCAAATGTTGGCGGCTTGGCTCGAAATGTTGACGGCATGGCTCGAAATGTTGGCGGCATGGCTCCAAATGTTGGTGGCATGGCTCCAAATGTTGGCGGCGTGGCTCCAAATGTTGGCGGCTTGGCTCGAAATGTTGGCGGCATGGCTCGAAATGTTGGCGGCATGGCTCCAAATGTAGGCGGCGTGGCTCGAAATGTTGGCGGCATGGCTCGAAATGTTGGCGGCATGGCTGGAAATGTTGGCGGCATTGCTCGAAATGTTGGCGGCATGGCTCGAAATGTTGGCGGCATGGCTCGAAATGGCGGCATGACTCAAAATGTTGGCGGCATGGCTCGAAGTGTTATCGGCATAGCTCGAAATGTTGGCGGCATGGCTCGAAATGTTGGCGGCATGGCTCGAAATGTTGGTGGCATGGCTCCAAATGTTGGCGGCGTGGCTCCAAATGTTGGCGGCTTGGCTCGAAATGTTGGCGGCATGGCTCGAAATGTTGGCGGCATGGCTCGAAATGTTGGCGGCGTGGCTCGAAATGTTGGCGGCATGGCTCGAAATGTTGGCGGCATGGCTGGAAATGTTGGCGGCATTGCTCGAAATGTTGGCGGCATGGCTCGAAATGTTGGCGGCATGGCTCGAAATGGCGGCATGACTCAAAATGTTGGCGGCATGGCTCGAAGTGTTATCGGCATAGCTCGAAATGTTGGCGGCATGGCTCGAAATGTTGGCGGCATGGCTCGAAATGTTAGCGGCATGGCTGGAAATGTTGACGGCATGGCTCGAAATGTTAGCGGCATGGCTCGAAATGTTGGCGGCACAGCTCCAAATGCTGCAGCGTGGCTCGAAATGTTGGCGGCATGGCTCGAAATGTTGGCGGCATGGCTGGAAATGTTGGCAGCATGGCTCGAAATGTTGGCGGCATGGTGCGAAATGTTGGCGGCATGGCTCGAAATGATGACGGCATGGCTCGAAATGTTGGCGATATGGCTCGAAGTGTTGGCGGCATGGCTAGAAGTGTTGGCTACATGGCTCGAAATGTTGGCGGCATGGTACGAAATGTTGGCGGCATGGCTCGAAATGATGACGGCATGGCTCCAAATGTTGGCGGCTTGGCTCGAAATGTTGGCGGCATGGCTCGAAATGTTGGCGACATGGCTCCAAATGTTGGTGGCATGGCTCCAAATGTTGGCGGCGTCTCCAAATGTTGGCGGCTTGGCTCGAAATGTTGGCGGCATGGCTCAAAATGTTGGCGGCATGGCTCCAAATGTTGGTGGCATGTCTCCAAATGTTGGCGGCGTGGCTCCAAATGTTGGCGGCTTGGCTCGAAATGTTGGCGGCATGGCTCGAAATGTTGGCGGCATGGCTCAAAATGTTGGCGGCGTGGCTCGAAATGTTGGCGGCATGGCTCGAAATGTTGGCGGCATGGCTCCAAATGTTGGTGGCATGGCTCCAAATGTTGGCGGCGTGGCTCCAAATGTTGGCGGCTTGGCTCGAAATGTTGGCGGCATGGCTCGAAATGTTGGCGGCATGGCTCCAAATGTTGGCGGCGTGGCTCCAAATGTTGGCGGCTTGGCTCGAAATGTTGGCGGCATGGCTCGAAATGTTGGCGGCATGGCTCCAAATGTTGGTGGCATGGCTCCAAATGTTGGCGGCGTGGCTCCAAATGTTGGCGGCTTGGCTCGAAATGTTGACGGCATGGCTCGAAATGTTGGCGGCATGGCTCCAAATGTTGGTGGCATGGCTCCAAATGTTGGCGGCGTGGCTCCAAATGTTGGCGGCTTGGCTCGAAATGTTGGCGGCATGGCTCGAAATGTTGGCGGCATGGCTCAAAATGTTGGCGGCGTGGCTCGAAATGTTGGCGGCATGGCTCGAAATGTTGGCGGCATGGCTCCAAATGTTGGTGGCATGGCTCCAAATGTTGGCGGCGTGGCTCCAAATGTTGGCGGCGTGGCTCCAAATGTTGGCGGCTTGGCTCGAAATGTTGGCGGCATGGTTCGAAATGTTGGCGGCATGGCTCCAAATGTTGGTGGCATGGCTCCAAATGTTGGCGGCGTGGCTCCAAATGTTGGCGGCTTGGCTCGAAATGTTGGCGGCATGGCTCGAAATGTTGGCGGCATGGCTCCAAATGTTGGTGGCATGGCTCCAAATGTTGGCGGCGTGGCTCCAAATGTTGGCGGCTTGGCTCGAAATGTTGGCGGCATGGCTCGAAATGTTGGCGGCATGGCTCCAAATGTTGGTGGCATGGCTCCAAATGTTGGCGGCGTGGCTCCAAATGTTGGCGGCTTGGCTCGAAATGTTGGCGGCATGGCTCGAAATGTTGGCGGCATGGCTCCAAATGTTGGTGGCATGGCTCCAAATGTTGACGGCATGGCTCCAAATGTTGGCGGCGTGGCTCCAAATGTTGGCGGCTTGCCTCGAAATGTTGGCGGCATGGCTCGAAATGTTGGCGGCATGGCTCCAAATGTTGGTGGCATGGCTCCAAATGTTGGCGGCGTGGCTCCAAATGTTGGCGGCTTGGCTCGAAATGTTGGCGGCATGGCTCGAAATGTTGGCGGCATGGCTCCAAATGTTGGTGGCATGGCTCCAAATGTTGGCGGCGTGGCTCCAAATGTTGGCGGCTTGGCTCGAAATGTTGACGGCATGGCTCGAAATGTTGGCGGCATGGCTCCAAATGTTGGTGGCATGGCTCCAAATGTTGGCGGCGTGGCTCCAAATGTTGGCGGCTTGGCTCGAAATGTTGGCGGCATGGCTCGAAATGTTGGCGGCATGGCTCAAAATGTTGGCGGCGTGGCTCGAAATGTTGGCGGCATGGCTCGAAATGTTGGCGGCATGGATGGAAATTTTGGCGGCATTGCTCGAAATATTGGCGGCATGGCTCGAAATGTTGGCGGCATGGCTCGAAATGGCGGCATGACTCAAAATGTTGGCGGCATGGCTCGAAGTGTTATCGGCATAGCTCGAAATGTTGGCGGCATGGCTCGAAATGTTGGCGGCATGGCTCGAAATGTTGGCGGCATGGCTGGAAATGTTGACGGCATGGCTCGAAATGTTAGCGGCATGGCTCGAAATGTTGGCGGCTTGGCTCGAAATGTTGGCGGCTTGGCTCCAAATGTTGGTGGCATGGCTCCAAATGTTGGCGGCGTGGCTCCAAATGTTGGCGGCTTGGCTCGAAATGTTGGCGGCATGGCTCGAAATGTTGGCGGCATGGCTCCAAATGTTGGTGGCATGGCTCCAAATGTTGGCGGCGTGGCTCCAAATGTTGGCGGCTTGGTTCGAAATGTTGGCGGCATGGCTCGAAATGTTGGCGGCATGGCTCCAAATGTTGGTGGCATGGCTCCAAATGTTGGCGGCGTGGCTCCAAATGTTGGCGGCTTGGCTCGAAATGTTGACGGCATGGCTCGAAATGTTGGCGGCATGGCTCCAAATGTTGGTGGCATGGCTCCAAATGTTGGCGGCGTGGCTCCAAATGTTGGCGGCTTGGCTCGAAATGTTGGCGGCATGGCTCGAAATGTTGGCGGCATGGCTCCAAATGTAGGCGGCGTGGCTCGAAATGTTGGCGGCATGGCTCGAAATGTTGGCGGCATGGCTGGAAATGTTGGCGGCATTGCTCGAAATGTTGGCGGCATGGCTCGAAATGTTGGCGGCATGGCTCGAAATGGCGGCATGACTCAAAATGTTGGCGGCATGGCTCGAAGTGTTATCGGCATAGCTCGAAATGTTGGCGGCATGGCTCGAAATGTTGGCGGCATGGCTCGAAATGTTGGTGGCATGGCTCCAAATGTTGGCGGCGTGGCTCCAAATGTTGGCGGCTTGGCTCAAAATGTTGGCGGCATGGCTCGAAATGTTGGCGGCATGGCTCGAAATGTTGGCGGCGTGGCTCGAAATGTTGGCGGCATGGCTCGAAATGTTGGCGGCATGGCTGGAAATGTTGGCGGCATTGCTCGAAATGTTGGCGGCATGGCTCGAAATGTTGGCGGCATGGCTCGAAATGGCGGCATGACTCAAAATGTTGGCGGCATGGCTCGAAGTGTTATCGGCATAGCTCGAAATGTTGGCGGCATGGCTCGAAATGTTGGCGGCATGGCTCGAAATGTTAGCGGCATGGCTGGAAATGTTGACGGCATGGCTCGAAATGTTAGCGGCATGGCTCGAAATGTTGGCGGCACAGCTCCAAATGCTGCAGCGTGGCTCGAAATGTTGGCGGCATGGCTCGAAATGTTGGCGGCATGGCTGGAAATGTTGGCAGCATGGCTCGAAATGTTGGCGGCATGGTGCGAAATGTTGGCGGCATGGCTCGAAATGATGACGGCATGGCTCGAAATGTTGGCGATATGGCTCGAAGTGTTGGCGGCATGGCTAGAAGTGTTGGCTACATGGCTCGAAATGTTGGCGGCATGGTACGAAATGTTGGCGGCATGGCTCGAAATGATGACGGCATGGCTCCAAATGTTGGCGGCTTGGCTCGAAATGTTGGCGGCATGGCTCGAAATGTTGGCGACATGGCTCCAAATGTTGGTGGCATGGCTCCAAATGTTGGCGGCGTCTCCAAATGTTGGCGGCTTGGCTCGAAATGTTGGCGGCATGGCTCAAAATGTTGGCGGCATGGCTCCAAATGTTGGTGGCATGTCTCCAAATGTTGGCGGCGAGGCTCCAAATGTTGGCGGCTTGGCTCGAAATGTTGGCGGCATGGCTCGAAATGTTGGCGGCATGGCTCAAAATGTTGGCGGCGTGGCTCGAAATGTTGGCGGCATGGCTCGAAATGTTGGCGGCATGGCTCCAAATGTTGGTGGCATGGCTCCAAATGTTGGCGGCGTGGCTCCAAATGTTGGCGGCTTGGCTCGAAATGTTGGCGGCATGGCTCGAAATGTTGGCGGCATGGCTCCAAATGTTGGCGGCGTGGCTCCAAATGTTGGCGGCTTGGCTCGAAATGTTGGCGGCATGGCTCGAAATGTTGGCGGCATGGCTCCAAATGTTGGTGGCATGGCTCCAAATGTTGGCGGCGTGGCTCCAAATGTTGGCGGCTTGGCTCGAAATGTTGACGGCATGGCTCGAAATGTTGGCGGCATGGCTCCAAATGTTGGTGGCATGGCTCCAAATGTTGGCGGCGTGGCTCCAAATGTTGGCGGCTTGGCTCGAAATGTTGGCGGCATGGCTCGAAATGTTGGCGGCATGGCTCAAAATGTTGGCGGCGTGGCTCGAAATGTTGGCGGCATGGCTCGAAATGTTGGCGGCATGGCTCCAAATGTTGGTGGCATGGCTCCAAATGTTGGCGGCGTGGCTCCAAATGTTGGCGGCGTGGCTCCAAATGTTGGCGGCTTGGCTCGAAATGTTGGCGGCATGGTTCGAAATGTTGGCGGCATGGCTCCAAATGTTGGTGGCATGGCTCCAAATGTTGGCGGCGTGGCTCCAAATGTTGGCGGCTTGGCTCGAAATGTTGGCGGCATGGCTCGAAATGTTGGCGGCATGGCTCCAAATGTTGGTGGCATGGCTCCAAATGTTGGCGGCGTGGCTCCAAATGTTGGCGGCTTGGCTCGAAATGTTGGCGGCATGGCTCGAAATGTTGGCGGCATGGCTCCAAATGTTGGTGGCATGGCTCCAAATGTTGGCGGCGTGGCTCCAAATGTTGGCGGCTTGGCTCGAAATGTTGGCGGCATGGCTCGAAATGTTGGCGGCATGGCTCCAAATGTTGGTGGCATGGCTCCAAATGTTGACGGCATGGCTCCAAATGTTGGCGGCGTGGCTCCAAATGTTGGCGGCTTGCCTCGAAATGTTGGCGGCATGGCTCGAAATGTTGGCGGCATGGCTCCAAATGTTGGTGGCATGGCTCCAAATGTTGGCGGCGTGGCTCCAAATGTTGGCGGCTTGGCTCGAAATGTTGGCGGCATGGCTCGAAATGTTGGCGGCATGGCTCCAAATGTTGGTGGCATGGCTCCAAATGTTGGCGGCGTGGCTCCAAATGTTGGCGGCTTGGCTCGAAATGTTGACGGCATGGCTCGAAATGTTGGCGGCATGGCTCCAAATGTTGGTGGCATGGCTCCAAATGTTGGCGGCGTGGCTCCAAATGTTGGCGGCTTGGCTCGAAATGTTGGCGGCATGGCTCGAAATGTTGGCGGCATGGCTCAAAATGTTGGCGGCGTGGCTCGAAATGTTGGCGGCATGGCTCGAAATGTTGGCGGCATGGATGGAAATTTTGGCGGCATTGCTCGAAATATTGGCGGCATGGCTCGAAATGTTGGCGGCATGGCTCGAAATGGCGGCATGACTCAAAATGTTGGCGGCATGGCTCGAAGTGTTATCGGCATAGCTCGAAATGTTGGCGGCATGGCTCGAAATGTTGGCGGCATGGCTCGAAATGTTGGCGGCATGGCTGGAAATGTTGACGGCATGGCTCGAAATGTTAGCGGCATGGCTCGAAATGTTGGCGGCTTGGCTCGAAATGTTGGCGGCTTGGCTCCAAATGTTGGTGGCATGGCTCCAAATGTTGGCGGCGTGGCTCCAAATGTTGGCGGCTTGGCTCGAAATGTTGGCGGCATGGCTCGAAATGTTGGCGGCATGGCTCCAAATGTTGGTGGCATGGCTCCAAATGTTGGCGGCGTGGCTCCAAATGTTGGCGGCTTGGCTCGAAATGTTGGCGGCATGGCTCGAAATGTTGGCGGCATGGCTCCAAATGTTGGTGGCATGGCTCCAAATGTTGGCGGCGTGGCTCCAAATGTTGGCGGCTTGGCTCGAAATGTTGACGGCATGGCTCGAAATGTTGGCGGCATGGCTCCAAATGTTGGTGGCATGGCTCCAAATGTTGGCGGCGTGGCTCCAAATGTTGGCGGCTTGGCTCGAAATGTTGGCGGCATGGCTCGAAATGTTGGCGGCATGGCTCCAAATGTAGGCGGCGTGGCTCGAAATGTTGGCGGCATGGCTCGAAATGTTGGCGGCATGGCTGGAAATGTTGGCGGCATTGCTCGAAATGTTGGCGGCATGGCTCGAAATGTTGGCGGCATGGCTCGAAATGGCGGCATGACTCAAAATGTTGGCGGCATGGCTCGAAGTGTTATCGGCATAGCTCGAAATGTTGGCGGCATGGCTCGAAATGTTGGCGGCATGGCTCGAAATGTTGGTGGCATGGCTCCAAATGTTGGCGGCGTGGCTCCAAATGTTGGCGGCTTGGCTCGAAATGTTGGCGGCATGGCTCGAAATGTTGGCGGCATGGCTCGAAATGTTGGCGGCGTGGCTCGAAATGTTGGCGGCATGGCTCGAAATGTTGGCGGCATGGCTGGAAATGTTGGCGGCATTGCTCGAAATGTTGGCGGCATGGCTCGAAATGTTGGCGGCATGGCTCGAAATGGCGGCATGACTCAAAATGTTGGCGGCATGGCTCGAAGTGTTATCGGCATAGCTCGAAATGTTGGCGGCATGGCTCGAAATGTTGGCGGCATGGCTCGAAATGTTAGCGGCATGGCTGGAAATGTTGACGGCATGGCTCGAAATGTTAGCGGCATGGCTCGAAATGTTGGCGGCACAGCTCCAAATGCTGCAGCGTGGCTCGAAATGTTGGCGGCATGGCTCGAAATGTTGGCGGCATGGCTGGAAATGTTGGCAGCATGGCTCGAAATGTTGGCGGCATGGTGCGAAATGTTGGCGGCATGGCTCGAAATGATGACGGCATGGCTCGAAATGTTGGCGATATGGCTCGAAGTGTTGGCGGCATGGCTAGAAGTGTTGGCTACATGGCTCGAAATGTTGGCGGCATGGTACGAAATGTTGGCGGCATGGCTCGAAATGATGACGGCATGGCTCCAAATGTTGGCGGCTTGGCTCGAAATGTTGGCGGCATGGCTCGAAATGTTGGCGACATGGCTCCAAATGTTGGTGGCATGGCTCCAAATGTTGGCGGCGTCTCCAAATGTTGGCGGCTTGGCTCGAAATGTTGGCGGCATGGCTCAAAATGTTGGCGGCATGGCTCCAAATGTTGGTGGCATGTCTCCAAATGTTGGCGGCGTGGCTCCAAATGTTGGCGGCTTGGCTCGAAATGTTGGCGGCATGGCTCGAAATGTTGGCGGCATGGCTCCAAATGTTGGTGGCATGGCTCCAAATGTTGGCGGCGTGGCTCCAAATGTTGGCGGCTTGGCTCGAAATGTTGGCGGCATGGCTCGAAATGTTGGCGGCATGGCTCCAAATGTTGGCGGCGTGGCTCCAAATGTTGGCGGCTTGGCTCGAAATGTTGGCGGCATGGCTCGAAATGTTGGCGGCATGGCTCCAAATGTTGGTGGCATGGCTCCAAATGTTGGCGGCGTGGCTCCAAATGTTGGCGGCTTGGCTCGAAATGTTGACGGCATGGCTCGAAATGTTGGCGGCATGGCTCCAAATGTTGGTGGCATGGCTCCAAATGTTGGCGGCGTGGCTCCAAATGTTGGCGGCTTGGCTCGAAATGTTGGCGGCATGGCTCGAAATGTTGGCGGCATGGCTCAAAATGTTGGCGGCGTGGCTCGAAATGTTGGCGGCATGGCTCGAAATGTTGGCGGCATGGCTGGAAATGTTGGCGGCATTGCTCGAAATATTGGCGGCATGGCTCGAAATGTTGGCGGCATGGCTCGAAATGGCGGCATGACTCAAAATGTTGGCGGCATGGCTCGAAGTGTTATCGGCATAGCTCGAAATGTTGGCGGCATGGCTCGAAATGTTGGCGGCATGGCTCGAAATGTTGGCGGCATGGCTGGAAATGTTGACGGCATGGCTCGAAATGTTAGCGGCATGGCTCGAAATGTTGGCGGCTTGGCTCGAAATGTTGGCGGCTTGGCTCCAAATGTTGGTGGCATGGCTCCAAATGTTGGCGGCGTGGCTCCAAATGTTGGCGGCTTGGCTCGAAATGTTGGCGGCATGGCTCGAAATGTTGGCGACATGGCTCCAAATGTTGGTGGCATGGCTCCAAATGTTGGCGGCGTGGCTCCAAATGTTGGCGGCTTGGCTCGAAATGTTGGCGGCATGGCTCGAAATGTTGGCGGCATGGCTCCAAATGTTGGTGGCATGGCTCCAAATGTTGGCGGCGTGGCTCCAAATGTTGGCGGCTTGGCTCGAAATGTTGACGGCATGGCTCGAAATGTTGGCGGCATGACTCCAAATGTTGGTGGCATGGCTCCAAATGTTGGCGGCGCGGCTCCAAATGTTGGCGGCTTGGCTCGAAATGTTGGCGGCATGGCTCGAAATGTTGGCGGCATGGCTCGAAATGTTGGCGGCGTGGCTCGAAATGTTGGCGGCATGGCTCGAAATGTTGGCGGCATGGCTGGAAATGTTGGCGGCATTGCTCGAAATGTTGGCGGCATGGCTCGAAATGTTGGCGGCATGGCTCGAAATGGCGGCATGACTCAAAATGTTGGCGGCATGGCTCGAAGTGTTATCGGCATAGCTCGAAATGTTGGCGGCATGGCTCGAAATGTTCGCGGCATGGCTCGAAATGTTAGCGGCATGGCTGGAAATGTTGACGGCATGGCTCGAAATGTTAGCGGCATGGCTCGAAATGTTGGCGGCACAGCTCCAAATGCTGCAGCGTGGCTCGAAATGTTGGCGGCATGGCTTGAAATGTTGGCGGCATGGCTGGAAATGTTGGCAGCATGGCTCGAAATGTTGGCGGCATGGTGCGAAATGTTGGCGGCATGGCTCGAAATGATGACGGCATGGCTCGAAATGTTGGCGATATGGCTCGAAGTGTTGGCGGCATGGCTAGAAGTGTTGGCTACATGGCTCGAAATGTTGGCGGCATGGTACGAAATGTTGGCGGCATGGCTCGAAATGATGACGGCATGGCTCGAAATGTTGGCGACATGGCTCGAAGTGTTGGCGGAATGGCTAGAAGTGTTGGCGGCATGGCTCAAAATTTTGGCTGCATGGCTCGAAATGTTGGCGGCATGGCTCGAAATTTTGGCGGCATGGCTCGAAATGTTGGCGGCATGGCTCGAAGTGTTTACGGCATGGTTCGAAATGTTGGCGGCATTCCTCGAAATGTTGGCGGGATGGCTCGAAACGTTGGCGGCGTGGCTCCAAATGTTGGCGGCGTGGCTCAAAATGTTGGCGACATGGCTGGAAATGTTGGCGGCATGGCTCGAAATGTTGGCGGCTTTTTTCGAAATGTTGGCGGCATGGCTCGAAATGTTGGCGGCATGGCTCGAAATGTTGGCGGCATGGCTCGAAATGGCCGCATGACTCAAAATGTTGGCGGCATGGCTCGAAGTGTTATCCGCATAGCTCGAAATGTTGGCGGCATGGCTCGAAATGTTGGCGGCATTGCTCGAAGTGTTGGCGGCATGGCTCGAAATGTTGGTGACATGGCTCGAAATGTTGGCGGCATGACTCGAAATGTTGGCGGCATGGCTCGAAATGATGGCGGCATGGCTCGAAATGTTGGCGGCATGGCTCGAAATGTTTGCAGCATAGCTCGAAATGTTTGCGGCATAGCTCGAAATGTTGGCGGCATGGCTCGAAATGTTGGCGGCATGGCTCGAAATTTTTGCGGCATGGCTCGAAATGTTGGCGGCAAGGCTCGAAGTGTTGGTGGCATGGTTCGAAATGTTGGCGGCATGGCTAGAAATGTTGGCGGCATGGCTCGCAATGTTGGCGGCATGTCTCGAAATGTTGGCGGCATGGCTCGAAGTGTTGGCGGCATAGCTCGAGGTGTTAGCGGAATGGCTCGAAATGTTGGCGGCATGGCTCAAAATGTTGGCGGCATGGCTTCAAATGTTGGCGGCATGGCTCGAAGTGTTGGCGGCATAGCTAGAAATAATGACGGCATGGCTCGAAATGTTGGCGATATGGCTCTAAGTGTTGGCGGCATGGCTAGAAGTGTTGGCGGCATGGCTCGAAATGTTGGCGGCATGGTACGAAATGTTGGCGGCATGGCTCGAAATGATGACGGCATGGCTCGAAATGTTGGCGACATTGCTCGAAGTGTTGGCGGCATGGCTAGAAGTGTTGGCGGCATGGCTCGAAATGTTGGCGGCATGGCTCGAAGTGTTGGCGGCGTGGCTCGAAATGTTGGCGGCATGGCTCGAAATGTTGGCGGCACGGCTCGAAATGTTGGCGGCATGGCTCGAAATTTTGGCTGCATGGCTCGAAATGTTGGCGGCATGGCTCGAAATTTTGGCGGCATGGCTCGAAATGTTGGCGGCAAGGCTCGAAGTGTTGGTGGCATGGTTCGAAATGTTGGCGGCATGGCTCCAAGTGTTGACGGCATGGCTAGAAATGTTGGCGGCATGGCTATAAATGTTGGCGGCGTGGCTCGAAATGTTGGCGGCATGGCTCGAAATGTTGGCGGCACGGCTCGAAATGTTGGCGGCATGGCTCGAAATTTTGGTTGCATGGCTCGAAATGTTGGCGGCATGGCTCGAAATTTTGGCGGCATGGCTCGAAATGTTGGCGGCAAGGCTCGAAGTGTTGGTGGCATGGTTCGAAATGTTGGCGGCATGGCTCCAAGTGTTGACGGCATGGCTAGAAATGTTGGCGGCATGGCTAGAAATGTTGGCGGCATGGCTCGAAATGTTGGCGGCATGTCTCGAAATGTTGGCGGCATGGCTCGAAATGTTGGCGGCATGGCTCAAAATTTTGGCTGCATGGCTCGAAATGTTGGCGGCATGGCTCGAAATTTTGGCGGCATGGCTCGAAATGTTGGCGGCATGGCTCGAAGTGTTGGCGGCATGGTTCGAAATGTTGGCGGCATGGCTAGAAATGTTGGCGGCATGGCTATAAATGTTGGCGGCGTGGCTCGAAATGTTGGCGGCACGGCTCGAAATGTTGGCGGCATGGCTCCAAGTGTTGACGGCATGGCTAGAAATGTTGGCGGCGTGGCTATAAATGTTGGCGGCGTGGCTCGAAATGTTGGCGGCATGGCTCGAAATGTTGGCGGCACGGCTCGAAATGTTGGCGGCATGGCTCGAAATTTTGGTTGCATGGCTCGAAATGTTGGCGGCATGGCTCGAAATTTTGGCGGCATGGCTCGAAATGTTGGCGGCAAGGCTCGAAGTGTCGGTGGCATGGTTCGAAATGTTGGCGGCAGGGCTCCAAGTGTTGACGGCATGGCTAGAAATGTTGGCGGCATGGCTAGAAATGTTGGCGGCATTGCCCGAAATGTTGGCGGCATGGCTCAAAATTTTGGCTGCATGGCTCGAAATGTTGGCGGCATTGCTCGAAGTGTTGGCGGCATGGTTCGAAATGTTGGCGGCATGGCTAGAAATGTTGGCGGCATGGCTATAAATGTTGGCGGCCTGGCTCGAAGTGTTGGTGGCATGGTTCGAAATGTTGGCGGCATGGCTCGAAATGTTGGCGGCATTGCTCGAAGTGTTGGCGGCATGGTTCGAAATGTTGGCGGCATGGCTAGAAATGTTGGCGGCATGGCTATAAATGTTGGCGGCCTGGCTCGAAGTGTTGGTGGCATGGTTCGAAATGTTGGCGGCATGGCTCCAAGTGTTGACGGCATGGCTAGAAATGTTGGCGGCATGGCTATAAATGTTGGCGGCGTGGCTCGAAATGTTGGCGGCATGGCTCGAAATGTTGGCGGCACGGCTCGAAGTGTTGGCGGCATGGTTCGAAATGTTGGCGGCATGGCTAGAAATGTTGGCGGCATGGCTATAAATGTTGGCGGCCTGGCTCGAAGTGTTGGTGGCATGGTTCGAAATGTTGGCGGCATGGCTCCAAGTGTTGACGGCATGGCTAGAAATGTTGGCGGCATGGCTATAAATGTTGGCGGCGTGGCTCGAAATGTTGGCGGCATGGCTCGAAATGTTGGCGGCACGGCTCGAAATGTTGGCGGCATGGCTCGAAATTTTGGTTGCATGGCTCGAAATGTTGGCGGCATGGCTCGAAATTTTGGCGGCATGGCTCGAAATGTTGGCGGCAAGGCTCGAAGTGTTGGTGGCATGGTTCGAAATGTTGGCGGCATGGCTCCAAGTGTTGACGGCATGGCTAGAAATGTTGGCGGCATGGCTAGAAATGTTGGCGGCATGGCTCGAAATGTTGGCGGCATGTCTCGAAATGTTGGCAGCATGGCTCGAAATGTTGGCGGCATGGCTCAAAATTTTGGCTGCATGGCTCGAAATGTTGGCGGCATGGCTCGAAATTTTGGCGGCATGGCTCGAAATGTTGGCGGCATGGCTCCAAGTGTTGACGGCATGGCTAGAAATTTTGGCGGCATGGCTAGAAATGTTGGCGGCATGGCTCGAAATGTTGGCGGCATGTCTCGAAATTTTGGCGGCATGGCTCGAAATGTTGGCGGCATGGCTCGAAATGTTGGCGGCACGGCTCGAAATGTTGGCGGCATGGCTCAAAATTTTGGCTGCATGGCTCGAAATGTTGGCGGCATGGCTCGAAATTTTGGCGGCATGGCTCGAAATGTTGGCGGCATGGCTCGAAGTGTTGGCGGCATGGTTCGAAATGTTGGCGGCATGGCTCAAAGTGTTGACGGCATGGCTAGAAATGTTGGCGGCATGGCTAGAAATGTTGGCGGCATGGTTCGAAATGTTGGCGGCATGGCTCGAAATGTTGGCGGGATAGCTCGAAACGTTGGCGGCGTGGCTCCAAATGTTGGCGGCTTTTTTCGAAATGTTGGCGGCATGGCTCGAAATGTTGGCGGCATGGCTCGAAATGTTGGCGGCATGGCTGGAAATGTTGGCGGCATGGCTCGAAGTGTTGGCGGCATGGCTCGAAATGTTGGCGGCTTTTTTCGAAATGTTGGCGGCATGGCTCGAAATGTTGGCGGCATGGCTCGAAATGTTGGCGGCATGGCTGGAAATGTTGGCGGCATGGCTCGAAATGTTGGCGGCATGGCTCGAAATGTTGGCGGCATGGCTCGAAATGGCGGCATGACTCAAAATGTTGGCGGCATGGCTCGAAGTGTTATCGGCATAGCTCGAAATGTTGGCGGCATGGCTCGAAATGTTGGCGGCATGGCCCGAAATGTTGGCGGCATGGCTGGAAATGTTGGTGACATGGCTCGAAATGTTGGCGGCATGACTCGAAATGTTGGCGGCATGGCTCGAAATGATGGCGGCATGGCTCGAAATGTTGGCGGCATTGCCCGAAATGTTGGCGGCATGGCTCAAAATGTTGGCGGCATGGCTCGAAATGTTTGCGGCATAGCTCGAAATGTTGGCGACATGGCTCGAAATGTTGGCGGCATGGCTCGAAATTTTGGCGGCATGGCTCGAAATGTTGGCGGCAAGGCTCGAAGTGTTGGTGGCATGGTTCGAAATGTTGGCGGCATGGCTCCAAGTGTTGACGGCTTGGCTAGAAATGTTGGCGGCATGGCTAGAAATGTTGGCGGCATGGCTCGAAATGTTGGCGGCATGTCTCGAAATGTTGGCGGCATGGCTCGAAGTGTTGGCGGCATGGCTCGAGGTGTTAGCGGAATGGCTCGAATTGTTGGCGGCATGGCTCAAAATGTTGGCGGCATGGCTTGAAATGTTGGCGGCATGGCTCGAAATGTTGGCGGCATAGCTAGAAATAATGACGGCATGGCTCGAAATGTTGGCGATATGGCTCTAAGTGTTGGCGGCATGGCTAGAAGTGTTGGCGGCATGGCTCGAAATGTTGGCGGCATGGTACGAAATGTTGGCGGCATGGCTCGAAATGATGACGGCATGGCTCGAAATGTTGGCGACATGGCTCGAAGTGTTGGCGGCGTGGCTCGAAATGTTGGCGGCATGTCTCGATATGTTGGCGGCACGGCTCGAAATGTTGGCGGCATGGCTCGAAATTTTGGCTCCATGGCTCGAAATGTTGGCGGCATGGCTCGAAATTTTGGCGGCATGACTCGAAATGTTGGCGGCAAGGCTCGAAGTGTTGGTGGCATGGTTCCAAATGTTGGCGGCATGGCTCCAAGTGTTGACGGCATGGCTAGAAATGTTGGCGGCATGGCTATAAATGTTGGCGGCGTGGCTTGAAATGTTGGCGGCATGGCTCGAAATGTTGGCGGCATGGCTCGAAGTGTTGGCGGCGTGGCTCGAAATGTTGGCGGCATGTCTCGATATGTTGGCGGCACGGCTCGAAATGTTGGCGGCATGGCTCGAAATTTTGGCTCCATGGCTCGAAATGTTGGCGGCATGGCTCGAAATTTTGGCGGCATGACTCGAAATGTTGGCGGCAAGGCTCGAAGTGTTGGCGGCACGGCTCGAAATGTTGGCGGCATGGCTCGAAATTTTGGCTCCATGGCTCAAAATGTTGGCGGCATGGCTCGAAATTCTGGCGGCATGACTCGAAATGTTGGCGGCAAGGCTCGAAGTGTTGGTGGCATGGCTCGAAATGTTGGCGGCATGGCTCGAAATGTTGGCGGCATGGCTCGAAGTGTTGGCGGCGTGGCTCGAAATGTTGGCGGCATGTCTCGATATGTTGGCGGCACGGCTCGAAATGTTGGCGGCATGGCTCGAAATTTTGGCTCCATGGCTCGAAATGTTGGCGGCATGGCTCGAAATTTTGGCGGCATGACTCGAAATGTTGGCGACAAGGCTCGAAATGTTGGCGGCATGTCTCGATATGTTGGCGGCACGGCTCGAAATGTTGGCGGCATGGCTCGAAATTTTGGCTCCATGGCTCGAAATGTTGGCGGCATGGCTCGAAATTTTGGCGGCATGACTCGAAATGTTGGCGGCAAGGCTCGAAGTGTTGGTGGCATGGTTCGAAATGTTGGCGGCATGGCTCCAAGTGTTGACGGCATGGCTAGAAATGTTGGCGGCATGGCTATAAATGTTGGCGGCGTGGCTCGAAATGTTGGCGGCATGGCTCGAAATGTTGGCGGCATGGCTCGAAGTGTTGGCGGCGTGGCTCGAAATGTTGGCGGCATGTCTCGATATGTTGGCGGCACGGCTCGAAATGTTGGCGGCATGGCTCGAAATTTTGGCTCCATGGCTCGAAATGTTGGCGGCATGGCTCGAAATTTTGGCGGCATGTCTCGATATGTTGGCGGCACGGCTCGAAATGTTGGCGGCATGGCTCGAAATTTTGGCTCCATGGCTCGAAATGTTGGCGGCATGGCTCGAAATTTTGGCGGCATGACTCGAAATGTTGGCGGCAAGGCTCGAAGTGTTGACGGCATGGCTAGAAATGTTGGCGGCATGGCAAGAAATGTTGGCGGCATGGCTCGAAATGTTGGCGGCATGTCTCGAAATGTTGGCGGCATGGCTCGAAGTGTTGGCGGCATGGCTCGAGGTGTTAGCGGAATGGCTCGAAATGTTGGCGGCATGGCTCAAAATGTTGGCGGCATGGCTTGAAATGTTGGCGGCATGGCTCGAAGTGTTGGCGGCATAGCTAGAAATAATGACGGCATGGCTCGAAATGTTGGCGATATGGCTCGAAGTGTTGGCGGCATGGCTAGAAGTGTTGGCGGCATGGCTCGAAATGTTGGCGACATGGTACGAAATGTTGGCGGCATGGCTCGAAATGATGACGGCATGGCTCGAAATGTTGGCGACATGGCTCGAAGTGTTGGCGGCATGGCTAGAAGTGTTGGCGGCATTGCTCAAAATGTTGGCGGCATGGCTCGAAATGATGACGGCATGGCTCGAAATGTTGGCGACATGGCTCGAAGTGTTGGCGGCATGGCTAGAAGTGTTGGCGGCATGGCTCGAAATGTTGGCGGTATGGCTCGAAATGTAGGCGGCATGGCTGGAAATGTTGGCGGCATGGCTCGAAATGTTGGCGGCATGGCTCGAAATGTTGACGGCATGGCTCGAAATGTTGGCGGCATGGCTCCAAATGTTGGTGGCATGGCTCGAAACGTTGGCGGCGTGGCTATAAATGTTGGCGGCGTGGCTCAAAATGTTGGCGATATGGCTCGAAATGTTGGCGGAATGGCTCGAAATGTTGGCGGCTTTTTTCGAAATGTTGGCGGCATGGCTCGAAATGTTGGCGGCATGGCTCGAAATGTTGGCGGCATGGCTGGAAATGTTGGTGGCATTGCTCGAAATGTTGGCGGCATGGCTCGAAATGTTGGCGGCATGGCTCGAAATGGCGGCATAACTCAAAATGTTGGCGGCATGGCTCGAAGTGTTATCGGCATATCTCGAAATGTTGGCGGCATGGCTCGAAATGTTGGCGGCATGGCTCGAAATGTTGGCGGCATGGCTCGAAATGTTGGTGACATGGCTCGAAATGTTGGCGGCATGACTCGAAATGTTGGCGGCATGGCTCGAAATGTTGGCGGCATGGCTCGAAATGTTGGCGGCATGGCTGGAAATGTTGGCGGCACGGCTCGAAATGTTGGCGGCATGGCTCCAAGTGTTGACGGCATGGTTCGAAATGTTGGCGGGATGGCTCGAAACGTTGGCGGCGTGGCTATAAATGTTGGCGGCGTGGCTCGAAATGTTGGCGGCATGGCTCGAAATGTTGGCGGCACGGCTCGAAATGTTTGCGGCATGGCTCGAAATTTTCGTTGCATGGCTCGAAATGTTGGCGGCATGGCTCGAAATTTTCGCGGCATGGCTCGAAATGTTGGCGGCAAGGCTCGAAGTGTTGGTGGCATGGTTCGAAATGTTGGCGGCAAGGCTCGAAGTGTTGGTGGCATGGTTCGAAATGTTGGCGGCATGGCTAGAAATGTTGGCGGCATGGCTCGAAATGTTGGCGGCATGTCTCGAAATGTTGGCGGCATGGCTCGAAGTGTTGGCGGCATGGCTCGAGGTGTTAGCGGAATGGCTCGAAATGTTGGCGGCATGGCTCAAAATGTTGGCGGCATGGCTTGAAATGTTGGCGGCATGGCTCGAAGTGTTGGCGGCATAGCTAGAAATAATGACGGCATGGCTCGAAATGTTGGCGATATGGCTCGAAGTGTTGGCGGCATGGCTAGAAGTGTTGGCGGCATGGCTCGAAATGTTGGCGGCATGGTACGAAATGTTGGCGGCATTGCTCGAAATGATGACGGCATGGCTCGAAATGTTGGCGACATGGCTCGAAGTGTTGGCGGCATGGCTAGAAGTGTTGGCGGCATGGCTCGAAATGTTGGCGGCATGGCTCGAAGTGTTGGCGGCGTGGCTCGAAATGTTGGCGGCATGGCTCGAAATGTTGGCGGCACGGCTCGAAATGTTGGCGGCATGGCTCGAAATTTTGGCTGCATGGCTCGAAGTGTTGGCGGCATGGCTCGAAATTTTGGCGGCATGGCTCGAAATGTTGGCGGCAAGGCTCGAAGTGTTGGTGGCATGGTTCGAAATGTTGGCGGCATGGCTCCAAGTGTTGACGGCATGGCTAGAAATGTTGGCGGCATGGCTAGAAATGTTGGCGGCATGGTTCGAAATGTTGGCGGCATGGCTCGAAATATTGGCGGCTTTTTTCGAAATGTTGGCGGCATGGCTCGAAATGTTGGCGGCGTGGCTATAAATGTTGGCGGCGTGGCTCAAAATGTTGGCGACATGGCTCGAAATGTTGGCGGCATGGCTCGAAATGTTGGCGGCTTTTTTCGAAATGTTGGCGGCATGGCTCGAAATGTTGGCGGTATGGCTCGAAATGTTGGCGGCATGGCTCGAAATGTTGGCGGCATGGCTGGAAATGTTGACGGCATGGCTCGAAATGTTAGCGGCATGGCTCGAAATGTTGGCGGCACAGCTCCAAATGCTGCAGCGTGGCTCGAAATGTTGGCGGCATGGCTCGAAATGTTGGCGGCATGGCTGGAAATGTTGGCAGCATGGCTCGAAATGTTGGCGGCATGGTGCGAAATGTTGGCGGCATGGCTCGAAATGATGACGGCATGGCTAGAAGTGTTGGCTACATGGCTCGAAATGTTGGCGGCATGGTACGAAATGTTGGCGGCATGGCTCGAAATGATGACGGCATGGCTCGAAATGTTTGCGACATGGCTCGAAGTGTTGGCGGAATGGCTAGAAGTGTTGGCGGCATGGCTCAAAATTTTGGCTGCATGGCTCGAAATGTTGGCGGCATGGCTCGAAATTTTGGCGGCATGGCTCGAAATGTTGGCGGCATGGCTCGAAGTGTTTACGGCATGGTTCGAAATGTTGGCGGCATTCCTCGAAATGTTGGCGGGATGGCTCGAAACGTTGGCGGCGTGGCTCCAAATGTTGGCGGCGTGGCTCAAAATGTTGGCGACATGGCTCGAAATGTTGGCGGCATGGCTCGAAATGTTGGCGGCTTTTTTCGAAATGTTGGCGGCATGGCTCGAAATGTTGGCGGCATGGCTCGAAATGTTGGCGGCATGGCTCGAAATGGCGGCATGACTCAAAATGTTGGCGGCATGGCTCGAAGTGTTATCGGCATAGCTCGAAATGTTGGCGGCATGGCTCGAAATGTTGGCGGCATTGCTCGAAGTGTTGGCGGCATGGCTCGAAATGTTGGTGACATGGCTCGAAATGTTGGCGGCATGACTCGAAATGTTGGCGGCATGGCTCGAAATGATGGCGGCATGGCTCGAAATGTTGGCGGCATGGCTCGAAATGTTTGCGGCATAGCTCGAAATGTTTGCGGCATAGCTCGAAATTTTGGCGGCATGGCTCGAAATGTTGGCGGCATGGCTCGAAATTTTTGCGGCATGGCTCGAAATGTTGGCGGCAAGGCTCGAAGTGTTGGTGGCATGGTTCGAAATGTTGGCGGCATGGCTAGAAATGTTGGCGGCATTTCTCGAAATGTTGGCGGCATGTCTCGAAATGTTGGCGGCATGGCTCGAAGTGTTGGCGGCATGGCTCGAGGTGTTAGCGGAATGGCTCGAAATGTTGGCGGCATGGCTCAAAATGTTGGCGGCATGGCTTCAAATGTTGGCGGCATGGCTCGAAGTGTTGGCGGCATAGCTAGAAATAATGACGGCATGGCTCGAAATGTTGGCGATATGGCTCTAAGTGTTGGCGGCATGGCTAGAAGTGTTGGCGGCATGGCTCGAAATGTTGGCGGCATGGTACGAAATGTTGGCGGCATGGCTCGAAATGATGACGGCATGGCTCGAAATGTTGGCGACATTGCTCGAAGTGTTGGCGGCATGGCTAGAAGTGTTGGCGGCATGGCTCGAAATGTTGGCGGCATGGCTCGAAGTGTTGGCGGCGTGGCTCGAAATGTTGGCGGCATGGCTCGAAATGTTGGCGGCACGGCTCGAAATGTTGGCGGCATGGCTCGAAATTTTGGCTGCATGGCTCGAAATGTTGGCGGCATGGCTCGAAATTTTGGCGGCATGGCTCGAAATGTTGGCGGCAAGGCTCGAAGTGTTGGCGGCATGGCTCGAAATGTTGGCGGCACGGCTCGAAATGTTGGCGGCATGGCTCGAAATTTTGGTTGCATGGCTCGAAATTTTGGTTGCATGGCTCGAAATGTTGGCGGCATGGCTCGAAATTTTGGCGGCAAGGCTCGAAGTGTTGGTGGCATGGTTCGAAATGTTGGCGGCATGGCTCCAAGTGTTGACGGCATGGCTAGAAATGTTGGTGGCATGGTTCGAAATGTTGGCGGCATGGCTCCAAGTGTTGACGGCATGGCTAGAAATGTTGGCGGCATGGCTATAAATGTTGGCGGCGTGGCTCGAAATGTTGGCGGCATGGCTCGAAATGTTGGCGGCACGGCTCGAAATGTTGGCGGCATGGCTCGAAATTTTGGTTGCATGGCTCGAAATGTTGGCGGCATGGCTCGAAATTTTGGCGGCATGGCTCGAAAAGTTGGCGGCAAGGCTCGAAGTGTTGGTGGCATGGTTCGAAATGTTGGCGGCATGGCTACAAGTGTTGACGGCATGGCTAGAAATGTTGGCGGCATGGCTAGAAATGTTGGCGGCATGGCTCGAAATGTTGGCGGCATGTCTCGAAATGTTGGCGGCATGGCTCGAAATGTTGGCGGCATGGCTCAAAATTTTGGCTGCATGGCTCGAAATGTTGGCGGCATGGCTCGAAATTTTGGCGGCATGCCTCGAAATGTTGGCGGCATGGCTAGAAATGTTGGCGGCATGGTTATAAATGTTGGCGGCGTGGCTCGAAATGTTGGCGGCATGGCTCGAAATGTTGGCGGCACGGCTCGAAATGTTGGCGGCATGGCTCGAAATTTTGGTTGCATGGCTCGAAATGTTGGCGGCATGGCTCGAAATTTTGGCGGCATGGCTCGAAATGTTGGCGGCAAGGCTCGAAGTGTCGGTGGCATGGTTCGAAATTTTGGCTGCACGGCTCGAAATGTTGGCGGCATGGCTCGAAATTTTGGCTGCATGGCTCGAAATGTTGGCGGCATGGCTCGAAATTTTGGCGGCATGGTTCGAAATGTTGGCGGCAAGGCTCGAAGTGTTGGTGGCATGGTTCGAAATGTTGGCGGCATGGCTCCAAGTGTTGACGGCATGGCTAGAAATGTTGGCGGCATGGCTATAAATGTTGGCGGCGTGGCTCGAAATGTTGGCGGCATGGCTCGAAATGTTGGCGGCACGGCTCGAAATGTTGGCGGCATGGCTCGAAATTTTGGTTGCATGGCTCGAAATGTTGGCGGCATGGCTCGAAATTTTGGCGGCATGGCTCGAAATGTTGGCGGCAAGGCTCGAAGTGTTGGTGGCATGGTTCGAAATGTTGTCGGCATGGCTCCAAGTGTTGACGGCATGGCTAGAAATGTTGGCGGCATGGCTAGAAATGTTGGCGGCATGGCTCGAAATGTTGGCGGCATGTCTCGAAATGTTGGCGGCATGGCTCGAAATGTTGGCGGCATGGCTCAAAATTTTGGCTGCATGGCTCGAAATGTTGGCGGCATTTCTCGAAATTTTGGCGGCATGGCTCGAAATGTTGGCGGCATGGCTCGAAGTGTTGGCGGCATGGTTCGAAATGTTGGCGGCATGGCTAGAAATGTTGGCGGCATGGCTATCAATGTTGGCGGCGTGGCTCGAAATGTTGGCGGCACGGCTCGAAATGTTGGCGGCATGGCTCCAAGTGTTGACGGCATGGCTAGAAATGTTGGCGGCATGGTTATAAATGTTGGCGGCGTGGTTCGAAATGTTGGCGGCATGGCTCGAAATGTTGGCGGCACGGCTCGAAATGTTGGCGGCATGGCTCGAAATTTTGGTTGCATGGCTCGAAATGTTGGCGGCATGGCTCGAAATTTTGGCGGCATGGCTCGAAATGTTGGCGGCAAGGCTCGAAGTGTCGGTGGCATGGTTCGAAATGTTGGCGGCATGGCTCCAAGTGTTGACGGCATGGCTAGAAATGTTGGCGGCATGGCTAGAAATGTTGGCGGCATTGCCCGAAATGTTGGCGGCATGGCTCAAAATTTTGGCTGCATGGCTCGAAATGTTGGCGGCATGGCTCGAAATTTTGGCGGCATGGCTCGAAATGTTGGCGGCATGGCTCGAAGTGTTGGCGGCATGGTTCGAAATGTTGGCGGCATGGCTAGAAATGTTGGCGGCATGGCTATAAATGTTGGCGGCCTGGCTCGAAATGTTGGCGGCATGGCTCGAAATTTTGGCGGCATGGCTCGAAATGTTGGCGGCAAGGCTCGAAGTGTTGGTGGCATGGTTCGAAATGTTGGCGGCATGGCTCCAAGTGTTGACGGCATGGCTAGAAATGTTGGCGGCATGGCTATAAATGTTGGCGGCGTGGCTCGAAATGTTGGCGGCATGGCTCGAAATGTTGGCGGCACGGCTCGAAATGTTGGCGGCATGGCTCGAAATTTTGGTTGCATGGCTCGAAATGTTGGCGGCATGGCTCGAAATTTTGGCGGCATGGCTCGAAATGTTGGCGGCAAGGCTCGAAGTGTTGGTGGCATGGTTCGAAATGTTGGCGGCATGGCTCCAAGTGTTGACGGCATGGCTAGAAATGTTGGCGGCATGGCTAGAAATGTTGGCGGCATGGTTCGAAATGTTGGCGGCATGTCTCGAAATGTTGGCAGCATGGCTCGAAATGTTGGCGGCATGGCTCAAAATTTTGGCTGCATGGCTCGAAATGTTGGCGGCATGGCTCGAAATTTTGGCGGCATGGCTCGAAATGTTGGCGGCATGGCTCCAAGTGTTGACGGCATGGCTAGAAATTTTGGCGGCATGGCTAGAAATGTTGGCGGCATGGCTCGAAATGTTGGCGGCATGTCTCGAAATTGTGGCGGCATGGCTCGAAATGTTGGCGGCATGGCTCGAAATGTTGGCGGCACGGCTCGAAATGTTGGCGGCATGGCTCAAAATTTTGGCTGCATGGCTCGAAATGTTGGCGGCATGGCTCGAAATTTTGGCGGCATGGCTCGAAATGTTGGCGGCATGGCTCGAAGTGTTGGCGGCATGGTTCGAAATGTTGGCGGCATGGCTCAAAGTGTTGACGGCATGGCTAGAAATGTTGGCGGCATGGCTAGAAATGTTGGCGGCATGGTTCGAAATGTTGGCGGCATGGCTCGAAATGTTGGCGGGATGGCTCGAAACGTTGGCGGCGTGGCTCCAAATGTTGGCGGCTTTTTTCGAAATGTTGGCGGCATGGCTCGAAAAGTTGGCGGCATGGCTCGAAATGTTGGCGGCATGGCTGGAAATGTTGGCGGCATGGCTCGAAATGTTGGCGGCATGGCTCGAAATGTTGGCGGCTTTTTTCGAAATGTTGGCGGCATGGCTCGAAATGTTGGCGGCATGGCTCGAAATGTTGGCGGCATGGCTGGAAATGTTGGCGGCATGGCTCGAAATGTTGGCGGCATGGCTCGAAATGTTGGCGGCATGGCTCGAAATGGCGGCATGACTCAAAATGTTGGCGGCATGGCTCGAAGTGTTATCGGCATAGCTCGAAATGTTGGCGGCATGGCTCGAAATGTTGGCGGCATGGCTCGAAATGTTGGCGGCATGGCTCGAAATGTTGGTGACATGGCTCGAAATGTTGGCGGCATGGCTCGAAATGATGGCGGCATGGCTCGAAATGTTGGCGGCATTGCCCGAAATGTTGGCGGCATGGCTCAAAATGTTGGCGGCATGGCTCGAAATGTTTGCGGCATAGCTCGAAATGTTGGCGACATGGCTCGAAATGTTGGCGGCATGGCTCGAAATTTTGGCGGCATGGCTCGAAATGTTGGCGGCAAGGCTCGAAGTGTTGGTGGCATGGTTCGAAATGTTGGCGGCATGGCTCCAAGTGTTGACGGCATGGCTCGAAGTGTTGGCGGCATCGCTCGAGGTGTTAGCGGAATGGCTCGAAATGTTGGCGGCATGGCTCAAAATGTTGGCGGCATGGCTTGAAATGTTGGCGGCATGGCTCGAAATGTTGGCGGCATAGCTAGAAATAATGACGGCATGGCTCGAAATGTTGGCGATATGGCTCTAAGTGTTGGCGGCATGGCTAGAAGTGTTGGCGGCATGGCTCGAAATGTTGGCGGCATGGTACGAAATGTTGGCGGCATGGCTCGAAATGATGACGGCATGGCTCGAAATGTTGGCGACATGGCTCGAAGTGTTGGCGGCATGGCTAAAAGTGTTGGCGGCATGGCTCGAAATGTTGGAGGCATGGCTCGAAGTGTTGGCGGCGTGGCTCGAAATGTTGGCGGCATGGCTCGAAATGTTGGCGGCACGGCTCGAAATGTTGGCGGCATGGCTCGAAATTTTGGCTGCATGGCTCGAAATGTTGGCGGCATGGCTCGAAATTTTGGCGGCATGACTCGAAATGTTGGCGGCAAGGCTCGAAGTGTTGGTGGCATGGTTCGAAATGTTGGCGGCATGGCTCCAAGTGTTGACGGCATGGCTAGAAATGTTGGCGGCATGGCTATAAATGTTGGCGGCGTGGCTCGAAGTGTTGGCGGCATGGCTCGAAATGTTGGCGGCACGGCTCGAAATGTTGGCGGCATGGCTCGAAATTTTGGTTGCATGGCTCGAAATGTTGGCGGCATGGCTCGAAATTTGGCGGCATGGCTCGAAATGTTGGCGGCAAGGCTCGAAGTGTTGGTGGCATGGTTCGAAATGTTGGCGGCATGGCTCCAAGTGTTGACGGCATGGCTAGAAATGTTGGCGGCATGGCAAGAAATGTTGGCGGCATGGCTCGAAATGTTGGCGGCATGTCTCGAAATGTTGGCGGCATGTCTCGAAATGTTGGCGGCATGGCTCGAAGTGTTGGCGGCATGGCTCGAGGTGTTAGCGGAATGGCTCGAAATGTTGGCGGCATGGCTCAAAATGTTGGCGGCATGGCTTGAAATGTTGGCGGCATGGCTCGAATTGTTGGCGGCATAGCTAGAAATAATGACGGCATGGCTCGAAATGTTGGCGATATGGCTCGAAGTGTTCTCGGCATGGCTAGAAGTGTTGGCGGCATGGCTCGAAATGTTGGCGACATGGTACGAAATGTTGGCGGCATGGCTCGAAATGATGACGGCATGGCTCGAAATGTTGGCGACATGGCTCGAAGTGTTGGCGGCATGGCTAGAAGTGTTGGCGGCATGGCTCGAAATGTTGGCGGCATGGCTCGAAATGATGACGGCATGGCTCGAAATGTTGGCGACATGGCTCGAAGTGTTGGCGGCATGGCTAGAAGTGTTGGCGGCATGGCTCGAAATGTTGGCGGTATGGCTCGAAATGTAGGCGGCATGGCTGGAAATGTTGGCGGCATGGCTCGAAATGTTGGCGGCATGGCTCGAAATGTTGACGGCATGGCTCGAAATGTTGGCGGCATGGCTCCTAATGTTGGTGGCATGGCTAGAAACGTTGGCGGCGTGGCTATAAATGTTGGCGGCGTGGCTCAAAATGTTGGCGATATGGCTCGAAATGTTGGCGGAATGGCTCGAAATGTTGGCGGCTTTTTTCGAAATGTTGGCGGCATGGCTCGAAATGTTGGCGGCATGGCTCGAAATGTTGGCGGCATGGCTGGAAATGTTGGTGGCATTGCTCGAAATGTTGGCGGCATGGCTCGAAATGTTGGCGGCATGGCTCGAAATGGCGGCATAACTCAAAATGTTGGCGGCATGGCTCGAAGTGTTATCGGCATATCTCGAAATGTTGGCGGCATGGCTCGAAATGTTGGCGGCATGGCTCGAAATGTTGGCGGCATGGCTCGAAATGTTGGTGACATGGCTCGAAATGTTGGCGGCATGACTCGAAATGTTGGCGGCATGGCTCGAAATGATGGCGGCATGGCTCGAAATGTTGGCGGCATTGCCCGAAATGTTGGCGGCATGGCTCAAAATGTTGGCGGCATGGCTCGAAATGTTTGCGGCATAGCTCGAAATGTTGGCGGCATGGCTCGAAATGTTGGCGGCATGGCTCGAAATGTTGGCGGCATGGCTGGAAATGTTGGCGGCATGGCTCGAAATGTTGGCGGCATGGCTCCAAGTGTTGACGGCATGGTTCGAAATGTTGGCGGGATGGCTCGAAACGTTGGCGGCGTGGCTATAAATGTTGGCGGCGTGGCTCGAAATGTTGGCGGCATGGCTCGAAATGTTGGCGGCACGGCTCGAAATGTTGGCGGCATGGCTCGAAATTTTGGTTGCATGGCTCGAAATGTTGGCGGCATGGCTCGAAATTTTCGCGGCATGGCTCGAAATGTTGGCGGCAAGGCTCGAAGTGTTGGTGGCACGGTTCGAAATGTTGGCGGCATGGCTCCAAGTGTTGACGGCATGGCTAGAAATGTTGGCGGCATGGCTAGAAATGTTGGCGGCATGGCTCGAAATGTTGGCGGCATGTCTCGAAATGTTGGCGGCATGGCTCGAAGTGTTGGCGGCATGGCTCGAGGTGTTAGCGGAATGGCTCGAAATGTTGGCGGCATGGCTCAAAATGTTGGCGGCATGGCTTGAAATGTTGGCGGCATGGCTCGAAGTGTTGGCGGCATAGCTAGAAATAATGACGGCATGGCTCGAAATGTTGGCGATATGGCTCGAAGTGTTGGCGGCATGGCTAGAAGTGTTGGCGGCATGGCTCGAAATGTTGGCGGCATGGTACGAAATGTTGGCGGCATTGCTCGAAATGATGACGGCATGGCTCGAAATGTTGGCGACATGGCTCGAAGTGTTGGCGGCATGGCTAGAAGTGTTGGCGGCATGGCTCGAAATGTTGGCGGCATGGCTCGAAGTGTTGGCGGCGTGGCTCGAAATGTTGGCGGCATGGCTCGAAATGTTGGCGGCACGGCTCGAAATGTTGGCGGCATGGCTCGAAATTTTGGCTGCATGGCTCGAAATGTTGGCGGCATGGCTCGAAATTTTGGCGGCATGGCTCGAAATGTTGGCGGCAAGGCTCGAAGTGTTGGTGGCATGGTTCGAAATGTTGGCGGCATGGCTCCAAGTGTTGACGGCATGGCTAGAAATTTTGGCGGCATGGCTAGAAATGTTGGCGGCATGGTTCGAAATGTTGGCGGCATGGCTCGAAATATTGGCGGGATGGCTCGAAACGTTGGCGGCGTGGCTATAAATGTTGGCGGCGTGGCTCAAAATGTTGGCGACATGGCTCCAAGTGTTGACGGCATGGTTCGAAATGTTGGCGGCATGGCTCAAAGTGTTGACGGCATGGCTAGAAATGTTGGCGGCATGGCTAGAAATGTTGGCGGCATGGTTCGAAATGTTGGCGGCATGGCTCGAAATGTTGGCGGGATGGCTCGAAATGTTGGCGGCATGGCTCCAAGTGTTGACGGCATGGCTAGAAATTTTGGCGGCATGGCTAGAAATGTTGGCGGCATGGCTCGAAATGTTGGCGGCATGTCTCGAAATTGTGGCGGCATGGCTCGAAATGTTGGCGGCATGGCTCGAAATGTTGGCGGCACGGCTCGAAATGTTGGCGGCATGGCTCAAAATTTTGGCTGCATGGCTCGAAATGTTGGCGGCATGGCTCGAAATTTTGGCGGCATGGCTCGAAATGTTGGCGACATGGCTCGAAGTGTTGGCGGCATGGTTCGAAATGTTGGCGGCATGGCTCAAAGTGTTGACGGCATGGCTAGAAATGTTGGCGGCATGGCTAGAAATGTTGGCGGCATGGTTCGAAATGTTGGCGGCATGGCTCGAAATGTTGGCGGGATGGCTCGAAACGTTGGCGGCGTGGCTCCAAATGTTGGCGGCTTTTTTCGAAATGTTGGCGGCATGGCTCGAAATGTTGGCGGCATGGCTCGAAATGTTGGCGGCATGGCTGGAAATGTTGGCGGCATGGCTCGAAATGTTGGCGGCATGGCTCGAAATGTTGGCGGCTTTTTTCGGAATGTTGGCGGCATGGCTCGAAATGTTGGCGGCATGGCTCGAAATGTTGGCGGCATGGCTGGAAATGTTGGCGGCATGGATCGAAATGTTGGCGGCATGGCTCGAAATGTTGGCGGCATGGCTCGAAATGGCGGCATGACTCAAAATGTTGGCGGCATGGCTCGAAGTGTTATCGGCATAGCTCGAAATGTTGGCGGCATGGCTCGAAATGTTGGCGGCATGGCTCGAAATGTTGGCGGCATGGCTCGAAATGTTGGTGACATGGCTCGAAATGTTGGCGGCATGGCTCGAAATGATGGCGGCATGGCTCGAAATGTTGGCGGCATTGCCCGAAATGTTGGCGGCATGGCTCAAAATGTTGGCGGCATGGCTCGAAATGTTTGCGGCATAGCTCGAAATGTTGGCGACATGGCTCGAAATGTTGGCGGCATGGCTCGAAATTTTGGCGGCATGGCTCGAAATGTTGGCGGCAAGGCTCGAAGTGTTGGTGGCATGGTTCGAAATGTTGGCGGCATGGCTCCAAGTGTTGACGGCATGGCTCGAAGTGTTGGCGGCATCGCTCGAGGTGTTAGCGGAATGGCTCGAAATGTTGGCGGCATGGCTCAAAATGTTGGCGGCATGGCTTGAAATGTTGGCGGCATGGCTCGAAATGTTGGCGGCATAGCTAGAAATAATGACGGCATGGCTCGAAATGTTGGCGATATGGCTCTAAGTGTTGGCGGCATGGCTAGAAGTGTTGGCGGCATGGCTCGAAATGTTGGCGGCATGGTACGAAATGTTGGCGGCATGGCTCGAAATGATGACGGCATGGCTCGAAATGTTGGCGACATGGCTCGAAGTGTTGGCGGCATGGCTCGAAATGTTGGCGGCATGGCTCGAAGTGTTGGCGGCGTGGCTCGAAATGTTGGCGGCATGGCTCGAAATGTTGGCGGCACGGCTCGAAATGTTGGCGGCATGGCTCGAAATTTTGGCTGCATGGCTCGAAATGTTGGCGGCATGGCTCGAAATTTTGGCGGCATGACTCGAAATGTTGGCGGCAAGGCTCGAAGTGTTGGTGGCATGGTTCGAAATGTTGGCGGCATGGCTCCAAGTGTTGACGGCATGGCTAGAAATGTTGGCGGCATGGCTATAAATGTTGGCGGCGTGGCTCGAAATGTTGGCGGCATGGCTCGAAATGTTGGCGGCACGGCTCGAAATGTTGGCGGCATGGCTCGAAATTTTGGTTGCATGGCTCGAAATGTTGGCGGCATGGCTCGAAATTTTGGCGGCATGGCTCGAAATGTTGGCGGCAAGGCTCGAAGTGTTGGTGGCATGGTTCGAAATGTTGGCGGCATGGCTCCAAGTGTTGACGGCATGGCTAGAAATGTTGGCGGCATGGCAAGAAATGTTGGCGGCATGGCTCGAAATGTTGGCGGCATGTCTCGAAATGTTGGCGGCATGTCTCGAAATGTTGGCGGCATGGCTCGAAGTGTTGGCGGCATGGCTCGAGGTGTTAGCGGAATGGCTCGAAATGTTGGCGGCATGGCTCAAAATGTTGGCGGCATGGCTTGAAATGTTGGCGGCATGGCTCGAAGTGTTGGCGGCATAGCTAGAAATAATGACGGCATGGCTCGAAATGTTGGCGATATGGCTCGAAGTGTTCTCGGCATGGCTAGAAGTGTTGGCGGCATGGCTCGAAATGTTGGCGACATGGTACGAAATGTTGGCGGCATGGCTCGAAATGATGACGGCATGGCTCGAAATGTTGGCGACATGGCTCGAAGTGTTGGCGGCATGGCTAGAAGTGTTGGCGGCATGGCTCGAAATGTTGGCGGCATGGCTCGAAATGATGACGGCATGGCTCGAAATGTTGGCGACATGGCTCGAAGTGTTGGCGGCATGGCTAGAAGTGTTGGCGGCATGGCTCGAAATGTTGGCGGTATGGCTCGAAATGTAGGCGGCATGGCTGGAAATGTTGGCGGCATGGCTCGAAATGTTGGCGGCATGGCTCGAAATGTTGACGGCATGGCTCGAAATGTTGGCGGCATGGCTCCAAATGTTGGTGGCATGGCTAGAAACGTTGGCGGCGTGGCTATAAATGTTGGCGGCGTGGCTCAAAATGTTGGCGATATGGCTCGAAATGTTGGCGGAATGGCTCGAAATGTTGGCGGCTTTTTTCGAAATGTTGGCGGCATGGCTCGAAATGTTGGCGGCATGGCTCGAAATGTTGGCGGCATGGCTGGAAATGTTGGTGGCATTGCTCGAAATATTGGCGGCATGGCTCGAAATGTTGGCGGCATGGCTCGAAATGGCGGCATAACTCAAAATGTTGGCGGCATGGCTCGAAGTGTTATCGGCATATCTCGAAATGTTGGCGGCATGGCTCGAAATGTTGGCGGCATGGCTCGAAATGTTGGCGGCATGGCTCGAAATGTTGGTGACATGGCTCGAAATGTTGGCGGCATGACTCGAAATGTTGGCGGCATGGCTCGAAATGATGGCGGCATGGCTCGAAATGTTGGCGGCATTGCCCGAAATGTTGGCGGCATGGCTCAAAATGTTGGCGGCATGGCTCGAAATGTTTGCGGCATAGCTCGAAATGTTGGCGGCATGGCTCGAAATGTTGGCGGCATGGCTCGAAATGTTGGCGGCATGGCTGGAAATGTTGGCGGCATGGCTCGAAATGTTGGCGGCATGGCTCCAAGTGTTGACGGCATGGTTCGAAATGTTGGCGGGATGGCTCGAAACGTTGGCGGCGTGGCTATAAATGTTGGCGGCGTGGCTCGAAATGTTGGCGGCATGGCTCGAAATGTTGGCGGCACGGCTCGAAATGTTGGCGGCATGGCTCGAAATTTTGGTTGCATGGCTCGAAATGTTGGCGGCATGGCTCGAAATTTTCGCGGCATGGCTCGAAATGTTGGCGGCAAGGCTCGAAGTGTTGGTGGCATGGTTCGAAATGTTGGCGGCATGGCTCCAAGTGTTGACGGCATGGCTAGAAATGTTGGCGGCATGGCTAGAAATGTTGGCGGCATGGCTCGAAATGTTGGCGGCATGTCTCGAAATGTTGGCGGCATGGCTCGAAGTGTTGGCGGCATGGCTCGAGGTGTTAGCGGAATGGCTCGAAATGTTGGCGGCATGGCTCAAAATGTTGGCGGCATGGCTTGAAATGTTGGCGGCATGGCTCGAAGTGTTGGCGGCATAGCTAGAAATAATGACGGCATGGCTCGAAATGTTGGCGATATGGCTCGAAGTGTTGGCGGCATGGCTAGAAGTGTTGGCGGCATGGCTCGAAATGTTGGCGGCATGGTACGAAATGTTGGCGGCATTGCTCGAAATGATGACGGCATGGCTCGAAATGTTGGCGACATGGCTCGAAGTGTTGGCGGCATGGCTAGAAGTGTTGGCGGCATGGCTCGAAATGTTGGCGGCATGGCTCGAAGTGTTGGCGGCGTGGCTCGAAATGTTGGCGGCATGGCTCGAAATGTTGGCGGCACGGCTCGAAATGTTGGCGGCATGGCTCGAAATTTTGGCTGCATGGCTCGAAATGTTGGCGGCATGGCTCGAAATTTTGGCGGCATGGCTCGAAATGTTGGCGGCAAGGCTCGAAGTGTTGGTGGCATGGTTCGAAATGTTGGCGGCATGGCTCCAAGTGTTGACGGCATGGCTAGAAATGTTGGCGGCATGGCTAGAAATGTTGGCGGCATGGTTCGAAATGTTGGCGGCATGGCTCGAAATATTGGCGGGATGGCTCGAAACGTTGGCGGCGTGGCTATAAATGTTGGCGGCGTGGCTCAAAATGTTGGCGACATGGCTCGAAATGTTGGCGGCATGGCTCGAAATGTTGGCGGCTTTTTTCGAAATGTTGGCGGCATGGCTCGAAATGTTGGCGGTATGGCTCGAAATGTTGGCGGCATGGCTGGAAATGTTGGCGGCATGGCTCGAAATGTTGGCGGCATGGCTCGAAATGTTGACGGCATGGCTCGAAATGTTGGCGGCATGGCTCCAAATGTTGGTGGCATTGCTCCAAATGTTGGCGGCGTGGCTCCAAATGTTGGCGGCATGGCTCTAAATGTTGGCGGCATGGCTCAAAATTTGGCGGCGTGGCTCGAAATGTTGGCGGCATGGCTCGAAATGTTGGCGGCATGGCTGGAAATGTTGGCGGCATTGCTCGAAATGTTGGCGGCATGGCTCGAAATGTTGGCGGCATGGCTCCAAATGGCGGCATGACTCAAAATGTTGGCGGCATGGCTCGAAGTGTTATCGGCATAGCTCGAAATGTTGGCGGCATGGCTCGAAATGTTGGCGGCATGGCTCGAAATGTTGGCGGCATGGCTCGAAATGTTGGCGGCATGGCTGGAAATGTTGACGGCATGGCTCGAAATGTTAGCGGCATGGCTCGAAATGTTGGCGGCATCGCTCTAAATGTTGGCGGCATGGCTCGAAATGTTGGCGGCACAGCTCCAAATGCTGCAGCGTGGCTCGAAATGTTGGCGGCATGGCTCGAAATGTTGGCGGCATGGCTGGAAATGTTGGCAGCATGGCTCGAAATGTTGAAGGCATGGTACGAAATGTTGGCGGCATGGCTCGAAATGATGGCGGCATGGCTCGAAATTTTGGCGGCATAGCTCGAAATGTTGGCGGCAAGGCTCGAAGTGTTGGCGGCATGGTTCGAAATGTTGGCGGCATGGCTCCAAGTGTTGACGGCATGGCTAGAAATATTGGCGGCATGGCTAGAAATGTTGGCGGCATGGTTCGAAATGTTGGCGGCATGGCTCGAAATGTTGGCGGGATGGCTCAAAACGTTGGCGGCGTGGTTATAAATGTTGGCGGCGTGGCTCAAAATGTTGGCGACATGGCACGAAATGTTGGCGGCATGGCTCGAAATGTTGGCGGCTTTTTTCGAAATGTTGGCGGCATGGCTCGAAATGTTGGCGGCATGGCTCGAAATGTTGGCGGCATGGCTCGAAGTGTTATCGGCATGGCTCGAAATGTTGGTGACATGGCTCGAAATGTTGGCGGCATGACTCGAAATGTTGGCGGCATGGCTCGAAATGATGGCGGCATGGCTCGAAATGTTGGCGGCATTGCCCGAAATGTTGGCGGCATGGCTCAAAATGTTGGCGGCATGGCTCGAAATGTTTGCGGCATAGCTCGAAATGTTGGCGGCATGGCTCGAAATGTAGGCGGCATGGCTCGAAATGTTGGCGGCATGGCTGGAAATGTTGGCGGCATGGCTCGAAATGTTGGCGGCATGGCTCGAAATGTTGGCGGCGTGGCACGAAATGTTGGCGGCCTGGCTCGAAATGTTGGCGGCATGGCTCGAGGTGTTGGCGTCATGGCTCGAAATGTTGGCGGCATGGCTCGAAATGTTGGCGGCATGGCTGGAAGTGTTGGCGGCATGGCTCAAAATGTTGGCGGCATGGTTCGAAATGTTGGTAGCGTGGCACGAAATGTTGGCGGCATGGCTCGAAATGTTGGCGGCAAGGCTCGAAATGTTGGCGGCATGGCTCGAAATGTTGGCGGCATGGCTCAAAATGTTGGCGGCATGGCTCGAAATGTTGGCGGCATGGGTCGAAATGTTGGCGGCATGTCTCGAAATGTTGGCGGCATGGCTCGAAGTGATAGCGGCATGGCTGGAGGTGTTAGCGGAATGTCTCGAAATGTTGGCGGCATGGCTCAAAATGTTGGCGGCATGGCTTGAAATGTTGGCGGCATGGCTCAAAGTGTTGGCGGCATAGCTATAAATGTTAGCGGCATGGCTCGAAATGTTGGCGGCATGTCTCGAAATGTTGGCGGCATGGCTCGATATGTTGGCGGCATGGCTCGAAATGTTGGCGGCATGGCTCGAAATGTTGACGGCATGGCTCGAAATGTTTGCGGCATGGCTCGAAATGTTGGCGCCA
Source organism: Agriotes lineatus (assembly GCA_940337035.1). Taxonomy (NCBI): domain Eukaryota; kingdom Metazoa; phylum Arthropoda; class Insecta; order Coleoptera; family Elateridae; genus Agriotes; species Agriotes lineatus. Next base: position 143,811,483 of record OW679200.1, read on the forward strand.
TGGCTCGAAATGTTGGCGTCATGGCTCGAAATGTTTTCGGCGTGGCTCGAAATGTTGGCGGCATGGCTCGAAATGTTGGCGGCATGGCTCGGAATGTTGGCGGCATAGCTGGAAATGTTGGCGGCATGGCTCGAAATGTTGACGGCATGGCTCGAAATGTTTGCGGCATGGCTCGAAATGTTGGTGGCATGGCTCGAAATGTTGGTGGCATAGCTGGAAATGTTGGCGGCATGGCTCGAAATGTTGGCGGCATGGCTCGAAATGTTGGTGGCATGGCTCGAAATGTTGGCGGCATAGCTGGAAATGTTGGCGGCATGGCTCGAAATGTTGACGGCATGGCTCGAAATGTTTGCGGCATGGCTCGAAATGTTGGCGCCATGGCTCGAAATGTTGGCGTCATGGCTCGAAATGTTGGTGGCATGGCTCGAAATGTTGGCGGCATAGCTGGAAATGTTGGCGGCATGGCTCGAAATGTTGGCGCCATGGCTCGAAATGTTGGCGTAATGGCTCGAAATGTTGGTGGCATGGCTCGAAATGTTGGCGGCATAGCTATAAATGTTAGCGGCATGGCTCGAAATGTTGGCGGCATGGCTCGAAATGTTGGTGGCATGGCTCGAAATGTTGGCGGCATAGCTGGAAATGTTGGCGGCATGGCTCGAAATGTTGACGGCATGGCTCGAAATGTTTGCGGCATGGCTCGAAATGTTGGCGCCATGGCTCGAAATGTTGGCGTCATGGCTCGAAATGTTTTCGGCGTGGCTCGAAATGTTGGCGGCATGGCTCGAAATGTTGGCGGCATAGCTGGAAATGTTGGCGGCATAGCTCGAAATGTTGACGGCATGGCTCGAAATGTTGGCGGCATGGCTCGGAATGTTGGCGGCATAGCTGGAAATGTTGGCGGCATGGCTCGAAATGTTGACGGCATGGCTCGAAATGTTTGCGGCATGGCTCGAAATGTTGGCGCCATGGCTCGAAATGTTGGCGTCATGGCTCGAAATGTTTTCGGCGTGGCTCGAAATGTTGGCGGCATGGCTCGAAATGTTGGCGGCATAGGTGGAAATGTTGGCGGCATAGCTCGAAATGTTGGCGGCAAGGCTCGAAGTGTTGGCGGCATGGTTCGAAATGTTGGCGGCATGGCTCCAAGTGTTGACGGCATGGCTAGAAATATTGGCGGCATGGCTAGAAATGTTGGCGGCATGGTTCGAAATGTTGGCGGCATGGCTCGAAATGTTGGCGGGATGGCTCAAAACGTTGGCGGCGTGGTTATAAATGTTGGCGGCGTGGCTCAAAATGTTGGCGACATGGCTCGAAATGTTGGCGGCATGGCTCGAAATGTTGGCGGCTTTTTTCGAAATGTTGGCGGCATGGCTCGAAATGTTGGCGGCATGGCTCGAAATGTTGGCGGCATGGCTCGAAGTGTTATCGGCATAGCTCGAAATGTTGGCGGCATGGATCGAAATGTTGGCGGCATGGCTCGAAATGTTGGCGGCATGGCTCGAAATGTTGGCGGCTTTTTTCGAAATGTTGGCGGCATGGCTCGAAATGATGGCGGCATGGCTCGAAATGTTGGCGGCATTGCCCGAAATGTTGGCGGCATGGCTCAAAATGTTGGCGGCATGGCTCAAAATGTTTGCGGCATAGCTCGAAATGTTGGCGGCATGGCTCGAAATGTAGGCGGCATGGCTCGAAATGTTGGCGGCATGGCTGGAAATGTTGGCGGCATGGCTCGAAATGTTGGCGGCATGGCTCGAAATGTTGGCGGCGTGGCACGAAATGTTGGCGGCCTGGCTCGAAATGTTGGCGGCATGGCTCGAGATGTTGGCGTCATGGCTCGAAATGTTGGCGGCATGGCTCGAAATGTTGGCGGCATGGCTGGAAGTGTTGGCGGCATGGCTCAAAATGTTGGCGGCATGGTTCGAAATGTTGGTAGCGTGGCACGAAATGTTGGCGGCATGGCTCGAAATGTTGGCGGCAAGGCTCGAAATGTTGGCGGCATGGCTCGAAATGTTGGCGGCATGGCTCAAAATGTTGGCGGCATGGCTCGAAATGTTGGCGGCATGGGTCGAAATGTTGGCGGCATGTCTCGAAATGTTGGCGGCATGGCTCGAAGTGATGGCGGCATGGCTCGAGGTGTTAGCGGAATGGCTCGAAATGTTGGCGGCATGGCTCAAAATGTTGGCGGCATGGCTTGAAATGTTGGCGGCATGGCTCAAAGTGTTGGCGGCATAGCTATAAATGTTAAAGGCATGGCTCAAAATGTTGGCGGCATGGCTCGAAATGTTGGCGGCATGGCTCGATATGTTGGCGGCATGGCTCGAAATGTTGGCGGCATGGCTCTAAATGTTGGCGGCATGGCTCGAAATGTTGGTGGCATGGCTCGAAATGTTGGCGGCATAGCTGGAAATGTTGGCGGCATGGCTCGAAATGTTGACGGCATGGCTCGAAATGTTTGCGGCATGGCTCGAAATGTTGGCGCCATGGCTCGAAATGTTGGCGTCATGGCTCGAAATGTTTTCGGCGTGGCTCGAAATGTTGGCGGCATGGCTCGAAATGTTGGCGGCATAGCTGGAAATGTTGGCGGCATAGCTCGAAATGTTGACGGCATGGCTCGAAATGTTGGCGGCATGGCTCGGATTGTTGGCGGCATAGCTGGAAATGTTGGCGGCATGGCTCGAAATGTTGGCGGCATGGCTCGAAATATTGACGGCATGGCTCGAAATGTTTGCGGCATGGCTCGAGATGTTGGCGCCATGGTTCGAAATGTTGGCGGCATGGCTCGAAATTTTGGCGGCGTGGCTTTAAATGTTATCGGCATGGCTCGAAATGTTGGAGGCATGGCTCGAAATGTTGGCGTCATGGCTCGAAATCTTGGCGGCATGGCTCTAAATGTTGGCCGCATGGCTCCAAATGTTGGCGGCATGACTCGAAATGTTGACGGCATGGCTCGAAATGTTGGCGGCATGGCTCCAAATGTTGGCGGCATGACTAGAAATGTTGGCGGCATGGCTCGAAATATTAGCGGCAATGCTCGAAATGTTAGCGGCATGGATCGAAATGTTGGCGGCATAGCGCGACGTGTTGGCGGCATGGCTCCAAATGTTGGCGGCATGGCTCCAAATGTTGGCGGCGTGGCTCCAAATGTTGGCTGTTTGGCTCGAAATGTTGGCGGCATGGCTCGAAATGTTGGCGGCATGGCTCAAAATGTTGGCGGCGTGGTTCGAAATGTTGGCGGCATGGCTCGAAATTTTGGCGGCATGGCTCGAAATGTTGGCGGCATGGCTCGAAATGTTAGCGGCATGGCTCGAAATGTTGGCGGCATGGCTCCAAATGTTGGCGGCATGGCTCGAAATGTTGGCGTCATAGCTCCAAATGTTGCAGGGTGGCTCGAAATGTTGGCGGCATGGCTCGAAATGTTGGCGGCATGGCTCGAAATGTTTGCAGCATGGCTCGAAATGTTGGCGGCATGGTACGAAATGTTGGCGACATGGCTCGAGGTGTTGGCGTCATGGCTCGAAATGTTGGCGGCATGGCTCGAAATGTTGGCGACATGGCTCGAAGTGTTGGCGGCATGGCTAGAAGTGTTGGCGGCATGGCTCGAAATGTTGGCGGCATGGCTCGAAGTGTTGGCGGCGTGGCTCGAAATGTTGGCGGCATGGCTCGAAATGTTGGCGGCGCGGCTCGAAATGTTGGCGGCATGGCTCGAAATTTTGGCTGCATGGCTCGAAATGTTGGCGGCATGGCTCGAAGCGTTGGCGGCATGGTTCGAAACGTTGGCGCCATGGCTCGAAATGTTGGCGTCATGGCTCGAGATGTTGGCGCCATGGCTCGAAATGTTGGCGGCATGGCTCGAAATTTTGGCGGCGTGGCTTTAAATGTTATCGGCATGGCTCGAAATGTTGGAGGCATGGCTCGAAATGTTGGCGTCATGGCTCGAAATCTTGGCGGCATGGCTCTAAATGTTGGCCGCATGGCTCCAAATGTTGGCGGCATGACTCGAAATGTTGACGGCATGGCTCGAAATGTTGGCGGCATGGCTCCAAATGTTGGCGGCATGACTAGAAATGTTGGCGGCATGGCTCGAAATATTAGCGGCAATGCTCGAAATGTTAGCGGCATGGATCGAAATGTTGGCGGCATAGCGCGACGTGTTGGCGGCATGGCTCCAAATGTTGGCGGCATGGCTCCAAATGTTGGCGGCGTGGCTCCAAATGTTGGCTGTTTGGCTCGAAATGTTGGCGGCATGGCTCGAAATGTTGGCGGCATGGCTCAAAATGTTGGCGGCGTGGTTCGAAATGTTGGCGGCATGGCTCGAAATGTTGGCGGCATGGCTCGAAATGTTGGCGGCATGGCTCGAAATGTTAGCGGCATGGCTCGAAATGTTGGCGGCATGGCTCCAAATGTTGGCGGCATGGCTCGAAATGTTGGCGTCATAGCTCCAAATGTTGCAGGGTGGCTCGAAATGTTGGCGGCATGGCTCGAAATGTTGGCGGCATGGCTCGAAATGTTTGCAGCATGGCTCGAAATGTTGGCGGCATGGTACGAAATGTTGGCGACATGGCTCGAGGTGTTGGCGTCATGGCTCGAAATGTTGGCGGCATGGCTCGAAATGTTGGCGGCATGGCTGGAAGTGTTGGCGGCATGGCTAGAAGTGTTGGCGGCATGGCTCGAAATGTTGGCGACATGGCTCGAAGTGTTGGCGGCATGGCTAGAAGTGTTGGCGGCATGGCTCGAAATGTTGGCGGCATGGCTCGAAGTGTTGGCGGCGTGGCTCGAAATGTTGGCGGCATGGCTCGAAATGTTGGCGGCGCGGCTCGAAATGTTGGCGGCATGGCTCGAAATTTTGGCTGCATGGCTCGAAATGTTGGCGGCATGGCTCGAAGCGTTGGCGGCATGGTTCGAAACGTTGGCGCCATGGCTCGAAATGTTGGCGTCATGACTCGAAATGTTTTCGGCGTGGCTCGAAATGTTGGCGGCATGGCTCGAAATGTTGGCGGCATAGCTGGAAATGTTGGCGGCATGGCTCGAAATGTTGACGGCATGACTCGAAATGTTGGCGGCATGGCTCGAAATGATGGCGGCATGGCTCGAAATGTTGGCGGCATTGCCCGAAATGTTGGCGACATGGCTCAAAATGTTGGCGGCATGGCTCGAAATGTTGGCGGCATAGCTCGAAATGTTGGCGGCATGGCTCGAAATGTTGGCGGCATGGCTCGAAATGTTGGCGGCATGGCTGGAAATGTTGGCGGCATGGTTCGAAATGTTGGCGGCATGGCTCGAAATGTTGGCGGCGTGGCACGAAATGTTGGCGGCCTGGCTCGAAATGTTGGCGGCATGGCTCGAGGTGTTGGCGTCATGGCTCGAAATGTTGGCGGCATGGCTCGAAATGTTGGCGGCATGGCTGGAAGTGTTGGCGGCATGGCTCAAAATGTTGGCGGCATGGCTCGTAATGTTGGCAGCGTAGCACGAAATGTTGGCGGCATGGCTCGAAATGTTGGCGGCAAGGCTCGAAATGTTGGCGGCATGGCTCGAAATGTTGGCGGCATGGCTCAAAATGTCGGCGGCCTGGCTCGAAATGTTGGCGGCATGGCTCGAAATGTTGGCGGCATCTCTCAAAATGTTGGCGGCATGGCTCGAAGTGTTGGTGGCATGGCTCGAGGTGTTAGCGGAATGGCTCGAAATGTTGGTGGCATGGCTCAAAATGTTGGCGGCATGGCTTGAAATGTTGGCGGCATGGCTCGAAGTGTTGGCGGCATAGCTAGAAATGATGACGGCATGGCTCGAAATGTTGGCGATATGGCTCGAAGTGTTGGCGGCATGGCTTGAAGTGTTGGCGGCATGGCTCGAAATGTTGGCGGAATGGTACGAAATGTTGGCGGCATGGCTCGAAATGATGACGACATGGCTCGCAAAGTTGGCGACATGGCTCGAAGTGTTGGCGGCATGGCTAGAAGTGTTGGCGGCATGGCTCGTAATGTTGGCGGCATGGCTCGAAGTGTTGGCGGCGTGGATCGAAATGTTGGCGGCATGGCTCGAAATGTTGGCGGCACGGCTCGAAATGTTGGCGGCATGGCTCGAAATCTTGGCTGCATGGCTCGAAATGTTGGCGGCATGACTCGAAATTTTGGCGGCATGGCTCGAAATGTTGGCGGCAAGGCTCGAAGTGTTGGCGGCATGGTTCGAAATGTTGGCGGCATGGCTCGAAATGTTGGCGGCAAGGCTCGAAATGTTGGCGGCATGGCTCGAAATGTTGGCGGCATGGCTCAAAATGTTGGCGGCATGGCTCGAAATGTTGGCGGCAAGGCTCGAAATGTTGGCGGCATGGCTCGAAATGTTGGCGGCATGGCTCAAAATGTTGGCGGCATGGCTCGAAATGTTGGCGGCATGGCTCGAAATGTTGGCGGCATGTCTCGAAATGTTGGCGGCATGGCTCGAAGTGTTGGTGGCATGGCTCGAGATGTTAGCGGAATGGCTCGAAATGTTGGCGGCATGGCTCAAAATGTTGGCGGCATGGGTTGAAATGTTGGCGGCATGGCTCGAAGTGTTGGCGGCATAGCTAGAAATGATGACGGCATGGCTCGAAATGTTGGCCATATGGCTCGAAGTGTTGGCGGCATGGCTAGAAGTGTTGGCGGCATGGCTCGAAATGTTGGCGGCATGGTACGAAATGTTGGCGGCATGGCTCGAAATGATGACGGCATGGCTCGAAATGTTGGCGACATGGCTCGAAGTGTTGGCGGCATGGCTAGAAGTGTTGGCGGCATGGCTCGAAATGTTGGCGGCATGGCTCGAAGTGTTGGCGGCGTGGCTCGAAATGTTGGCGGCATGGCTCGGAATGTTTGCAGCATGGCTCGAAATGTTGGCGGCATGGTACGAAATGTTGGCGGCATGGCTCAAAATGATGACGGCATGGCTCGAAATGTTGGCGACATGGCTCGAAGTGTTGGCGGCATGGCTAGAAGTGTTGGCGGCATGGCTCGAAATGTTGGCGGCATGGCTCGAAGTGTTGGCGGCGTGGCTCGAAATGTTGGCGGCATGGCTCGAAATGTTGGCGGCGCGGCTCGAAATGTTGGCGGCATGGCTCGAAATTTTGGCTGCATGGCTCGAAATGTTGGCGGCATGGCTCGAAGCGTTGGCGGCATGGTTCGAAACGTTGGCGCCATGGCTCAAAATGTTGGCGTCATGACTCGAAATGTTTTCGGCGTGGCTCGAAATGTTGGCGGCATGGCTCGAAATGTTGGCGGCATAGCTGGAAATGTTGGCGGCATGGCTCGAAATGTTGACGGCATGACTCGAAATGTTGGCGGCATGGCTCGAAATGATGGCGGCATGGCTCGAAATGTTGGCGGCATTGCCCGAAATGTTGGCGACATGGCTCAAAATGTTGGCGGCATGGCTCGAAATGTTGGCGGCATAGCTCGAAATGTTGGCGGCATGGCTCGAAATGTTGGCGGCATGGCTCGAAATGTTGGCGGCATGGCTGGAAATGTTGGCGGCATGGTTCGAAATGTTGGCGGCATGGCTCGAAATGTTGGCGGCGTGGCACGAAATGTTGGCGGCCTGGCTCGAAATGTTGGCGGTATGGCTCGAGGTGTTGGCGTCATGGCTCGAAATGTTGGCGGCATGGCTCGAAATGTTGGCGGCATGGCTGGAAGTGTTGGCGGCATGGCTCAAAATGTTGGCGGCATGGCTCGTAATGTTGGCAGCGTAGCACGAAATGTTGGCGGCATGGCTCGAAATGTTGGCGGCAAGGCTCGAAATGTTGGCGGCATGGCTCGAAATGTTGGCGGCATGGCTCAAAATGTCGGCGGCCTGGCTCGAAATGTTGGCGGCATGGCTCGAAATGTTGGCGGCATCTCTCAAAATGTTGGCGGCATGGCTCGAAGTGTTGGCGACATGGCTCGAGGTGTTAGCGGAATGGCTCGAAATGTTGGTGGCATGGCTCAAAATGTTGGCGGCATGGCTTGAAATGTTGGCGGCATGGCTCGAAGTGTTGGCGGCATAGCTAGAAATGATGACGGCATGGCTCGAAATGTTGGCGATATGGCTCGAAGTGTTGGCGGCATGGCTTGAAGTGTTGGCGGCATGGCTCGAAATGTTGGCGGCATGGTACGAAATGTTGGCGGCATGGCTCGAAATGATGACGACATGGCTCGCAAAGTTGGCGACATGGCTCGAAGTGTTGGCGGCATGGCTAGAAGTGTTGGCGGCATGGCTCGAAATGTTGGCGGCATGGCTCGAAGTGTTGGCGGCGTGGATCGAAATGTTGGCGGCATGGCTCGAAATGTTGGCGGCACGGCTCGAAATGTTGGCGGCATGGCTCGAAATCTTGGCTGCATGGCTCGAAATGTTGGCGGCATGGCTCGAAATGTTGGCGGCATGGCTCGAAATGTTGGCGGCAAGGCTCGAAGTGTTGGCGGCATGGTTCGAAATGTTGGCGGCATGGCTCGAAATGTTGGCGGCAAGGCTCGAAATGTTGGCGGCATGGCTCGAAATGTTGGCGGCATGACTCAAAATGTTGGCGGCATGGCTCGAAATGTTGGCGGCAAGGCTCGAAATGTTGGCGGCATGGCTCGAAATGTTGGCGGCATGGCTCAAAATGTTGGCGGCATGGCTCGAAATGTTGGCGGCATGGCTCGAAATGTTGGCGGCATGTCTCGAAATGTTGGCGGCATGGCTCGAAGTGTTGGTGGCATGGCTCGAGATGTTAGCGGAATGGCTCGAAATGTTGGCGGCATGGCTCAAAATGTTGGCGGCATGGCTTGAAATGTTGGCGGCATGGCTCGAAGTGTTGGCGGCATAGCTAGAAATGATGACGGCATGGCTCGAAATGTTGGCGATATGGCTCGAAGTGTTGGCGGCATGGCTAGAAGTGTTGGCGGCATGGCTCGAAATGTTGGCGGCATGGTACGAAATGTTGGCGGCATGGCTCGAAATGATGACGGCATGGCTCGAAATGTTGGCGACATGGCTCGAAGTGTTGGCGGCATGGCTAGAAGTGTTGGCGGCATGGCTCGAAATGTTGGCGGCATGGCTCGAAGTGTTGGCGGCGTGGCTCGAAATGTTGGCGGCATGGCTCGAAATTTTGGCTGCATGGCTCGAAATGTTAGCGGCATGGCTCGAAATGTTGGCGGCATGGCTCCAAGTGTTGACGGCATGGCTAGAAATGTTGGCGGCATAGCTAGAAATGTTGGCGGCATGGTTCGAAATGTTGGCGGCATGGCTCGAAATGTTGGCGGGATGGTTCAAAACGTTGGCGGCGTGGCTATAGATGTTGGCGGCGTGGCTCAAAATGTTGGCGACATGGCTCGAAATGTTGGCGGGATGGCTCGAAATGTTGGCGGCTTTTTTCGAAATGTTGGCGGCATGGCTCGAAATGTTGGCGGCATGGCTCGACATGTTGGCGGCATGGCTGGAAATGTTGGCGGCATTGCTCGAAATGTTGGCGGCATGGCTCGAAATGTTGGCGGCAAGGCTCGAAATAGCGGAATGACTCAAAATGTTGGCGGCATGGCTCGAAGTGTTATCGGCATAGCTCGAAATGTTGGAGGCATTGATCGAAATGTTGGCGGCATGGCTCGAAATGTTGGCGGCATGGCTCGAAATGTTGGTGACATGGCTCGAAATGTTGGCGGCATGACTCGAAATGTTGGCGGCATGGCTCGAAATGATGGCGGCATGGCTCCAAATGTTGGCGGCATGACTAGAAATGTTAGCGGCAGGGCTCGAAATATTAGCGGCAATGCTCGAAATGTTAGCGGCATGGATCGAAATGTTGGCGGCATAGCGCGACGTGTTGGCGGCATGGCTCCAAATGTTGGCGGCATGGCTCCAAATGTTGGCGGCGTGGCTCCAAATGTTGGCGGCATGGCTCGAAATGTTTGCGGCATAGCTCGAAATGTTGGCGGCATGGCTCAAAATGTTGGCGGCATGGCTCGAAATGTTGGCGGCATGGCTGGAAATGTTGGCGGCATGGCTCGAAATGTTGGCGGCATGGCTCGAAATGTTGGCGGCGTGGCACGAAATGTTGGCGGCCTGGCTCGAAATGTTGGCGGCATGGCTCGAAGTGTTGGCGGCGTGGCTCGAAATGTTGGCGGCATTGCCCGAAATGTTGGCGGCATGGCACAAAATGTTGGCGGCATGGCTCGAAATGTTTGCGGCATAGCTCGAAATGTTGGCGGCATGGCTCAAAATGTTGGCGGCATGGCTCGAAATGTTGGCGGCATGGCTGGAAATGTTGGCGGCATGGCTCGAAATGTTGGCGGCATGGCTCGAAATGTTGGCGGCGTGGCACGAAATGTTGGCGGCTTGGCTCGAAATGTTGGCGGCATGGCTCGAGGTGTTGGCGTCATGGCTCGAAATGTTGGCGGCATGGCTCGAAATGTTGGCGCCATGGCTGGAAGTGTTGGCGGCATGGCTCAAAATGTTGGAGGCATGGTTCGAAATGTTGGTAGCGTGGCACGAAATGTTGGCGGCATGGCTCGAAATGTTGGCGGCATAGCTGGAAATGTTGGCGGCATAGCTCGAAATGTTGACGGCATGGCTCGAAATGTTGGCGGCGTGGCTCGAAATGTTGGCGGCATGGCTCGAAATGTTGGCGGCATAGCTGGAAATGTTGGCGGCATAGCTCGAAATGTTGACGGCATGGCTCGAAATGTTGGCGGCATGGCTCGGAATGTTGGCGGCATAGCTCGAAATGTTGACGGCATGGCTCGAAATGTTGGCGGCATGACTCGAAATGTTGGCGGCATGGCTCGAAATGATGGCGGCATGGCTCCAAATGTTGGCGGCATGACTAGAAATGTTGGCGGCATGCCTCGAAATATTAGCGGCAATGCTCGAAATGTTAGCGGCATGGATCGAAATGTTGGCGGCATAGCGCGACGTGTTGGCGGCATGGCTCCAAATGTTGGCGGCATGGCTCCAAATGTTGGCGGCGTGGCTCCAAATGTTGGCGGCATGGCTCGAAATGTTTGCGGCATAGCTCGAAATGTTGGCGGCATGGCTCAAAATGTTGGCGGCATGGCTCGAAATGTTGGCGGCATGGCTGGAAATGTTGGCGGCATGGCTCGAAATGTTGGCGGCATGGCTCGAAATGTTGGCGGCGTGGCACGAAATGTTGGCGGCCTGGCTCGAAATGTTGGCGGCATGGCTCGAAGTGTTGGCGGCGTGGCTCGAAATGTTGGCGGCATTGCCCGAAATGTTGGCGGCATGGCTCAAAATGTTGGCGGCATGGCTCGAAATGTTTGCGGCATAGCTCGAAATGTTGGCGGCATGGCTCAAAATGTTGGCGGCATGGCTCGAAATGTTGGCGGCATGGCTGGAAATGTTGGCGGCATGGCTCGAAATGTTGGCGGCATGGCTCGAAATGTTGGCGGCGTGGCACGAAATGTTGGCGGCCTGGCTCGAAATGTTGGCGGCATGGCTCGAGGTGTTGGCGTCATGGCTCGAAATGTTGGCGGCATGGCTCGAAATGTTGGCGGCATGGCTGGAAGTGTTGGCGGCATGGCTCAAAATGTTGGAGGCATGGTTCGAAATGTTGGTAGCGTGGCACGAAATGTTGGCGGCATGGCTCGAAATGTTGGCGGCAAGGCTCGAAATGTTGGCGGCATGGCTCAAAATGTTGGCGGCATGGCTCGAAATGTTGGCGGCATGGGTCGAAATGTTGGCGGCATGTCTCGAAATGTTGGCGGCATGGCTCGAAGTGATGGCGGCATGGCTCGAGGTGTTAGCGGAATGGCTCGAAATGTTGGCGGCATGGCTCAAAATGTTGGCGGCATGGCTCAAAGTGTTGGCGGCATAGCTATAAATGTTAGCGGCATGGCTCGAAATGTTGGCGGAATGGCTCGAAATGTTGGCGGCATGGCTCGATATGTTGGCGGCATGGCTCGAAATGTTGGCGGCATGGCTCTAAATGTTGGCGGCATGGCTCGAAATGTTGGTGGCATGGCTCGAAATGTTGGCGGCATAGCTGGAAATGTTGGCGGCATGGCTCGAAATGTTGACGGCATGGCTCGAAATGTTTGCGGCATGGCTCGAAATGTTGGCGCCATGGCTCGAAATGTTGGCGTCATGGCTCGAAATGTTTTTGGCGTGGCTCGAAATGTTGGCGGCATGGCTCGAAAGGTTGGCGGCATAGCTGGAAATGTTGGCGGCATAGCTCGAAATGTTGACGGCATGGCTCGAAATGTTGGCGGCATGGCTCGGAATGTTGGCGGCATAGCTGGAAATGTTGGCGGCATGGCTCCAAATGTTGGCGGCATGACTAGAAATGTTGGCGGCATGGCTCGAAATATTAGCGGCAATGCTCGAAATGTTAGCGGCATGGATCGAAATGTTGGCGGCATAGCGCGACGTGTTGGCAGCATGGCTCCAAATGTTGGCGGCATGGCTCCAAATGTTGGCGGCGTGGCTCCAAATGTTGGCGGCATGGCTCGAAATGTTTGCGGCATAGCTCGAAATGTTGGCGGCATGGCTCAAAATGTTGGCGGCATGGCTCGAAATGTTGGCGGCATGGCTGGAAATGTTGGCGGCATGGCTCGAAATGTTGGCGGCATGGCTCGAAATGTTGGCGGCGTGGCACGAAATGTTGGCGGCCTGGCTCGAAATGTTGGCGGCATGGCTCGAAGTGTTGGCGGCGTGGCTCGAAATGTTGGCGGCATTGCCCGAAATGTTGGCGGCATGGCTCAAAATGTTGGCGGCATGGCTCGAAATGTTTGCGGCATAGCTCGAAATGTTGGCGGCATGGCTCAAAATGTTGGCGGCATGGCTCGAAATGTTGGCGGCATGGCTGGAAATGTTGGCGGCATGGCTCGAAATGTTGGCGGCATGGCTCGAAATGTTGGCGGCGTGGCACGAAATGTTGGCGGTCTGGCTCGAAATGTTGGCGGCATGGCTCGAGGTGTTGGCGTCATGGCTCGAAATGTTGGCGGCATGGCTCGAAATGTTGGCGGCATGGCTGGAAGTGTTGGCGGCATGGCTCAAAATGTTGGAGGCATGGTTCGAAATGTTGGTAGCGTGGCTCCAAATGTTGGCGGCATGGCTCGAAATGTTTGCGGCATAGCTCGAAATGTTGGCGGCATGGCTCAAAATGTTGGCGGCATGGCTCGAAATGTTGGCGGCATGGCTGGAAATGTTGGCGGCATGGCTCGAAATGTTGGCGGCATGGCTCGAAATGTTGGCGGTGTGGCACGAAATGTTGGCGGCCTGGCTCGAAATGTTGGCGGCATGGCTCGAAATGTTTGCGGCATAGCTCGAAATGTTGGCGGCATGGCTCAAAATGTTGGCGGCATGGCTCGAAATGTTGGCGGCATGGCTGGAAATGTTGGCGGCATGGCTCGAAATGTTGGCGGCATGGCTCGAAATGTTGGCGGCGTGGCACGAAATGTTGGCGGCCTGGCTCGAAATGTTGGCGGCATGGCTCCAAATGTTGGCGGCGTGGCTCCAAATGTTGGCGGCATGGCTCGAAATGTTTGCGGCATAGCTCGAAATGTTGGCGGCATGGCTCAAAATGTTGGCGGCATGGCTCGAAATGTTGGCGGCATGGCTGGAAATGTTGGCGGCATGGCTCGAAATGTTGGCGGCATGGCTCGAAATGTTGGCGGCGTGGCACGAAATGTTGGCGGCCTGGCTCGAAATGTTGGCGGCATGGCTCGAAGTGTTGGCGGCGTGGCTCGAAATGTTGGCGGCATTGCCCGAAATGTTGGCGGCATGGCTCAAAATGTTGGCGGCATGGCTCGAAATGTTTGCGGCATAGCTCGAAATGTTGGCGGCATGGCTCAAAATGTTGGCGGCATGGCTCGAAATGTTGGCGGCATGGCTGGAAATGTTGGCGGCATGGCTCGAAATGTTGGCGGCATGGCTCGAAATGTTGGCGGCGTGGCACGAAATGTTGGCGGTCTGGCTCGAAATGTTGGCGGCATGGCTCGAGGTGTTGGCGTCATGGCTCGAAATGTTGGCGGCATGGCTCGAAATGTTGGCGGCATGGCTGGAAGTGTTGGCGGCATGGCTCAAAATGTTGGAGGCATGGTTCGAAATGTTGGTAGCGTGGCACGAAATGTTGGCGGCATGGCTCGAAATGTTGGCGGCAAGGCTCGAAATGTTGGCGGCATGGCTCAAAATGTTGGCGGCATGGCTCGAAATGTTGGCGGCATGGGTCGAAATGTTGGCGGCATGTCTCGAAATGTTGGCGGCATGGCTCGAAGTGATGGCGGCATGGCTCGATGTGTTAGCGGAATGGCTCGAAATGTTGGCGGCATGGCTCAAAATGTTGGCGGCATGGCTCAAAGTGTTGGCGGCATAGCTATAAATGTTAGCGGCATGGCTCGAAATGTTGGCGGAATGGCTCGAAATGTTGGCGGCACGGCTCGATATGTTGGCGGCATGGCTCGAAATGTTGGCGGCATGGCTCTAAATGTTGGCGGCATGGCTCGAAATGTTGGTGGCATGGCTCGAAATGTTGGCGGCATAGCTGGAAATGTTGGCGGCATGGCTCGAAATGTTGACGGCATGGCTCGAAATGTTTGCGGCATGGCTCGAAATGTTGGCGCCATGGCTCGAAATGTTGGCGTCATGGCTCGAAATGTTTTTGGCGTGGCTCGAAATGTTGGCGGCATGGCTCGAAAGGTTGGCGGCATAGCTGGAAATGTTGGCGGCATAGCTCGAAATGTTGACGGCATGGCTCGAAATGTTGGCGGCATGGCTCGGAATGTTGGCGGCATAGCTGGAAATGTTGGCGGCATGGCTCGAAATGTTGGCGGCATGGCTCGAAATATTGACGGCAAGGCTCGAAATGTTTGCGGCATGGCTCGAAATGTTGGCGCCATGGCTCGAAATGTTGGCGGCATGGCTCGAAATTTTGGCGGCGTGGCTTTAAATGTTATCGGCATGGCTCGAAATGTTGGCCGCATGGCTCCAAATGTTGGCGGCATGACTCGAAATGTTGACGGCATGGCTCGAAATGTTGGCGGCATGGCTCCAAATGTTGGCGGCATGACTAGAAATGTTGGCGGCATGGCTCGAAATATTAGCGGCAATGCTCGAAATGTTAGCGGCATGGATCGAAATGTTGGCGGCATAGCGCGACGTGTTGGCGGCATGGCTCCAAATGTTGGCGGCATGGCTCCAAATGTTGGCGGCGTGGCTCCAAATGTTGGCGGTTTGGCTCGAAATGTTGGCGGCATGGCTCGAAATGTTGGCGGCATGGCTCAAAATATTGGCGGCGTGGCTCGAAATGTTGGCGGCATGGCTCGAAATGTTGGCGGCATGGCTCGAAATGTTGGCGGCATGGCTCGAAATGTTGGCGGCATGACTCGAAATGTTGGCGGCATGGCTCGAAATGATGGCGGAATGGTACGAAATGTTGGCGGCATGGCTCAAAATGATGACGGCATGGCTCGAAATGTTGGCGACATGGCTCGAAGTGTTGGCGGCATGGCTAGAAGTGTTGGCGGCATGGCTCGAAATGTTGGCGGCATGGCTCGAAGTGTTGGCGGCGTGGCTCGAAATGTTGGCGGCATGTCTCGAAATGTTGGCGGCATGGCTCGAAGTGTTGGCGGCATGGCTCGAAATGTAGTGGCATTGCTCAAAATGTTGGCGGCATGTCTCGAAATGTTGGCGGCATGGCTCGAAATGTTGGCGGCATGTCTCGAAATGTTGGCGGCATGGCTCGAAGTGTTGGCGGCATGGCTCGAGATGTTAGCGGAATGGCTCGAAATGTTGGCGGCATGGCTCAAAATGTTGGCGGCATGGCTCGAAATGTTGGCGGCATGTCTCGAAATGTTGGCGGCATGGCTCGAAGTGTTGGCGGCATGGCTCGAGATGTTAGCGGAATGGCTCGAAATGTTGGCGGCATGGCTCAAAATGTTGGCGGCATGGCTTGAAATGTTGGCGGCATGGCTCGAAGTGTTGGCGGCATAGCTAGAAATGATGACGGCATGGCTCGAAATGTTGGCGATATGGCTCGAAGTGTTGGCGGCATGGCTAGAAGTGTTGGCGGCATGGCTCGAAATGTTGGCGGCATGGTACGAAATGTTGGCGGCATGGCTCGAAATGATGACGGCATGGCTCGAAATGTTGGCGACATGGCTCGAAGTGTTGGCGGCATGGCTAGAAGTGTTGGCGGCATGGCTCGAAATGTTGGCGGCATGGCTCGAAATTTTGGCTGCATGGCTCGAAATGTTGGCGGCATGGCTCGAAATTTTGGCGGCTTGGCTCGAAATGTTGGCGGCAAGGCTCGAAGTGTTGGCGGCATGGTTCGAAATGTTGGCGGCATGGCTCCAAGTGTTGACGGCATGGCTAGAAATATTGGCGGCATGGCTAGAAATGTTGGCGGCATTGTTCGAAATGTTGGCGGCATGGCTCGAAATGTTGGCGGGATGGCTCAAAACGTTGGCGGCGTGGCTATAAATGTTGGCGGCGTGGCTCAAAATGTTGGCGACATGGCTCGAAATGTTGGCGGCATGGCTCGAAATGTTGGCGGCTTTTTTCGAAATGTTGGCGGCATGGCTCGAAATGTTTGCGGCATGGCTCGAAGTGTTATCGGCATAGCTCGAAATGTTGGCGGCATGGATCGAAATGTTGGCGGCATGGATCGAAATGTTGGCGGCATGGCTCGAAATGTTGGTGACATGGCTCGAAATGTTGGCGGCATGACTCGAAATGTTGGCGGCATGGCTCGAAATGTTTGCGGCATAGCTCGAAATGTTGGCGGCATGGCTCAAAATGTTGGCGGCTTTTTTCGAAATGTTGGCGGCATGGCTCGAAATGTTGGCGGCATGGCTCGAAGTGTTATCGGCATAGCTCGAAATGTTGGCGGCATGGATCGAAATGTTGGCGGCATGGCTCGAAATGTTGGCGGCATGGCTCGAAATGTTGGTGGCATGGCTCGAAATGTTGGCGGCATGACTCGAAATGTTGGCGGCATGGCTCGAAATGTTTGCGGCATAGCTCGAAATGTTGGCGGCATGGCTCAAAATGTTGGCGGCATGGCTCGAAATGTTGGCGGCATGGCTGGAAATGTTGGCGGCATGGCTCGAAATGTTGGCGGCATGGCTCGAAATGTTGGCGGCGTGGCACGAAATGTTGGCGGCCTGGCTCGAAATGTTGGCGGCATGGCTCGAAGTGTTGGCGGCGCGGCTCGAAATGTTGGCGGCATTGCCCGAAATGTTGGCGGCATGGCTCAAAATGTTGGCGGCATGGCTCGAAATGTTTGCGGCATAGCTCGAAATGTTGGCGGCATGGCTCAAAATGTTGGCGGCATGGCTCGAATTGTTGGCGGCATGGCTGGAAATGTTGGCGGCATGGCTCGAAATGTTGGCGGCATGGCTCGAAATGTTGGCGGCGTGGCACGAAATGTTGGCGGCCTGGCTCGAAATGTTGGCGGCATGGCTCGAGGTGTTGGCGTCATGGCTCGAAATGTTGGCGGCATGGCTCGAAATGTTGGCGGCATGGCTGGAAGTGTTGGCGGCATGGCTCAAAATGTTGGAGGCATGGTTCGAAATGTTGGTAGCGTGGCACGAAATGTTGGCGGCATGGCTCGAAATGTTGGCGGCATAGCTGGAAATGTTGGCGGCATAGCTCGAAATGTTGACGGCATGGCTCGAAATGTTGGCGGCGTGGCTCGAAATGTTGGCGGCATGGCTCGAAATGTTGGCGGCATAGCTGGAAATGTTGGCGGCATAGCTCGAAATGTTGACGGCATGG
The DNA here is from genome assembly GCA_940337035.1 of Agriotes lineatus. Taxonomy (NCBI): domain Eukaryota; kingdom Metazoa; phylum Arthropoda; class Insecta; order Coleoptera; family Elateridae; genus Agriotes; species Agriotes lineatus. Next base: position 143,829,183 of record OW679200.1, read on the forward strand.
CTCGAAATGTTGGCGGCATGGCTCGGAATGTTGGCGGCATAGCTCGAAATGTTGACGGCATGGCTCGAAATGTTGGCGGCATGACTCGAAATGTTGGCGGCATGGCTCGAAATGATGGCGGCATGGCTCCAAATGTTGGCGGCATGACTAGAAATGTTGGCGGCATGGCTCGAAATATTAGCGGCAATGCTCGAAATGTTAGCGGCATGGATCGAAATGTTGGCGGCATAGCGCGACGTGTTGGCGGCATGGCTCCAAATGTTGGCGGCATGGCTCCAAATGTTGGCGGCGTGGCTCCAAATGTTGGCGGCATGGCTCGAAATGTTTGCGGCATAGCTCGAAATGTTGGCGGCATGGCTCAAAATGTTGGCGGCATGGCTCGAAATGTTGGCGGCATGGCTGGAAATGTTGGCGGCATGGCTCGAAATGTTGGCGGCATGGCTCGAAATGTTGGCGGCGTGGCACGAAATGTTGGCGGCCTGGCTCGAAATGTTGGCGGCATGGCTCGAAGTGTTGGCGGCGTGGCTCGAAATGTTGGCGGCATTACCCGAAATGTTGGCGGCATGGCTCAAAATGTTGGCGGCATGGCTCGAAATGTTTGCGGCATAGCTCGAAATGTTGGCGGCATGGCTCAAAATGTTGGCGGCATGGCTCGAAATGTTGGCGGCATGGCTGGAAATGTTGGCGGCATGGCTCGAAATGTTGGCGGCATGGCTCGAAATGTTGGCGGCGTGGCACGAAATGTTGGCGGCCTGGCTCGAAATGTTGGCGGCATGGCTCGAGGTGTTGGCGTCATGGCTCGAAATGTTGGCGGCATGGCTCGAAATGTTGGCGGCATGGCTGGAAGTGTTGGCGGCATGGCTCAAAATGTTGGAGGCATGGTTCGAAATGTTGGTAGCGTGGCACGAAATGTTGGCGGCATGGCTCGAAATGTTGGCGGCAAGGCTCGAAATGTTGGCGGCATGGCTCAAAATGTTGGCGGCATGGCTCGAAATGTTGGCGGCATGGGTCGAAATGTTGGCGGCATGTCTCGAAATGTTGGCGGCATGGCTCGAAGTGATGGCGGCATGGCTCGAGGTGTTAGCGGAATGGCTCGAAATGTTGGCGGCATGGCTCAAAATGTTGGCGGCATGGCTCAAAGTGTTGGCGGCATAGCTATAAATGTTAGCGGCATGGCTCGAAATGTTGGCGGAATGGCTCGAAATGTTGGCGGCATGGCTCGATATGTTGGCGGCATGGCTCGAAATGTTGGCGGCATGGCTCTAAATGTTGGCGGCATGGCTCGAAATGTTGGTGGCATGGCTCGAAATGTTGGCGGCATAGCTGGAAATGTTGGCGGCATGGCTCGAAATGTTGACGGCATGGCTCGAAATGTTTGCGGCATGGCTCGAAATGTTGGCGCCATGGCTCGAAATGTTGGCGTCATGGCTCGAAATGTTTTTGGCGTGGCTCGAAATGTTGGCGGCATGGCTCGAAAGGTTGGCGGCATAGCTGGAAATGTTGGCGGCATAGCTCGAAATGTTGACGGCATGGCTCGAAATGTTGGCGGCATGGCTCGGAATGTTGGCGGCATAGCTGGAAATGTTGGCGGCATGGCTCCAAATGTTGGCGGCATGACTAGAAATGTTGGCGGCATGGCTCGAAATATTAGCGGCAATGCTCGAAATGTTAGCGGCATGGATCGAAATGTTGGCGGCATAGCGCGACGTGTTGGCGGCATGGCTCCAAATGTTGGCGGCATGGCTCCAAATGTTGGCGGCGTGGCTCCAAATGTTGGCGGCATGGCTCGAAATGTTTGCGGCATAGCTCGAAATGTTGGCGGCATGGCTCGAAATGTTGGCGGCATGACTCGAAATGTTGGCGGCATGGCTCGAAATGATGGCGGCATGGCTCCAAATGTTGGCGGCATGACTAGAAATGTTGGCGGCATGGCTCGAAATATTAGCGGCAATGCTCGAAATGTTAGCGGCATGGATCGAAATGTTGGCGGCATAGCGCGACGTGTTGGCGGCATGGCTCCAAATGTTGGCGGCATGGCTCCAAATGTTGGCGGCGTGGCTCCAAATGTTGGCGGCATGGCTCGAAATGTTTGCGGCATAGCTCGAAATGTTGGCGGCATGGCTCAAAATGTTGGCGGCATGGCTCGAAATGTTGGCGGCATGGCTGGAAATGTTGGCGGCATGGCTCGAAATGTTGGCGGCATGGCTCGAAATGTTGGCGGCGTGGCACGAAATGTTGGCGGCCTGGCTCGAAATGTTGGCGGCATGGCTCGAAGTGTTGGCGGCGTGGCTCGAAATGTTGGCGGCATTACCCGAAATGTTGGCGGCATGGCTCAAAATGTTGGCGGCATGGCTCGAAATGTTTGCGGCATAGCTCGAAATGTTGGCGGCATGGCTCAAAATGTTGGCGGCATGGCTCGAAATGTTGGCGGCATGGCTGGAAATGTTGGCGGCATGGCTCGAAATGTTGGCGGCATGGCTCGAAATGTTGGCGGCGTGGCACGAAATGTTGGCGGCCTGGCTCGAAATGTTGGCGGCATGGCTCGAGGTGTTGGCGTCATGGCTCGAAATGTTGGCGGCATGGCTCGAAATGTTGGCGGCATGGCTGGAAGTGTTGGCGGCATGGCTCAAAATGTTGGAGGCATGGTTCGAAATGTTGGTAGCGTGGCACGAAATGTTGGCGGCATGGCTCGAAATGTTGGCGGCAAGGCTCGAAATGTTGGCGGCATGGCTCAAAATGTTGGCGGCATGGCTCGAAATGTTGGCGGCATGGGTCGAAATGTTGGCGGCATGTCTCGAAATGTTGGCGGCATGGCTCGAAGTGATGGCGGCATGGCTCGAGGTGTTAGCGGAATGGCTCGAAATGTTGGCGGCATGGCTCAAAATGTTGGCGGCATGGCTCAAAGTGTTGGCGGCATAGCTATAAATGTTAGCGGCATGGCTCGAAATGTTGGCGGAATGGCTCGAAATGTTGGCGGCATGGCTCGATATGTTGGCGGCATGGCTCGAAATGTTGGCGGCATGGCTCTAAATGTTGGCGGCATGGCTCGAAATGTTGGTGGCATGGCTCGAAATGTTGGCGGCATAGCTGGAAATGTTGGCGGCATGGCTCGAAATGTTGACGGCATGGCTCGAAATGTTTGCGGCATGGCTCGAAATGTTGGCGCCATGGCTCGAAATGTTGGCGTCATGGCTCGAAATGTTTTTGGCGTGGCTCGAAATGTTGGCGGCATGGCTCGAAAGGTTGGCGGCATAGCTGGAAATGTTGGCGGCATAGCTCGAAATGTTGACGGCATGGCTCGAAATGTTGGCGGCATGGCTCGGAATGTTGGCGGCATAGCTGGAAATGTTGGCGGCATGGCTCCAAATGTTGGCGGCATGACTAGAAATGTTGGCGGCATGGCTCGAAATATTAGCGGCAATGCTCGAAATGTTAGCGGCATGGATCGAAATGTTGGCGGCATAGCGCGACGTGTTGGCGGCATGGCTCCAAATGTTGGCGGCATGGCTCCAAATGTTGGCGGCGTGGCTCCAAATGTTGGCGGCATGGCTCGAAATGTTTGCGGCATAGCTCGAAATGTTGGCGGCATGGCTCAAAATGTTGGCGGCATGGCTCGAAATGTTGGCGGCATGGCTGGAAATGTTGGCGGCATGGCTCGAAATGTTGGCGGCATGGCTCGAAATGTTGGCGGCGTGGCACGAAATGTTGGCGGCCTGGCTCGAAATGTTGGCGGCATGGCTCGAAGTGTTGGCGGCGTGGCTCGAAATGTTGGCGGCATTGCCCGAAATGTTGGCGGCATGGCTCAAAATGTTGGCGGCATGGCTCGAAATGTTTGCGGCATAGCTCGAAATGTTGGCGGCATGGCTCAAAATGTTGGCGGCATGGCTCGAAATGTTGGCGGCATGGCTGGAAATGTTGGCGGCATGGCTCGAAATGTTGGCGGCATGGCTCGAAATGTTGGCGGCGTGGCACGAAATGTTGGCGGTCTGGCTCGAAATGTTGGCGGCATGGCTCGAGGTGTTGGCGTCATGGCTCGAAATGTTGGCGGCATGGCTCGAAATGTTGGCGGCATGGCTGGAAGTGTTGGCGGCATGGCTCAAAATGTTGGAGGCATGGTTCGAAATGTTGGTAGCGTGGCACGAAATGTTGGCGGCATGGCTCGAAATGTTGGCGGCAAGGCTCGAAATGTTGGCGGCATGGCTCAAAATGTTGGCGGCATGGCTCGAAATGTTGGCGGCATGGGTCGAAATGTTGGCGGCATGTCTCGAAATGTTGGCGGCATGGCTCGAAGTGATGGCCGCATGGCTCGAGGTGTTAGCGGAATGGCTCGAAATGTTGGCGGCATGGCTCAAAATGTTGGCGGCATGGCTCAAAGTGTTGGCGGCATAGCTATAAATGTTAGCGGCATGGCTCGAAATGTTGGCGGAATGGCTCGAAATGTTGGCGGCATGGCTCGATATGTTGGCGGCATGGCTCGAAATGTTGGCGGCATGGCTCTAAATGTTGGCGGCATGGCTCGAAATGTTGGTGGCATGGCTCGAAATGTTGGCGGCATAGCTGGAAATGTTGGCGGCATGGCTCGAAATGTTGACGGCATGGCTCGAAATGTTTGCGGCATGGCTCGAAATGTTGGCGCCATGGCTCGAAATGTTGGCGTCATGGCTCGAAATGTTTTTGGCGTGGCTCGAAATGTTGGCGGCATGGCTCGAAAGGTTGGCGGCATAGCTGGAATTGTTGGCGGCATAGCTCTAAATGTTGACGGCATGGCTCGAAATGTTGGCGGCATGGCTCGGAATGTTGGCGGCATAGCTGGAAATGTTGGCGGCATGGCTCGAAATGTTGGCGGCATGGCTCGAAATATTGACTTCAAGGCTCGAAATGTTTGCGGCATGGCTCGAAATGTTGGCGCCATGGCTCGAAATGTTGGCGGCATGGCTCGAAATTTTGGCGGCGTGGCTTTAAATGTTATCGGCATGGCTCGAAATGTTGGCCGCATGGCTCCAAATGTTGGCGGCATGACTCGAAATGTTGACGGCATGGCTCGAAATGTTGGCGGCATGGCTCCAAATGTTGGCGGCATGACTAGAAATGTTGGCGGCATGGCTCGAAATATTAGCGGCAATGCTCGAAATGTTAGCGGCATGGATCGAAATGTTGGCGGCATAGCGCGACGTGTTGGCGGCATGGCTCCAAATGTTGGCGGCATGGCTCCAAATGTTGGCGGCGTGGCTCCAAATGTTGGCGGTTTGGCTCGAAATGTTGGCGGCATGGCTCGAAATGTTGGCGGCATGGCTCAAAATATTGGCGGCGTGGCTCGAAATGTTGGCGGCATGGCTCGAAATGTTGGCGGCATGGCTCGAAATGTTGGCGGCATGGCTCGAAATGTTGGCGGCATGACTCGAAATGTTGGCGGCATGGCTCGAAATGATGGCGGAATGGTACGAAATGTTGGCGGCATGGCTCAAAATGATGACGGCATGGCTCGAAATGTTGGCGACATGGCTCGAAGTGTTGGCGGCATGGCTAGAAGTGTTGGCGGCATGGCTCGAAATGTTGGCGGCATGGCTCGAAGTGTTGGCGGCGTGGCTCGAAATGTTGGCGGCATGTCTCGAAATGTTGGCGGCATGGCTCGAAGTGTTGGCGGCATGGCTCGAAATGTAGTGGCATGGCTCAAAATGTTGGCGGCATGGCTCGAAATGTTGGCGGCATGGCTCGAAATGTTGGCGGCATGTCTCGAAATGTTGGCGGCATGGCTCGAAGTGTTGGCGGCATGGCTCGAGATGTTAGCGGAATGGCTCGAAATGTTGGCGGCATGGCTCAAAATGTTGGCGGCATGGCTCGAAATGTTGGCGGCATGTCTCGAAATGTTGGCGGCATGGCTCGAAGTGTTGGCGGCATGGCTCGAGATGTTAGCGGAATGGCTCGAAATGTTGGCGGCATGGCTCAAAATGTTGGCGGCATGGCTTGAAATGTTGGCGGCATGGCTCGAAGTGTTGGCGGCATAGCTAGAAATGATGACGGCATGGCTCGAAATGTTGGCGATATGGCTCGAAGTGTTGGCGGCATGGCTAGAAGTGTTGGCGGCATGGCTCGAAATGTTGGCGGCATGGTACGAAATGTTGGCGGCATGGCTCGAAATGATGACGGCATGGCTCGAAATGTTGGCGACATGGCTCGAAGTGTTGGCGGCATGGCTAGAAGTGTTGGCGGCATGGCTCGAAATGTTGGCGGCATGGCTCGAAATTTTGGCTGCATGGCTCGAAATGTTGGCGGCATGGCTCGAAATTTTGGCGGCTTGGCTCGAAATGTTGGCGGCAAGGCTCGAAGTGTTGGCGGCATGGTTCGAAATGTTGGCGGCATGGCTCCAAGTGTTGACGGCATGGCTAGAAATATTGGCGGCATGGCTAGAAATGTTGGCGGCATTGTTCGAAATGTTGGCGGCATGGCTCGAAATGTTGGCGGGATGGCTCAAAACGTTGGCGGCGTGGCTATAAATGTTGGCGGCGTGGCTCAAAATGTTGGCGACATGGCTCGAAATGTTGGCGGCATGGCTCGAAATGTTGGCGGCTTTTTTCGAAATGTTGGCGGCATGGCTCGAAATGTTTGCGGCATGGCTCGAAATGTTGGCGGCATGGCTCGAAGTGTTATCGGCATAGCTCGAAATGTTGGCGGCATGGATCGAAATGTTGGCGGCATGGCTCGAAATGTTGGCGGCATGGCTCGAAATGTTGGTGACATGGCTCGAAATGTTGGCGGCATGACTCGAAATGTTGGCGGCATGGCTCGAAATGATGGCGGCATGGGTCGGAATGTTGGCGGCATAGCTGGAAATGTTGGCGGCATGGCTCGAAATGTTGGCGGCATGGCTCGAAATATTGACGGCATGGCTCGAAATGTTTGCGGCATGGCTCGAAATGTTGGCGCCATGGCTCGAAATGTTGGCGGCATGGCTCGAAATTTTGGCGGCGTGGCTTTAAATGTTATCGGCATGGCTCGAAATGTTGGAGGCATGGCTCGAAATGTTGGCGTCATGGCTCGAAATCTTGGCGGCATGGCTCTAAATGTTGGCCGCATGGCTCCAAATGTTGGCGGCATGACTCGAAATGTTGACGGCATGGCTCGAAATGTTGGCGGCATGGCTCCAAATGTTGGCGGCATGACTAGAAATGTTGGCGGCATGGCTCGAAATATTAGCGGCAATGCTCGAAATGTTAGCGGCATGGATCGAAATGTTGGCGGCATAGCGCGACGTGTTGGCGGCATGGCTCCAAATGTTGGCGGCATGGCTCCAAATGTTGGCGGCGTGGCTCCAAATGTTGGCGTCATGGCTCGAAATGTTTTCGGCGTGGCTCGAAATGTTGGCGGCATGGCTCGAAATGTTGGCGGCATAGCTGGAAATGTTGGCGGCATAGCTCGAAATGTTGACGGCATGGCTCGAAATGTTGGCGGCATGGCTCGGAATGTTGGCGGCATAGCTGGAAATGTTGGCGGCATGGCTCGAAATGTTGGCGGCATGGCTCGAAATATTGACGGCATGGCTCGAAATGTTTGCGGCATGGCTCGAAATGTTGGCGCCATGGCTCGAAATGTTGGCGGCATGGCTCGAAATTTTGGCGGCGTGGCTTTAAATGTTATCGGCATGGCTCGAAATGTTGGAGGCATGGCTCGAAATGTTGGCGTCATGGCTCGAAATCTTGGCGGCATGGCTCTAAATGTTGGCCGCATGGCTCCAAATGTTGGCGGCATGACTCGAAATGTTGACGGCATGGCTCGAAATGTTGGCGGCATGGCTCCAAATGTTGGCGGCATGACTAGAAATGTTGGCGGCATGGCTCGAAATATTAGCGGCAATGCTCGAAATGTTAGCGGCATGGATCGAAATGTTGGCGGCATAGCGCGACGTGTTGGCGGCATGGCTCCAAATGTTGGCGGCATGGCTCCAAATGTTGGCGGCGTGGCTCCAAATGTTGGCGGTTTGGCTCGAAATGTTGGCGGCATGGCTCGAAATGTTGGTGGCATGGCTCAAAATGTTGGCGGCGTGGTTCGAAATGTTGGCGGCATGGCTCGAAATGTTGGCGGCATGGCTCGAAATGTTGGCGGCATGGCTGGAAATGTTACGGCATGGCTCGAAATGTTAGCGGCATGGCTCGAAATGTTGGCGGCATGGCTCCAAATGTTGGCGGCATGGCTCGAAATGTTGGCGTCATAGCTCCAAATGTTGCAGGGTGGCTCGAAATGTTGGCGGCATGGCTCGAAATGTTGGCGGCACGGCTCGAAATGTTGGCAGCATGGCTCGAAATGTTGGCGGCATGGTACGAAATGTTGGCGGCATGGCTCAAAATGATGACGGCATGGCTCGAAATGTTGGCGACATGGCTCGAAGTGTTGGCGGCATGGCTAGAAGTGTTGGCGGCATGGCTCAAAATGTTGGCGGAATGGCTTGAAATGTTGGCGGCATGGCTCGAAGTGTTGGCGGCATAGCTAGAAATGATGACGGCATGGCTCGAAATGTTGGCGATATGGCTCGAAGTGTTAGCGGCATGGCTAGAAGTGTTGGCGGCATGGCTCGAAATGTTGGCGGCATGGTACGAAATGTTGGCGGCATGGCTCGAAATGATGACGGCATGGCTCGAAATGTTGGCGACATGGCTCGAAGTGTTGGCGGCATGGCTAGAAGTGTTGGCGGCATGGCTCGAAATGTTGGCGGCATGGCTCGAAATTTTGGCTGCATGGCTCGAAATGTTGGCGGCATGGCTCGAAATTTTGGCGGCATGGCTCGAAATGTTGGCGGCAAGGCTCGAAGTGTTGGCGGCATGGTTCGAAATGTTGGCGGCATGGCTCCAAGTGTTGACGGCATGGCTAGAAATATTGGCGGCATGGCTAGAAATGTTGGCGGCATGGTTCGAAATGTTGGCGGCATGGCTCGAAATGTTGGCGGGATGGCTCAAAACGTTGGCGGCGTGGCTATAAATGTTGGCGGCGTGGCTCAAAATGTTGGCGACATGGCTCGAAATGTTGGCGGCATGGCTCGAAATGTTGGAGGCTTTTTTCGAAATGTTGGCGGCATGGCTCGAAATGTTGGCGGCATGGCTCGAAATGTTGGCGGCATGGCTCGAAGTGTTATCGGCATAGCTCGAAATGTTGGCGGCATGGATCGAAATGTTGGCGGCATGGCTCGAAATGTTGGCGGCATGGCTCGAAATGTTGGTGATATGGCTCGAAATGTTGGCGGCATGACTCGAAATGTTGGCGGCATGGCTCGAAATGATGGCGGCATGGCTCAAAATGTTGGCGGCATGGCTCGAAATGTTTGCGGCATAGCTCGAAATGTTGGCGGCATGGCTCGAAATGTTGGCGGCATGGCTCGAAATGTTGGCGGCATGGCTGGAAATGTTGGCGGCATGGCTCGAAATGTTGGCGGCATGGCTCGAAATGTTGGCGGCGTGGCACGAAATGTTGGCGGCCTGGCTCGAAATGTTGGCGGCATGGCTCGAGGTGTTGGCGTCATGGCTCGAAATGTTGGCGGCATGGCTCGAAATGTTGGCGGCATGGCTGGAAGTGTTGGCGGCATGGCTCAAAATGTTGGCGGCATGGTTCGAAATGTTGGTAGCGTGGCACGAAATGTTGGCGGCATGGCTCGAAATGTTGGCGGCAAGGCTCGAAATGTTGGCGGCATGGCTCGAAATGATGGCGGCATGGCTCAAAATGTTGGCGGCATGGCTCGAAATGTTGGCGGCATGGGTCGAAATGTTGGCGGCATGTCTCGAAATGTTGGCGGCATGGCTCGAAGTGATGGCGGCATGGCTCGAGGTGTTAGCGGAATGGCTCGAAATGTTGGCGGCATGGCTCAAAATGTTGGCGGCATGGCTTGAAATGTTGGCGGCATGGCTCAAAGTGTTGGCGGCATAGCTATAAATGTTAGCGGCATTGCTCGAAATGTTGGCGGCATGGTTCGAAATGTTGGCGGCATGGCTCGATATGTTGGCGGAATGGCTCGAAATGTTGGCGGCATGGCTCTAAATGTTGGCGGCATGGCTCGATATGTTGGCGGCATGGCTCGAAATGTTGGCGGCATGGCTCTAAATGTTGGCGGCATGGCTCGAAATGTTGGTGGCATGGCTCGAAATGTTGGCGGCATAGCTGGAAATGTTGGCGGCATGGCTCGAAATGTTGACGGCATGGCTCGAAATGTTTGCGGCATGGCTCGAAATGTTGGCGCCATGGCTCGAAATGTTGGCGTCATGGCTCGAAATGTTTTCGGCGTGGCTCGAAATGTTGGCGGCATGGCTCGAAATGTTGGCGGCATAGCTGGAAATGGCGGCATAGCTCGAAATGTTGACGGCATGGCTCGAAATGTTGGCGGCATGGCTCGGAATGTTGGCGGCATAGCTGGAAATGTTGGCGGCATGGCTCGAAATTTTGGCGGCATGGCTCGAAATATTGACGGCATGGCTCGAAATGTTTGCGGCATGGCTCGAAATGTTGGCGCCATGGCTCGAAATGTTGGCGGCATGGCTCGAAATTTTGGCGGCGTGGCTTTAAATGTTATCGGCATGGCTCGAAATGTTGGAGGCATGGCTCGAAATGTTGGCGTCATGGCTCGAAATCTTGGCGGCATGGCTCTAAATGTTGGCCGCATGGCTCCAAATGTTGGCGGCATGACTCGAAATGTTGACGGCATGGCTCGAAATGTTGGCGGCATGGCTCCAAATGATGGCGGCATGACTAGAAATGTTGGCGGCATGGCTCGAAATATTAGCGGCAATGCTCGAAATGTTAGCGGCATGGATCGAAATGTTGGCGGCATAGCGCGACGTGTTGGCGGCATGGCTCCAAATGTTGGCGGCATGGCTCCAAATGTTGGCGGCGTGGCTCCAAATGTTGGCGGTTTGGCTCGAAATGTTGGCGGCATGGCTCGAAATGTTGGCGGCATGGCTCAAAATGTTGGCGGCGTGGTTCGAAATGTTGGCGGCATGGCTCGAAATGTTGGCGGCATGGCTCGAAATGTTGGCGGCATGGCTGGAAATGTTGACGGCATGGCTCGAAATGTTAGCGGCATGGCTCGAAATGTTGGCGGCATGGCTCCAAATGTTGGCGGCATGGCTCGAAATGTTGGCGTCATAGCTCCAAATGTTGCAGGGTGGCTCGAAATGTTGGCGGCATGGCTCGAAATGTTGGCGGCATGGCTCGAAATGTTGGCAGCATGGCTCGAAATGTTGGCGGCATGGTACGAAATGTTGGCGGCATGGCTCAAAATGATGACGGCATGGCTCGAAATGTTGGCGACATGGCTCGAAGTGTTGGCGGCATGGCTAGAAGTGTTGGCGGCATGGCTCGAAATGTTGGCGGCATGGCTCGAAGTGTTGGCGGCGTGGCTCGAAATGTTGGCGGCATGGCTCGAAATGTTGGCGGCGCGGCTCCAAATTTTGGCGGCATGGCTCGAAATTTTGGCTGCATGGCTCGAAATGTTGGCGGCATGGCTCGAAGCGTTGGCGGCATGGTTCGAAACGTTGGCGCCATGGCTCGAAATGTTGGCGTCATGACTCGAAATGTTTTCGGCGTGGCTCGAAATGTTGGCGGCATGGCTCGAAATGTTGGCGGCATAGCTGGAAATGTTGGCGGCATGGCTCGAAATGTTGACGGCATGACTCGAAATGTTGGCGGCATGGCTCGAAATGATGGCGGCATGGCTCGAAATGTTGGCGGCATTGCCCGAAATGTTGGCGGCATGGCTCGAAATGTTGGCGGCATGGCTGGAAATGTTGGCGGCATGGTTCGAAATGTTGGCGGCATGGCTCGAAATGTTGGCGGCGTGGCACGAAATGTTGGCGGCCTGGCTCGAAATGTTGGCGGCATGGCTCGAGGTGTTGGCGTCATGGCTCGAAATGTTGGCGGCATGGCTCGAAATGTTGGCGGCATGGCTGGAAGTGTTGGCGGCATGGCTCAAAATGTTGGCGGCATGGCTCGTAATGTTGGCAGCGTGGCACGAAATGTTGGCGGCATGGCTCGAAATGTTGGCGGCATGGCTCGAAATGTTGGCGGCATGGCTCGAAATGTTGGCGGCATAGCTGGAAATGTTGGCGGCATAGCTCGAAATGTTGACGGCATGGCTCGAAATGTTGGCGGCATGGCTCGGAATGTTGGCGGCATAGCTGGAAATGTTGGCGGCATGGCTCGAAATGTTGGCGGCATGGCTCGAAATATTGACGGCATGGCTCGAAATGTTTGCGGCATGGCTCGAAATGTTGGCGCCATGGCTCGAAATGTTGGCGGCATGGCTCGAAATTTTGGCGGCGTGGCTTTAAATGTTATCGGCATGGCTCGAAATGTTGGAGGCATGGCTCGAAATGTTGGCGTCATGGCTCGAAATCTTGGCGGCATGGCTCTAAATGTTGGCCGCATGGCTCCAAATGTTGGCGGCATGACTAGAAATGTTGACGGCATGGCTCGAAATGTTGGCGGCATGGCTCCAAATGTTGGCGGCATGACTAGAAATGTTGGCGGCATGGCTCGAAATATTAGCGGCAATGCTCGAAATGTTAGCGGCATGGATCGAAATGTTGGCGGCATAGCGCGACGTGTTGGCGGCATGGCTCCAAATGTTGGCGGCATGGCTCCAAATGTTGGCGGCGTGGCTCCAAATGTTGGCGGTTTGGCTCGAAATGTTGGCGGCATGGCTCGAAATGTTGGCGGCATGACTCAAAATGTTGGCGGCGTGGTTCGAAATGTTGGCGGCATGGCTCGAAATGTTGGCGGCATGGCTCGAAATGTTGGCGGAATGGCTGGAAATGTTGACGGCATGGCTCGAAATGTTAGCGGCATGGCTCGAAATGTTGGCGGCATGGCTCCAAATGTTGGCGGCATGGCTCGAAATGTTGGTGGCATGGCTCGAAATGTTGGCGGCATGGCTCGGAATGTTGGCGGCATAGCTGGAAATGTTGGCGTCATGGCTCGAAATGTTTTCGGCGTGGCTCGAAATGTTGGCGGCATGGCTCGAAATGTTGGCGGCATATCTAGAAATGTTGGCGGCATAGCTCGAAATGTTGACGGCATGGCTCGAAATGTTGGCGGCATGGCTCGGAATGTTGGCGGCATAGCTGGAAATGTTGGCGGCATGGCTCGAAATGTTGGCGGCATGGCTCGAAATATTGACGGCATGGCTCGAAATGTTTGCGGCATGGCTCGAAATGTTGGCGCCATGGCTCGAAATGTTGGCGGCATGGCTCGAAATTTTGGCGGCGTGGCTTTAAATGTTATCGGCATGGCTCGAAATGTTGGAGGCATGGCTCGAAATGTTGGCGTCATGGCTCGAAATCTTGGCGGCATGGCTCTAAATGTTGGCAGCATGGCTCCAAATGTTGGCGGCATGACTCGAAATGTTGACGGCATGGCTCGAAATGTTGGCGGCATGGCTCCAAATGTTGGCGGCATGACTAGAAATGTTGGCGGCATGGCTCGAAATATTAGCGGCAATGCTCGAAATGTTAGCGGCATGGATCGAAATGTTGGCGGCATAGCGCGACGTGTTGGCGGCATGGCTCCAAATGTTGGCGGCATGGCTCCAAATGTTGGCGGCGTGGCTCCAAATGTTGGCGGTTTGGCTCGAAATGTTGGCGGCATGGCTCGAAATGTTGGTGGCATGGCTCAAAATGTTGGCGGCTTGGTTCGAAATGTTGGCGGCATGGCTCGAAATGTTGGCGGCATGGCTCGAAATGTTGGCGGCATGGCTGGAAATGTTGACGGCATGGCTCGAAATGTTAGCGGCATGGCTCGAAATGTTGGCGGCATGGCTCCAAATGTTGGCGGCATGGCTCGAAATGTTGGCGTCATAGCTCCAAATGTTGCAGGGTGGCTCGAAATGTTGGCGGCATGGCTCGAAATGTTGGCGGCACGGCTCGAAATGTTGGCAGCATGGCTCGAAATGTTGGCGGCATGGTACGAAATGTTGGCGGCATGGCTCAAAATGATGACGGCATGGCTCGAAATGTTGGCGACATGGCTCGAAGTGTTGGCGGCATGGCTAGAAGTGTTGGCGGCATGGCTCAAAATGTTGGCGGAATGGCTTGAAATGTTGGCGGCATGGCTCGAAGTGTTGGCGGCATAGCTAGAAATGATGACGGCGTGGCTCGAAATGTTGGCGATATGGCTCGAAGTGTTGGCGGCATGGCTAGAAGTGTTGGCGGCATGGCTCGAAATGTTGGCGGCATGGTACGAAATGTTGGCGGCATGGCTCGAAATGATGACGGCATGGCTCGAAATGTTGGCGACATGGCTCGAAGTGTTGGCGGCATGGCTAGAAGTGTTGGCGGCATGGCTCGAAATGTTGGCGGCATGGCTCGAAATTTTGGCTGCATGGCTCGAAATGTTGGCGGCATGGCTCGAAATTTTGGCGGCATGGCTCGAAATGTTGGCGGCAATGCTCGAAGTGTTGGCGGCATGGTTCGAAATGTTGGCGGCATGGCTCCAAGTGTTGACGGCATGGCTAGAAATATTGGCGGCATGGCTAGAAATGTTGGCGGCATGGTTCGAAATGTTGGCGGCATGGCTCGAAATGTTGGCGGGATGGCTCAAAACGTTGGCGGCGTGGCTATAAATGTTGGCGGCGTGGCTCGAAATGTTGGCGGGATGGCTCAAAACGTTGGCGGCGTGGCTATAAATGTTGGCGGCGTGGCTCAAAATGTTGGCGACATGGCTCGAAATGTTGGCGGCATGGCTCGAAATGTTGGCGGCTTTTTCGAAATGTTGGCGGCATGGCTCGAAATGTTGGCGGCATGGCTCGAAATGTTGGCGGCATGGCTCGATGTGTTATCGGCATAGCTCGAAATGTTGGCGGCATGGATCGAAATGTTGGCGGCATGGCTCGAAATGTTGGCGGCATGGCTCGAAATGTTGGTGACATGGCTCGAAATGTTGGCGGCATGACTCGAAATGTTGGCGGCATGGCTCGAAATGATGGCGGCATGGCTCAAAATGTTGGCGGCATGGCTCGAAATGTTTGCGGCATAGCTCGAAATGTTGGCGGCATAGCTCGAAATGTTGGCGGCATGGCTCGAAATGTTGGCGGCATGGCTGGAAATGTTGGCGGCATGGCTCGAAATGTTGGCGGCATGGCTCGAAATGTTGGCGGCGTGGCACGAAATGTTGGCGGCCTGGCTCGTAATGTTGGCGGCATGGCACGAAATGTTGGCGGCATGGCTCGAAATGTTGGCGGCAAGGCTCGAAATGTTGGCGGCATGGCTCGAAATGTTGGCGGCATGGCTCAAAAT
This sequence comes from Agriotes lineatus, assembly GCA_940337035.1. Lineage (NCBI taxonomy): Eukaryota > Metazoa > Arthropoda > Insecta > Coleoptera > Elateridae > Agriotes > Agriotes lineatus. Next base: position 143,844,449 of record OW679200.1, read on the forward strand.
GTTGGCGGCATGGCTCGAAATGTTGGCGGCATGGGTCGAAATGTTGGCGGCATGTCTCGAAATGTTGGCGGCATGGCTCGAAGTGATGGCGGCATGGCTCGAGGTGTTAGCGGAATGGCTCGAAATGTTGGCGGCATGGCTCAAAATGTTGGCGGCATGGCTTGGAATGTTGGCGGCATGGCTCAAAGTGTTGGCGGCATAGCTATAAATGTTAGCGGCATGGCTCGAAATGTTGGCGGCATGGTTCGAAATGTTGGCGGCATGGCTCGATATGTTGGCGGCATGGCTCGAAATGTTGGCGACATGGCTCTAAATGTTGGCGGCATGGCTCGAAATGTTGGTGGCATGGCTCGAAATGTTGGCGGCATAGCTGGAAATGTTGGCGGCATGGCTCGAAATGTTGACGGCATGGCTCGAAATGTTTGCGGCATGGCTCGAAATGTTGGCGCCATGGCTCGAAATGTTGGCGTCATGGCTCGAAATGTTTTCGGCGTGGCTCGAAATGTTGGCGGCATGGCTCGAAATGTTGGCGGCATAGCTGGAAATGTTGGCGGCATAGCTCGAAATGTTGACGGCATGGCTCGAAATGTTGGCGGCATGGCTCGGAATGTTGGCGGCATAGCTGGAAATGTTGGCGGCATGGCTCGAAATGTTGGCGGCATGGCTCGAAATATTGACGGCATGGCTCGAAATATTTGCGGCATGGCTCGAAATGTTGGCGCTATGGCTCGAAATGTTGGCGGCATGGCTCGAAATTTTGGCGGCGTGGCTTTAAATGTTATCGGCATGGCTCGAAATGTTGGAGGCATGGCTCGAAATGTTGGCCGCATGGCTCCAAATGTTGGCGGCATGACTCGAAATGTTGACGGCATGGCTCGAAATGTTGGCGGCATGGCTCCAAATGTTGGCGGCATGACTAGAAATGTTGGCGGCATGGCTCGAAATATTAGCGGCAATGCTCGAAATGTTAGCGGCATGGATCGAAATGTTGGCGGCATAGCGCGACGTGTTGGCGGCATGGCTCCAAATGTTGGCGGCGTGGCTCCAAATGTTGGCGGTTTGGCTCGAAATGTTGGCGGCATGGCTCGAAATGTTGGCGGCATGGCTCGAAATGTTGGCGGCATGGCTGGAATTGTTGACGGCATGGCTCGAAATGTTAGCGGCATGGCTCGAAATGTTGGCGGCATGGCTCCAAATGTTGGCGGCATGGCTCGAAATGTTGGCGTCATAGCTCCAAATGTTGCAGGGTGGCTCGAAATGTTGGCGGCATGGCTCGAAATGTTGGCGGCATGGCTCGAAATGTTGGCAGCATGGCTCGAAATGTTGGCGGCATGGTACGAAATGTTGGCGGCATGGCTCAAAATGATGACGGCATGGCTCGAAATGTTGGCGACATGGCTCGAAGTGTTGGCGGCATGGCTAGAAGTGTTGGCGGCATGGCTCGAAATGTTGGCGGCATGGCTCGAAGTGTTGGCGGCGTGGCTCGAAATGTTGGCGGCATGGCTCGAAATGTTGGCGGCGCGGCTCCAAATTTTATCGGCATGGCTCGAAATTTTGGCTGCATGGCTCGAAATGTTGGCGGCATGGCTCGAAGCGTTGGCGGCATGGTTCGAAACTTTGGCGCCATGGCTCGAAATGTTGGCGTCATGACTCGAAATGTTTTCGGCGTGGCTCGAAATGTTGGCGGCATGGCTCGCAATGTTGGCGGCATAGCTGGAAATGTTGGCGGCATGGCTCGAAATGTTGACGGCATGACTCGAAATGTTGGCGGCATGGCTCGAAATGATGGCGGCATGGCTCTAAATGTTGGCGGCATTGCCCGAAATGTTGGCGACATGGCTCAAAATGTTGGCGGCTAGGCTCGAAATGTTGGCGGCATAGCTCGAAATGTTGGCGGCATGGCTCGAAATGTTGGCGGCATGGCTCGAAATGTTGGCGGCATGGCTGGAAATGTTGGCGGCATGGTTCGAAATGTTGGCGGCATGGCTCGAAATGTTGGCGGCGTGGCACGAAATGTTGGCGGCCTGGCTCGAAATGTTGGCGGCATGGCTCGAGGTGTTGGCGTCATGGCTCGAAATGTTGGCGGCATGGCTCGAAATGTTGGCGGCATGGCTGGAAGTGTTGGCGGCATGGCTCAAAATGTTGGCGGCATGGCTCGTAATGTTGGCAGCGTGGCACGAAATGTTGGCGGCATGGCTCGAAATGTTGGCGGCAAGGCTCGAAATGTTGGCGGCCTGGCTCAAAATGTCGGCGGCCTGGCTCGAAATGTTGGCGGCATGGCTCGAAATGTTGGCGGCATGTCTCAAAATGTTGGCGGCATGGCTCGAAGTGTTGGCGGCATGGCTCGAGGTGTTAGCGGAATGGCTCGAAATGTTGGTGGCATGGCTCAAAATGTTGGCGGCATGGCTTGAAATGTTGGCGGCATGGCTCGAAGTGTTGGCGGCATAGCTAGAAATGATGACGGCATGGCTCGAAATGTTGGCGATATGGCTCGAAGTGTTGGCGGCATGGCTTGAAATGTTGGCGGTATGGCTCGAAATGTTGGCGGCATTGTACGAAATGTTGGCGGCATGGCTCGAAATGATGACGACATGGCTCGCAAAGTTGGCGACATGGCTCAAAGTGTTGGCGGCATGGCTAGAAGTGTTGGCGGCATGGCTCGAAATGTTGGCGGCATGGCTCGAAGTGTTGGCGGCGTGGATCGAAATGTTGGCGGCATGGCTCGAAATGTTGGCTGCATGGCTCGAAATGTTGGCGGCATGGCTGGAAATGTTGGCGGCATGGTTCGAAATGTTGGCGGCATGGCTCGAAATGTTGGCGGCGTGGCACGAAATGTTGGCGGCCTGGCTCGAAATGTTGGCGGCATGGCTCGAGGTGTTGGCGTCATGGCTCGAAATGTTGGCGGCATGGCTCGTAATGTTGGCAGCGTGGCACGAAATGTTGGCGGCATGGCTCGAAATGTTGGCGGCAAGGCTCGAAATGTTGGCGGCCTGGCTCAAAATGTCGGCGGCCTGGCTCGAAATGTTGGCGGCATGGCTCGAAATGTTGGCGGCATGGCTCGAAATGTTGGCGGCATGGCTGGAAATGTTGACGGCATGGCTCGAAATGTTGGCGGCGTGGCACGAAATGTTGGCGGCCTGGCTCGAAATGTTGGCGGCATGGCTGGAAGTGTTGGCGGCATGGCTCAAAATGTTGGCGGCATGGCTCGTAATGTTGGCAGCGTGGCACGAAATGTTGGCGGCATGGCTCGAAATGTTGGCGGCAAGGCTCGAAATGTTGGCGGCCTGGCTCAAAATGTCGGCGGCCTGGCTCGAAATGTTGGCGGCATGGCACGAAATGTTGGCGGCATGGCTCGAAATGTTGGCGGCATGGCTGGAAATGTTGACGGCATGGCTCGAAATGTTAGCGGCATGGCTCGAAATGTTGGCGGCATGGCTCCAAATGTTGGCGGCATGGCTCGAAATGTTGGTGGCATGGCTCGAAATGTTGGCGGCATAGCTGGAAATGTTGGCGGCATGGCTCGAAATGTTGACGGCATGACTCGAAATGTTTGCGGCATGGCTCGAAATGTAGGCGCCATGGCTCGAAATGTTGGCGTCATGGCTCGAAATGTTTTCGGCGTGGCTCGAAATGTTGGCGGCATGGCTCGAAATGTTGGCGGCATAGCTGGAAATGTTGGCGGCATAGCTCGAAATGTTGACGGCATGGCTCGAAATGTTGGCGGCATGGCTCGGAATGTTGGCGGCATAGCTGGAAATGTTGGCGGCATGGCTCGAAATGTTGGCGGCATGGCTCTAAATGTTGGCCGCATGGCTCCAAATGTTGGCGGCATGACTCGAAATGTTGACGGCATGGCTCGAAATGTTGGCGGCATGGCTCCAAATGTTGGCGGCATGACTAGAAATGTTGGCGGCATGGCTCGAAATATTAGCGGCAATGCTCGAAATGTTAGCGGCATGGATCGAAATTTTGGCGGCATAGCGCGACGTGTTGGCGGCATGGCTCCAAATGTTGGCGGCATGGCTCCAAATGTTGGCGGCGTGGCTCCAAATTTTGGCGGTTTGGCTCGAAATGTTGGCGGCATGGCTCGAAATGTTGGCGGCATGGCTCAAAATGTTGGCGGCGTGGTTCGAAATGTTGGCGGCATGGCTCGAAATGTTGGCGGCATGGCTCGAAATGTTGGCGGCATGGCTGGAAATGTTGACGGCATGGCTCGAAATGTTAGCGGCATGGCTCGAAATGTTGGCGGCATGGCTCCAAATGTTGGCGGCATGGCTCGAAATGTTGGTGGCATGGCTCGAAATGTTGGCGGCATAGCTGGAAATGTTGGCGGCATGGCTCGAAATGTTGACGGCATGACTCGAAATGTTTGCGGCATGGCTCGAAATGTTGGCGCCATGGCTCGAAATGTTGGCGTCATGGCTCGAAATGTTTTCGGCGTGGCTCGAAATGTTGGCGGCATGGCTCGAAATGTTGGCGGCATAGCTGGAAATGTTGGCGGCATAGCTCGAAATGTTGACGGCATGGCTCGAAATGTTGGCGGCATGGCTCGGAATGTTGGCGGCATAGCTGGAAATGTTGGCGGCATGGCTCGAAATGTTGGCGGCATGGCTCGAAATATTGACGGCATGGCTCGAAATGTTGGCGGCATGGCTCGGAATGTTGGCGGCATAGCTGGAAATGTTGGCGGCATGGCTCGAAATGTTGGCGCCATGGCTCGAAATGTTGGCGGCATGGCTCGAAATTTTGGCGGCGTGGCTTTAAATGTTATCGGCATGGCTCGAAATGTTGGAGGCATGGCTCGAAATGTTGGCGTCATGGCTCGAAATCTTGGCGGCATGGCTCTAAATGTTGGCCGCATGGCTCCAAATGTTGGCGGCATGACTCGAAATGTTGACGGCATGGCTCGAAATGTTGGCGGCATGGCTCCAAATGTTGGCGGCATGACTAGAAATGTTGGCGGCATGGCTCGAAATATTAGCGGCAATGCTCAAAATGTTAGCGGCATGGATCGAAATGTTGGCGGCATAGCGCGACGTGTTGGCGGCATGGCTCCAAATGTTGGCGGCATGGCTCCAAATGTTGGCGGCGTGGCTCCAAATGTTGGCGGTTTGGCTCGAAATGTTGGCGGCATGGCTCGAAATGTTGGCGGCATGGCTCAAAATGTTGGCGGCGTGGTTCGAAATGTTGGCGGCATGGCTCGAAATGTTGGCGGCATGGCTCGAAATGTTAGCGGCATGGCTCGAAATGTTGGCGGCATGGCTCCAAATGTTGGCGGCATGGCTCGAAATGTTGGCGGCATGGCTCCAAATGTTGGCGGCGTGGCTCCAAATGTTGGCGGTTTGGCTCGAAATGTTGGCGGCATGGCTCAAAATGTTGGCGGCGTGGTTCGAAATGTTGGCGGCATGGCTCGAAATGTTGGCGGCATGGCTCGAAATGTTGGCGGCATGGCTGGAAATGTTGACGGCATGGCTCGAAATGTTAGCGGCATGGCTCGAAATGTTAGCGGCATGGCTCGAAATCTTGGCGGCACGGCTCGAAATGTTGGCAGCATGGCTCGAAATGTTGGCGGCATGGTACGAAATGTTGGCGGCATGGCTCAAAATGATGACGGCATGGCTCGAAATGTTGGCGACATGGCTCGAAGTGTTGGCGGCATGGCTAGAAGTGTTGGCGGCATGGCTCAAAATGTTGGCGGCATGGCTTGAAATGTTGGCGGCATGGCTCGAAGTGTTGGCGGCATAGCTAGAAATGATGACGGCATGGCTCGAAATGTTGGCTATATGGCTCGAAATGTTGGCGGCATGGCTCCAAATGTTGGCGGCGTGGCTCCAAATGTTGGCGGTTTGGCTCGAAATGTTGGCGGCATGGCTCAAAATGTTGGCGGCGTGGTTCGAAATGTTGGCGGCATGGCTCGAAATGTTGGCGGCATGGCTCGAAATGTTGGCGGCATGGCTGGAAATGTTGACGGCATGGCTCGAAATGTTAGCGGCATGGCTCGAAATGTTGGCGGGATGGCTCAAAACGTTGGCGGCGTGGCTATAAATGTTGGCGGCGTGGCTCGAAATGTTGGCGGCATGGTTCGAAATGTTGGCGGCATGGCTCGAAATGTTGGCGGGATGGCTCAAAACGTTGGCGGCGTGGCTATAAATGTTGGCGGCGTGGCTCGAAATGTTGGCGGGATGGCTCAAAACGTTGGCGGCGTGGCTATAAATGTTGGCGGCGTGGCTCAAAATGTTGGCGACATGGCTCGAAATGTTGGCGGCATGGCTCGAAATGTTGGCGGCTTTTTTCGAAATGTTGGCGGCATGGCTCGAAATGTTGGCGGCATGGCTCGAAATGTTGGCGGCATGGCTCGATGTGTTATCGGCATAGCTCGAAATGTTGGCGGCATGGATCGAAATGTTGGCGGCATGGCTCGAAATGTTGGCGGCATGGCTCGAAATGTTGGTGACATGGCTCGAAATGTTGGCGGCATGACTCGAAATGTTGGCGGCATGGCTCGAAATGATGGCGGCATGGCTCAAAATGTTGGCGGCATGGCTCGAAATGTTTGCGGCATAGCTCGAAATGTTGGCGGCATAGCTCGAAATGTTGGCGGCATGGCTCGAAATGTTGGCGGCATGGCTGGAAATGTTGGCGGCATGGCTCGAAATGTTGGCGGCATGGCTCGAAATGTTGGCGGCGTGGCACGAAATGTTGGCGGCCTGGCTCGTAATGTTGGCGGCATGGCACGAAATGTTGGCGGCATGGCTCGAAATGTTGGCGGCAAGGCTCGAAATGTTGGCGGCATGGCTCGAAATGTTGGCGGCATGGCTCAAAATGTTGGCGGCATGGCTCGAAATGTTGGCGGCATGGGTCGAAATGTTGGCGGCATGTCTCGAAATGTTGGCGGCATGGCTCGAAGTGATGGCGGCATGGCTCGAGGTGTTAGCGGAATGGCTCGAAATGTTGGCGGCATGGCTCAAAATGTTGGCGGCATGGCTTGGAATGTTGGCGGCATGGCTCAAAGTGTTGGCGGCATAGCTATAAATGTTAGCGGCATGGCTCGAAATGTTGGCGGCATGGTTCGAAATGTTGGCGGCATGGCTCGATATGTTGGCGGCATGGCTCGAAATGTTGGCGACATGGCTCTAAATGTTGGCGGCATGGCTCGAAATGTTGGTGGCATGGCTCGAAATGTTGGCGGCATAGCTGGAAATGTTGGCGGCATGGCTCGAAATGTTGACGGCATGGCTCGAAATGTTTGCGGCATGGCTCGAAATGTTGGCGCCATGGCTCGAAATGTTGGCGTCATGGCTCGAAATGTTTTCGGCGTGGCTCGAAATGTTGGCGGCATGGCTCGAAATGTTGGCGGCATAGCTGGAAATGTTGGCGGCATAGCTCGAAATGTTGACGGCATGGCTCGAAATGTTGGCGGCATGGCTCGGAATGTTGGCGGCATAGCTGGAAATGTTGGCGGCATGGCTCGAAATGTTGGCGGCATGGCTCGAAATATTGACGGCATGGCTCGAAATATTTGCGGCATGGCTCGAAATGTTGGCGCTATGGCTCGAAATGTTGGCGGCATGGCTCGAAATTTTGGCGGCGTGGCTTTAAATGTTATCGGCATGGCTCGAAATGTTGGAGGCATGGCTCGAAATGTTGGCCGCATGGCTCCAAATGTTGGCGGCATGACTCGAAATGTTGACGGCATGGCTCGAAATGTTGGCGGCATGGCTCCAAATGTTGGCGGCATGACTAGAAATGTTGGCGGCATGGCTCGAAATATTAGCGGCAATGCTCGAAATGTTAGCGGCATGGATCGAAATGTTGGCGGCATAGCGCGACGTGTTGGCGGCATGGCTCCAAATGTTGGCGGCGTGGCTCCAAATGTTGGCGGTTTGGCTCGAAATGTTGGCGGCATGGCTCGAAATGTTGGCGGCATGGCTCGAAATGTTGGCGGCATGGCTGGAATTGTTGACGGCATGGCTCGAAATGTTAGCGGCATGGCTCGAAATGTTGGCGGCATGGCTCCAAATGTTGGCGGCATGGCTCGAAATGTTGGCGTCATAGCTCCAAATGTTGCAGGGTGGCTCGAAATGTTGGCGGCATGGCTCGAAATGTTGGCGGCATGGCTCGAAATGTTGGCAGCATGGCTCGAAATGTTGGCGGCATGGTACGAAATGTTGGCTGCATGGCTCAAAATGATGACGGCATGGCTCGAAATGTTGGCGACATGGCTCGAAGTGTTGGCGGCATGGCTAGAAGTGTTGGCGGCATGGCTCGAAATGTTGGCGGCATGGCTCGAAGTGTTGGCGGCGTGGCTCGAAATGTTGGCGGCATGGCTCGAAATGTTGGCGGCGCGGCTCCAAATTTTATCGGCATGGCTCGAAATTTTGGCTGCATGGCTCGAAATGTTGGCGGCATGGCTCGAAGCGTTGGCGGCATGGTTCGAAACTTTGGCGCCATGGCTCGAAATGTTGGCGTCATGACTCGAAATGTTTTCGGCGTGGCTCGAAATGTTGGCGGCATGGCTCGCAATGTTGGCGGCATAGCTGGAAATGTTGGCGGCATGGCTCGAAATGTTGACGGCATGACTCGAAATGTTGGCGGCATGGCTCGAAATGATGGCGGCATGGCTCTAAATGTTGGCGGCATTGCCCGAAATGTTGGCGACATGGCTCAAAATGTTGGCGGCTAGGCTCGAAATGTTGGCGGCATAGCTCGAAATGTTGGCGGCATGGCTCGAAATGTTGGCGGCATGGCTCGAAATGTTGGCGGCATGGCTGGAAATGTTGGCGGCATGGTTCGAAATGTTGGCGGCATGGCTCGAAATGTTGGCGGCGTGGCACGAAATGTTGGCGGCCTGGCTCGAAATGTTGGCGGCATGGCTCGAGGTGTTGGCGTCATGGCTCGAAATGTTGGCGGCATGGCTCGAAATGTTGGCGGCATGGCTGGAAGTGTTGGCGGCATGGCTCAAAATGTTGGCGGCATGGCTCGTAATGTTGGCAGCGTGGCACGAAATGTTGGCGGCATGGCTCGAAATGTTGGCGGCAAGGCTCGAAATGTTGGCGGCCTGGCTCAAAATGTCGGCGGCCTGGCTCGAAATGTTGGCGGCATGGCTCGAAATGTTGGCGGCATGTCTCAAAATGTTGGCGGCATGGCTCGAAGTGTTGGCGGCATGGCTCGAGGTGTTAGCGGAATGGCTCGAAATGTTGGTGGCATGGCTCAAAATGTTGGCGGCATGGCTTGAAATGTTGGCGGCATGGCTCGAAGTGTTGGCGGCATAGCTAGAAATGATGACGGCATGGCTCGAAATGTTGGCGATATGGCTCGAAGTGTTGGCGGCATGGCTTGAAATGTTGGCGGTATGGCTCGAAATGTTGGCGGCATTGTACGAAATGTTGGCGGCATGGCTCGAAATGATGACGACATGGCTCGCAAAGTTGGCGACATGGCTCAAAGTGTTGGCGGCATGGCTAGAAGTGTTGGCGGCATGGCTCGAAATGTTGGCGGCATGGCTCGAAGTGTTGGCGGCGTGGATCGAAATGTTGGCGGCATGGCTCGAAATGTTGGCTGCATGGCTCGAAATGTTGGCGGCATGGCTGGAAATGTTGGCGGCATGGTTCGAAATGTTGGCGGCATGGCTCGAAATGTTGGCGGCGTGGCACGAAATGTTGGCGGCCTGGCTCGAAATGTTGGCGGCATGGCTCGAGGTGTTGGCGTCATGGCTCGAAATGTTGGCGGCATGGCTCGTAATGTTGGCAGCGTGGCACGAAATGTTGGCGGCATGGCTCGAAATGTTGGCGGCAAGGCTCGAAATGTTGGCGGCCTGGCTCAAAATGTCGGCGGCCTGGCTCGAAATGTTGGCGGCATGGCTCGAAATGTTGGCGGCATGGCTCGAAATGTTGGCGGCATGGCTGGAAATGTTGACGGCATGGCTCGAAATGTTGGCGGCGTGGCACGAAATGTTGGCGGCCTGGCTCGAAATGTTGGCGGCATGGCTGGAAGTGTTGGCGGCATGGCTCAAAATGTTGGCGGCATGGCTCGTAATGTTGGCAGCGTGGCACGAAATGTTGGCGGCATGGCTCGAAATGTTGGCGGCAAGGCTCGAAATGTTGGCGGCCTGGCTCAAAATGTCGGCGGCCTGGCTCGAAATGTTGGCGGCATGGCACGAAATGTTGGCGGCATGGCTCGAAATGTTGGCGGCATGGCTGGAAATGTTGACGGCATGGCTCGAAATGTTAGCGGCATGGCTCGAAATGTTGGCGGCATGGCTCCAAATGTTGGCGGCATGGCTCGAAATGTTGGTGGCATGGCTCGAAATGTTGGCGGCATAGCTGGAAATGTTGGCGGCATGGCTCGAAATGTTGACGGCATGACTCGAAATGTTTGCGGCATGGCTCGAAATGTAGGCGCCATGGCTCGAAATGTTGGCGTCATGGCTCGAAATGTTTTCGGCGTGGCTCGAAATGTTGGCGGCATGGCTCGAAATGTTGGCGGCATAGCTGGAAATGTTGGCGGCATAGCTCGAAATGTTGACGGCATGGCTCGAAATGTTGGCGGCATGGCTCGGAATGTTGGCGGCATAGCTGGAAATGTTGGCGGCATGGCTCGAAATGTTGGCGGCATGGCTCTAAATGTTGGCCGCATGGCTCCAAATGTTGGCGGCATGACTCGAAATGTTGACGGCATGGCTCGAAATGTTGGCGGCATGGCTCCAAATGTTGGCGGCATGACTAGAAATGTTGGCGGCATGGCTCGAAATATTAGCGGCAATGCTCGAAATGTTAGCGGCATGGATCGAAATGTTGGCGGCATAGCGCGACGTGTTGGCGGCATGGCTCCAAATGTTGGCGGCATGGCTCCAAATGTTGGCGGCGTGGCTCCAAATTTTGGCGGTTTGGCTCGAAATGTTGGCGGCATGGCTCGAAATGTTGGCGGCATGGCTCAAAATGTTGGCGGCGTGGTTCGAAATGTTGGCGGCATGGCTCGAAATGTTGGCGGCATGGCTCGAAATGTTGGCGGCATGGCTGGAAATGTTGACGGCATGGCTCGAAATGTTAGCGGCATGGCTCGAAATGTTGGCGGCATGGCTCCAAATGTTGGCGGCATGGCTCGAAATGTTGGTGGCATGGCTCGAAATGTTGGCGGCATAGCTGGAAATGTTGGCGGCATGGCTCGAAATGTTGACGGCATGACTCGAAATGTTTGCGGCATGGCTCGAAATGTTGGCGCCATGGCTCGAAATGTTGGCGTCATGGCTCGAAATGTTTTCGGCGTGGCTCGAAATGTTGGCGGCATGGCTCGAAATGTTGGCGGCATAGCTGGAAATGTTGGCGGCATAGCTCGAAATGTTGACGGCATGGCTCGAAATGTTGGCGGCATGGCTCGGAATGTTGGCGGCATAGCTGGAAATGTTGGCGGCATGGCTCGAAATGTTGGCGGCATGGCTCGAAATATTGACGGCATGGCTCGAAATGTTGGCGGCATGGCTCGGAATGTTGGCGGCATAGCTGGAAATGTTGGCGGCATGGCTCGAAATGTTGGCGCCATGGCTCGAAATGTTGGCGGCATGGCTCGAAATTTTGGCGGCGTGGCTTTAAATGTTATCGGCATGGCTCGAAATGTTGGAGGCATGGCTCGAAATGTTGGCGTCATGGCTCGAAATCTTGGCGGCATGGCTCTAAATGTTGGCCGCATGGCTCCAAATGTTGGCGGCATGACTCGAAATGTTGACGGCATGGCTCGAAATGTTGGCGGCATGGCTCCAAATGTTGGCGGCATGACTAGAAATGTTGGCGGCATGGCTCGAAATATTAGCGGCAATGCTCAAAATGTTAGCGGCATGGATCGAAATGTTGGCGGCATAGCGCGACGTGTTGGCGGCATGGCTCCAAATGTTGGCGGCATGGCTCCAAATGTTGGCGGCGTGGCTCCAAATGTTGGCGGTTTGGCTCGAAATGTTGGCGGCATGGCTCGAAATGTTGGCGGCATGGCTCAAAATGTTGGCGGCGTGGTTCGAAATGTTGGCGGCATGGCTCGAAATGTTGGCGGCATGGCTCGAAATGTTAGCGGCATGGCTCGAAATGTTGGCGGCATGGCTCCAAATGTTGGCGGCATGGCTCGAAATGTTGGCGGCATGGCTCCAAATGTTGGCGGCGTGGCTCCAAATGTTGGCGGTTTGGCTCGAAATGTTGGCGGCATGGCTCAAAATGTTGGCGGCGTGGTTCGAAATGTTGGCGGCATGGCTCGAAATGTTGGCGGCATGGCTCGAAATGTTGGCGGCATGGCTGGAAATGTTGACGGCATGGCTCGAAATGTTAGCGGCATGGCTCGAAATGTTAGCGGCATGGCTCGAAATCTTGGCGGCACGGCTCGAAATGTTGGCAGCATGGCTCGAAATGTTGGCGGCATGGTACGAAATGTTGGCGGCATGGCTCAAAATGATGACGGCATGGCTCGAAATGTTGGCGACATGGCTCGAAGTGTTGGCGGCATGGCTAGAAGTGTTGGCGGCATGGCTCAAAATGTTGGCGGCATGGCTTGAAATGTTGGCGGCATGGCTCGAAGTGTTGGCGGCATAGCTAGAAATGATGACGGCATGGCTCGAAATGTTGGCTATATGGCTCGAAATGTTGGCGGCATGGCTCCAAATGTTGGCGGCGTGGCTCCAAATGTTGGCGGTTTGGCTCGAAATGTTGGCGGCATGGCTCAAAATGTTGGCGGCGTGGTTCGAAATGTTGGCGGCATGGCTCGAAATGTTGGCGGCATGGCTCGAAATGTTGGCGGCATGGCTGGAAATGTTGACGGCATGGCTCGAAATGTTAGCGGCATGGCTCGAAATGTTAGCGGCATGGCTCGAAATCTTGGCGGCACGGCTCGAAATGTTGGCAGCATGGCTCGAAATGTTGGCGGCATGGTACGAAATGTTGGCGGCATGGCTCAAAATGATGACGGCATGGCTCGAAATGTTGGCGACATGGCTCGAAGTGTTGGCGGCATGGCTAGAAGTGTTGGCGGCATGGCTCAAAATGTTGGCGGCATGGCTTGAAATGTTGGCGGCATGGCTCGAAGTGTTGGCGGCATAGCTAGAAATGATGACGGCATGGCTCGAAATGTTGGCTATATGGCTCGAAGTGTTGGCGGCATGGCTAGAAGTGTTGGCGGCATGGCTCGAAATGTTGGCGGCATGGTACGAAATGTTGGCGGCATGGCTCGAAATGATGACGGCATGGCTCGAAATTGTTGGCGACATGGCTCGAAGTGATGGCGGCATGGCTAGAAGTGTTGGCGGCATGGCTCGAAATGTTGGCGGCATGGCTCGAAATTTTGGCGGCATGGCTCGAAATGTTGGCGGCAAGGCTCGAAGTGTTGGCGGCATGGTTCGAAATGTTGGCGGCATGGCTCCAAGTGTTGACGGCATGGCTAGAAATATTGGCGGCATGGCTAGAAATGTTGGCGGCATGGTTCGAAATGTTGGCGGCATGGCTCGAAATGTTGGCGGGATGGCTCAAAACGTTGGCGGCGTGGCTATAAATGTTGGCGGCGTGGCTCAAAATGTTGGCGACATGGCTCGAAATGTTGGCGGCATGGCTCGAAATGTTGGCGGCTTTTTTCGAAATGTTGGCGGCATGGCTCGAAATGTTGGCGGCATGGCTCGAAATGTTGGCGGCATGGCTCGAAGTGTTATCGGCATAGCTCGAAATGTTGGCGGCATGGATCGAAATGTTGGCGGCATTGCTCGAAATGTTGGCGGCATGGCTCGAAATGTTGGTGACATGGCTCGAAATGTTGGCGGCATGTCTCGAAATGTTGGCGGCATGGCTCGAAATGATGGCGGCATGGCTCAAAATGTTGGCGGCATGGCTCGAAATGTTTGCGGCATAGCTCGAAATGTTGGCGGCATGGCTCGAAATGTTGGCGGCATGGCTCGAAATGTTGGCGGCATGACTGGAAATGTTGGCGGCATGGCTCGAAATGTTGGCGGCATGGCTCGAAATGTTGGCGGCGTGGCACGAAATGTTGGCGGCCTGGCTCGAAATGTTGGCGGCATGGCTCGAGGTGTTGGCGTCATGGCTCGAAATGTTGGCGGCATGGCTCGAAATGTTGGCGGCATGGCTGGAAGTGTTGGCGGCATGGCTCAAAATGTTGGCGGCATGGTTCGAAATGTTGGTAGCGTGGCACGAAATGTTGGCGGCATGGCTCGAAATGTTGGCGGCAAGGCTCGAAATGTTGGCGGCATGGCTCGAAATGTTGGCGGCATGGCTCAAAATGTTGGCGGCATGGCTCGAAATGTTGGCGGCATGGGTCGAAATGTTGGCGGCATGTCTCGAAATGTTGGCGGCATGGCTCGAAGTGATGGCGGCATGGCTCGAGGTGTTAGCGGAATGGCTCGAAATGTTGGCGGCATGGCTCAAAATGTTGGCGGCATGGCTTGAAATGTTGGCGGCATGGCTCAAAGTGTTGGCGGCATAGCTATAAATGTTAGCGGCATGGCTCGAAATGTTGGCGGCATGGTTCGAAATGTTGGCGGCATGGCTCGAAATGTTGGCGGCATGGCTCTAAATGTTGGCGGCATGGCTCGAAATGTTGGTGGCATGGCTCGAAATGTTGGCGGCATAGCTGGAAATGTTGGCGGCATGGCTCGAAATGTTGACGGCATGGCTCGAAATGTTTGCGGCATGGCTCGAAATGTTGGCGCCATGGCTCGAAATGTTGGCGTCATGGCTCGAAATGTTTTCGGCGTGGCTCGAAATGTTGGCGGCATGGCTCGAAATGTTGGCGGCATAGCTGGAAATGTTGGCGGCATAGCTCGAAATGTTGACGGCATGGCTTGAAATGTTGGCGGCATGGCTCGGAATGTTGGCGGCATAGCTGGAAATGTTGGCGGCATGGCTCGAAATGTTGGCGGCATGGCTCGAAATATTGACGGCATGGCTCGAAATGTTTGCGGCATGGCTCGAAATGTTGGCGCCATGGCTCGAAATGTTGGCGGCATGGCTCGAAATTTTGGCGGCGTGGCTTTAAATGTTATCGGCATGGCTCGAAATGTTGGAGGCATGGCTCGAAATGTTGGAGTCATGGCTCGAAATCTTGGCGGCATGGCTCTAAATGTTGGCCGCATGGCTCCAAATGTTGGCGGCATGACTCGAAATGTTGACGGCATGGCTCGAAATGTTGGCGGCATGGCTCCAAATGTTGGCGGCATGACTAGAAATGTTGGCGGCATGGCTCGAAATATTAGCGGCAATGCTCGAAATGTTAGCGGCATGGATCGAAATGTTGGCGGCATAGCGCGACGTGTTGGCGGCATGGCTCCAAATGTTGGCGGCATGGCTCCAAATGTTGGCGGCGTGGCTCCAAATGTTGGCGGTTTGGCTCGAAATGTTGGCGGCATGGCTCGAAATGTTGGCGGCATGGCTCAAAATGTTGGCGGCGTGGTTCGAAATGTTGGCTACATGGCTCGAAATGTTGGCGGCATGGCTCGAAATGTTGGCGGCATGGCTGGAAATGTTGACGGCATGGCTCGAAATGTTAGCGGCATGGCTCGAAATGTTGGCGGCATGGCTCCAAATGTTGGCGGCTTGGCTCGAAATGTTGGCGTCATAGCTCCAAATGTTGCAGGGTGGCTCGAAATGTTGGCGGCATGGCTCGAAATGTTGGCGGCATGGCTCAAAATGTTGGCAGCATGGCTCGAAATGTTGGCGGCATGGTACGAAATGTTGGCGGCATGGCTCAAAATGATGACGGCATGGCTCGAAATGTTGGCGACATGGCTCGAAGTGTTGGCGGCATGGCTAGAAGTGTTGGCGGCATGGCTCGAAATGTTGGCGGCATGGCTCGAAGTGTTGGCGGCGTGACTCGAAATGTTGGCGGCATGGCTCGAAATGTTGGCGGCGCGGCTCCAAATTTTGGCGGCATGGCTCGAAATTTTGGCTGCATGGCTCGAAATGTTGGCGGCATGGCTCGAAGCGTTGGCGGCATGGTTCGAAACGTTGGCGCCATGGCTCGAAATGTTGGCGTCATGACTCGAAATGTTTTCGGCGTGGCTCGAAATGTTGGCGGCATGGCTCGAAATGTTGGCGGCATAGCTGGAAATGTTGGCGGCATGGCTCGAAATGTTGACGCCATGACTCGAAATGTTGGCGGCATGGCTCGAAATGATGGCGGCATGGCTCGAAATGTTGGCGGCATTGCCCGAAATGTTGGCGACATGGCTCAAAATGTTGGCGGCTAGGCTCGAAATGTTTGCGGCATAGCTCGAAATGTTGGCGGCATGCCTCGAAATGTTGGCGGCATGGCTCGAAATGTTGGCGGCATGGCTGGAAATGTTGGCGGCATGGTTCGAAATGTTGGCGGCATGCCTCGAAATGGTGGCGGCGTGGCACGAAATGTTGGCGGCCTGGCTCGAAATGTTGGCGGCATGGCTCGAGGTGTTGGCGTCATGGCTCGAAATGTTGGCGGCATGGCTCGAAATGTTGGCGGCATGGCTAGAAGTGTTGGCGGCATGGCTCAAAATGTTGGCGGCATGGCTCGTAATGTTGGCAGCGTGGCACGAAATGTTGGCGGCATGGCTCGAAATGTTGGCGGCAAGGCTCGAAATGTTGGCGGCATGGCTCGAAATGTTGGCGGCATGGCTCAAAATGTCGGCGGCCTGGCTCGAAATGTTGGCGGCATGGCTCGAAATGTTGGCGGCATGGCTCGAAATGTTGGCGGCATGGCTGGAAATGTTGGCGGCATGGTTCGAAATGTTGGCGGCATGCCTCGAAATGGTGGCGGCGTGGCACGAAATGTTGGCGGCCTGGCTCGAAATGTTGGCGGCATGGCTCGAAATGTTGGCGGCATGGCTCGAAATGTTGGCGGCATGGCTGGAAATGTTGGCGGCATGGTTCGAAATGTTGGCGGCATGCCTCGAAATGGTGGCGGCGTGGCACGAAATGTTGGCGGCCTGGCTCGAAATGTTGGCGGCATGGCTCGAGGTGTTGGCGTCATGGCTCGAAATGTTGGCGGCATGGCTCGAAATGTTGGCGGCATGGCTAGAAGTGTTGGCGGCATGGCTCAAAATGTTGGCGGCATGGCTCGTAATGTTGGCAGCGTGGCACGAAATGTTGGCGGCATGGCTCGAAATGTTGGCGGCAAGGCTCGAAATGTTGGCGGCATGGCTCGAAATGTTGGCGGCATGGCTCAAAATGTCGGCGGCCTGGCTCGAAATGTTGGCGGCATGGCTCGAAATGTTGGCGGCATGTCTCAAAATGTTGGCGGCATGGCTCGAAGTGTTGGCGGCATGGCTCGAGGTGTTAGCGGAATGGCTCGAAATGTTGGTGGCATGGCTCAAAATGTTGGCGGCATGGCTTGAAATGTTGGCGGCATGGCTCGAAGGGTTGGCGGCATAGCTAGAAATGATGACGGCATGGCTCGAAATGTTGGCGATATGGCTCGAAGTGTTGGCGGCATGGCTTGAAGTGTTGGCGGCATGGCTCGAAATGTTGGCGGCATGGTACGAAATGTTGGCGTCATGGCTCGAAATGATGACGACATGGCTCGCAAAGTTGGCGACATGGCTCGAAGTGTTGGCGGCATGGCTAGAAGTGTTGGCGGCATGGCTCGAAATGTTGGCGGCATGGCTCGAAGTGTTGGCGGCGTGGATCGAAATGTTGGCGGCATGGCTCGAAATGTTGGCGGCACGGCTCGAAATGTTGGCGGCATGGCTCGAAATCTTGGCTGCATGGCTCGAAATGTTGGCGGCATGGCTCGAAATTTTGGCGGCATGGCTCGAAATGTTGGCGGCAAGGCTCGAAGTGTTGGCGGCATGGTTCGAAATGTTGGCGGCATGGCTCGAAATGTTGGCGGCATGGCTCGAAATGTTGGCGGCAAGGCTCGAAATGTTGGCGGCATGGCTCGAAATGTTGGCGGCATGGCTCAAAATGTTGGCGGCATGGCTCGAAATGTTGGCGGCATGGCTCGAAATGTTGGCGGCATGTCTCGAAATGTTGGCGGCATGGCTCGAAGTGTTGGCGGCATGGCTCGAGATGTTAGCGGAATGGCTCGAAATGTTGGCGGCATGGCTCAAAATGTTGGCGGCATGGCTTGAAATGTTGGCGGCATGGCTCGAAGTGTTGGCGGCATAGCTAGAAATGATGACGGCATGGCTCGAAATGTTGGCGATATGGCTCGAAGTGTTGGCGGCATGGCTAGAAGTGTTGGCGTCATGGCTCGAAATGTTGGCGGCATGGTACGAAATGTTGGCGGCATGGCTCGAAATGATGTCGGCATGGCTCGAAATGTTGGCGACATGGCTCGAAGTGTTGGCGGCATGGCTAGAAGTGTTGGCGGCATGGCTCGAAATGTTGGCGGCATGGCTCGAAGTGTTGACGGCGTGGCTCGAAATGTTGGCGGCATGGCTCGAAATTTTGGCTGCATGGCTCGAAATGTTGGCGGCATGGCTCGAAATGTTGGCGGCATGGCTCCAAGTGTTGACGGCATGGCTAGAAATGTTAGCGGCATAGCTAGAAATGTTGGCGGCATGGTTCGAAATGTTGGCGGCATGGCTCGAAATGTTGGCGGGATGGCTCAAAACGTTGGCGGCGTGGCTATAAATGTTGGCGGCGTGGCTCAAAATGTTGGCGACATGGCTCGAAATGTTGGCGGCATGGCTCGAAATGTTGGCGGCTTTTTTCGAAATGTTGTCGGCATGGCTCGAAATGTTGGCGGCATGGCTCGACATGTTGGCGGCATGGCTGGAAATGTTGGCGGCATTGCTCGAAATGTTGGCGGCATGGCTCGAAATGTTGGCGGCATGGCTCGAAATAGCGGAATGACTCAAAATGTTGGCGGCATGGCTCGAAGTGTTATCGGCATAGCTCGAAATGTTGGCGGCATGGATCGAAATGTTGGCGGCATGGCTCGAAATGTTGGCGGCATGGCTCGAAATGTTGGTGACATGGCTCGAAATGTTGGCGGCATGACTCGAAATGTTGGCGGCATGGCTCGAAATGATGGCGGCATGGCTCGAAATGTTGGCGGCATTGCCCGAAATGTTGGCGGCATGGCTCAAAATGTTGGCGGCATGGCTCGAAATGTTTGCGGCATAGCTCGAAATGTTGGCGGCATGGCTCAAAATGTTGGCGGCATGGCTCGAAATGTTGGCGGCATGGCTGGATATGTTGGCGGCATGGCTCGAAATGTTGGCGGCATGGCTCGAAATGTTGGCGGCGTGGCACGAAATGTTGGCGGCCTGGCTCGAAATGTTGGCGGCATGGCTCGAGGTGTTGACGTCATGGCTCGAAATGTTGGCGGCATGGCTCGAAATGTTGGCGGCATGGCTGGAAGTGTTGGCGGCATGGCTCAAAATGTTGGCGGCATGGTTCGAAATGTTGGTAGCGTGGCACGAAATGTTGGCGGCATGGCTCGAAATGTTGGCGGCAAAGCTCGAAATGTTGGCGGCATGGCTCAAAATGTTGGCGGCATGGCTCGAAATGTTGGCGGCATGGGTCGAAATGTTGGCGGCATGTCTCGAAATGTTGGCGGCATGGCTCGAAGTGATGGCGGCATGGCTCGAGGTGTTAGCGGAATGGCTCGAAATGTTGGCGGCATGGCTCAAAATGTTGGCGGCATGGCTTGAAATGTTGGCGGCATGGCTCAAAGTGTTGGCGGCATAGCTATAAATGTTAGCGGCATGGCTCGAAATGTTGGCGGAATGGCTCGAAATGTTGGCGGCATGGCTCGATATGTTGACGGCATGGCTCGAAATGTTGGCGGCATGGCTCTAAATGTTGGCGGCATGGCTCGAAATGTTGGTGGCATGGCTCGAAATGTTGGCGGCATAGCTGGAAATGTTGGCGGCATGGCTCGAAATGTTGACGGCATGGCTCGAAATGTTTGCGGCATGGCTCGAAATGTTGGCGCCATGGCTCGAAATGTTGGCGGCATGGCTCGAAATATTGACGGCATGGCTCGAAATGTTTGCGGCATGGCTCGAAATGTTGGCGCCATGGCTCGAAATATTGACGGCATGGCTCGAAATGTTTGCGGCATGGCTCGAAATGTTGGCGCCATGGCTCGAAATGTTTTCGGCGTGGCTCGAAATGTTGGCGGCATGGCTCGAAAGGTTGGCGGCATAGCTGGAAATGTTGGCGGCATAGCTCGAAATGTTGACGGCATGGCTCGAAATGTTGGCGGCATGGCTCGGAATGTTGGCGGCATAGCTGGAAATGTTGGCGGCATGGCTCGAAATGTTGGCGGCATGGCTCGAAATATTGACGGCATGGCTCGAAATGTTTGCGGCATGGCTCGAAATGTTGGCGCCATGGCTCGAAATGTTGGCGGCATGGCTCGAAATTTTGGCGGCGTGGCTTTAAATGTTATCGGCATGGCTCGAAATGTTATCGGCATGGCTCGAAATGTTGGAGGCATGGCTCTAAATGTTGGCCGCATGGCTCCAAATGTTGGCGGCATGACTCGAAATGTTGACGGCATGGCTCGAAATGTTGGCGGCATGGCTCCAAATGTTGGCGGCATGACTAGAAATGTTGGCGGCATGGCTCGAAATATTAGCGGCAATGCTCGAAATGTTAGCGGCATGGATCGAAATGTTGGCGGCATAGCGCGACGTGTTGGCGGCATGGCTCCAAATGTTGGCGGCATGGCTCCAAATGTTGGCGGCGTGGCTCCAAATGTTGGCGGTTTGGCTCGAAATGTTGGCGGCATGGCTCGAAATGTTGGCGGCATGGCTCAAAATGTTGACGGCGTGGCTCGAAATGTTGGCGGCATGGCTCGAAATGTTGGCGGCATGGCTCGAAATGTTGGCGGCATGGCTGGAAATGTTGACGGCATGGCTCGAAATGTTAGCGGCATGGCTCGAAATGTTGGCGGCATGGCTCCAAATGTTGGCGGCATGGCTCGAAATGTTGGCGTCATAGCTCCAAATGTTGCAGGGTGGCTCGAAATGTTGGCGCCATGGCTCGAAATGTTGGCGGCATGGCTCGAAATGATGACGGCATGGCTCGAAATGTTGGCGACATGGCTCGAAGTGTTGGCGCCATGGCTCGAAATGTTGGCGGCATGGCTCGGAATGTTGGCGGCATAGCTGGAAATGTTGGCGGCATGGCTCGAAATGTTGGCGGCATGGCTCGAAATATTGACGGCATGGCTCGAAATGTTTGCGGCATGGCTCGAAATGTTGGCGCCATGGCTCTAAATGTTGGCGGCATGGCTTGAAATGATGACGGCATGGTTCGAAATGTTGGCGACATGGCTCGAAGTGTTGGCGGCATGGCTAGAAGTGTTGGCGGCATGGCTCGAAATGTTGGCGGCATGGCTCGAAATTTTGGCTGCATGGCTCGAAATGTTGGCGGCATGGCTCGAAATTTTGGCGGCATGGCTCGAAATGTTGGCGGCAAGGCTCGAAGTGTTGGCGGCATGGTTCGAAATGTTGGCGGCATGGCTCCAAGTGTTGACGGTATGGCTAGAAATATTGGCGGCATGGCTAGAAATGTTGGCGGCATGGTTCGAAATGTTGGCGGCATGGCTCGAAATGTTGGCGGGATGGCTCAAAACGTTGGCGGCGTGGCTATAAATGTTGGCGGCGTGGCTCAAAATGTTGGCGACATGGCTCGAAATGTTGGCGGCATGGCTCGAAATGTTGGCGGCTTTTTTCGAAATGTTGGCGGCATGGCTCGAAATGTTGGCGGCATGGCTCGAAATGTTGGCGGCATGGCTCGAAGTGTTATCGGCATAGCTCGAAATGTTGGCGGCATGGATCGAAATGTTGGCGGCATGGCTCGAAATGTTGGCGGCATGGCTCGAAATGTTGGTGACATGGCTCGAAATGTTGGCGGCATGACTCGAAATGTTGGCGGCATGGCTCGAAATGATGGCGGCATGGCTCAAAATGTTGGCGGCATGGCTCGAAATGTTTGCGGCATAGCTCGAAATGTTGGCGGCATGGCTCGAAATGTTGGCGGCATGGCTCGAAATGTTGGCGGCATGGCTGGAAATGTTGGCGGCATGGCTCGAAATGTTGGCGGCATGGCTCGAAATGTTGGCGGTGTGGCACGAAATGTTGGCGGCCTGGCTCGAAATGTTGGCGGCATGGCTCGAGGTGTTGGCGTCATGGCTCGAAATGTTAGCGGCATGGCTCGAAATGTTGGCGGCATGGCTGGAAGTGTTGGCGGCATGGCTCAAAATGTTGGCGGCATGGTTCGAAATGTTGGTAGCGTGGCACGAAATGTTGGCGGCATGGCTCGAAATGTTGGCGGCAAGGCTCGAAATGTTGGCGGCATGGCTCGAAATGTTGGCGGCATGGCTCAAAATGTTGGCGGCATGGCTCGAAATGTTGGCGGCATGGCTCGAAATGTTGGCGGCATGTCTCGAAATGTTGGCGGCATGGCTCGAAGTGATGGCGACATGGCTCGAGGTGTTAGCGGAATGGCTCGAAATGTTGGCGGCATGGCTCAAAATGTTGGCGGCATGGCTTGAAATGTTGGCGGCATGGCTCAAAGTGTTGGCGGCATAGCTATAAATGTTAGCGGCATGGCTCGAAATGTTGGCGGCATGGTTCGAAATGTTGGCGGCATGGCTCGAAATGTTGGCGGCATGGCTCTAAATGTTGGCGGCATGGCTCGAAATGTTGGTGGCATGGCTCGAAATGTTGGCGGCATAGCTGGAAATGTTGGCGGCATGGCTCGAAATGTTGACGGCATGGCTCGAAATGTTTGCGGCATGGCTCGAAATGTTGGCGCCATGGCTCGAAATGTTGGCGTCATGGCTCGAAATGTTTTCGGCGTGGCTCGAAATGTTGGCGGCATGGCTCGAAATGTTGGCGGCATAGCTGGAAATGTTGGCGGCATAGCTCGAAATGTTGACGGCATGGCTTGAAATGTTGGCGGCATGGCTCGGAATGTTGGCGGCATAGCTGGAAATGTTGGCGGCATGGCTCGAAATGTTGGCGGCATGGCTCGAAATATTGACGGCATGGCTCGAAATGTTTGCGGCATGGCTCGAAATGTTGGCGCCATGGCTCGAAATGTTATCGGCATGGCTCGAAATTTTGGCGGCGTGGCTTTAAATGTTATCGGCATGGCTCGA
This sequence comes from Agriotes lineatus, assembly GCA_940337035.1. NCBI lineage: Eukaryota > Metazoa > Arthropoda > Insecta > Coleoptera > Elateridae > Agriotes > Agriotes lineatus. The sequence goes on from OW679200.1 coordinate 143,867,519, forward strand.
AATGTTGGAGGCATGGCTCGAAATGTTGGCGTCATGGCTCGAAATCTTGGCGGCATGGCTCTAAATGTTGGCCGCATGGCTCCAAATGTTGGCGGCATGACTCGAAATGTTGACGGCATGGCTCGAAATGTTGGCGGCATGGCTCCAAATGTTGGCGGCATGACTAGAAATGTTGGCGGCATGGCTCGAAATATTAGCGGCAATGCTCGAAATGTTAGCGGCATGGATCGAAATGTTGGCGGCATAGCGCGACGTGTTGGCGGCATGGCTCCAAATGTTGGCGGCATGGCTCCAAATGTTGGCGGCGTGGCTCCAAATGTTGGCGGTTTGGCTCGAAATGTTGGCGGCATGGCTCGAAATGTTGGCGGCATGGCTCAAAATGTTGGCGGCGTGGTTCGAAATGTTGGCGGCATGGCTCGAAATGTTGGCGGCATGGCTCGAAATGTTGGCGGCATGGCTGGAAATGTTGACGGCATGGCTCGAAATGTTAGCGGCATGGCTCGAAATGTTGGCGGCATGGCTCCAAATGTTGGCGGCATGGCTCGAAATGTTGGCGTCATAGCTCCAAATGTTGCAGGGTGGCTCGAAATGTTGGCGGCATGGCTCGAAATGTTGGCGGCATGGCTCGAAATGTTGGCAGCATGGCTCGAAATGTTGGCGGCATGGTACGAAATGTTGGCGGCATGGCTCAAAATGATGACGGCATGGCTCGAAATGTTGGCGACATGGCTCGAAGTGTTGGCGGCATGGCTAGAAGTGTTGGCGGCATGGCTCGAAATGTTGGCGGCATGGCTCGAAGTGTTGGCGGCGTGGCTCGAAATGTTGGCGGCATGGCTCGAAATGTTGGCGGCGCGGCTCCAAATTTTGGCGGCATGGCTCGAAATTTTGACTGCATGGCTCGAAATGTTGGCGGCATGGCTTGAAGCGTTGGCGGCATGGTTCGAAACGTTGGCGCCATGGCTCGAAATGTTGGCGTCATGACCCGAAATGTTTTCGGCGTGGCTCGAAATGTTGGCGGCATGGCTCGAAATGTTGGCGGCATAGCTGGAAATGTTGGCGGCATTGCCCGAAATGTTGGCGACATGGCTCAAAATGTTGGCGGCTAGGCTCGAAATGTTGGCGGCATAGCTCGAAATGTTGGCGGCATGGCTCGAAATGTTGGCGGCATGGCTCGAAAGGTTGGCGGCATGGCTGGAAATGTTGGCGGCATGGTTCGAAATGTTGGCGGCATGGCTCGAAATGTTGGCGGCGTGGCACGAAATGTTGGCGGCCTGGCTCGAAATGTTGGCGGCATGGCTCGAGGTGTTGGCGTCATGGCTCGAAATGTTGGCGGCATGGCTCGAAATGTTGGCGGCATGGCTGGAAGTGTTGGCGGCATGGCTCAAAATGTTGGCGGCATGGCTCGTAATGTTTGGCAGCGTAGCACGAAATGTTGGCGCATGGCTCGAAATGTTGGCGGCAAGGCTCGAAATGTTGGCGGCATGGCTCGAAATGTTGGCGGCATGGCTCAAAATGTCGGCGGCCTGGCTCGAAATGTTGGCGGCATGGCTCGAAATGTTGGCGGCATGTCTCAAAATGTTGGCGGCATGGCTCGAAGTGTTGTCGGCATGGCTCGAGGTGTTAGCGGAATGGCTCGAAATGTTGGTGGCATCGCTCAAAATGTTGGCGGCACGGCTTGAAATGTTGGCGGCATGGCTCGAAGTGTTGGCGGCATAGCTAGAAATGATGACGGCATGGCTCGAAATGTTGGCGATATGGCTCGAACTGTTGGCGGCATGGCTTGAAGTGTTGGCGGCATTGCTCGAAATGTTGGCGACATGGTACGAAATGTTGGCGGCATGGCCCGAAATGATGACGACATGGCTCGCAAAGTTGGCGACATGGCTCGAAGTGTTGGCGGCATGGCTAGAAGTGTTGGCGGCATGGCTCGAAATGTTGGCGGCATGGCTCGAAGTGTTGGCGGCGTGGATCGAAATGTTGGCGGCATGGCTCGAAATGTTGGCGGCACGGCTCGAAATGTTGGCGGCATGGCTCGAAATCTTGGCTGCATGGCTCGAAATGTTGGCGGCATGGCTCGAAATTTTGGCGGCATGGCTCGAAATGTTGGCGGCAAGGCTCGAAGTGTTGGCGGCATGGTTCGAAATGTTGGCGGCATGGCTCGAAATGTTGGCGGCAAGGCTCGAAATGTTGGCGGCATGGCTCGAAATGTTGGCGGCATGGCTCAAAATGTTGGCGGCATGGCTCGAAATGTTGGCGGCAAGGCTCGAAATGTTGGCGGCATGGCTCGAAATGTTGGCGGCATGGCTCAAAATGTTGGCGGCATGGCTCGAAATGTTGGCGGCATAGCTCGAAATGTTGGCGGCATGTCTCGAAATGTTGGCGGCATGGCTCGAAGTGTTGGCGGCATGGCTCGAGATGTTAGCGGAATGGCTCGAAATGTTGGCGGCATGGCTCAAAATGTTGGCGGCATGGCTTGAAATGTTGGCGGCATGGCTCGAAGTGTTGGCGGCATAGCTAGAAATGATGACGGCATTGCTCGAAATGTTGGCGATATGGCTCGAAGTGTTGGCGGCATGGCTAGAAGTGTTGGCGTCATGGCTCGAAATGTTGGCGGCATGGTACGAAATGTTGGCGGCATGGCTCGAAATGATGACGGCATGACTCGAAATGTTGGCGACATGGTTCGAAGTGTTGGCGGCATGGCTAGAAGTGTTGGCGGCATGGCTCGAAATGTTGGCGGCATGGCTCGAAGTGTTGGCGGCGTGGCTCGAAATGTTGGCGGCATGGCTCGAAATTTTGGCTGCATGGCTCGAAATGTTGGCGGCATGGCTCGAAATGTTGGCGGCATGGCTCCAAGTGTTGACGGCATGGCTAGAAATGTTAGCGGCATAGCTAGAAATGTTGGCGGCATGGTTCGAAATGTTGGCGGCATGGCTCGAAATGTTGGCGGGATGGCTCAAAACGTTGGCGGCGTGGCTCGAAATGTTGGCAGCATGGCTCGAAATGTTGGCGGCATGGTACGAAATGTTGGCGGCATGGCTCGAAATGTTGGCGGCATGGCTCCAAATGTTGGCGGCATGGCTCGAAATGTTGGCGTCATAGCTCCAAATGTTGCAGGGTGGCTCGAAATGTTGGCGGCATGGCTCGAAATGTTGGCGGCATGGCTCGAAATGTTGGCAGCATGGCTCGAAATGTTGGCGGCATGGTACGAAATGTTGGCGGCATGGCTCAAAATGATGACGGCATGGCTCGAAATGTTGGCGACATGGCTCGAAGTGTTGGCGGCATGGCTAGAAGTGTTGGCGGCATGGCTCGAAATGTTGGCGGCATGGCTCGAAGTGTTGGCGGCGTGGCTCGAAATGTTGGCGGCATGACTCGAAATGTTGGCGGCGCGGCTCCAAATTTTGGCGGCATGGCTCGAAATTTTGACTGCATGGCTCGAAATGTTGGCGGCATGGCTTGAAGCGTTGGCGGCATGGTTCGAAACGTTGGCGCCATGGCTCGAAATGTTGGCGTCATGACCCGAAATGTTTTCGGCGTGGCTCGAAATGTTGGCGGCATGGCTCGAAATGTTGGCGGCATAGCTGGAAATGTTGGCGGCATGGCTCGAAATGTTGACGCCATGACTCGAAATGTTGGCGGCATGGCTCGAAATGATGGCGGCATGGCTCGAAATGTTGGCGGCATTGCCCGAAATGTTGGCGACATGGCTCAAAATGTTGGCGGCTAGGCTCGAAATGTTGGCGGCATAGCTCGAAATGTTGGCGGCATGGCTCGAAATGTTGGCGGCATGGCTCGAAATGTTGGCGGCATGGCTGGAAATGTTGGCGGCATGGTTCGAAATGTTGGCGGCATGGCTCGAAATGTTGGCGGCGTGGCACGAAATGTTGGCGGCCTGGCTCGAAATGTTGGCGGCATGGCTCGAGGTGTTGGCGTCATGGCTCGAAATGTTGGCGGCATGGCTCGAAATGTTGGCGGCATGGCTGGAAGTGTTGGCGGCATGGCTCAAAATGTTGGCGGCATGGCTCGTAATGTTTGGCAGCGTGGCACGAAATGTTGGCGGCATGGCTCGAAATGTTGGCGGCAAGGCTCGAAATGTTGGCGGCATGGCTCGAAATGTTGGCGGCATGGCTCAAAATGTCGGCGGCCTGGCTCGAAATGTTGGCGGCATGGCTCGAAATGTTGGCGGCATGTCTCAAAATGTTGGCGGCATGGCTCGAAGTGTTGGCGGCATGGCTCGAGGTGTTAGCGGAATGGCTCGAAATGTTGGTGGCATGGCACAAAATGTTGGCGGCACGGCTTGAAATGTTGGCGGCATGGCTCGAAGTGTTGGCGGCATAGCTAGAAATGATGACGGCATGGCTCGAAATGTTGGCGATATGGCTCGAACTGTTGGCGGCATGGCTTGAAGTGTTGGCGGCATGGCTCGAAATGTTGGCGGCATGGTACGAAATGTTGGCGGCATGGCTCGAAATGATGACGACATGGCTCGCAAAGTTGGCGACATGGCTCGAAGTGTTGGCGGCATGGCTAGAAGTGTTGGCGGCATGGCTCGAAATGTTGGCGGCATGGCTCGAAGTGTTGGCGGCGTGGATCGAAATGTTGGCGGCATGGCTCGAAATGTTGGCGGCACGGCTCGAAATGTTGGCGGCATGGCTCGAAATCTTGGCTGCATGGCTCGAAATGTTGGCGGCATGGCTCGAAATTTTGGCGGCATGGCTCGAAATGTTGGCGGCAAGGCTCGAAGTGTTGGCGGCATGGTTCGAAATGTTGGCGGCATGGCTCGAAATGTTGGCGGCAAGGCTCGAAATGTTGGCGGCATGGCTCGAAATTTTGGCGGCATGGCTCAAAATGTTGGCGGCATGTCTCGAAATGTTGGCGGCAAGGCTCGAAATGTTGGCGGCATGGCTCGAAATGTTGGCGGCATGGCTCAAAATGTTGGCGGCATGGCTCGAAATGTTGGCGGCATGGCTCGAAATGTTGGCGGCATGTCTCGAAATGTTGGCGGCATGGCTCGAAGTGTTGGCGGCATGGCTCGAGATGTTAGCGGAATGGCTCGAAATGTTGGCGGCATGGCTCAAAATGTTGGCGGCATGGCTTGAAATGTTGGCGGCATGGCTCGAAGTGTTGGCGGCATAGCTAGAAATGATGACGGCATGGCTCGAAATGTTGGCGATATGGCTCGAAGTGTTGGCGGCATGGCTAGAAGTGTTGGCGTCATGGCTCGAAATGTTGGCGGCATGGTACGAAATGTTGGCGGCATGGCTCGAAATGATGACGGCATGGCTCGAAATGTTGGCGACATTGTTCGAAGTGTTGGCGGCATGGCTAGAAGTGTTGGCGGCATGGCTCGAAATGTTGGCGGCATGGCTCGAAGTGTTGGCGGCGTGGCTCGAAATGTTGGCGGCATGGCTCGAAATTTTGGCTGCATGGCTCGAAATGTTGGCGGCATGGCTCGAAATGTTGGCGGCATGGCTCCAAGTGTTGACGGCATGGCTAGAAATGTTAGCGGCATAGCTAGAAATGTTGGTGGCATGGTTCGAAATGTTGGCGGCATGGCTCGAAATGTTGGCGGGATGGCTCAAAACGTTGGCGGCGTGGCTATAAATGTTGGCGGCGTGGCTCAAAATGTTGGCGACATGGCTCGAAATGTTGGCGGCGTGGCTCGAAATGTTGGCGGCTTTTTTCGAAATGTTGGCGGCATGGCTCGAAATGTTGGCGGCATGGCTCGACATGTTGGCGGCATGGCTGGAAATGTTGGCGGCATTGCTCGAAATGTTGGCGGCATGGCTCGAAATGTTGGCGGCATGGCTCGAAATAGCGGAATGACTCAAAATGTTGGCGGCATGGCTCGAAGTGTTATCGGCATAGCTCGAAATGTTGGCGGCATGGATCGAAATGTTGGCGGCATGGCTCGAAATGTTGGCGGCATGGCTCGAAATGTTGGTGACATGGCTCGAAATGTTGGCGGCATGACTCGAAATGTTGGCGGCATGGCTCGAAATGATGGCGGCATGGCTCGAAATGTTGGCGGCATTGCCCGAAATGTTGGCGGCATGGCTCAAAATGTTGGCGGATGGCTCGAAATGTTTGCGGCATAGCTCGAAATGTTGGCGGCATGGCTCAAAATGTTGGCGGCATGGCTCGAAATGTTGGCGGCATGGCTGGAAATGTTGGCGGCATGGCTCGAAATGTTGGCGGCATGGCTCGAAATGTTGGCGGCGTGGCACGAAATGTTGGCGGCCTGGCTCGAAATGTTGGCGGCATGGCTC